>OX387423.1:49407457-50607457 GCA_947563755.1 Lochmaea crataegi | reverse complement strand
CTGCAAAATTCAACAAACATTGTTTTCTCGGTGTATCATCAAAGTCCAAGGTCCAATTCCCATGAAATTAAAATGGAACCCCCTTGGAGTTATACTGGATTTAATGGAAAAAGCTTTTTTAAAGAACCAATCTCCAAGATATTCGGTTTTATATATCAAAACGGTACGAAATTATAAAATTTATAGCGAAAGATTAACAATGTTCCATTTTTCCTTGAACACAAAACAAATCATGTAAAAACCTCGATGTTTTCGACGATTATAACACAAATAAAAATTGTGATTCTAAACTCACGAAGCTTTAATCCGTTTAATACAGAAGCGGACTAGAAAAACTTTAAAATGTATGCAGAATATTACTAAGTAGATGACACAAAATATAATAAAAAGAAGAGAAGTCTTATCAGCCTTTGTTGTTCTGAAACTGCAGTTAAAAGGGCGAGAAATGTTACAGTTTTTTGGTTTTTCTAAACCTTCAACTCAATGGTTAGTTTGTGAAATATTTGAGTCTAAAAAGTCCTCAAAATATACAATATACAAAGTTTAGCGTAGTATTAGAAAAAAACTTAGATCTAAAAATGTTTGCAATTTTGTCGACAGAAACGTAAGTTATGTTATTTTCTACAAACCCTAGAGGAGTGTCTTATCAAAAAATATAAATATGAATTGTTTTTTTTTCAATTTTTCTGAGTCCATCCCTGGCGATATTTGGCGATTTATCATTTGGACATGTTTCAGTTCTTGGATAAAAATGCCATGTCACTCATGGCTGCCATCAGCCCATATGGTTCATTAATGTAGAAAAACGTATAATTTGCCGATATGTTTGTACAGAAATATCGATTCGCCGGTTTTTTTTCCAGCTCGAAAGGTATTAAGATCTGATGGAGCATATACGTTTAATCATACTTCTGACAGTCGAGAAATGATAGAGCTCTGCAAACGTATTTTCAACTTTTTTTTTAAATACGAGCAAAATCCTGAACTGCATACTTCGAAATAAAATTAATTTGGAACGTTATCTAAATTATTTATTACTTTTCTCGAACTTTATTCCGATCTGTAATTACCAATAAAAATATGAAAAAAAAACTTTGTTCCGCTATAAAGAACAAACTTTTTAATAACTCTCTTTAAATATTAATTCGTTCATTGATTTTAATGAAGATTAATGAACTAGAAGTTAATTGACAAATACACTTTTGCAGAGAAAAAGATTTTCCAGTAGACCTGGAATTTTATCAACCTTAGAAATAGATTCCAACTAAAAATAGGTTAATTACCTACTTTGCATTATGGATTTAGTTCGACTTTTGCAGTCAATTGACCTACTTGATAGCATCAAAGACCCTTTTATCTGTACTGTGCTTCGACATCATATCCTCTAAGCATTAAAAATAGGGAGAGAAAAAAAACCGATCAATCGTTCCATAGACGCTATAACATCTCACCTCGTGCATCATATATTAACCGTCGAAAGAGGGAGTTACTCGACAGAGACGGTTTTGAAAAAAAAAATCTATTTTTCTTCTTTGCTGTGTCGTTTAAGTTGAGTCATTTGGCGAGATCTCGCGGTGTCTCTGCTACGGAGTCAAACACTTGTTTTTGAAGGCGCATTGATTAATGAAGCCGCTGCTTGGGACCATCATGTCGCAAATTCGTCACAGATGTCCCAGCGCGATCCAACAGGACCGTTTCTATATTTTATATCCTCACTTAAATATTCTTTATTATATTTTGATCCCTACCTTTTTTTCTTTCTATACAAGACGTTTTCAAACAAAAATCTACCATTCTTGAGATACAAGAGGCTCGATTGTTTCCTATCGACCGGAAAAGGAAGTTTTTTGTATGTTCTGGTATAATTTGTAAACATGTCATGATAGAATTTCAAAAATGGCCCTATAGGAAGCGTCCCCAGGCTGCGGATAGGGGAGGCCAGGGACGTCATGCAAATGAAAGAACTGGTCCATTGGTGAATAAGGAGGGATGAGGGCTATGAACGTCCAACATCGCCAACCGAATACCCAATCGCTGATAAGCTCGTGACGCAAAACGCAAACTACATAGAAGAGCAACTACCCCCTTACTAAAATAAGGCCTGTGAGGAGTAAGCCGAACTATGTGGATCGGAAGGCTTGGCTTAATTGCCTGGCCTGTGTGGATGAGGACCACTATAATAACCTCCCAAATCCTAAGGTTAAGTGGTCGCTGAAGGGATGGATGGCCGTGGGTTATTCGGCCTTGTACCTGTATAAGCAGCTCTGCAGGTACTGACCTCCTTTCTCCTATACTCGTGGGAACAAATATGGACCAAGGGATGCAAAAAATTATTACGGAGCCTATAGAGACTCCTAGTAAAAGGGATTTGGAAGATCCGGCATTAATGGAGACAAAAGTGTCACCAACGCAGCCAGATACTTCTGGAGCCCAGGAGACGCCACCAGGAGACGTTACAGCGAATCCTGTGGCAAGAAAAGCTTCGTATGGGAAACTTTCAGGTGCCCAGCGAAATAAGCTGAAAAAAATGAGGGAACGAGGAATTGACATCAAGAGTGTGGTGCTTCCGACTCCCTCAACATTAAAACAGGGAGTAAACTAGCAGGCAAACGGCGTTAAGCGATCAGTCAGCCAGGAGCACTTCTGAGGAAAAACAAGATAAGAGGGCCAAACGTACCGGTATTAAATACAACGTGGGTCCTCAAAGGGATCAAGGCAGATGTGGTCCCAAAAAAATTCCCAGAGAAAGTCGCCTCTGAAGATCAGGTAGAGTCTATCAAAAAGAACCTAACTGACATGATCGATGAGGTGCACAAGGCGCCTAGGTTTGAAGCTAGTCGATACATGGACAGCTACTACGGGCTAATATGTGACAATGAGGAGTCCTTCATTATAACGAGGGACTATTTGTCGCAAAAAAACCAACTGGAAGCTCATCAAGAGTGATGAACTTCCAAAGCAGCAATGAGACCTTGCCCTACTTCCCGAGTCTAAAAAAGAGGATCCGAAAGTGGGGTTGAGGAGGCTCGAGAACAGAATCCAGGGCTGAAGGTTGATCGCTGGATGATCCTCGGCTCCAAGTCATCCGACAGGGGACTGCATGTGAGTCTCCGGATTGACGAGGAATCCATGAAAGGAATGGTGCGGGCTCAATGGAGTACTATCATTTTCAGCGGACCAGTTTTAAAACCCTGGAAAACTAGACCGAGGAGGAAACAGGTACTGATCGAGAACCTGTACCTTCAACCTCTAAAGGTGCTACAAGTTAACTTGCAGCACAAAAAGACAGCCACCGCTGTCCTACAACAAAGAGTGGTGGATGAAAACATAGACATCGTTCTAATTAAAGAACCTTGGATAACCAAAGGTAAGATACTGGGGCTTAATATTAGGGGAATGGAACAGACAATAGGAACTGATTGCACTAAGATAAGAACTTTCTAGTATTTGCTATAGTGTAGCTAAGTATTTGCTTTAGATCCGAATACAACTTGATGCCGATTATGGAACTAAGCACGGACGACATGGTGGCAGCAAATATTAAACTCTAAAAAGATGGGGTAGTACTAGAGACAATAATAGTGTCTCTGTATCTTCCCATCGATTCAGAAGAACCACTACCGGGGACTAACATGGAGAACCTGATAGAATACTCAAGGAGACATAATCTGGATGTCATTGTAGGGGCACACACCAGAGGTAAGAAATTATTTGACTATTTATGTACTACTGAACTTGATATTGCGAATGTGGGTAATACGCCTTTAGAACATCGAGGGGGGAATCATTGATATTATTTGCACGTGTCAGGGAGATGATTCGCAAGTGGCATGTATCGGATGAACCATCTTTATCCGATCACGCCCAAATATACTATGAAATTAACGTAGAAAAATCGGTTATTAGAACATACAGGGATCCTAAGAGCACTGACTGTGTATCTTATAAAGAGGACCTGCTTTCTGAAATCCGTTCACACCTATAGGCAGACCAAAAACCGATGAAGATTTAGAGGGAACAGCCGCATAGCTGTAACAGTGTACACCGACCTCTTATCATAACAACTGTCCGATAAAGGAGAGTCGCTCTTCTAGACAAGCCATCTGGTGGAATAAAGAGATGACATTGCTAAGGAAAGAAACAAAACGATTTTTCAACAAAGCGAAAAAAACGGGTAACTGGAAAGCATATTAAGCTAAACTAGGTGCATATAATACAAAAATAAAAGAATCCAAGGAGAAGTCCTGGAGAGAATTCTGTGAGGACATGCAAGGTGTCCCTGACAGCGTCAGAATCAACAGGATTCTCAAAAGGGATACTTTTAACAAACTTGGTTCTATTCAGTTGCCGAGCGGAAAGTTTTCAAATACTGAGGCAGAGGCTCTAGAGCATCTTCTCAGTGTGCACTTTCCAGGTTCGGTAATGATAGAGTCAAACTATGACAACGGGCCGGTTGTCATAACAAAGGCAACCAAAGAAGACTGGGAACTCACGAATAAGATATTCAGACCCCATCTTATAAGTAAACTAATTTGACCCCTACAAAACTCCAGGACCAGATGGCATATTCCCCAAGCTTATGCAAAAGGGACTAGACATCATAATGGGTCCTTTAGTTCTGATACTTCGAAGCAGCCATGCTCTAGGGAATATACCAATTTCATGGAGAGAGTCAAAGGTGGTGTTTATTCTTAAACCAGGAAAAGAAACGTACACCAAGGCTAAATCCTACCGACCAATCAGTCTGACATCATTCATGGTGAAAACCATGGAAAAAGTCTTACAAATGTATTTACAAGAAGGAGCGCTTAAGAGCATTCCTCTACATATACTACAATGGGCTTATCAAGCAGGGAAAAAAAGGTGAAGCACGTGAGGGGATTGCAGGTGATGAAATGGCGGACCAGTTAGCTAAAGAAGGCTCTAAAGGAGACTTCATGGGTCCGGAACCATTTTGTGCAATCACAAAAGATTGTATAAGAGGGGAAATCGGGAACTGGCTAGATAGGGAACACCAATTCAAATAGAGGTTGACACAAGGGCACCTTCATACAGAGTTTACTGAACAAGGTAGACAAGGAACTCTCAACCAGGCTACTGAAACTGGGTAGACAGTTACCGACCTGGTGACTGGACACTGCACCCTGAGGAAACATCTGCACAAAATGGGCAAAGTTAGTGAACCTATGTGTAGAAAATGTGAAGTTTATGACGAAACACTTACTCACATACTCTGCTTTTGCGAGAACTTACAAGTACTTGACGGAAGCACTTTGGAGAGGAATTGATACAATCATCACAACTACTGAAAATCCCTCCAGTCAAACTAGTGGCCTTTATAGAAGACACGAAGCTCCTGGAATGGAAGTAGATAACATGGGAAATGGTACAAAGACTCAGTTCAAGTGCCTGGGCTGATGAGCACAACCCAAATATATGAACGAATGAATGGCCCAATGAGTATCTCGGCGTAACGTCAAGTTTTACTTTTTCTAGTGGAGAGGGATTAAGTCTAGTCTAACTTTTTTCTGTTTGATTTAATGGGGTTTGGTTTGGTTTGGTTTAGATTGGTTTGTTAGTCATAATAAACTCGTATTTCTTGTTCTACGTACAAGATCCACCTATCACAATTGTTCCAGGAAAAAATGCCTACGTTTTATGGAAGAAAAGAGGAGCCAGTCGTGCTGATTGGACAGAGAATCAACTTAAAGATGCCGTAAAAGCAGTTCAAAATGGAATGAGCGTTAATGCAACCTCAAAGGAGTTTGGCGTTCCATGGTCAACGCTGAAAAGAAGAATAGCAAACGGGTGCTTAACAAAAAAAAGCTTTTGGTGAACCGCCTGTCTTAACGTTTGTGAGAAGAAGATGGTGAAACATATTCTAAAATTACAAAAATTCGGATTTTCACCAACAATAAAACTTATAACACTTTTCGTCTTAAAATTGACTGTCGAATCGCCCACAACAATATTTTAGATTACTTTGAAAACACCCTGTATACGAGCATACATTTTTGTTTTGTGCTACATAATAGGAAGCATTACTATTATTCATTTCTTGAGACTTTTGCTTTTTCTTTTGTAAGAAGCCTCGTTACTATGTAACTTTAAAATTGCGAGCCTTTTCAGGGAAATTTGCGTGGATATACATAAAAGTCGAGAAATTACATTCGATTTAGGTCGTTCGGCACACATGCGGGAGTGATTTTTCCTTACATTTCCGTGCCGCGAAAAAGAAAAACGAAAATGAAGTGCATTTAATGGTGCGTTAGCAGTTTTCATTACTACAAATTTCTCACTTATTTGATATGTAGTATAGATACGTTTGTAGATATTCTAAAGCCGTTTTCAAAGAGAAGCCAAATTAATATTCCCATTGTCGTGTATTCTCTTTGAAAATATGATATGGAGACAATTAACACGTGGATACCTCCAAAGCTTCATTTTTATTGGTGTATTAAGTCAAGTTAAACTTTGATATTTCAACTTTTTTATATGATTTGTCCCACTTTTTATTCCGAGTGGCACTAGGGAAATTTTTTTCAGCACGTGGTCCAACTATAAGATTTACCCCGAACACAGGCGTCAGTTGTGTTCTATAAAATTTCTTTTTATGTTCGAGGCGGGTCCCAAAGCGAGATCTGTTCCGTAAAATATTCATTTTCCGAAATTGCCTTCTCCATTATCTTTGATTTATAACGGTGTCGCTTCCAATATTTCCTTTATTTCCCATATACAGAAAATTAATTATTAAAATGCCAGAAAAATAACAAAGATGAGCCAGCAAATTTTTCAAAATAAAAAAATTCTTTTGTATTCCATCCCTTAGGCAGAGCAATCCTTTTCACTAAAGGTTTTTTTATCCTTTCTTGTAAACGTATTCACACACACGCTTAAATCGAGAGCATATTAAAGGTCATTTGTCAAAAAGTAAGAAGGTAATTTGCCCTATTTTCAGCGAAGTGAGTTAGTGTGATAGGAACGATCCCTAGATACATATACGAGAAGGGTAGATATTCTCCTTAAGGGCATCGTTAAGAGGAGCAGGGGCGTTACTATCCAGTGTAGAAAATAGTATGATAAATCTAACAATTTTAATTCATCTCTATATTTATTTCAATTATTATGGTAAGTTATTTATTATACAGGGTGTTCTAATCAAAATAAGAAAGTTGCTGCTCACTTCCAAATAAGTTGTGACCTATATATACAAATTTTCATAAAAATCGTGTAAGTAGTTTCCAGTATACAGGATGTTTCACGACGAGCTTAAGCTATCTATACAGAGTGGGTCACAGAAAACAGTCCATATTTTCCATACATTCGCTATAACTTGTTCTCCATCTATGCCAATTTTTTATATAAATCGTGTAAGTATAGTCTCCAATATTAAGATAGTGTAAGCTCGTCGTGAAACAGCCTGTATAGATAGAAGTCTGTGGAATTTTTATATGACACATATTTACTTTCCTCCTTCTTGTCTTCGATATCTTTCATAAGATTTGACACCGAATTGTTCATTGCCATATCTATCAAATACAGCCACAGCATCACTAGTGAAATGAGTTATAATATAATGGCGATAAGATTAAGATTAAGTATCGTTACACCTCTACAATGTGTTAAATCAGTGCCAAAAAATCGATTAAGAGTTTGCTCAATCGTCATGTCACTCCAGATTGCAGACCATACTTTATAAGAACGTCTAATTGTGAAGTAACCTTCTTCTGTAAAAAGTCGAAATTCGTCATCATCCATTTCCAGTTCAATCATTGACTGTAAATAAATTTGAGTAGATTTTGCGTACAAAAAATGTTCAGATGCATGGAAATATGGCAACATTTTCTTGACACTCTGCAAATGAAGCTGCCAGTTGCCCAAGCGTTCTGCTTCAATAAATTGAAGAGCTATTGTTACCGTTTCAAAATATTGTAGGAATAATTTGGCTGTTGTGCCATTCAATTTTAATGAATTCAGCTGACTTAAGAAAATATTTGTCATTTCATTTAAAGTGATATTATTTCAACAACAGTTGTAGCTCGGAGGATTTTCATTCCAACAAGTTAGTTGTTGTCATATTTTTGTCGATCAATCAATGAGAGTTCATCAGCCATATATTCATACAAGCATTTTCCGATTGCTGTGTATGTCAGTATGTGGGCACGTAATGCTCGCGAGAAAGCTTTGCCACTCATCATACTTTTTACAGATTCTGTGGCATACAGATTGCGAAAATCCCTTTCTTACGCTGCGACTTATACAAGTACGACAAGGAAAATATGAGCAAAACTACGTGAAAGACAGAGAAGACTTGTTAGCCCAGCGATCAGTCCCCTCTACCAAAACAGTTGGGCGTGTATTCAGTCCCCTCTACCAAAAACAGTTTTGCGAGTGTTCATCGCCCCCACTAGTTCAACCGCTGTTGCCAGAAGCTCAGATTAATTTGTAAAAATGATATTTTTGTCACGTTATCGTTAACTTTTTTTCGAGCTCATACACTATTAGGTAAAATTAAACACCTTCATCCGGCATCAGTGTCATTTACATAGAGAACTCACATTTAAACGTATGTGATCTTTTCGCTACAGACCTTGGTTGTTAGCGCACGCCGTTGTATTTGAAAATAAAACATTTTACAATGCCCACATTAAAATACGAAACCTGCGAAAAAGTGCAAATTATAAAATGGCATTTAAATTCCGCCAAATATTTAGAGTTATTACAAAATCATGTAATTCCTGCAGTTCTCCTTATACCCGATGTTGATATCAACAGAATTTGGTTTCAACAAGATGGTTGTCCAGACCATAATTCAAGGATAGTAATGGAATTTCAAAGGTTTACATTCCCCGACAGAATTATTAGTACTAATGATACAATTAAATGGCCTCCAAGATCACCCGAACTAGCTCCAAATGATTTTTTTCTTTGGGGATTTTTGAGAAGTAGCATTTATCAACATGAATTTGAAAGAGCTAATAATTTAAATGAATTGAGGGTGAAAATACAGTACGTTTGTGCCAGCATTACGCCAAATAATCTTAGAGATATGAGATCAAATCTTTATGAAAGATTTGGTTATTGCCTAGCACAGCAAGAACGGATTTTTAGTTTAATTTTTTCAAGAAGTTCATATTTTATGTTTAGAATAAGTACCTACTTATTTTATTTTTTCAATTCAATTTATTAATGGAATCGATCTTTAGTTTTTTGATACCCAATCACTTTATTATTTTTATCTCAAGAATAAATCTTTTATTTTCAAGTTACAATGGCTAAAATAATATCCTATTGTAGTTAGAAATTAATTGTCAGCTTGGTCAGAAACGATCAAGTTGACAAAAATGAATTTTAAGATGTACAGGTTACGTAATAACGTATTTTTTTATTTCTTTAACAACCTCACTCCTTCCACGTTGGGAAACTACTGAACACAGTGAACCTACTCACAGAGTGGGGAAAGTCAGTCTCTGCTGCAGCGTTGCCAGTTTAGAATGTTTGGTACTTTCTAAGTAATAAATAACTTATTTTGATTTTTAACACCGGATAACGGTGTATTTAGTGGGAGAAAATCGAGATTGGTAATATTATTGACTTTTGAAAAATAAGTGAGATCAACACAAATAAGAATAAAATAATGGAGTTCAAGAAAAAATTTGAACAAATTACAATTTGCAATAAATAAAATCCGTACACTGCTTTCGATTTAACAATTATTGGTATTTAACATTGTTGCCGCTTGAAATGCCGTTGAAAATTTTAAAACAACGATAGACAAAAATTAGGAATAATTTTTACAGATAAGTACATTTTGCAACACAACATTTAAAATAAATAGGAAGGGGCTGAATACACGCCCAACTGGTTTGGTAGAGGGGACTGATCGCTGGGCTAACAAGTCTTCTCCCTCTTTCACGTAGTTTTGCTCATATTTTCCTTGTCGTACTTGTATAAGTCGCAGCGTAAGAAAGGGATTTTCGCAATCTGTATATAGTACCCCAGATTTCCTCTAATCCACTTCTGCGTCGATAATATTTCCTATTGGACCTAAAAATGACATTAACGTATGAAATCCACCGAGTCGTACAACAACATTCTTTATATCGTCGTTGCCAGCAACTATTTCAGTAGCTTTGATGAATAATGGATGATCAAACGTTACTATGCATGTTTTTTGGTTCATTCGTTTACATTCTGCCATTGCATGAACTATATCTGTATTTATAGATGTATGTTTTGAAGGAGGCTCATTGTTAAACGGCAAACATACTATACGTGAAACATTATCTAAAGATCTAAACTTAACACTTCCTTGAAGCCTCGCCAGCTAGGAAGTGGCGGCAATTGTTTTGAATCATTTGGAAGAAGAGCTGAAACGTCAGCAAACGTAATTGTCTTTAAACCAGTATTTTGTGGTATGGAATAGTTTCAACATTACTACCTGCTGCCTTTTGGGTTGCAGAAAACATTTTTTTACATTTCTTTGATAATCCTTCTAAAGTCACACCACTTTCTGGTGTATAAGCAGCAAGCCTTCAAAGGCAATGAAATGTTCTGTTGCCGTCTAATGTTTTTGCGTTATGATCAGTATTGTCGAAAACATATTGCACAAAAACATCATTTTCAACGCACATTTTTGGTGGATCCATCATGGTAGAAGCTTCAAATAATTGTAAATGATAATATGAAGCTGACACTCCTAATCTAGTTAATAAATCAATGATTAATCTTGAGCCGCTTTTTTTTATAAATATACGTACCAACAGCAAGTTGGAGACACGAATTAAAAGAATGAGGCCTAATAGTTGAGATTATTGCATGAGCAATGTTATCTCGCTTCACAAAATTTGAGATATAATTTTTTCTACGCGGTAAAATCAAGTTGCTTGAAAAGTAGTTGAGTAAAGCAGGTATATCTTCAACCACACTATCAATAAAGTCACCTGATGGACGGTACCATTCAGTTTCATAATTTCTTGCCAATATTTCAGATTTTAAAATGTCTTTCATTACCTTCAAATCCATTATCACATAATGAGGCAGCTGACTCGTATTTATAATATAAGATTGTATCTTTTCCTAGTTGTTTAGAAATTAAAATATCTTTACCATATCGCTCTTTTAATTTACGGTACAACCGTCGATTTGAAAGTCTGTCATTATCCATAACTTTTTGAAGAACAGACAAAAAAAATTTAGATTCATTACTTTCTTCAATATGTTTTCAAACATTATCAAATATTTTTTGTGGTTTTTGATCATCTTCTTGGGTTGTTGGCTCTACCATTGGAGTATCATAAAGAAATTATTATATCATAACATTTCTTATAATAACGAGCTTTCACCGCAACTAGTGAACTAATACCACGCAACCTCAGCTTCATTTGGTCCCCAACTTCATCGTTGCTTTTGTTAATATCCTTTCCATAACAAAATTCTGCGTTATTTCATGGGCTCGAGATTGACTGCGGTACCATCTATTTCCGCAGAACAAACAATTTTCTACGAAGTTAAACTCGTGTTCTTGTAAGTTAGGCTGAGATGGTCCTTCTGCCAATGTGGATGGTGGGAGTTCTTCAGCCGATTTTTCATACCAGGAAACTTTGTTTTATCGGAAGATGCTTGATATCTTTTCCAGCAAACTAATATAAAATTTATAGGTACTTGAAAAATATTTGTTTTCAAAAATAATTAGTTTTAGATTAATTACCTACTTTTCTTTGCAGAGCAGCTAAGAAAGTTCTTAATTATTAATTTCTAAGCACATAACGTATTATCAATTAAAAGTTTTATTTAAAATTGTAACGTTAAATGCCCCTGGCTAGAGCACTCTCCTCAGGGAGTGGAATTCGGCACCAATTATATTATTTTATCTGCTATTACTGGGATAGGGTGTACCACCAGCCGCTAAAAGCTAATATTTCGCCACTAATAGGGGGGTCGAAACCTCCAGTTTTAGTGGAAAATCCACTAAGTTGGTAACACTGCTTGTACATGAACGTGTGAGCTAGTGAATCATGCGCACTCGTCCGCTATAAATTAGATTTGTTTATTGCAAATATCTCGGTTTCCATTGCAAATACGTCAAAAGTGATTGGAAATACATTTTTATTTGAAGCTTTTTTCCATATCTTCGTATATTTTCGAGAAATTTTCAAAAAAGTGATTTTGGGGGTAGTTTTTAATTGTTTTTTACCCCCTAAATAGAATTCAATATTTTTTAAATATGTATACTTCAAAGGACTATGCTTCCATCTTATGGAAAATAAAAGACCACCCAAATGCGGATATTTTGATACCAACTTATTCGTCTTGAAAAATAGAACATTTGATAACATTGCGCCAATGTTGTAATTTAATTAATAAACCCACAAAATCAGTTCATTTGTCAGAAATTTTCGATTCGATTACAAAATCTAACCATTCAATAAGACTCCACCTGCTGCGGTGAAACAGAGTCGGACTTGTGAATATAGTTGTACATACGATGAATACCAGTTTCGTTGAAACAAAATAATAGGATTATATTTTTCAGTTGTATAAAGATATGATAGATTGCAATCAAATTATGTAAAAAAGGTACATCTCTCAATTGACAATCTAACATCTTTACATAAGTTTATCATTTTGTAATAGCAGTTTATTATAACGTTTTCTATATTATAATAGTAAAATTATAATAGGTACATTTAATAACTGACCGACACGTAGTTCGTAAACAATTCCGGTACAAACGAATTCCCGTCAGGATTCTTAATGACTATAAAATACACATGAGTTCCCGTCCGACACTTGCAGGTATCTTAATCCCGCACTCGAATTGCCGTCCAGTTTATTTAATCCGCTTACAGGTAAACTGAATAGTTTTGAAAATTCCAGTAAATCGTAATCCTGAATTCTAATGAAAAAGTTGAATAACCTATTGGGGTGGCTAGGGGGTCTGTCAGTACTAATTGCTATGAATATATTTTTCTATTATATTTTCTATTATATTAAGTTGTCATTTTCGAAACGGCAGTTTATTAATATACATATTTCCGAACGTTTGTTGTCGTACGCTATAGTGATACACAAAATGCTTGAAGTAATACTAAGTGAAAAGGGTAAACCCTTTCTGGTTAGGTTATGTTAGGTTAGGTTAGCTTCTTTACATGTATGTATTTATGACCCAGTTCAGTAGTAGTACGCAATAATATTGTAGAATTAAAATTCCGTATTTTATTCCAATAATAATATCATATAAAATAATATCGTTTAATAGTGCCAAACATAAGACATTTATAACTATTTCTTATTTCATACATCTGAAAACGGACCTCCCTTAAAACTTTTACTGTTCACTTATTACAATTAGCAATAAATACATAGCTAGATATCAGATGATTCAGAGAATTTACCGTAATTACCATAAACACCTTTTAGACAGGTCAGTTTTCACCCTGACGGGAACTCGAGTGACGGCTTAACGTATCCTAATTATGGAACAGGTAGACTGGTTGACTGTAGTTGACGCTGCTGATCGAACTATACCTAATCATGAAGAAATATAATGATGCAAATTAGATTTCAGTTAACAGTGCTTTTTATGTCACGCAAGGGAAAACACTCATCGCCTTCAAAATATATATAACACAAAAACCGGCTTCGGCTATCAAAAAAATACAAAAATTAAACAAAACCCGGCTTCGGCTATCAAAAAAATACAAAAATTAAACAAAACCCGGCTTCGGCCATCAAAAAAATTTAATAAAGCAAAAAGGCGACTTTAGCTACCAAAAAAATATAAAAACCGGCTTAGGCCAATACAAATTTTTTTTCAGCTACACTTCGCAAAGTAATGAGGTCCTCAGGCACTGCCGGTGGGGGTAGGGGGGGAGGAAGGTGGAGCGCGTAAAAGGGGATACTCTAAGAATTATACATTATCTTTTAGTATCTTTTACGTCGGGTTCATTACCCACTCACATTTCACAAGCATTTTTGTATTAACAGTTAATAGACATTTAACATCTTGCATATAAAAAAATCTTTTCCGCATCCCTATCCTATTTTTTTTAAAGAGTTACCGATGCCAACAAATACACTACAAAATACTACAAAGAAAAAACAAAAAATAAAAATTAACTGATAAAATTAGGTCAGTTCCACCCTGTCTGGTTTTATTTATTCATTTCTTATCACCGCTGATATCCTTACTTCGTGGAATCTGTAATACATGTCTATTTACGTATTTTCTCTCTGTCTTACTCATACAATCTCCGTAAGCGATTTTAAAAATAATATCATTAATTGTGGGTTTATTAATTAAATTACAACATTGGCGCAATGTTATCAAATGTTCTATTTTCCAAGACGAATAAGTTGGTATCAAAATATCCGTATTTGAGTGGTCTTTTATTTTCCATAAGATGGAAGCATAGTCCTTTATGTCGAAACGAACTTACATTCAAAAATTCAGGCTTTCGTTTTGAATGGTAGGTTAAACCTTCATTTTATTGGACTATATATAGATAGTGCAAGTCTGTGGATTTTTTATATGACACATATTTACTTTCCTCCAAAAAAAAAAGACACTCGTATTCGTAATACAAAACTATAAATTTATTTTTCTTTAAAAATAAAATGAATAAATATTTCGTACAAAGTTTAGAACACCAAAAAAATCGACTTTTCAACTTGTAAATAACCGTCAAGAACGAAGTTATTATTTTTCTGTTTCCGGTGAATTTAAAAGAAAAATCTCAAAAATAACTAAACGAAAATGAAGTATACAAACGATAATTAATAATTTAAATGAATTAACTGGAATGTGCTTTGTCGCTACTCTTTTATTTTTAAATTCTGACAATGAAAATCGTTAACAATGCGCCTATTCTTGATTATATACAAAATTAGCGTTTAGATCCGAACAAATCGACGAGTTGTTAGAAACAAAATACTAAAACTTTCAGAGAATCAGACCCGGTGAAACTTGGTTGAAATTTTAATGAAGTAAGTAATTAACACACAGCACATTATTCAACTATATATGAAGTTCGTAACTAGCAGACATAATATATGTTGCTATTGTCTGGAAGTTTGGTATCGGAAACTTCTTTTTTACGACAATTTACTATATTATAACACTCCTACCTACCTCGAAAACTGGCAAACGTTACTATTCTGGAAAGTTTCCTACGGAGGTTCTTTGTTGTTTAAAATTTACCGTATGTTTCAAAATTCAATTCATATTATTTGGAATTACATATATAGTTTAAACAGTAATTAAAAAAAGAAAAAATATTAAATTTACTTACGATTTTAGATACGATTTGTAGTTTGCTGTTACAATAACATTACAGATGATCTAAAACAAAGAAATTGAATGTTAAAAATATATTTTTGGATTTAATTGAAAACACTCTTAGTTCAGATAATTTATTGTTAGTAATATCAAAAGGGCATCTAATTTTTCAGAAAAAAATCTAAAAAAACAGGTTGCTAAGTAATATTTTAACAAGAAGCATGAGTGCTGGTGGCAACAAAAATCCGAGTAGAAGACGAGGATTTTTGCACCTGCACGAATGCATTTTGTTAAAAAAATATTACTTTGCATTGTGTTTTCCCGATTTTTTTTTAACAGGAAAAATTATATGCCCCAATGGTATTTGACAAGACTATTTCATGAGTAACAGATTATTCGGCATACACATAGCTTACAAAACATACTACTTTTTATACATGCATACATAATTTTGTAGGTATTTGAAAACTGAAAAACAGGTAATTTATTTAATCACAAAATACTACAAACTTAATCATTTATGGTACAATTAAAATATAAATTTTGGTACACAGTAGGAGTATTGTTTGAAATATTTGTTTGTTAACGTTGGGTGTAGGTAAATCATTAATGTTGTTGATGGGTCCAGCTGTAGAGTGAGAAGCTCGAGGAGTGGCTGCAGGAACTTCTGTTTTCCCTTTTTTCTAGTTGGAGGTTCTGAAGCGCCACTTCTAAGGGTGTTTATTATGTTGAAGTAACGCTCATTGTCCATTTGCAGATAAGGTTTAATTAAGTTGGCTGAACTGTGGCCAGTAATTTTAATCAATCGTTGTTCACCCACCCCTCCTTTAGCCGGTTCACTGACTGCTGTCGACTAGGGATGTTAAAAAATAATCGATTTTTATATAACTCGATTATTATTTTCTTATAATCGATTTTCAGTTATCGTTTTTTATAGCAATATTAATCGATTTTTAGTAAATCGATTTTATAAATCACGTGTTTAAATCGATTTTCGGAAACGGCTCGTATTATTTATTGACTATTTTTCAAAATTTTGACAATTATTGACCATTTTTCAAAATTTTAACAATTATTGACCATTTTTCAAAATTTTTACAATTATTGACAATTTTTGACAATTATTGACCATTTTGACTGTTTTTCAAAATTAGTGACCATTTTTCCAAATTTTTGATAATTTTTGACCATTTTTCAAAATGATGACAATTTTTAACCATTTTTGACAATAATTGTCCATTTTTAACCATTTTAGATAGTTTTTGACCATTTTGACAATTTTTCAAAATTTTAGACCATTTTTCAAAATTTTAGGCCATTTTTCAAAATTATTGACAACTATGGACCATTTTCCCAAATTTTTGACTATTTTTACAATTATTGACCATATTCCAAAATTTTTGACAATTTTTCAAAAACTAACAATTTTTGACAATTATCAACTATTTTTCAAAATTTTTAACAATAATTGTCCTTTTTTGACAATTTTTGACCATTTTTGACAATTATTGGCGATTTTTGACAATTTTTCAAAAATTTTAACAATTTTTGACTATTTTTGATATTTTTTGACAATGATTGACCATTTTTCCAAATTTTTTAAAAATATTGACCATATTTCAAAATTTTTGACAATTTTTCAAAAACTTTAACAATTTTTGACAATTATCAACTATTTTTCAAAATTTTGACCATTTTTAACAATAATTGTCCATTTTTCAAAATTATTGATAATTTTTGCTAATTATTGACCATTTTTGACAATTATTGACCATATTTCAAAATTTTTGACAAGTTTTCAAAAACTTTAACCATTTTTGACAATTATTGAACATATTTCAAAAATTTTGACAATTTTTAAAAATAACTGTCCATTTTTGACAGTTTTTGACCATTTTTGATAGTTTTTGACAATAATTGTCAATTTTGAACAGTTTTTTACCATTTTTGACAATGTTTCAAAATTTTAGACCATTTTTCAAAATTATTGACCATTTTTGATAATTATTGACAATAATGGATCATTTTTCCGAATTTTTGACCATTTTTCAAAATTATTGACCATTTTTCAAAATTTTAATAATTTTTGACAATTATTGACCAGTTTTGACAATAATTGTCCATTTTTGATAGTTTTTGACCATTTTTCAAAATTATTGACCATTTTTTATAATTATTGACAATAATGGATCATTTTTCCGAATTTTTGACCATTTTTAAAAATTTTTGGCAATTTCTCAAAATTTTTTAAAATTTTTGACTATCGACCATTTTTCAAAATTATTAACAATTTTTGACAATTATTGACCATTTTTGACAGTTTTTGACAATAATTGACAATTTTTATCAGTTTTTGACAATAATTGACCATTTTTGACCATATTTCAAAATTTTTGACAATTTTCATATAATTTTATTTGATTTTTAATCTGATAACTTGTTAATGCATGAATCTTTTAGGTTTAATATCGGAATATGAAAAGCATGTACTTTTTAAAATAATACAAAAAAAAATCGATTTTTCGCAGAAATCGATTCTTTTTTTATTTTTTAACAAATCGATTAATTTTGAATAAAGAAAAATCGATTTTTATTTAATCGATTCTTTTCCATTAATCTCACACTGTAATTTTTTTTCTTTTGTATTTAATCCTCCCTTCTCTGCTGCTTCTTTAGTACATTTCGAAAGTTCGTTTCCCACTGGAGTGTTTTTGTACCATCCACTTTGTTCCATGATGGGTTTACTGATAAGAATAATCTATCAGTTGTTATTCTAGATGAACGTTTAACCATTACAATTTGAAAAAGACGAACTGGACAAAAGGTAGGGTTCTTCGTGTTGGGGTCCAGCCATTTACTATCAGCTATTTTTTTTTCTCCACCCCGGGCCGTTTTATTGAAGAGAGGATTATATTCTACTCTTCTTAAAAAGTAGGCTTTTTGAAAATCAGTTATTTAAAAAAATATGTAACGTGACCAATAAAAGATGTTGAGCGCCAAAATATGAGACCCTCAAAAAGATTAACTTAATGTTGGGTGCCAAAACTATGAGACACTAAAAAAAATATTTTTATTCACTTCTCAGGGTTAACTTTATGAAGTAAAGTAAATTGCAGAGAATAGTCAAAGTTGCGCGTTTGTGATTGGTGGAAATTAAGACGAGGGAAATAGTCATTATAAAAGGTCTGGTATTTATTATTTTTGAATATGCTGTAGGGACTAGTATTGTCACTTATAATATCACTAGAGCTTAAATTATTTCCGGAAATTTTTTTGAGGGCACGAATATTTTGAAAATTATAATTGATAATTTTCTTAAAATATTCGTGCCCGAAAGAAAATTTCCAGCAATAATTTAAGCTTGGTAAGAAAATTTCACACCATAATTTGGAAGAAAATTTGGAAAAAATCAAAATAAAGTGTATGAATTTTGTGACGAAAAGTTGTAAAATTCTTATAGAAATTTTGCATTATTCACAGGAATATCTACATTATTTAATGGTTGTAGATCATGTGTTTACCTTTTCAACTGTCAAAAGATTCCCTCTTAAGTATCGTGGCGCCCCGAAAAAATTTCCGGAAATTTTTTTAGTTGCCATGGTAACTAGTCAAAATTAACGCATCTCATTGGTTAAAAAGTAGAGGCGTAAATTTTTCGGCGAAATACCCCTACAACCTTCATTTCAAAAATATGTTTTATTCATATTTGTTTATCAACAAGCAAATATTTGTATTTCACTTCAAAACTAGAAATTCGCCAGGTTCTATAAAGCTTCTACATAACTAGAAACTGTTCGTATATTCAAACTATAAAGGACATCAAAGGATTGCATTTCGCCGCAGTGGTTTTTTTTATATAAAAGAGCTACGCGTTTGTAGAAAATACAAATTTCAAATCAGATGATTATGTTCTTTTCAAAAATGTATGAAATTTCATTCAAATATTTACGGCAAACCATAGTTAGTTTACTAAAAGTAACTCTATATTGCTGTGCTTCTATAAAAACATCTCCTATTACTACGAAGTCGTTGAGGTAGAAAATCTGCCAGAGTACTTTTATTCGTTTGAAAATTCGTATCGAAAATAAAACTCAAGTTCTGACCAAGATGATCAGGATAATTTTTTACGCTAAACATACATTTTACATTGAATAACAGACGTTATTTTACATGATTTCTGAAAATTGATTCAGGAATGTCCGGAGACTGCGTTGACATACGAAAATTACGCCATTTTACGAATTGAATTTCTAAAAATCTCCTCTTGGTGCTCATATACATGCAATTTTTCACGGTCCTAGTTCCAAGAGTCTGTGAGACAACAGGCAAGAAGCGACACTTTGATTTTCAAATTATAAATTTCCACGCCAATGATAGACTTGTTTGCTTTACATCTTCAGTAGTTTGTGTTGTATTGTTGCGAGGTCACCAGCTCAAAGCCGGCCCTGTCTCTCGACTATAAATTTTGGCGAATGCGCTCCTTTCGAGAACATTCTGGAATAAGGTTTTGTTTACGCATGCAACGAGCGTAGAAAACTAGAATTTTCGAGAGTTGATAAAGACTATATATACGCGGTTTTTTGAGTGAGTTGACAATTAGTGAAACGAAGACAAAGAGTTGGTTCACAGACAGTTTACAGAAGTTCTTAGTAATCGGACAGTGAATGAAATAGTGACGATGAATAGTGTGATATTCAAGTGGTAAAAATAAATTAGAACTATTATACGGCGTGTAAATAAATAAGTAGAGTGTGTAAAACTAAGTTTAATGAATAAATTAATAGATAGTAATTAGCCATAGTGTGTATAATTTTATCTCACAAGTAAAAACTATTTAAATAAATAACAAAAACATTACAGTATAAATATATACAGGGTGTTTCTAAATTCATGCGACAAAATTCAGGAGGTGATTGCTCGTATGAAATTAAGATGGGTCTTTCCTATAACAAAATTTCCTCAGCCCACCCCTTTCCGAGATATCACCCTTAAAAGGTGGTTACTAAAATTGAGTTTTTATTTTTTTTCTAAAATTTCAGAGAAGCTAGAAACTTGAAATTCTGTAATTTTCGTGCACTCGCAAAGGAAGTCACGGGTATTTTTTCAATATTCCTGTTACATTATACGGGGGTGAAATTACTTTATTTCATATCAAAACTTTTTTTCGAAATGAAGTTTTATGAAATAAAATTCAACTTAAAATCCTTGTTTTATTTAAAAAAATTTTTTATTCTTAAATTTTTTTCCTAAAACCAATAGCTGCGGAAAAAAAATAAACACATAATTTATAATTTTTTTAATATTGAAAATATTGAAAAAATACCCGTGGTTAGCCCTTTGCGAGTGCACGAAAATTACAGAATTTCAAGTTTCTAGCTTTAGGTACTGAAATTTTAGAAAAAAAAAACTCAATTTTAGTCACCACCTTTTAAGGGTGATATCTCGGAAAGGGGTGGGCTGAGAAAATTTTGTTATAGGAAAGACCCATCTTAATTTCATACGAGCAATCACCTTCTGATTTTTGTCGCATGAATTTAGAAACACCCTGTATATAGTGTTATGATGTTATTTTTTTATATATTTTTGTTTGTTTTAATTTTACATTTTCAACTTACCCTTTTTTAATCTAGTTCACATCTAATTCGGGAACATGAAAACTCCTACTCTCTTTGGGTTCTGGCACCAAATAAATTATGAAATACCTTTATTTTTATTATAGGATTTTTTTTATCTAATTATTACTTAACTATATTCACTGTTAAGAACTTCCAACAATAAAATGAATTGTAAAATTTATGTTTTTCTTTTTTAATTTCATTAAGTCAATAAAATTTTGATACGCCTATGTCTTACTGAACATCTGGCTGTAAGTTAGGCAATTTACATACTCAGAATATTGAAAATGAATTACTGCTTCAATGAATTTAAATATCAAAACGAACGATTTATTTATTATTAAATAAGGACATTTATACTCAAAAAGTTACATGAACGTTACAAGAATGAGTTAGTGATGTGAAACAAAAAAAAAACAACAATATTACCATAAAATACAATTCTATCCTAAATACCATGGGTTTTTCTAACTATTGAAGTAAGTTTATACTTTAGATTTAATATATAGAATTAAAATATGAAATTATTTTTAAATGTACATCTTATACACTGTTTGTATTTATTTTAATTTATTGGTACCAATAATATTAGTCACTAACCTGAGCTCAATATCATTATAAACAATCTTGAAGAGGTAATTCTTTTCAATCGGGTCGAATGTCGCTGCAGTGCTTGAAATTTCTTGCTGACTGGAGAATATTATTTATATTTTCTTCTGGTATGTATTAAACTTGTTTCTTTATTCTTATATACGCACTTTAAACTGTTCAGGCATTTCTTTGGGAAAGTACTAGACTTTTTTTTTAACTATTTAATATAATTTGTAACAATTTTGCTTTCCTCCTGCCTTCCTCTACTCAAGACCAAAAAAAACTCCCTTGCCTCCCAAACAAACTTTTTCCTACTGTCTTTTTCCTGTTGCTAGGTAATTTTTTTATCACTTCATTTTTCTAACATAATGTGATTATGAGACAATTTTTTTTATTTAATGTCCTTTTAACTTGATATAATCATTCTGTTTCTATTCCTCCTACTTAATACCCTTAATATAATTGAAGTTTTCACAAATTTACATTTTTAAATTGTCTCTTTAAAGAAAAATACCGAATAATGTGAGTTCATCTTTAACATTAAATATTAAATTTTCTACAACCTAGAATTTAGTTTGCATTCATATAACCCTTTCTTGAATACCTAATAAATCTATGTAATTCTTCCTTTGACATAAACTAAGCTTAAATTCTTATTTTATGAGGAAAAAATATGATATTCATTTTAAAAGTTCCATAGATCTACATGGCCTAACACAATTTACCGACACATGTCATCCTGACAACTAACCTATAACTTATAATATTTTGAAACTTTCTATATACAATTTTTTACTATAGAAGATTTTATTATCCAATATAAGCATGAAATGTTCATCCAATCTTATCAAAATCAAGGTAAATTATTTTTATAATATTTTCTTCTTTATGATTTAAAATAAACAACATCTTTTACCAATGAATTCTATCTTGCATTCTATTTTATTTTCAAAAAAAAACCAACAGCACATATAGTTAATTTGTATTTATTTTATAAATTTTTTTTTGTTAGCATTATGCTCAAATAAATTTACCCATATTATGGTACTTATTATTTTTGTAATATAATATCATTTCAATAGATTCGTTAATATACACCAAATGAAAATCTTAAGAAATAGTAACATCAAACAAGAAAGCAATTATACATTCAAAGTTGTATACCGAGCTCAACACATTTTCAAGAAGATTTCGCTAATTCAATTAAATCTTTATTATAAAGTAACAACATTTCGTGACGTTTATTCCTGAATTAAAGGGATTTATGAAAGAGAAAATGGGAAAGCACGATTTGTTTTTTAATTGAATTACTTTTTTTAAGAAAAGGACGTGCTCAAATCTAATGTCCATAATATTAGCATCAACAACCCAACCTGATCAGGTCTATACTACCCAAGAACTTAGTGCTTTTTCTGTGCTAATTAGTTGCCTTATAATCATGCCCCCGAAAAAATAATGACAATTCTAACTTTTTTTAAAGTGTCTATAAATATTTTGTTTTCCTGAAGAGACTCAAAAGCGTCTCAAATGACTTTGGAAAATTAGTTGCTCCAGGGACAATGATCAGAGCTATCAAATTATATTAGAAATAGTGATGCCCACGAGACGAAACGAGACTTTGAAAAATCTCGTCTTGTCTCGCAAGAAAAGTGGAATGTCTCGTCTCATGTCTCGCGCGAGAGTATCGCAAAAGTCTCGCAAAATTTTCGTCTTCTCTGTCTAAATGAAATAAACAAATAAAATCAGTTCTAATTTTTATTTTAATGAACAAAAACCTAATAATCTAACAAGATAAATAAAAAAAACGAAAATCGATCATAGATACATGCAATACAAATAATCAATTTTTCGCTTTGAATTTGTAATGAGGGTATCGAGTTGAGATGTCTAGCAGGGTCAACTTAAGGAAGTTATATACAAGTTGACCTATCAAAAGATTCAGTTTTGATAAGGCTTTATTTTTTTATTAATAAAAAATCCAATATTTCCATTTTCCGAGAAATTTTCATCGAAATCGAACATTTTTTGACGAAACTAAAAATAAAAAACGAAAAATGCAGTTTTTTGCGTTTTTCGAGCTAATTTTGAGGTTATGTGAAAAAGTCACTAATGCAAAAGTTGTAGATTTTTCCAAGATCTACTTTTATGTTTAACTTTTTTTTAGGACCTCAACTTTGGCCGGAAATCACAATAATATTAGTCTTTTTCCACCCCCCAAAAAGTGTTTTTTACCGAAAAAACGTCAAAATTCGAAAAAATTTCGATATTTTAATTTGAAACTTTTTTCCATAGTTTGTGGCTATCTAAGCTACCTTCTACCAAATTTTCATCGAAATCGAACATTTTTTGACGAAACTAAAAATAAAAAACGAAAAATGCAATTTTTTGCGTTTTTCGAGCTAATTTTGAGGTTATGTGAAAAAGTCACCTATACAAAAGTTGTAGATCTTTTCAATAATTACAACTTTTATATCCTACTTTTGCAGGAAATCGCAATAATGGCTTTTTCCAGACAAACACCCTTACCCATCCCCCCCCCCCCCCCCAAAGTGTTTTTTACCTAAAAAACGTCGCCAAATTTGTTGGCCCGGAGTTTTACTATAAACGGTTTGGGGACGTTAAAGTATTACGTAAGCACTATAGGGGGGGCGGGTGGTCTTAGCTTTTCTTTTTTTTGATGACATTGGGGTTGGGGGGGTCTAGATGGTGATTACGTCAGCAGCAATTATTCAAGTTTTACACATATGGCAACCCACACATTGTCTATGCTGCTTGAAAACGAAACGCATTTTCGGGAATTCCCACAAATAATGCACACGTTAGGTACTCGCTTAGATCCGATTAGGGGAATTACCGCGCGCTATTCACTAATAAATAAAAAAAACAGAATACATTAAAGGAAAAATGCATATACCAATGTTTACGTATGCATGGGAGAAAGGGGGGGTAGGCATTTTGAAAGGGTGGCTCCTCCATTAGGACATTGGGTCAATGACCTCCCACTAAAAAATAATTAAATAAGCATTTCAAAAAAAATACACGTACTATACATATAGTATTCCTCTTAAATAAAATTTATCTAAAACGTTTCAAGACCCCCGAGTTATCGTTATTCCGCATCAAACATCAAGTACTCGGCGAAAACCAAAATTGGAAAGTGGGCTGATGTCCATCGTTGACCTCAAGGTGTTATATGGGAACGGAATTTGCCGAGCGCTGACGATCTTCGCGGCGTGAGAGAAACACGCCCGAAGTTTACATGTAATGGGTCAAAACAGTTTAATATCGACGATGAATCGACTTACGTCGGCTGATTATTACACGCTTAGAAAAGAGATGAGTAGAGGGGTTGGCAGGCCGCGCTATATTTTGATTTAAAGGAGAGCATTTGAAGCGAAATAATGAGAATAATGAGCTGTGTTTTGACGTAATACGTTGTTGCAAATACAAAAGATGGAAGGCTTCACTTACATTTTAAAAAGATTCAGACTAATTATGATTTAATTTAAGTTTGTCATATTGAATATGTATAGAAATGAATAAAATATGGTTGTTTTTTAAGAGAGCATTATTTTTATATAAAACAAGCGTGGCCCAAAAAAAAATTTGTTTCTGGGGCTTTGGAAAGGAACTCCACAAATTCTGCTTTTCTAAAGATTTTAACGACTTCTGGGCAGAAATTGGGAGTGGTTTTTCGAAAAATTTCCTCCTAGGGCGGGTGCGCCTCCAGCGGCCTCCAACATACAAATTTTGTGGATATTTTGAATACCTAGGTAATGTTGTAACTCTACAAAGTCGCGCGTATATGCCAAGGTACCACAATTCAATAAAATACTTACTTCTGCAGAAACTACTTCTTGGACTAGTAACAGATTCGCTATCTGCTGAAGTTTCACTAGCAGTTTCCGCTTCTTGCTTCTGTTCTTGAGGTTCATAATAATCATCACTGCTTCCACTATTTAATAATAAGTATTCTGAATCTAACTGTTTGTACATCAATTCTTCTGGTTCTGAATTACTAACATTTCGCTTCCGTTTTCGCATAGTTACGGGCGCATTAATATTTAATAATTAAAAAAAATACGTTCTGTCCTAAGCAAAAGTAAACTAAAATCAAGAAGCGATACAAAGGCCCATATTATTTCAGATCACCAACATAATATAGCCATTATTTTTATGTATCCAGATGTATACAATATAACCATAAAATAAAAAAGGATTAAGGGTTTGACCGACGTCCTTTTGTATGTCTCCTTATTTTTAAAGATGGTAGTCGTAACTTAAAGTCGAAACACATTTATCAGCACCTCGTAGGAACAGCGACTGATCATCACCAGCAGATTTTATTTTTTATGTGTATTTAAATGTAAGCGCGCCTACCTAACAACATCAGCACAGCACCGACAAGGCACGTCAACGCCTCAACCACAACACATTTCTCAGAGAGAATATTTTGCGGACGGCGTGCCAATACAATATAAAGTGAAGCCTATATTCGGGTATCGCGGCGGTGCTGATCCCGTATCGATGCGTTAAGTGAGTCCATACACAACCGTCGAGTTGACCACTCGACTGTGTTGTGACGATGCTTGTCAGGTGCTGTGCTGATCTGATAAGTGTGTTTCGACCTTTATTGCGACAACCAAAATTATTATGCGGACTTGCAATTTTAAAACAAATATTAAAATTTTATTTTATTTCGTTTCTCCGAGGCAATGTTATTGTAAACACAGACTGTTCGCTATTATGCGGATTTATGAAATGTATGTTAACATTCGCGATAATTGGAATAATTAATTAATACTTAGCATTTTTATATGCGATACTTCGACACCTTTGCGAGACTCTCGAGTGAGATTCGTGACGAGACTTTTGAAAGAAATTTAAAGTATCGTCTCGAAACCGAGACCAAACTTTTAAATATTCTGTTTTTCTGAATAGAATAAAAATCGTCTCAAATGACTGAAAAATTAGTTGCTCCATGGACAATGATAAGAAGTATAGCAGAGAAGTGACTTTTTAATATCTCATTTTCGTGAATAGACTTAAAAGCGTCTTAAATGACTGAAAAATTAGTTGCTCCATGGACAATGATCAGAGCAATCAAATTATAGCAGAATTATATTCAGGAAAATAAAATATTTGAAAGTCACTCGCTATAATTTGATGGCTCTGATCATTGTCCTTGGAGCAACCAATTTTTGGTGTATTTTTCTCTGTTGCTATACGAGCAACAAATTAATGATTAAGGCAACTAATTAGCACTAAATTCTCAGGTATTTTAGACCTGATTAGGCTGGGTTGTTGAGGTTAATTTTATGAATATTCACTTTTTTTCTTTTTCTTATATACATTTTATATGTAAAAAAGGACTTGGGGTATTTCTCCGACTATAAATAAGTATTTCAGCTCAGTGATTGTCATGCCTATTCTATACCAACTGTAGTTTCCCTGTATGTTTTTCGAGTTAGATTTTGGTGAAACAATGTACGAGACACATTACTGCGAATATATACAGCTCGTTGCACACATAACATGATAAATTTATATTCACTTGCTGATATATTACTTTGTTTAATAGTTGCCTGGTAAATGGGTGAGACATTTGACGACTGATCCTGTTTACGTTTCAAAATGATCGCTGTAATAATTTACAGTAGACGTTACAGTAAATTTTGTCCGCATTTACTTGCAAAATAATTGTTTTAACCAAACGATATGAAAAAATTCATCAGAACTGTGGAAATCAGGGTTAGAAGTAACATTAACATATTTATCTCGAACTGTTTTTCTTTTCTTTCAAGAAACTTATTAGCTTGTTGACGTGCTGTGGTTTAAAGATGAAAAAGCAGATTTTTATCTTTTGGAATGTTTTTCATGCTACTTCCAAATTATGTAATCTCCGTATTCCATTTTCAAGAAAATTGTACGTTTTCAAACTTATCTTCCAATTTGGAAAAACAATTTTATTGTTTTCTTTTATCAATTAATATTGTGCACAATGAAGTAAATCTAATTAAATGCACTTTATGGACAATTGTGTTTCCGTCTTGTTAAGATCATTTTACTAATTAATAGTTATCATGAAGACAAAGCCGCTGAAAGTTTTTATATCAACATACTTTTTGTTTGACATGGCAGTGAATAGATATCATGAAATGAGAAAACTTTTGTTTTTGAAATTCATTTCCCAATATAGACATCCTCATCAGTTCTAACTATAGCTCAGTTGAAAACGACGAAACGTAAAATGTCAGACGGTCAATTTATTACCAAAAAGTGGTTGATAACAACAAAGTTAGTTTCTTAGCTTTACTAATATTTTTGGAAGAATAATAAATTAGTAAATAAACACATGTGTGTATGTATGTATACTGAGGTGACCTTCACTAAGACCTATAAAATCTATTGTGCCCCCTTACTTCTATTTAGTTCCTGAGAAAAGTCTCAGACTAGTAGCTCCTTAGTCCTACTTCCCGGAGGAATTTTAGGATATCTGCAGACTTGAACTTAGGTAAATGTCCCTCTTCTATCCAGTGATCTTCTAGGTATTGTGCACTAGGATTCTGACAGCAATTCACAGGTATGTGGATGGATGTTTCTTCTTCCATGCTACAAAATCTACATTCTTCTTCCTCCACATTTTGATCTTTTTCAGATGCCCATTCAGGACAATGTCCCGTTAGGATCCCTGTTAAAACTCTTAGTGCAGTTTTACTTTGATTTATGCATTCATTTGATCTCAACCAGAAGGATCTTTGATTGTCTAATTCCTACTAGATCTTTCCAATGATCAGATCTTCTCTTTTTTTCCGGCTTTGCCTATTTATTCCAATATTACATTGGAGCTGATATCGCAAAAGGGTTCCTGCCTCCAAAAGGGTGTTTCAGTCCCCCTCTCTGCTAGTTCATCTGCTATTTCATTTCCTTCAATTCCAGTGTGTCCTGGAATCACACAAGATCTCAGTGCTTTAATGGCTGCTTGACTAACCGACATTATGAGAATCCTTTACCTTCTATATCCTTTATCAATATTGAACTGGGCACACTTTCTTATGGCGTGCATTTCCGCTTGAAAGATACCTACTTGAAGTTTTTCCCAAGCATTCAGAGTGTTTGGTTCCTGGCCCGTACACTCCTATCCCAGTTCCTTCTATTGCTTTTGAGCCATCTGTGTACCACTGAATGGCATTCTTTTCAAATCTGGTAATGGTATTTGGATCCCAATCCTTCTTGTTGCTTAATTCCGAAATAAACACATTATTAAAAACACACTTCCCGAAACGGTCCTGAAAACGTTTCAAGAGACTTCCCTACTAACAATTTGCGTTATCTTTACATTCAAAGGCATCAATTGAATTTTGATATTCTCATTAAATACCCTCTAAGGGCTGCTATTATAATATGATTCCCTAATTTTAGTACGGTCGAAAATGAGCTTTCCAACGTTTTGTCTCATTATTAATAGTTTTATTATAATAGAATTTAAAATTCAGTTTAGTTAAATTAAAAACTGTGAAGGTAAAATAACAAAGTTTCAGACTAGTGAAATCCTAAATAAAATGAAGAAATAAGGAGAAAATGGTAATTTTATTTTAGGTCAAGTTAGGTGTCTAAATCCCCATACTAAGTATTTTCGAAACCAAATTAAAGGAAGTGCGGAATCTTTGATATTAAGAAGATTATAGTACATCATTAATTTTTTGCGAGATTAATATCCCAGTAAAAAGAGTTTTTATCGTAAAATAAAAATACCGTTAAAGCTTTCGATTATTACAAGGACTAGACAGGTAAATACTACACAGTACTTCTCAAAAGTCCCCTCCCCCCTTTTTTCTTTTGAATGGTGATACTTAAACTGATGAAATTTGGAGGGTGCAAATAAAATATTGTAAGCTTCTTGTAATAGGTAGCTAATTATTTAGGTTAGAATTTATGCTTATTGTTAAATTATAGGTTATTAACTTTAATATGTATGTATTTAGTTATAATAATTATTGTAATCATAAAATATATCGACTAAGCAGTTTGATTATAATTTATTTATCGATATAAGTAACAATTGCAAAATAAGCAGACAAGTGCTAGATTGAAAGAATGTGTAGGCCGACAATTTTTGCTTTGGTTTTTTGTCGGGGAGTTCAAATTAAACAAATTAAACATTTGTCGAAGAAAGATGTGTTTTATTAAAAGAACGTCAACCCTAATTAAAAGGAACCTAAACCGAATAATTTAACATTAATAAACTGAAACCAATAATATTAAATGGGACCTTATGGCAAGTGACACCTCGTTTGAAAGTGTAACGTTAATTTCGTTCACTTTACTTTACTCCAGTTAATTAATAATAAATTATCGTATGGGCGGCGAATAGCCAATCCTTTCTCATACCCAACACCGAGAAATGTTTCAAGGCTGAATATATTTACTGTCGACGAGAGTCGAAATCAACGTTTCTATACGGGCCGATCGAGTTCCGCCTGTCGTGAAAATAGCCACTGCTATTTTGATATTCCCACTTCGAACTCGCTCTTATCTCTTCTTCTACCAATTATTAATTAAATATGAATCAATAATTCACTACTGAAATGTAAATTCCTTTCCTGGTCAAAGCGTATGAGCGTGACATGAACATGAGACGTAAGTCTGTTATCTTTCACATGATTTCGTGTATTTAAATAGTGGCAAAAAGGTTTTCATTCCTCTTTCCTGTGAACATGTGCCATTGAAGCAAAAATTACTATTATCGTATCTTATCTTTAAAAAGTGCATTCATGTGAATGGTAAGTTATTTCTCTCAAATGTCTGTTAACTATTCTTTCTTAGCAGTTCCACTTTCGTATTTTATTATGTAGCAATGTCGTTCCAGTGCCAGGAATATATATCGATATGATTTTGTTTTTTTTTTGTTCTTTCAGATTCGCTTTTAATTAATAAAGATTCAAAAGTCCGCCTATGGTTAACTGTAAAAAAAGTTGAAGTTTTTAATTGACGTATTTACATGCGATAATATCTTGAATTTTTAGTTTAATTATTGTTTAACGAGACGTTTAAGTATCTACATAAACAAAATGGTGCGTGCTCTAGCTGACAAAGTAACAGCTATCTTAATAATTATTGTTGAAAGTGAAAATAATTTTCATACGGAAGAACCCATTTTTAATGAGAGATGCCCCGATCGTCCTATATCGAAGACTCATTAGGGAGCTTTTTCATAAATTTCAACATACAGGTAGTGTTCATGATGCCAAATGATCGCGGGTCGACCAAATATTGGTATTGATGAACAAATTGTTATAGTTGCAGACATTGCAGTAGTTCACAGCCCCAAGTAGCGTCATAGTACAGTACACAGTGTGTTGACCAAAAACAAATTTCACCCATACAAATTGAAAATGGTGCATCAACTTTTAGATGACGACACCGACCGAAGGCTGCAATTCTGTGAAAATATGTCCACTAAAATTGTCCAACAGCCAGACTATGTAAGGACAATTTGTTTTAGTGACAAAAGTACTTTCTTCCTTAATGGAAATGTTAATACTCAAAATGTGAGGTATTGGAGTGACATAAATCCTCACATGTTTCGTGAAAAACATATACAGTTCCCATTAAAAGTAAATGTCTGGGCAGGTATTTTGGGAAACCACATGGTCGGGCCTCTTTTTTTGAACTCTAATTTAACCGGTGCAGTATATCTCCAGATGTTAGAAAACGCAATTGAACCGTTAATTCTTCAAATTCTGGAAGATAATCCAGATGAATTTGGTAACTTGGAAATAACGTTCCAACAAGATGGTGCTCTTGCACACTATTACTTTGCAGTAAGACGTTATCTAGATGAGGAATATCCTGGTAGATGGATTGGACGACGCGGTCACCGGACCTAACACCTTTAGTTTTTATTCAGTAGGGATACCTTAAATCTAAAGTTTACGCTACAGCTCCTGACAGTATTGACGTTTTAAAACAACGAATTGTTGAAGAATGTAGGGCAATTTCCCCTGACACATTATATCGAGTCCGACAGTAGTTTAATAATAGGATGTTTTATTGCCAGGAAGTAGATGGAGCACATTTTGAACAATTATTATAAGAAAAGAATTAGTATGATTGAATAGGTATTCTAAATACCTTTCAAACGAGGTGTCACTTGCCATAAGGTCCCATTTAATATTATTGGTTTCAGTTGCCTGGTGATGTCACCGATGCCTATTACGTCACCTGTTACCACTAGTAGAGAAGCTTACAATAGTTCATTTTCACCCTCCAAATTTCATCAATCTAAGTATCACCATTCAAAAGAAAAGAAGGGGGAGGGACTTTTGAGAAGTACTGTATAATCCTTTGTTTCAAGTCAATATCCTAGATGGATTATTTCATTTTAAAGCAAAGATAGCAACAACAGACAACCAGCAGTGCAATTTCTGAATTTTAATGCTTTAGGTGAAATGTTATTCGGAGGTTTGAAGCCTTTAATGTATCAAGATGAAATAAAACAATTTGTTTAAATCTTCATTAAATATTTTAGAAGCTCTTGAGATAAATAAAAACAAATATTCAGGTAATCTTCTTAACGACTAAATAGATATCAACAATTCTCCCTTATTAAACTTATTTACCTAGAAGATAGTTCAGGAGGGATTGTTGTGATTGTATGGATCTTCATCAAGTAAACGCCTCATCTATTCAATCTTTAATGTATTTCGGAAAAAAATTTTATTTAACAAATTTTGAACTTATTTTCTAAAAAAATTCGGCAATTTATACATTCGAATTTGCTTCTAAAGAACTAATTTCTAAAACTCTCAATCCCCTCAAAGATGGATCTACTAATTTGAGTCCTTTCGGCTCATATTGACTAACATTTTCTTCGGCTACAAATTTTGATACTTTCTTCAAACACTACAATATAAATAACACTTAATTGCATAAACTGCTCCTCAGAAGTTCATAAATATTGGATTTATGTCAGTTTACATTAAAAATGTTATCATTCATATTTACTCACTTTCTCGTATGGAGTTGGTTTAAAAATGTAAATTAAATGAGCAGTTAAGCAAGCTAGGCAACCCTCAGTAAACGTATAGCAGCTGAAATTTTCAGGTTCTTCAAAAAAACTGTTCAGTTGGTTAATTGTTGCTTCGAAAGTTTGTTTTTCGATCTAAAAATATAAAAAAATTTCTTGAAAACTATTTTTTTTGTATTGATAGTTCTTACTCTGCCTTCAAGTATCTTAGGAAACGTATTATCGAATCTTACAAATCTATTTTTACTGTAATCTCTTCGAATAAATATTTTTATGTACTCAATATCGCTGTTAGTATTCGTTTTTTCATTATTATTAATACTGTTATCAACTAAAATGGGATCTGATGTGATGGGTTCATCTCCTACATCGACATCTTTGAACGGATATATGTTTATATGTTCCAGTTTTTCTAAAAACCCACTATGAGATTCAGTAGATTGTTTTGTGGCATTTACCCCATCTCCAGATTCTCCAGGACACGGATAAACTTCCACGGAAACAGTCTCCATTTGTTAATTGGAAAAGTTTTCAAAACGTCACCGTCAAAACTCCAACTGACAAATGACGTTTTTCGTTATGTATACGGTGGGAATATTAACAGGGACTATTTCCCTCGTCTTAATTTCCACCAATCACAAACGCGATAGATGAAAAAACTGTATGACAGCACCTGTGAGTAGTTTTTGCGAGTTTTTCCGCGACAAAACTTAAAAAAATTACAATACCTTTGATAACAAGTAATTATGGTCTCCTAGGACACCAGAATTTGATCATTTAAAACCTTTAAACTTACCCTTTCTAAGCTAGCTCATAATTAACCGGGAACATGAAATTCCGGCTCTCTTTGAGTTCTGGCGCCAATCAAATGTAGAATGATTCTATGTTGGTTTATTATTTAGTTACGAACGTGAATACATTATAAAACAACCTCTAGTCTTTTAATTTTTTTCAAGGAATTAACTATTGTAATTATAGAGAAATGTTTTTGCAATAAAATATATTATAAATTCTATGTTTTGTTTACTAATTTTACTTTCAAATTATTTTGTCGATAAATCTCAATACGCCCCTGTTTCCTATGACGAATCTTGTTGGTGGGTTAAGCAATTTCTTTACTTACAAGAGTGTTTAACAGCGTGTACCTTGTAAGGTTATTGAAATATTTTATTTCAATAAAATAAAAATACTGAACTATAACAATTTAATTAAAGGAGATTTGAAGCATTTAGATATAAAAGATTACATGGTATAAAATAGTTTGTGAATGTGCAATAACAAAATTTGAACTGAAACAAAATATTAAACTAAAATACAAAGGATTTCTGTAATGTTTATAAGTAAGTTTAGTCTATAGATTTATATATCGTGGATTGAAAAAGTGAAAATACTTTTTAGATGTACATCTTAAGCTGTTTTTATTTAGTTATTGGTACCAATAAAATAATATTTCACTGACCTTGTGAACTATTTTGATGTACAACCACTCTTGAGGTAGTACTTGTAAAGTAACTCGACTAGATAGATATCTGGAACTGCTGATTTTTCACTTACAATATAAATTTTTTTATAATTTAACTTCTTTCAAAATTTCCAACAACCAACTTCCTTTCCTCCGTGTCCTAACAAACTTTCTAACAACCGTTGCTAGGTAAAAATTGTTCTCACTTGATTTTTCTGAGGTAATGTAAATATGATACCCTTTTTTATATTTAATGTCCTTTTCACTTTAATTAATCAGTCTTTTCATATTCCTACTTATCAATACTCTTAGTATAATTAATGTTTTTATACTATTTCACTTTAAAATTGTCCTTTTTAAGAAAAATACTCTATAATATGATTTCATCGTTAACATCAAATAATAAACTTTCTACAACCCATAAATTAAGTTTCACTCATGTAACCTTTTCTTAAATGCTTATTAATTATATTTCATCCATTATTTAATATAAACTTAGCTTACATTTTTAATTTGAATCATGTAAAAATTGTAAATATTTCTAAAAACAAAAACAACAAAACTGTTTATTTCCTAATTTCACATTTCTAAGATTAAGTGTTTCATGGTTCTTTCTGAACATTCCATCGATATTTATGGCATACATGATTCATTGACTTTATGTCATCTTGACAACTAACCTACAATTTTTTTCTGACATTTCCAAACTAAATAATTAATGTGGAAATATAATGTTTACTAATAATTAATTCCTAATAATTAAGGTTGTGGCTTTCAAGATAACAATGGAACTTCTAGACGTCAAAAAATAATAGTTCAATATTATTAAACGCTTTACAAAATTAGAAAAATTAATTTCCAAAGAGCAGACCGTCCACTAAGAAGCAACAACTACTTCTCGGGCTATATGCCCCGACAGACAATGAATTACACTTCTAAAGTAAACGGGGTTGGTATATCTGTTAAGATAGAACCAACCATTCTGGTTTGTGATTAGAAGGAATAACATCACTTGTCGACCGGTTTCGGCGTATTGCGCCTCATCAGGACAAGGTAGATGCTATTCGTCCAGAAGCTCTATTATTATTCTATTTATAAATTATTTAATATTGAAGATACTTGAATATAATTATGAAATATTGAACAAATTAAGGTATATTCTCTTTTACTATTTACATTCTTGAACTCAAATAAATAAGGGTAGGTATCTATATCTAAATTTTTTGTTCGTAGATGAAATTGGTCCATTCCTTTTTATTTTTTGCCTTCTTTTTTGCTTCTTCCCATTTTATATGTCTTCTTTCCAGTATTTCTGCAACTTCTTGGTTCCAAGTTTTCTCAGGTCTTTCTCTCTTCCTTTTCGTATCAACTCGGGCTTCCTACACATCCCTGACTGGTCTGTTGTTCATTCTTGTTAAGTGTCCGAACCACTCAAGCTTTTGGTTATCTAATACTTCGAGTAACTTCTAGTTCATTTCTCTCATCCTCGTTTCTTATCCGATTTCTTCGTGTTATACCCTTCACTCTCCTCAGATATTTCATTTCCATCGCTTGGATTCGACTTTTGGATTTCTGTGACGGTATCCAGCTTTCACTTCCATAAGTGAGGATTGGCCTGTTTTAGATACCGTAATTTTGGTTTTTGTACTGATTTGTAATGCATTCGTGCAGGTGCAAAAATTCTCGTCTTAGCACTCATGCTTCTTGTTAAAATATTACTCAGCAACGTGTTTTTTTGATTTTTTTCGGAAAAATTAGATGCCCTTATGATATTACTTACGAACTAATTTTTAGTAAGAAATGTTTTGACTTTTAAATATACAAAGAAGTAATACAAAGTGCCTATAAAAGATGAGAATTCAGACGAACTGGAACTAATAGAAAAATTCTTCAAAGTTTTTGAAAAATAAATGAGGGTTTGGAATGTGTGCCTAGCGTTTATTTAGAATACGAGTTGGGTCGCGACGACAGGGTATAACCAATATAGGTACCCTAGAATAACAAAACGATTTTATATAGTTTTTATAAAAAGAAAAAAAAGCACACGAAGAGAAACGTGTGTGTGGTTAGACAAGGATATAATACGTAACAAGTACAGTTGTTAGTCTCTTTCTAGTATTTTTTTAATCCAAAATGTACAGTTATGGCCGTATGCACCGTTCATAGTAGTAAACCCGTTTAACTAAACTGGTTTAAATAATTAAACGCCCTTAATGTTGCCTTGGTAAGCACCGAACGAAGTTTAGTTACACATTATAGAGAGATTATCTCTCTATAATCTGTGGTTTAGTTAAACCTGCAAGAAGTTTGACAACGTCGAAAAATTTTTTGCGTGAAAAATGCTTGACGCTATTTGAGTTTTGAGTACTTTCGTTTACAATGACGGTTGTTATTTGAATTCCGAATTACATTTATCCCATTGATAAAACAGTTTAAATAATCAGGATCAACAACTTTTTCTTGACAATCACCTGATCAAATCTAACCAACCTTTTATGAGACATTGACATAAGTTACCCAAGTGTCAAAAAGAACAGTTTAAAGTTAAACCTCCAATCATGAGAATAGATATTAGGAGCACAAATTCTGTATACAGTGAGGACATAAAGTCCCCCCCTTGTAACTTTTCAACCGTTGGGTATATAGTGATGAAATTTGGAACGATAATATATGACCCCATTCTGCATTTTTTAAAACATCAATGACAGCTCTGAATGTCAAAGTGTCAGCTGGTCAGGCATTTGGAATATTTTTTTAAATGGAAATGGGGGTCGAGTAATACCTCATTTTGAAGGTCTTTTTATGCTCAATACCTTCCCCAGATTTGAAAACATGATTTTCAATAGTTTTAAAATGAAAACCAGTAATAACGATTTCTTCGTTTATCTACATAGGCAATTTAAATTAAACGTAAAAGCACAAACAAATTTAGAAAACACTCTGTTACTTCAGAAGATGTTGAAAATGACCAACAAGAACTTCCTGACAAATAAATATTCTACGAGTAAATTCTTCGGTAAAAGTCTAGTTTAGTGAACTAGTTTAGTGAACCAACGCGGATTTTGATGAAATATATATTTTTAAATTAATTCGAGGTCGCTGAACACGAAAATGAAAAAAGAAATCGGCGCTCTCTTACCAAAAACGAGTTATGAATTTTTGAGGATGAATTCAGATCAGCACTGCACTGGTTTTATTGTCATATTATAACTGCTTTATAAACATCCATTATAACTGCTACACAATGTTAGATACACTATAATTGCTTTTTACGATATTCCTCTCACACACACACATTTAAAAAACACTGATATTGATATTCATTTCTTGTACATTATTTTTTTAATTCCACAATTATTATATATTTTGACGTTTCCATGTAATATGACTGACATAGGTTTTGGTTTGTTTCCTCTTAGTCGTAAAACCTGTACCTACTAGCATATTCAGCCATCATTAGGTGGTTACTAGAAAAAAAGTTGCTGAATATCTGTAATTGTGGAGACCATACAAGATGAGTGAAAGTAGAGTCTAGAGTCACATAATTTGAAACATTTAATTTTGTTTGTGCTAGACAGACGTTTGTTATTTTATTTTGTGTTTGCGAATAATGGATCATATAAATCTAGACGAAATATTTACATGGCAAAATAATAACGAGATTTTATTTCAAATTCGCCTTTTGGGGGGATTGCAATTGATTGGGAAATTAAGGGCCCCATTTCAAATTGTAATGGGCATTTTGTTGAAGTCCTGGATTGCAACGTCATTGATGATGTTCGTTGGCGTTGTAATGGATATGTCTATAAAGTAAAGAGGAAGCGAGTGAGATGTACAAAGAGGTATATTTTTTCGTAAATATCAAATTGTTTCTAATTTATGTATTTCGTAGACATAGGTCAACATGTCACATGTTATGTAACTTTAGAAGAGTGTAGGGTTCTAGTGCACTTCGCGACCCTCGGAATTTTATGTTAGTTTTAAATTTGTTTGATAGTTACCTTAAATAAAGCAGTTTAGAACAAAAATTTCGCTGGATCGACGCCGGGTCGACGTTTCGCAATCACACGTGCGAATTGCGAAACGTCCATAACTGAATTGGAAAATTTGGCTCAACTTTCGTTTAGCTGAAATCACTTATGGAACACACTGTGAAAACTGCGCGCCGGGTCGATTTCTGCTAAACGAAAGTTGAGCCAAATTTTCCAATTCAGTTATGGAAAAATTGAATGAACAGCTATCAACATACTGCGAAAAAGGCGCGCCGGATCGACGTTTCGCAATTCGCGCGCGCGAATTGCGAAACGTCGATCCGGCGCGCTCGCGATAATCAATCTACTTCATTATTTCAAACGGAAATCCAATCTTATCCAGATCTCCGAATCAGAAAATTTGGATTAGGCTAGAAAAATATAGGAGAAATAAAAGATGGGGCAAAAGGGGAAATGTATCAAGCTGATAAAAAGCGATTGCGATTTCACTTTGATCTGTGGTGGTCGGGAAGCGATATTAGTAGAATTTTCAAATTTTCTAAAAAGGGGAAACAGTTTCTGATAACCAAAGTCTTATGATATTAGCTGTATGTTCAAAAATTTTAATTGGAATTACACCTGCAGCAACTATTTTCGTTGTCAGCAGTGTTTATAGAGGCCGAACAACTGAGGAGGTAATTTTTTTAAAGAATTAATTGATGTGTGCAATTCAGAATAAAAAATTGTTCAACATCCTCAATCAATGGTTCATGATCCTTCAAATAAATCATAAATATCAACCAAACTTATCTCAAAACTAACCATCTTTCTAAAATCATCAAAATGTTTCAACAAACTGTAATACAGCGCCAGATATCGGAAAAATAGGTGTATGTTCATGATGTTCATCTTGTTTATTTCTTCTATGCCTCGATCATGATATGGAAAATATTCAGCAGCTAATTCAAGTGGCTAAATATCTAATGGATGAATATGCTATTGGGTACAAGCTGTACGACTAAGAGGAAACAGACCAAAATTTATGTCAGACATGTTACATGAAAATGTCAAAAGATATAATAATTGTGGAATTAGAAAAAGAATTTACAAGAAATGAATGTCAATATCAGTGTTTATTAAATGTGTGTGTGAGAGGAATATCGTAAAAGGCAATTATAGTGTTTTTAACATAGTGTAAAAGTTATAATGCATTGCAATCATTTTCGTGTTCAGCGACCTCGAATTAATTAGAAAAAAAATATTTCATCAAAATTCGCGTTGGTTCACTAAACTAGATTTTTTCCATTCAGTGATCCGGAAGCCGTTTTATACACTTCTGATTTAACATATTCCCAAAGAAAAAACCTAGGGGCGTGGGACAGGCAATCGAGCTGGCCATTTTGTAGGACCTCGACGACCAATCCACCTATCTTGATAATTCTCATCAAGGTAATTTCTGACTTGTCTAAAATAGTGAGGCGGGGCTCCGTCTTGTTGGAATATCACCTCTTGTAACTCATGATTTTGGACCACAACAGCATCAATAAGGGGAGCAATTGTATTTTGCAACATATTCAGGTACATGGTTCCATTAAGATTTCCTTCCAGAAAAATTGGACCTATGATATAATTTCCCAAACTGCCCGCCCAGACATTAAGTTTCTGGGGGATCTGTGTGTGTCCCTCCCGGAAAACATGGGGGTTTTCATCACACGAGTTTTGAGTATTAACTCTTCCGTTTAAAAAAATAGTAGTTCGTCACTAAAACAGATATTCCGCAAATAGTTTTGATTCCCTGTGATTCTTCCTGACATTCTGAATTCGAGTCGTCTATCAGTATCACGATCATCTTCTGTTAATTCATGCATAATTTTGATTTTATATGGATGAAATTTATAGCATTTTAAAATATATTTAGAAGTAGGTAGGCGAAATATTGCATGCCTTGGCCACGTGCTTCGATGGCTGTTCGGGATTAACAACCATTTCAGCTAAAACCTGGATTTTTACATCTTCCCCAATTTTTGGCCGCCCAGACCTTGGAGCGTCTTTTACCGAACCAGTTTCTTGAAATTTTGAAATTAACTTACGTAAAAATATTCTGCATATTTGGAGTTCAGGATAACGTTCATTGAACATATGAACAGCAGAATGGTAATTTCTATTAGCTTCGCCAAAAATAATAACCGTTTCAAATTTGTCTTGTAAGGAACGAGCCATTGTAGACAATTTCGAGCTAAAATTTACTGTCAAACCTAAATGCAGTTATTAAAAAACATAACAGCAACAATCAACAATGACACCTAGTAGGTAGTACACAAATTAAGAGAAGATTGTTATAAACTGATATTACTGGTTTTTATTTTGAAACTATTGAACCTCATGTTTTCAAATCTGGGGAATGTATTGAGCTTTTTATGCTCAATACCTTCAAAATGAGGTATTACTCCAAAAATATTCCAAATGCCCGCCCAGCTGTCACTTTAACATTCAAAGCTGTCATTGATGTGTTAAAAAATGCAGAATGGGGTCATCGTTCCAGATTTCATCACTATATACCCAACAGTTAAAAAGTTACAGGGGGGATGGACTTTATGTCCTCATTGTATAAAAAGTGTCCGTCGTTAAATTGGTGGCGCTAGTATAGCTAAAGGGTCAAAAGTTTTTAAAGAATGGACGTCGTGGTAATTTATTTGAGGTTATGTAAATGGAGGTTTTGTTTATTTGCATTAGGTTACCTTTTATGCTTGGTTTTAGCAAATTTCAAGGAAAAAATAAGAAAAAATTTACACCTCTACATATTATGTGAATAATTGCACAAATATGTATCCATAAGTCACTGATTATTTATGTTGTTGCAGACAATGCCCCAAAAAAAATAAAAATGAAATCCACAGAGAATTCAGAAGGGGTTAATGTGTCACTGTGCAATAGTAATTGAGAGCATTCTCAGCACATCAAAGAGTTACAAGTGCTGATTGAAAGTGAATCCAATGAAGAAGGTACCTTCTCTTGGATCCGGTAAGGTTTGCGACCCTCGGAATTTTGCAACGATTTTTTATTTATTAGAAAGCCCTATTGCTATAGAACATTTTAAAAGAAAAAAAATTCTTGGATCATGCACTTTAGAAAGAGAAAATTTTTTTTTTTTTAAATTTTTATGAGATGGTCACAAATTTTAGATAGAGCGGTGGATGGACAATGCTGCCAGTTCTTATTTCCGTAACTCGAGACGGCTTGGAAATACTTTACACAAGATTTATGATCTTTTTACTAAAAAATGTGTAGTACATTTTAAAGTAATAATTACTGAATGATCCAGCGAAATTATTGTTCCATACTGCTTTATTTAAGGTAAGCTATCAAACAAATTTAAAATTAACATAAAATTCCGAGGGTTGCGAAGTCTACCAGAACCCTTCTCATAAATAATGGTCAGAACCAACACCAATGTTTGTTCCAAGAAAGACAAACTCAAGATAGTGATGGTGAAATATACAAATTGTGTATGGCTCAGTCCTATAACTGGCTATCAGCACTTATAAAGCAAACTATAAAGAGGACTATATCAAACTCAAAGGAGATGTGCTAGTTGTGCTGTAAGTGGAATGCAGAAAAGGACCAAAACAATTTGATGCTTAAACGAGTTTAAGTGTAAACGGTGCATACGGCCATTAGAGTTTGACGTGAATTGTATAAAAAAAAAGAATTGGAATTACACACATAACACTCACGTCACATAACGTGTTTTAACCGAACATATCAAAAAGCATGATGCCTTTTTCGCCCTTTTGTGGTCGAAATTCATCGGCACTTTTAATGCGAAATCGTGTTTCCTGTTGACGTACTACGTGTTAAATATTATTTATGACCGAAGGGAACTATGACTTTTTAACCAAATTGCATTTTCTGTATTGTAATATGTGTGTGATACAATGTTGTATTTATAGTTTTCCGATGTCGATAATGATAAATGAGTTTTGTTTATTGACCTTTCGGTAAATTATTTCCTTTTCGCTGGGAAATCGATCAAAAGTTCAATATTTGTGAATTTTCCTAAATTGCAGAGCTAAGAAATGTGACTGGATTTACATACAACAGAAAAATTATACTTAAATTTCATAATATCGAATTATATAACGATTTATAACGTTGGAAATACCTTTAGAATTCACTCTCAATATTTAAATTTATTTAAATTGCTGCATAATGCCACGCTAAACTTGCAGGACAATAGAAAGGACCTTTTGATGAAATGATTGTCCTTTGTGGGGTGAAAGAATTGAATAATTTTTGTCTTTCTGTTGCATGGAATTTAATTATTCATTAAAAATTTTCCGGTATTTCCAAAATGTTTTATACCCTCTAAATGCATGTTTCTCATTGTACTAGCTCCTGGTTTCATGTCTTATTCATGAAAGCTTTCATGATAAAATGTTTGGTATCTTCTTGAATCTTTCGACTTTGAATCGTCGTCGCAAAATTATTGCATTTTGGCGGGGAAAAAGATTCATGCACTCTCATATTGTAAACTGAGAGATTTCCTAATGTTTTATTGATGTGATTTTGACTCCATTTCTCCAATTTCTCCGTAGTGCTTTAAAAGAAATCTCCACGGAAGACGGAATATATTTTAAGTCGAAACTGCATATAATTTGTATAAGAAACTAAGATATTTTTTTATTGTGCTTTCAAGTATATTTTTATTTCGTATTAAAGTTTTCAATTCCTTAGAGTAGAATAACATCACACGTTTTATATATTTCATAGTGAAAGGTCCTATATAGATGGATTAGAATTCTCAGAGACTCGGGTATAATGGAAAATCACGCACTTAGGAAAGTATTGATGATATTGTAAATCGATAGCCTTATAGAGCGGTCTTGAGTCTATAATAAACTGAAAGCACGGTACAGTGTTAGAGTTAGAAAATTTCTCTAAACACTCTATTTAACTGAAATAAGAATATAACCTCTATTCATATACATCTTATCGAAGTAAGAAAAATTCTTGCACCTATAATAGATATGACTGATTGTTTACGATCCGAATTTAATACAAAATTTTACAATCAATGACGAAAAAGTCTTCAAGTTTATAGGGTGCTTTTTTTTAAACGAAATTCCTATTCTAACAAACCCAATTACTACAATTTGCAATATTAATTCCAATGGATTCTAGAGTTTTTATATCAGTAGGGGAGGCCGGGGTTCAAAGTTCCGGGGGTAGGTTGTTCCGATCCGAATAACTCCGCGAAGTGCCCCGTAATGAAACACGTAAATAATAAAATTGATAATTTTACTTGTTTTAGGATGAGAAAGTATAAACGGAAAACCGAACGGGGCAAGGTTTCGATAGTCCTTTTGCAGCGGGCTGCTGATGCTGTTATTAAAGACGGTCTTAAACTTAAGACGGCAGCTCTGGAACAAGAGATATGTCATATGACATTACTTCGCTACGTCAAAAAGTTTAAGGCCGGTTTAACACCAACTGTGGGTTACTATTCTAGACAGGTGTTCAACCACCAGGAGAAGACATTGGCAGATTATTTGTTAAAATGTACGTCAATTTACTTTGGTCTCTTGCCAGAAGAAGTGAGGAAGTTAGCATATGCTTGTGCTGTTAAATTTGACATGCCTAACATTCCTAGAGTTGCACAAGTTTGACTTGAATGTTTGAGATTGACTTGAGTTTGACTTGAAATTATGTCAAACTCAAGTCAATCTTTCTGACAAATAATTCAAGTCAAATCAAACTGGACAGTGGTTACAGGTTTGAAAATTCAAACTGTTTGTCAAACTAGTTTGAAAGAGTTTGAAAAATAATTTATTTAGTAGATATACCTTAAATGGGTAACATATATATGTTAAATACACCTAGTAAGTAGGTACAACAAATACATTTATTTAAAACAAAAAGAAAAAACATTATTTTAAACAATTTTTTTAATCAACTCCAACTTGTCACCTCAAAATTCTTCGTGAAAAGTTAAGTTCTTACAAATGAACCTCTTCCTGCGATCATTGTGTGATATTTGTTAAGGATTCTTGTTGAAGCCACGAATTTAAACACATTAACGTTCTAATAGACTGGTCATTTAATCGGTTCCGTTTTTAATTGTATGAAAACTTACCAGGTCATTTTTACAATTTTGGATCCAACGCTTTATGTTGTTACTACCACAAATACTACTTGTTCCAGAAGTTGATGCTTCCTGCGGAAATTCTTCTTCATACAATTTTTCGTGGCTCTTCATCAAATGTCCTTTTAAAGAACTAGTTCCACTATTTGGCATTTTATATCATTGTTCTTTATTTTTACATAATTAATTAATAATTTGAACTTTGAAATTTTCATTGTTTTGGAATCGCCTGCCGCAACATAAAAAAAATCTGTATATTTCTTTTTCTTGTTGATTAATTTTGCCTCGTCTACAGATTTTTTCTCATAATTTTTGCAGGGGGGGATCGGGGGATCTTCAAAATCAGACTCACTTTGTTCTGGTACGTATTCCGAGCCGCTACATGAAAAAGGTTCAGGTTCAGACATTAGACACTGTTTGATTTGAAGTATGTTCTTAGTTTCCCTTCAAATCGTGCAGAGAAAATGGACTGTATAAAACCATTCATTCCAGACACTTTCCGAAATGAAACACTGGATTTTAATTTCACTATAAACTTTTACTGACATAACACAGTTAACATTTAAATCACTATTTACAAATGTACAAACAAAGGGATGCGGCGAGCAATTGGTAATTACCCGGGAGAAACTTTTGCGGTAACTTACTTGGTACCGAACCGGCATGAATTACGTGTAGCGATTTTTGGGGAAGAGCCGACACTTACAGTCAGGGTTCTGAGGAGAGACTGATTTGGTATGGCACGCTTAGAGGGTTAGAACTCGTGTCATGTGGGGCTGTTCGCGTCGTGCACCGAGTGCGAGGTGAGAGGGAGAAGATACATTAGGAAACTTGGTTCCGTAGAAAGAGAGGGTGAACAATCGATGATATCGATTTTCTCGGGAAGAAAAGTGCGTTTTCGAACATGCTGCCCCGCGGGCGAAAAGAGGAGAAAAAGTGGAGAGTAAAACAAAAATGGAGAGTAAAAAATTGATGAAACTAATGAGCCTAAGTTCTACAAGGGGGAGTGACTTTTTCCGAATCACATGGAAGAGGTATCAATTTGGTGATAGGTCTTGTATATTGTCCTTCACTAGTTTTAATGGTGGCGCAACGAACCTTGCCATCTTTGCCCAAGGGGGCGTCAATCACTCTAGCCAAGGGCCATTTGAGAGGGGGGAGATTGTTATCTTTTACCAAAACCATATCGTTTACCTGAATGTTAGAACGGGAAGTCATCCATTTTGGGCGATTTTGAAGTCGGTTCATATAATCTAATGACCAACGTTTCCAGAAGACTTGTTGAATCTGGGAACATTTGTTCCAGAATGAGAGTCTGTTTATGGGGAGAGAAGAAATATCCCTTTCCGGGTAAGCAGTAAGCGAGGAGCCGATAAGAAAATGGCCTGGGGTCAAGGGTTGTAAATCCTTGGGGTCGGCCGACATGGGGAACAAGAGTCTGGAGTTGAGTATGGCCTCAATTTGGGTTAAAATTGTGAGAAATTGCTCATACGTGAATTGGGAGTTGCCTACAATTCTAAAGAGGTGGTTTTTGGCACTTTTTATGCCAGCTTCCCATATGCCTCCCCAGTGTGGCGATTGTGCGGGTATAAATTTCCAGGAAATTTCATTGGTCGACAGATAATTTTCCATGGCGTCGTGTGTGCTCTGTGATCTAAGCAATGTATATAAATCTTTCAACTGGTGTGCTGCTCCAACGAAATTTGTACCGTTGTCACAGTATATAACTGTGGGGTTTCCTCTACGAGCTATAAAACGCTTGAGCGAGGCTATGAATGAATCTGTGGAGAGGTCAGAAACCAATTCGATATGTATGGCTTTGGTTACCATACATACAAACAAGGCCAAATAAGTTTTATACAAAGGAGCCTTGCGCAGATGAGACGATTTAACTAAAAAAGGTCCGCCAAAGTCTATTCCAACTTTTTGGAAAGGCCGGGAGATTGAGATACGATCTTTAGGCAGATCTGACATAATTTGCTGGGCTGCTTGTGAATTAAATCGGTGACAAGTGAGGCATTTGTGGATGACTCGTTTGGTCTCGCGTAATCCATCCAACGGCCAATACCGTAAGCGTATGTTTGAGAGAACATTTTGTGCTCCACTGTGGCCTAGCCTGTGGTGTTCAAACTTTAGAAGAAGAGATACTACGTGGTTCTTTGAAGGCAAAAGAATTGGGTGCTTTTGGGCGAATGGAATGGGTGCGTGTGCCAATCGGCCACCTACTCTAAGAAAGCCTTCGGAATCCACAAACGGGTGGAGGGAGAGAATTTGCTTGTTTTTTATAGGTTTAGAGAGAGAAATTGCCTTTATTTCTGATTCGAAATATTGACTTTGGATAGTCTTTAAAATAAATTTGAGAGATTTTTCAAGCTCTTTGACTTGAAGGGGGCCTGATATTTTTGAGTGTTTCGCATTTGAGTTATGAACGAATCTAAATATGTAGGACACTGTTCTTTTTAACCTGTGAAAAGATGAGAATTTTAAAAAGATGTTTTGCCAGAAGTTTTCGGCTGTTTGTAAATAACTCAATACAATTTTCTTCTGTTCTGGGGGATTCGAGACGGGAGAAAAAACATTGAGTGAGTTAAATTCTATCCTTGGGTCTTTTAGGAATTCTGGACCAGAAAACCAGAATGAGAAATCTTTGGTTTCGAATTTACCACGGGATAACATGTCTGCGGGATTGAAGACTGAGCGAATGTGTCTCCAATGACAGTTTTTTGTGAGCTCTTGGATTTGGGATACTCTGTTACCTACGAAACTTGTCCAACGAGAAGGAGGACTTTTCACCCAGGTTAATGCAATGGAGGAATCTGTCCATAAATTGACTGAATCTATCGTAAATTTATTTGCGAATACTTGTAAATTCCTTTTAACCAGTTTTGACAAAAGTAGCATAGCATTGAGCTCCAATCTAGGGATAGTGATGGGCTTTCTTAATGGTGCAACGCGAGATTTTGAAGTGACTAGAGAGCAATGGGTTGAATTATCTGCATAAAGAGAGCGAACGTACATGTTACAAGCAAAGGCTTCTTGAGAAGCATCTGAGAATCCGTGAAGTTCGATTTTCACTATTTCTTTTCCTGAAAACAAATAACGGGGAATTTTTAAGTTTTTTACTTGTAGGATCATTTTTGAAAAAGTGTTCCATTCTTTTATAATTAGTGGATCTTTTATTTCTTCATCCCAATCCAATTGTTGTAACCATATCTTCTGCATTATCAATTTACCTCTAACGATAATAGGGTTGATGAGACCTAACGGGTCAAAACATTGACACAAGTGCGAGAGAAAGGTTCGTTTTGTAAGAACATTTAATTCGGGTGAGGCAAAAACATTTATCTTTAATCCATCGGTGTGAGGGTTCCATGTCATTCCGAGTATTTTACAGGGGGAGTTAGATAAATTGAAGTCAATTTCAGTTTCTGAATTGGGTGGATTTTGATTAGAAATTTCTTTATTGTTGGAAAATATTTTGTGCAACTGGAAACCAGCTTTTTCTAGAATCATTTGCAAATCATGCAGTAGTATTCCAAGGTCATCGGGCGTGTTTGTTCCGGCTAATATGTCATCGACATAGGTTTGGTTCAGTAGGGCATCGGAGGCAAGGGTCAAGTTTTGATTTCTTGTTGCAATGTCTTTGAGAACCCGACATGCCAAATAGGGAGCACTTTTTTGTCCGAAAGAAACTCGGTTCAATTCGATACACGAAAATTGTTCTGATGGGGAGTCTCTCCACAATACATTTTGGAGAAAGTTGAATTGTGGGTTCATCAACACTTGTCGGTACATCTGTTTGATGTCCGCAGTTAGCACAAATTTAAATAAGCGAAATCGACTCAAGATGTCGTATAGCTCGGGTTGAACTTGAGTGCCTTTGAGGGTAATATCATTGAGGCTGAGACGAGAACTTGTTTTGCAGCTAAAATCGAAAACTATGCGCAGCTTAGTGCTGGCGTTTTCTTCTTTTATGATGCACAGGTGAGGGACAAAGTATTTGTGATCTGATGTGTCATTGGTGAGCTCAAGAGGTACATACCTAGCGTGACCTACATCAATATATTCAGTGATGAACTTTTTATACTCATTAAAAAGCTCTGGATTTTTTCCAAACTTCTTTTCGAGAGAGACGAATCTGTTTTTTGCCTGAGCGAACGATTCGCCTAGCTTTTTGTGAGCGTTGGGGTGAATTAGGGGTAAGTCGACCTGGTATCTCCCAGTGTCCATGATTTGGGTGGTGGAAGTGAAAATTGTTTCAGCCAATTCATCTTCCGGAGAAATATGAGGAGGAGTTTGAATTTCTTCTTGAGACCAAAACTTTTCGAGCATGGTGTCTAATTTCTCTTCGAGCTGAGGGAGGCTTTCACTAGTTGTGAAAAAAGTGTGAGAAACATTAGAGTGGGCGCTTTCTTGAGAAGAGTGATCAATACAAGAGGAGGGGATTGTACCAGCTAATATCCAACCTAAATGAGTGTCTACGAGGGTAGGACGGTTTCTTCCTAGAGAGACAAAACCTCCTTTGAGCAAAGAGTAATATATCTCTGCTCCAATTAGCATATCAATCTCTGATGGTAAGAAGAATTCATCATCAGCTAATTGGTGCACGAGGGAAGTCGGAATTTCCAACTTTAGTGGATCAATTCGTATTTGGAGTAAAAGTTGGGTAATGTTTTCTACGACAGCGCAGGACACTTTGAACTTTTGGTTATCAAAGACTGAGTGAATATCAACGTCTGTCATTTTATTCACAGTGTTGTTGCTAGCAAGAATGCCTGAAATTTGCATGTGGTGAGGGTAACATTTGGTGCCTAATTTAATGGCTGTGGAACCTTTAATAAAAGACGTTTGACTTCCGTTGTCTAATAAAACTTTCAAAATTAGTGGATGTCCTTGTTTTGGGTGTACTGCGACTTTTGCGGTGGCTAATAGAACATAAGGGGTTTTTACCGCGACTGCGGAGAGTGCAGCAGCTCCTTGAGGGATTTGGATCTGCATTGAAGTACTTGGTTGAGACTGTGAGGTGTGGTTGATATTATCGTTTAGCGGGACATTGCGATTTGGAGTGAGTTCTGGGTTGTTTGAATTTTCGTCGTGTAGGAGAGTATGGTGCCTTTTATGACAGACGGTGCAAGTGAGTGTAGACGGACATTGTGGTATCAGATGTTTGTTGCCTAAACAATTGAAGCAGAGTTTTTTGCTTCGTGCTGCGTTCATTCTATCTATAGGAATCAAGGAAGTGAAATCAGGACAAGTATAAATTTTGTGAGTTCTCTCATTACAAAAGTTGCAGATTTTATTGAGTGTAGGAGAGCTTGACGGAGATGACCTGAGGAGTCTAGTTGGTGAATTGAGATGGGAGACATCGCGACTAGTTTGAGGCTTACTGGTATGCAGTGTTACTTTGTTAGTGAATTTATTCCTATTATGGTTTTGTGAAAAATTATTATACGAGCTATTAGTGTTGTTTTTATGATGATTGGCAGTTTGAGAGGAATTACCATAAGAGTGAGTTTTATCAATTTTATTGTCCGAGTCAGTAGTGTTTAAGTTATCCAAGACTTGGCATCTATGTTCCAAAAATTCAAAAAATTCATCCAAAGTGGTTAATGATGATTTAGCATGCTCCTCGTATGCTTTTTTTGAATTGAAATCGAGTTTTCGTTCTAGTATATATATTAACAAATTTTCATAAAGTTCTTCAGTGGTATGGTTTGTATTTTTTAAAGCATCAGTATTTGCTCTAGAGTTCGTTACCAATTGCCGTAAGCTCACACAATTACTTTTAATTATTACAGGTGCATTTAACAAATTTTTAAAATGATTATTAATTAGCTGTTTACTATTATTATATCGTTTATCTAACAATTGTAGTGCTATTTGGAAATTAGTTTCCGTTACAGGTAGCTGATCAATAATTTGAAGAGGTTCTCCTTTAACATATGTTTTTAGATAAAAAAACTTTTCAGCATTAGATGTTAGATTCGGGTTATTTATTATTAACGCTGTAAACAAGTCCATAAAGGGTGTAAATTCCAAAGCGTTTCCTGTGAAGGTTGGAATTTGTATGTTGGGTAATTTAATATTGTTCTTTTGTGATGGGTTATCTTTTTTATCTATGTTTTGACAACGTGTTTCTAGTTTGGTTTGCAAGCGCGATAACAAAGTTATGAATTTATTCTCAAATTCTTCTCTATTATCAGATTCAGTGCCGTCAATGTCTAAGAGATTAATTTCATCTTCGGCATTACAATATTTCTCAACGTGAATTTCTAATAATTTGATTCTATTTCTGATTTCATTTGAATCTACTACAGTATCTTTGTGATTTTCAAACCAATTAGAGATTCTAGTTATTTGCGCTTTGGCATTTTTTCTAAGACCTTTAAAATATTGAATATTATTCTCGTCGTCTGACATCGTGTGCTGAAACTTTTTCTTAAAATTTAAATTTGAATAAGCATCAATTTAATATCGACAATATGACGATGTGTGTTTTTTTTTTAAAAACTGAATAAAATTTAAGAGTCACTGACCTTTTAATGTCTGTTTTGTTTTGGGTTACCTTCCTATCAATGTTTATGCTAAGAGAGAGACGAGTGATGAGATGCACAGATCACTTGTCAGAGAGTGCACCGGGAGATGAGCGGAGCACAACTAGAGAGCACTGTTTTGAACTGCCATTAGTTCGTCCACTGTTCGCTGGAGGGAAGCACAACTAGAGAGCACTGCTTTGAAGTGCCATTAGTTCGTCGACTATTCGCTGGAGGATTCAAAATGGTTGCCGAAGTGTTTCCGGCTTCCGGCGTCGATTTGATGCCACGAGGTCAGCTTCTTAATTATTGTGGGACTTACAATATTGCTGAAGTCTGTTTTTCCTTTGGAATCCGATTCGAAGGACCATGTTTGATTTGAAGTATGTTCTTAGTTTCCCTTCAAATCGTGCAGAGAAAATGGACTGTATAAAACCATTCATTCCAGACACTTTCCGAAATGAAACACTGGATTTTAATTTCACTATAAACTTTTACTGACATAACACAGTTAACATTTAAATCACTATTTACAAATGTACAAACAAAGGGATGCGGCGAGCAATTGGTAATTACCCGGGAGAAACTTTTGCGGTAACTTACTTGGTACCGAACCGGCATGAATTACGTGTAGCGATTTTTGGGGAAGAGCCGACACTTACAGTCAGGGTTCTGAGGAGAGACTGATTTGGTATGGCACGCTTAGAGGGTTAGAACTCGTGTCATGTGGGGCTGTTCGCGTCGTGCACCGAGTGCGAGGTGAGAGGGAGAAGATACATTAGGAAACTTGGTTCCGTAGAAAGAGAGGGTGAACAATCGATGATATCGATTTTCTCGGGAAGAAAAGTGCGTTTTCGAACAGACACTTTTAGCTTGTCATAAGTTTTTACACGTATCCGCATCCGTATTGGAGTTACGTTGACGTAAAGAAATTGCCAATAAAACCTTTTTAGCAGAAAACGTATCGTTTCGTTCTGTTTTTAATTGTATAACCTCAAAACTTTTTTAGTTTGTCTGTTTATATTTTTGTAAAAACGTAATATGGGAACGATATTAAATAATCCACTGCTGCTAGACGAGGACGATGATGATTTGGACGACCTATTTTTGATGCATATTTTGCATTACCAAAATATGTTGGGTTATAATTAAACCAAACCAATATCAAAGAAGAAGAAGACATGTAAAATAGCACTAATAGCACAGAATACTGATTTTGGTCGGGATACGGATACGTTTACGTATACGGAGTAGGGGACGTAACAATACGTTCAACGCATCGTATCGGCTGAGACGTAACGGGTCTACTCATGCGCAGTTCGTTACGGATACGGATACGTGAGAAATTTAAGGCAAGCTAAAAGTCCCCATTATCGCAGAATGCACAACGCAAACACTTCAAAACAAACGTAACAAGCCAAGCGTATCCTTCTAAATATGAACTATAGCTAATTAGGGATGTTAAAAAATAATCTATTTTTATATAAATCGATTATTATTTTCCTATAATCGATTTTTATAATAATATTAATCAATTTTTAGTAAATCGATTTTATAAATTACGTGTTTAAATCGATTTTCGAAAACGGCTCGTATTATTTATTGACTATTTTTCAAAATTTTGACAATTATTGACCATTTTTCAAAATTTTAACAATTATTAACTATCTTTGACAATTATTGACCATTTTGACTGTGTTTCAAAATTAGTGACCATTTTTCCAAATTTTTGATAATTTTTGACCATTTTTTTCAATCATTTTTGACAGTAATTGTCCATTTTTAACAGTTTTTAACAATAATTGACAATTTACCATTTTTCCAAATTTTTGACTACATTTCAAAATTTTGACAGTTATCAACTATTTTTCAAAAATTTGACAATTTTTAACAATAATTGTCCATTTTTGACAGTTTTTGACCATTTTTGATAGTTTTTAACAATTATTGGCCATTTTTGACAATTTTTCAAAAATTTTAACAATTTTTCAAAACTTTTGACCATTTTTGATAGTTTTTGACAATTTCTGACCATTTTTGGCAATTTTTGACAAATTTTAATGGTTTTTGACAATTATCAACCATTTTTGACAATAATTGACAAATTTTGACATTTATTAATCATTTTTGACCATATTTCAAAATTTTTGACAATTTTCATATAATTTTATTTGATTTTTAATCTGATAAATTGTTAATGAATGAATCTCATAGATTTATTATCGGAATATGAAAATCATGTTCTTTTTAAAATAATACCAAAAAAAATTTTTTTGCAGAAATCGAATTATTTTTTATTAAAACCGACTTTAGGCAAATCGATCAATTTTGAATAAAGAAAAATCGATTTTTATTTAATCGATTCTCTTCCATTAATCCCTATAACTAATTTGCGGAGTAGCAGAGTACAAGTTCAGACATGAAAGCAAATGGCGATACTCTCTCAATTATTAGAATTGGAAATAAACACATTGCGTAATATGATATTCAAACTTCAAACTGTTCGAAGAAGTTTGATTTCAAGTCAAACCTAAAGATACAGAATCCAAGTCAAGTCAAACATTTTTACATAAAAAGTTTGATTTTCAAGTGATGCATCTCTAAACATTCCAGTCTCTTGGCACAGTCTGGAGCTTATTGGTCCACGGGTTTTCTGAAAAGAAATCCGTCTTTATCCACAAGATCTCCGGAAGCCACAAGTGCAGGACGCGCATAATCTTTTTATCTATTTTTTTATCTATTTATTCGTGATGGACCCCCAGAAAGTATTGGAGCGGGAAATACCCCCATTAACCTAGCAGAACCATTTCGGAAATTTGAATTTTTGATTATGCCATAATTTGTCGCTAATTTATCGCTAATTTATTACCATAATTAAAAATTTGTCGCTCGTCGTTTTTTAAAAAAAACCCATGGTTCTGCTAGGTTGATGTTAAGCTAGCAGAACCACTTTTTATCTATCAACTTTTGAAAAAGACTGATATTACCATGATTTGTCGCTAATTTATCGCTCTTTTATTACCACAATTAAAAATTTGCCGCTCGTCGCTTTTTCAAAAAAATCCAAGAATTTGCTAAGCTTATACGAGTTTACATCTGCCGATGCACTTCATATTTACCTTTTGGGCAAAAATACTAATACTACCATGCTAATGTTGCTAATTTATTATCATAATTAAAAATTGGTCGCTCATTGTTTTTTTTTAATCCATAAGTTTATTCATAAATCTGGCGAATCACTTTGTACTAACAAATTATAATTCATAGCTAATTTAACACATACTATGAATTAATTTGACCTGACCATACCCCCCCCCCCCCCATCCCGCACGTCGATCACGTCACATATTCATGACTTATTAAGTCATTGTTTAGGATACCAGATTATAAGTTTTATAAATTCACCAAAATATGTAAATTCAATGATTCTCACCAAAGTATATAAATTGTCAAAATGGTTTATTATAATAAAAACAAATATAAATAAAATATATTTAATGAAAATTTAAAATAACATAAAATTTCTGACAAACATAACGAAAACAATGAAAACTTAAAAAAACAAGAAATGCAACTTGTAATACTAGCTCTATATAGTTTTGGTTTCTTCATATTCTTCATATTTTTATAATACTCGAGTTCGCCGGTTGGTTATCATTCCAAGAAAAAAAATTTTTCGTAAAGTCCTGAATATAAATTTTTTTTTATTGTGAACTCTATCAAATAGTTTTATTAGCAAAGACTGCAAGGAATGTGATGTAAATAGATATATAGGGTAGCTGTTAATAAAGTGATTTAATAAACATACATTAAAAAAGTGACCAATCCTGGCTTTTGTAATTTAGTGGTTTTAATCTAAATGCTGATATTTTTAAAGATACTTTGATATATAAACCATAATATGATGGGTAAAGTAAAACTATCGTCTTTGTAATCAATTCCATTGATGATAATAAATACCGTCCAGTGGCGTGCATAAGTATTTCGTGAAAATTTGGAAATTGTGAAATAATAATTATTTTATTTTTTCAGATGTGAAAAATAAAAAGTGTTTAGAATGTTACAACTTATTAATTTCATAAATTAGGTATTGTTTCACTTTTTACTTAGGATGCACACAACTGATACTTTTAAGAAATTATTTGTAATCTGAAAAACATTGAACAAAAAAAAGTCAGTTTTTATTAGTTTTAATATAAATAATGACATTTAAATTTTTTGTGGAGTTTGAGTTCTTTGTCCTTCAAATCATTCATTTCAATGAAGAACTTTCCTCTTGGCACTATCCCAGTGGGGCACTACCATTATTGCATTTTCATTTGTAGTCCTGGTTCTGTAAGGATTCTTGAACTCTACAACTCCCAACAAATTATACATTTTTTGGCTATCTTTCGGGTCACGAAATTGACTTTCAATATTTCCCCGTTACCAAAGTCAAAGGAAAAATGATCACAATATCTCCTGAAAAAATATACTAATATAAGTTGAATGTAACTTAATATTTTAATTAAAATATTTGCCTGAACATATGCTCAAATTTAGTTTCGACAGAAATGTCTAAAATTAGTGACTCACGACGTTTTGACATCTAATTGGAATTCTTATCAAATACCTTAGGTCACTTTTTTAAAGTATGTTTATTAAATCACTTTTTTAACAGTTACCCTATGTAGCTATTTCCATCACATTCCTTGCAGTCCTTGCTAATAAAACTATCTGATAGAGTTCCCAATAAAAAAAATTTCATATTCAGGACTTTTTTTTCTTGGAATGATAACCAACCGGCGGACGGCGGACTCGAGTATTATAAAAAGATGAACAACTAATTTTTGTTTATGTAATATTTTAGTTTTCATAACAAAAGTATGGAGTTATTTTGAGAAACCAAAACTATATAGAGCTAGTATTACAAGTTGCATTTCTTGTTTTTTTAATTTTTCATTGTTTTCGTTATGTTTGTCAGAAATTTTATGTTATTCTAAATTTTCATTAAATACATTTTATTTATATTTGTTTTTATTATAATAAACCATTTTGAAAATTTATATACTTTGGTGAGAAGCATGTTCAAGAAAATATATTGAATTTACATATTTTGGTGAATTTATAAAACTTATAATCTGGTATCCTAAACAATGACTTAATAAGTCATGAATATGTGACGTGATCGACGTGCGGGGGGGGGGGGTATGGTCAGGTCAAATTAATTCATAGTGTTAAAAAATCCACTTTGTGCCCGTTATTACCCTAAATCTAACAAATTAAATAAGCTACGAATTATAATAGTATTTGTTAGTACAAAGTGATTCGCCAGATTTATGAATAAACTTGGATGGATTAAAAAAAAAACAATGAGCGACCAATTTTTAATTATGATAATAAATTAGCAACATTAGCATGGTAGTATTCGTATTTTTGCCCAAAAGGTAAATATGAAGTGCATCGGCAGATGTAAACTCGTATAAGCTCAGCAAATTCTTGGATTTTTTTGAAAAAGCGTCGAGCGATAAATTTTTAATTGTGGTAATAAAAGAGCGATAAATTAGCGACAAATTATGGTAATATCAATTTTTTTCAAAATTTGATAGATAAAAAGTGGTTCTGCTAGCTTAATATCAACCTAGCAGAACCATGGGTTCTTTTTAAAAAACAACGAGCGACAAATTTTTAATTATGGTAATAAATTAGCGACAAATTATGGCATAATCAAAAATTTAAATTTCCGAAATGGTTCTGCTAGGTTAATGGGGATGCGGGAAATAGCTCGGGATGGATGACGGTTAAAGAATTCCTCATCTTTATGGACCATTTTATAAAACATACAAAGCCCACTCCCGAGAACCCAGTATTGTTATTGCTGGATAACCATCAATCACATGTTGACGTTGATGTTGTTGAAAAGGCAAAGACCAATTCGGTTATAATGTTGACTTTCCCCCCACATTGTACCCATAATTTGCAACCACTAGACGTTGGCGTTAATGGACCGTTTAAAACGTATTGTGCCAAAGCTCAAGAAAACTGGCTACGTAATAATCCAGGCAAGACAATGTCTATTAATGAGATACCTGGAATTGTAAAACATGCATGGCCTCTAGCAGCGTCCCCAATTAACATTATGAACGCATTTAAAAAGGCAGGCATAACTCCATACAACCCTGAAATATTTACACATGAAGATGTTGCTCCATCTTTCGTTACAGACCGACCTATGCCCGACACTAATATTTCAAATATGGAATCACAGCTCCAAGAAATAGCACACCCTGAAGAGCCTCAGGTGGATCATAATATGGAAGCCATCCCAGGTAGCGAACCACTTCCAGCAGCAACAGGATCAGCAACCAACGAACCTCCACCAGGACCCTCGAATATTGCTAATTTGCCATTTATCAGTCAAGCCACAACTAGCACAATTAGGATAACAAAGTTTAAAGAAAACAGACATGGAAGAAAATGGCTCCAATTATTTTTGAAGAGACATCCCGAAGTAACGAAGCGAAATGCAGAGATTATTCCAAAAGCTAGGGCTTCAGTCAAGGAGGAAGATGTCAGAAATTGGTTTAGTCAACTTCAACAACATCTGAATGATGAAACTGCTTCCGATATAAGTACTAAATGATCCATCTAGAATAATTAATGCGGATGAAACTGGGGTCCAAATATGTCCCAAGACTGGCTTAGTCTTAGGACCGAAGAATTATAAAGATACGTACGAAATTACACCCGGAAAGGAGAAAGAGTGCATAACAGTCCTCCTATTATTTAAAAAATGTATCTTTGATACCTTCCACAGTTTTGCAGATACCCTGTATAGTACAAAATGTTAAACTACGTCTTTTTAATTTGAAACATTTTTTGACACCATCTGCCAATTAGATGAAATAAATCAAACCGTGTTACTGTTTACTGTACAATGAGGGATTTATAAACTTTTATTATTAAATCCCTAAGGCCAGGTGCCGAGTCAACAAAATATTGTGAAATGTTCTAGATATTTTTTCATTCCTCAATTCTCTAATTATAGTACTCGATCCAATGAAGTATGTCATTTTGACACTTGAAAAGACATCAATAATAATGTCCTTATGACACGTATAAAATTCGTTATCCACCTTCAAGAAAAAAAAATCTACAGAAAGGCTTTCATGTTATTCAATTACATCAACGGTGGATATGATTGAGGGTAAACTTAAAGAAGCCTAGCGGTTCGTTTCACTTCTGAAAATATTATTGGGCCCCTTCATATTTCAAGCCCTTCGGTCAAAAAAGCCAAAAGTTGGCGTTATAAAAATTTACCACCATCACTGTCTGTATAAAAGAAAAAAAGGGGAAAGTAGAAATATGATTAGGAGTATTTGGAAAATTACAATTCCATCAAAAACGTGTAAAAATTACACGCTCTCGTAACCCAGTTTTTCTACTGCAAAGTGTTGTGTTGTAGAAACAGTCGGGTAATTTATGCAGTGTGGAAGTATCTATCCCACAGTGAAACGTTATCTTTGCCGATAACATTTCAAATATAAAAATATTTTAACATTTCTTAAAATTTATCTTTTGGTGGAATAGATAATAAGTGTATTGGGACTAATAATCAATAATTATAGTTTCTGGTTATTAACTCCAACGCGAAATTTAATATATTTAAATTTTACATAAATATTTTACATATACAGATACATTCAAACACAAACGGAACATAGGGATTTAATGTATTGTCCGATCTAAATAGTCCACCAACAAAACATTTCTATAAGTTCACTTCAATGAATATCAAGAAGTATTGATCTGGACAGCTGGATTCAGAACCAATGTTAGAAACCCCGCCCCTTCTCCTTCCAAAATTTGTTAGTTATGTGCGAGGTGTGCGAACTGCGATTTAGTATTGAATAATTATTTGATAGGGATAGTAAACGTCGTTACATATTGAAACAATATGCTTACGTTTTATGTTGTTAAAATCGAAAATTAATTGTTAAATTCTCTTTAACAATTAATGTTTCGAGTTAAGATAATATGTTTTGATTTCTTTTGGCAATAACGGCTTTCAAAATAAAAATAAATTCGTAAATAAAACAAAATAGGATTCTTCAAAGTGAAACAAAGCAACGCTCTCATCTACCGACTGCTATTTACTGACTGTCTGACGCTAATTAAGGACCGCCCACAGTTGAGAATACGGAGTGTATCGTTATAGGTGTCCAAATAAACGATTGTAATAATCGTGTTTTTAATCTGTTGGTCGACTAGTTCAAAAGTAGTTCTGATACAATGCTTAAAATCCCTATGTTCCGTTTGTGTTTGAATGTATCTGTATAAGAGGTTTTCAGCCTTATGTTCATCACTGCCTTTGAAGCGATAAAGTAATAAGGAACTGTGCAGTAGTTCTTATATCGTAGAGTTTTCCTTAAAAAATATGAGTAGAAGAAGCTTCTAAATTTTACTAGGATTACTGTTCCTGTGAGATTCAGTTCCTATGAGATATACCGTTCCTTGACTTACTGTTCCTGTGAGATACAGTTCGTGAGGGATACTGTTCCTGTGAGATTCAGTTCCTGTGAGATACCATTTCTGGAATATACAGTTCCTGAGCAAGACAAGTTTCTTGAATATACCGTTCCTCTGAAAGCCAAGTTTCTTGAAAATACCGTTGCTGTGCAAGAAAAGTTCCTAAAAATACAAGTTCCGAGATTATACATTTTCCTGCATTTAATCCCGGAGTATAAGTTAGAAGTACTTACAGGAAAGTAATTATAAAATTTGAAAGGCTTCACCTTTGATTTTTTATATTTGACTAGATACTAACCAATTTACGTAAACTTGTGAATTTCAATTATTTTGTTTCTCATAATTGTTGCGAGGTCACCAACTCAAAGCCGACCCTGTCCCTCGACTGTAAATTTTTCGACTGTAAACTTTCGATTAAAACGCTTTGTTTGTGCATAGGTCGAGCGCGGAAGGTACTGGAATTTTCGAGAGTTGAGAAGGACTAAAAATACGCGGGTTTTTGAGTGCGTGAACAATTAGTGAAACGGACAGTAAAGAGTTAGTTCACAGAAGTTCTTGATAATCGTACATTGAATGAAATAGTGAAGATAAATAGTGTAATATTCAAGTGGTAAAAATAAATTAGAACTATTATACCGAGTGTAAATAAATTAGTAGTCATTAAGTAAAGCGTGTATATACTTTCTTGATATACGTGGTTTACACGGTTTCGTTTGTTGTTATAGGTGTTTTTCATACTGTAGGGTCTCTAGGGCTATGTAAATTAAGAGGTTTTCACGCATAATATCTAAACACTTGAAGAATGGAGCCAATCTTCCTTGGATGTACAAGGTCTTCACACTAAATCTTGGGAGCAGCTGATATACGTGGTTCCTGTTTTTGTCTGTAGAAAGCAGCACTGTTCAGATAATTTTTTTTAATAGCTGTTTAATATAATATACCTAAAACCATCAAAATGTCATTTAAAAAAAAATTGAAATACGAGGTTTCCATAGGTACTAAGCCAACGATATATATTGCCAACTCTTTGTATAAAAGGAATTTTTGTGGGGATGTGGTAATAATACCAGACTGTACTATTTTAAAAATATATATTTCCGAGCTTTCGAATATCATAGTATTCATTTTCAAGAAATTAATTATAAAAAAAGCATCTTTTTAGAAACAGATTATATAGCTCAAGAAGATCGATGCATTAATAAAAAAACTGATCTAATTAATCTAAGTATAATATATGCATATCTTTTGGATATAGAAAAATTACTATGGAGATTTTAGAATAATTGAATTGAATTTTATAAATCAATCAAAAATATTTCAAATTTTATATTTAATATTTGTAAGACAATTTTTTTTCTCACCCTGTTATTCTTAAATTAGTTTTCGTTTCAAGTAAAATAAATTAAATTATGGGTATACTCTAATATTTCAGAAATACATTTCTCGACAAAACAACCAATTGTCTGAAACAGATAAATAAAGTATCATAATGTCACGTCGGCGATAAAGTAGTCTTCGAGGCCACGAAAGGGGAAAGAAAATTTTAAGAACGATTCGAGTTTCAGTTCCTAGTAAATACCTGTCTTCACTTGAGCCAAATAAATATATTTTAATATAGTGTGAATTGTGGTGCATTTTACAATAAAATATCAGGAGTTAAATAGGTGAGTCTATCTCACAGAGTAATTCAGTTTTGCCTGTTATTTGATATTTGATTTTAAAAGTTATTTTATCACATAGAGTATATATATTTGCTAATTATTTTTAATAAATACTTTGTTTAAAATTAATATTCAACGATATTAAGAACATTAATTTGTTGTTGCATTTCCTATTCATCCAATCCTACTGTACTGTGAAGAGTTTGTGCTACTTGCAGTTTAACTCACAAACCTATACTGTATTGTGGAGAGTTTGCGCCACTTGCGGTTTGTCCGTTCCTGATACTGGGTGGCTTCTCACGTCACCCATATCTCCTTCCACCCCCCTGTATTGTGGAGAGTTTGAGCCACTTGCAGTGTAACCTTATTTTTGCTGTACTGTGGAGAGTTTGTGCCACTTGCTGTTGAACTCACATACCTATACTGTATTGTGAAGAGTTTGCGCCACTTGCGGTTTGTCCATTCCTGATACTGGGTGACTTCTCACGTCACCCATATCTCCTTCCACCCCCCTGTATTGTGGAGAGTTTGAGCCAATTGCAGTGTAACCTTATTTTTGCTGTACTGTAGAGAGTTTGTGCCACTTGCAGTTTAACTCACATACCTATACTGTATTGTGGAGAGTTTGCGCCACTTGCGGTTTGTCCATTCCTGATACTGGGTTGCTTCTCACGTCACCCATATCTTCTTCCACCCCCTGTATTGTGGAGTTTGAGCCACTTGCAGTGTAACCTTATTTTTGTTGTACTGTGGAGAGTTTGTGCCACTTGCAGTTTAACTCACATACCTATACTGTATTGTGGGGAGTTTGCGCCACTTGCGGTTTGTCCATTCCTGATACTGGGTGACTTCTCACGTCACCCATATCTCCTTCCATACCCCTGTATTGTGGAGAGTTTGCGCCACTTGCGGTTTGTCCATTCCTGATACTGGGTGGCTTCTCACGTCACCCATATCTCCTTCCACCCCCTGTATTGTGGAGTCTGAGCCACTTGCAGTGTAACCTTATTTTTGCTGTACTGTGGAGAGTTTGTGCCACTTGCAGTTTAACTCACATACCTAAACTGTATTGTGGAGAGTTTGCGCCACTTGCGGTTTGTCCATTCCTGATACTGGGTGACTTCTCACGTCACCCATATCTCCTTCCACCCCTTTGTATTGTGGAGAGTTTGAGCCACTTGCAGTGTAACCTTATTTTTGCTGTACTGTGGAGAGTTTGTGCCACTTGCAGTTGAACTCACATACCTATACTGTATTGTGGAGAGTTTGCACCACTTGCAGTTTGTCCATTCCTGATACTGGGTGACTTCCCAAGTCACCCATATCTCCTTCCACCCCCCTGTATTGTGGAGAGTTTGAGCCACTTGCAGTGTAACCTTATTTTTGCTGTACTGTGGAGAGTTTGTGCCACTTGCAGTTTAACTCACATACCTATACTGTATTGTGGAGAGTTTGCACCACTTGCGGTTTGTCCATTTCTGATACTGGGTGACTTCCCACGTCACCCATATCTCCTTCCACCCCCCTGTATTGTGGAGAGTTTGAGCCACTTGCAGTGTAACCTTATTTTTGCTGTACTGTGGAGAGTTTGTGCCACTTGCAGTTTAACTCACATACCTATACTGTATTGTGGAGAGTTTGCGCCACTTGCGGTTTGTCCATTCCTGATACTGGGTTGCATCTCACGTCACCCATATCTCCTTCCACCCCCTGTATTGTGGAGTTTGAGCCACTTGCAGTGTAACCTTATTTTTGTTGTACTGTGGAGAGTTTGTGCCACTTGCAGTTCAACTCACATACCTATACTGTATTGTGGAGAGTTTGCGCCACTTGCGGTTTGTCCATTCCTGATACTGGGTGACTTCTCACGTCACCCATATCTCCTTCCATACCCCTGTATTGTGGAGAGTTTGCGCCACTTGCGGTTTGTCCATTCCTGATACTGGGTGACTTCTCACGTCACCCATATCTCCTTCCATACCCCTGTATTGTGGAGAGTTTGCGCCACTTGCGGTTTGTCCATTCCTGATACTGGGTGGCTTCTCACGTCACCCATATCTCCTTCCACCCCCTGTATTGTGGAGTCTGAGCCACTTGCAGTGTAACCTTATTTTTGCTGTACTGTGGAGAGTTTGTGCCACTTGCAGTTTAACTCACATACCTAAACTGTATTGTGGAGAGTTTGCGCCACTTGCGGTTTGTCCATTCCTGATACTGGGTGACTTCCCAAGTCACCCATATCTCCTTCCACCCCTTTGTATTGTGGAGAGTTTGAGCCACTTGCAGTGTAACCTTATTTTTGCTGTACTGTGGAGAGTTTGTGCCACTTGCAGTTGAACTCACATACCTATACTGTATTGTGGAGAGTTTGCACCACTTGCGGTTTGTCCATTCCTGATACTGGGTGACTTCCCAAGTCACCCATATCTCCTTCCACCCCCCTGTATTGTGGAGAGTTTGAGCCACTTGCAGTGTAACCTTATTTTTGCTGTACTGTGGAGAGTTTGTGCCACTTGCAGTTTAACTCACATACCTATACTGTCTTGTGGAGAGTTTGCGCCACATGCAGTTTGGCCATTCCTGATACTGGGTGACTTATCACGTTACCCATATCTCCTTCCACCCCCCTGTATTGTGGAGAGTTTGAGCCACTTGCAGTGGAACCTTTTTTTTGATGTACTGTGCCACTTGCAGTGTATTATTATTTTGCTGTACTGTGGAGAGTTTGTGCCACTTGCAGTGTAATATTATTTTGCTGTACTGTGGAGAGTTTGTGCCACTTACAGTAGTAATATTATTGTTCGTGGAGAGTTTGTGCCACATATTCCTTACATGCACTGGGGAGAGTTTGCGCCCCTTGCACCTTTCCTAATAACCCTAAATATTTACAATTAGGCATTTATTTTTGATCAACCAAAATAAAAGTACTGATATGCATAATCACAGTTCAAACACATAAGATGCACCATTAATAATACTTTCATTAATTTTGGGGATTTTGACTATACTGATCTTTATTTGAATAATAATCATTATTTATGGCAAATTGAATACTAAGAGTGTTTTTCTATCTAGTTCCAGGTACGTCATCTCGGTTGTTCAACCTACTTGGACCATGTCCTTCTTGACTGTTCAATTAAATCCAGGCATCACGTCCAGTGTCTTGTAAATAGTTATTTTCAACATTTAGATTTGTTTTATTATTTATATTATAAACAATATAATGTAAGTACACAGTGAGTAATTAAAAGTTAAATTCTAATTAAATATATCAATCTTTACAAATCACTCATTCTCCTCAAGTCAAGTTTTTCCCTCCTCACATATTGTTTTTTGAGTTTTATATATACCAATGTTAAAATTCGTTACTTTTTTCACAATATTCTACCAATAATCTCACCTAGAAGCGTAAGTATTATTTAATTTTATCTGCTATATAATTTATTTAACTTTATATACTGTTTTTAGTCATCGAAAATGAATACTATGATATTCGAAAGCTCGGAAATAAATTATTAAAAGAGTACACTCTGGCCACATCCTCACAAAATTTCCTTTTGCATTTCAAGTTTTATTTATCACACATAAACCAAAATTACCTGCATTTTTTTGTAAATCCCTAGGCAGATGACAAAGTTAAATGTTAGCTAATTTACAATTTGAATTTTTTTTAAGAAATAAAATTATAAATATCTGTAATATTTCTTTATCTAACTTCCATAGGTAACAAAGCCCTGAGAACTGGCTTTGTTACCTTCGCTATTCATTTTTCAATTTTTTTATTAACGCCCAACGCCGGGAGTTAAAATTTGTTTCAACAGCTTTATCAAACATTGTTACCTAATTGGTTAATTTTATAGTGACATAACGAAGTTATAGGTGGGGGTCGAAAATATCCCTTTTTTTAATTCGATTAAATGGTTTTTGTCTCAACAGTAATTCCAACTTTACGTTTTCGAATGATTTTTCCAAATATACCATGTACATTTTTTTTATTATTCTATTTGTCTTCTATTTTTGTTAAAAAATCTTCTAAAGGACCAAGGAAAGTAATCATAATTTGCATAAATACGAAACTTCCTACTTTAAATAATTTAATATTTTCTAATCTAATTCTACTACATACCCCGAAACTTCCAAGTAGCTACTCCATGTGCCACACGAATGGTCACGAATATCTCTTAACGTAAAATACTCCTTAAACGCGATGAGATATGTATCTCTCTGAGCCGGAGTTAGAACGCGAACTGAAACCTCAACTCCCAACAGTTTTGGAAGTTGCGCGGCGACCCACGACGCCTAGATCCTCGAGTAAGTGATAAACTCACAATAAAAAATGGTATACGGTCTCGGAAACTACAGAACACAAGTTATTAGAGACAAAATAAGTTTCGTGGAGATTAGAAAAGTCTAATGATATATTTGTTGGTACAAATTTTAATTTATTTTGCATAGTTGGTAGTTGAAAACTATGTAATACGAAGCAGCTCTAAATTAGAAACTACCAACTTTAACAACCGCATACGGTAGTCAAAATACAAGTAATTACAGTTTAACAATGTAAAATAATACTTTTCATACCTGCGTTAAGCCTTAATAAGTTAGAGAGCTTAAATGTTTTAATAATTAGATGTTGTAGCGCTGATGAAACTACCCGTAGGTAATAGTATTTTGCTTCTTTGACTATGAATTTTAAGTGAAATACGTTCATTAAGAAGATTATTAACATTAATGTTATAAATGAAAATAACTGTTTCTAATTAATTCCAGTATTTAATGAAAAAATTATGAAAAGGTATTGATAATTATTTCGATATTGACATATCATCGTCAGAATGACAAAAGTTACATTTGATGTGACTGATGTTTAATATTTTCAAATAGTGACCTATCTTGTGCTTGACTTAATATAATATATATGAAAAGATAAAAGAAGAAGATATGATATTACAAATATTAAAGCTATGGAGATAACCTGGATATCTTTTTTCCGATTTAAGATCAGTAGGGGAAAGAAAGAAAAGGAGAAAATAGAATGGTATGACCAATAGTGTGAAGAAATAGGAAAACAAAAAAACACGGCAAGATTAAAGTGGATAAATACAAACCAATGATCGGACAGATCATACGAGATAATCAGAAATAGGGCAAATGCAACATACAAAAATTAAAAAAATGACTGGCTAAATGGAAAAATTAAAGAAATAGAGGAAGATAGGCGTAATATCAACCTAAAACAATTCTACAAACAGATAAAAGCACCTACCAAATATCCCAATAAAACAAGGGGAATAACAAATGAAAATGGCGTAACAGCATATGAAAGCACGACTGCAATATATGGTCTAATAATTATTTTTCTTGCTCTTCAGAAAATATAGTTGTAACATGTCTATCGACCTGTTTCGATTTTTCAGAATAAATCCTTTTAATTAGCGCTCGTCGTCACTAGCCACTTCCAATTATAGTTCTGTGATCCCAAACTCTTCAACCCTGACCACCATAAGACAATTGATTGACGTCTGCCAACGGACGCAACCAACGCCACGTGAAACACCCCTTTCCGTTATCGACCGCCTACGGGGAAAGATCATCTTTCGCTATCTTTCATCTCTTAAGTACCTATCTTATGAATTTTGCTGTGGTAAATTCAAAATCATAATTTATAATTAATAAGCTTCTTCTAAAGTACTGTCTGATATACTTTTCGTATGCATTCTTTATTTTTTTACAGAGATAGACGAAATTAAATTCAACACGTGGTTACAAACTGTTCTTTTATACTAATATGGTAGTTTTAAACCAAATATTCTTTTATAATTCACTGTTTTACTTTTATACAAACATTTTCAAGCTTTCTCAGTTTCGAAATAACTCTTTTAATTATAAAATCACATTTTTATAATCTGTTAACCTACAAAATATTCTTTTGTAACGCCAGTGCCGGTTTCATATATTTCCTAAGCACGATATTTTTTCATATAACTAAATAAATAACTTTTTGCTATGATTAGTTTCTTTCGGATCATTAGTATATTTTTTTAATTTAGCCGATAATTGCTATTTTTACTGTTTTAACATGGAACATATAATGTTGGAAAGCTTTCAGTAAATTAAATCAATTTTTTGACTTTCAAATAACTGCCTTCCTTTTCTTTAACCTGAAAAGCTGACCAACATAATGTGCCATAACATTCAAGTTCCTACATATCCCTGATCCACTTGTACTTCTAGGTAAGCACAGCCCCTAGGCTAGGATAGAACCCGAGAATATAACCCTAGGCTAGGATATAACCCAAGAATTTAACGCCGAGAATATAACCCTAGGCTAGAATATAACGCCGAGGATATAAACCGAAGAATTTAAACGGAGAATATAACCCCAAGAATATAACCAAGGATAGAACCCCCAAACTACCGCCCTAGAACAGAACTCATCAGTTCGGATCAAGACCTGACTTCTTCTCCAGGAAACCACTTCATCTAAGCTAAGTACCTATAAAAGTACAAATTCCTCTATTAAATTCCGTTATTCATTTCCTGTGGCAGAATAAATTAAAAATTTGTTTTTAATTATTTTTTTATTAAAATCCTCAACTATAAAAGTTGAGGGAGATCCGCCCGGGGTCACTTTAATTATTAACTTTCATTTAAATTCTACAAGGCGTTTCTACCTTTTCCGCCTTAGTTTTTAGTACTTTTTATCGTTAAAAAGGTAGTGGCGCCCTCAACTTTTACAACCTTTCTGTTATCCTTGTGCAGCATAAACTTGGGGTCGAATCACCCTTGAGAGGAGTCTCTAGCCGGAGCCCTTCGAGCTGGTGCCCTCTGAGGTTACAGCCATTTACCGTTACATAGTCGTACAAGGTCCCAAGCTACCTTTTCTAGCGGCTTGGCTAGGAGTTAGTTGATTTGTTCTATCCTTTTTTACTCGATCTTCTAAAGTAGACTGCGGAACATTGAAGGCTATTGAGGCTTTTAGATATCCCATGCGTCCAGACAATACTTCCTCTATAGCGCCTTCCATACTTTCCTGGCTTCAGGATTGCCGATTTGTTTTTCTCTCGTATAAGTTCTAGGTATGTTGACTCCGTACAAATAATAGTTTTGAATAATGGGGTAAGATCGGGTAGTACCCGGTAGTACCCCACTACCCGGTCTTATCCTCCTTTCCCCAATAATAATAAATACGAAACCAAGGAAAACTATATCTGCTGATCTTTAATAGAGGACAGCTCCCTAGATTTATATGTTCATTGTCTCCTAATTTCTAATTCTTCAAGGAAATCTAGTTCTTGTTCTTATCACAAATATGTAATAGATACTTCTAGTTATGCGTTAGGTGCTAATAAATGTTTGGTGTCAAGTAGATGTTCTGCGTAATGGGATTTAACAGGTTATTAATAATTTCCATAGGAAATGTTTTGGGTTTTGTTTTAATTTCCCATAAACATATTCTTTTTAAATTTTGAATCGATAACCATAAACATTTTCCTTTAGAACTCTCACCAATTTTCGTATTCTAAATATGTTAACCCTATTTTCCTCTTAATAATGAAAGATATTGTTACGAAGACACCAACTCAAAGCCGGCACTGTCACCCAACTATAAATTTTGGCGAATGCGCTTTCTAGAACATTCTAGGAAGGTCGTTTTGTTTGCGCATATGAGGAGCGTGGAAAAATCAAGAATTTTTGAGAATTGAGAAAGACTATATTATAAGCGAGTTTTTGAGTGAGTTGACAGTTAGTAAGCAAACAGCTATTACAGAGTTAGTTCACAGACAGTTTACAGAAGTTTTTAGTAATTGGACAGTGAATGAAATATTGAATTGTTTAATATTAAGTTTAATACAGTGTGTGTTTCTATGAATAAATCAATAGTAATTAGCCATAGTCGTGTGCATAATTTTATCCCACCCGTAAAAACTATTGTTACGCGAGCTACTGCAATAATATTCTCACTTAGTGCCCCCAGTGAAATCCCCGTATGAGACGACTATGGCTCCTCCGCCCAATTTTCGAGAAACATCGGTGCATCCGCCAGAATATCGAGAATATCCAATGCGCCCGCGAGAACGCCGAGATACTTCTAGAATTACGGCGCACGAGTATAAATAGGCCACAAGCATCGCTGCAGTCAATTAGTCAATCAGTCAGTGTTGATACCGAAGGAAAGTAATCGCGCCTCGAATAAGAGTTTATTAAGTGACTCTCATATAAATTATAATTAGTGTGTTTAGTGTATGACATAAATTATTAAATAAGGACTGAATTACATATAAATCTGTAAATATAAATTAATTGTAAATATAAATTAGAATAAACGTTGCACTATTTAAATAAATAAGAAAAACATTACATTGGTGTCAGAAGTGGGATAAAATAAATAAATAATTTCGTAAAAATGGCTAAGAGACTAAGTGACCTGAAAGTGATGAACCAAGAGCGGAATTGGAAAACCGCCAGTTGGAAAAGTCCGGAAAGAAGGGTGACTGAGTTGAGAGATTGAAAAAAAAATAGCACTGGACAGTGACGGTTTGGATCTGGAAACATTTTAATTCTACGACGAGGCTTCCACCTTAATCTCGTCAATTTCTGCTAATATAAAGGACGAGATTTCAACTATGAAGAACGATATTTTCGCTAATATGGACGAGAAAATTTCTACTATAGATGAGAAGATTTCTACTATGAAAAACGATATTTCTGCTGATATCTTATCAAAGGAAAATTACAACCATGGACGTTCACTACCTAAAAAACAAGCTAATATGTCATATACATACCTAGGTATACCAAAATAAGATATTTTTTGAAATGTTACATTCAAAGATTTTTCTTTCTAAACTATCCATTATAAACAGTTTCATTTATAACATTAATACGAGTAGATTCCACAAAGTAAGGGTCCAAACAGTAAATTAATAGTATTTTATGCAACGATCATGTAATGATAGCCATTAAGACACGAGCATGTTGTAGGATACGAAACGAGCCGCAGGCGAGTTTCGTATATAATATGCGAGTGTATTAATGGCCATTACATGAAAGTTGCATACAATATTTTTTCTACTCTGATTAATAAGAATTATTTAATTAATAATTATCATTTATTATAAAAAACAAGAACAATGAAAGGAACTTCAACAAATAAATTTTACAAATTGTACCACAAATAAAAAAAACGATGTTATATTTTTTGTGTTTCTCCAATCCATAAATTGTTTGTATAATTTTTCATAAGTTTTCTTGGATTTTTCTGGTAATATGTTGTCAACTGCATTTTCGACTGTTTCTCTAATTTCTGGAGGCGTCAGAGAAAATTCTTCGTTATCACTCATTATTTTAACACAATTTAATTATTTAGTTTAATTAATTTTAAACATAGTTACTTTTGAAAATCAAAATTATTTGACAGCTGTCAAATTAAGTGTCACCTAATATAATTAATTTCAGAAATGTCAACCAGGTATCCATGGCTATATTAAATATTGTGCGAATGTCGCATTCCTATTGGCTTAAAAATCTGTATCATAATGAAAATTTGTATCATAATGAATATCATTATGATACAGATTTTAGTCTTTTAATAAGTATATTATAAAACAGGAGTAGAAAAAAATAATTAACGTTAACTATTAGATGTATAAAAAAAAGGGGGACATTATTATAGTATAGTGAAAATCTTTTAAATTATTGAAAGCTCGTTTAGATAAAATACGTATATTTTCTCCTTTTACGTCAACTGAAATCTGTTTTATCGGTTCGAATTTATAGGAATGGCGGAATTGCATGTTCAATATGACTATTAGAATATTTTCAAATATGTACGTATCAGAGATGGATAAAAAATATACGGTTATGGTTTTCCTAGGGGTGAATAGAACTTATTCGAGAACGTATCTAAAGAGACACAAAGTTTTTGAACGTTTTTTCAAACATTTTTATTTACAACGCTTCGGTATCGTATAATTTTTTCCATAACTGACATTTCTAAAATATTCGATAACTGGACAATCAATGAAAATATTTATAAACTGCTCCACAAAAATTCTACTGTATTCAGTCAACCGAGATTTAAAATTTAGAATTTTGTTTTGAATAATGCCACGACCAATGGTTACCACCCTCGAACTGTGTGTATACCCGTAGAGAACTTCTGAGTACTTGCCGGATCATACAATAGTGTATTTTGAATGCTTCAAGTGTTTCGGTTTGAATTGAAACAGTACGTCGAAAATCCTCCACCACAACGTGCAAGATTAGTCGAAGACGCTTTGGACTTCTATGGTATCCCAAATTTGGCACTGCCCCTCAATCGCCCGACCTCAATCCTAGCGAACATTCTTGGGACCAGCTACAAAGAGACTCGAATTTCCATGAACCACCCCCATATACACTCCAAGGTTTTAGACAGCTTTTACTCCAACTTTGGAGACGAATCGATTAAGGCTACTTCAACGACCTTATTTAAAGTAAGCAGGTGCGTTGTTTGGCTGTTATTGATATTAGAAGAAACCATACTCCTTGTTAACGTATGTACTTCAATTTTTAATAAAATTAAAAAGGTACACAACCTTAAATTGTTGTTTGAAACTGCAAATATTTCAAAAAGGGTACTGACAAATACTACATCCAATTGATTCAATTTCCAATTATATTTTAAAAAATTCGCACAAAAATAAAGACAGTACAAATATGGAGCTTTTTAATGCGCATTTTATGTTCAAAACGTAGTTTAATTATAATGACGTTAATGAACAAAATGTTCAATTTCTACTGTTATGTAAATTCAATAAAATTCCTTTGATATATTTTTGATGATGCTCGATATTTTCGTTATTTTATATAATTCTCCCATACGTTATGTTATGTCTATATTTATACAATTTTTTATTCTCATTAACCGGTAATCCAAACAAAACTTGTATATTTGTGAAGCATTTTAATGAAAACCGGATATATCTGTCTTTTTTCTTCTAAAAGTTGAAGCTTTTTCTGGAAAATATATAAGGGAACTCCCGGTATTTTTATGTTGATTCACATATTGAATAAATCCCGTCTAACATTTACAGAAATCGTTTACTATAAACTGAAAGATTCAGTGTTATCTTTGGAAAAATAGCTCCATTCTATGAGATCTTCCAAGGTCCATAAACATAAACGATTGTAATATCTGGAAAACCTCAGTCATGGAGAACCGTGTTACCTTGAAAAGTTTCCTTTCATCTTTTTTGATTTATACGTTATATCACAGACACAAATGTTGCCGTTACTGACTTATCTTATGATATTTGTATATATATATATTTCTATAGTTGTAGAAAACTTTAGTATGAGGGAATAGAAATGAAGAAAATAACGTTCAGTATTTTATGTGTAACTATAAAACAATGTACCAGGTGTTTACGAACAAAATAATCCTTTATTCTTATCGTTAACTAAGAGGAAAGAAAGAGAAAAACTGTGTAGTGTATGTAGTGGATTACCCTTTGTTGCCTGACCTATTAGGATTACGATTATTTTAACTTTTTTTTTGACTGTAGGCATTAAAATAGGTAAACTAGCTCCTAAAAATTTTTTATACTTTTTTTTTGAAATTTCTTCATAAAAAAATCAAGGTGGTACTTTAGAGTACCGTCAGGCATTTGTAAATGATTGTAATGGTACTACTACTACTACTACTAATTTAGTCAGGCGAACCTTGGCCAAGGTTCCGGCCCATTGTGCCATTCCTGCTATTTATGCATCCATGAAGCCGAGTCCCTCGATGAAGGACCCAATCCTCTTCAGTGGATGCCTGCTTATGTCCCCGGGGGCCATAACAGGGACTCCGAAGATTCGCCTGCGTAGCACAGCCCAATGTGGACATACGAGGAGAACATGGTCCGACGTTTCGTCAGCCATGCCGCAACCCCTACATAGGGTACGTTCCTCCAAACTTAGGTTACAGAGGTATTTCCTCAGACAGCAGTGCCCAGTTGGGAGTCCTGCTATCTTCTTTAACCTACTCCTTGGTAGTTCTAGAGCAGCTCTAGCATGTCCATAAGTTCATCCCTTCAATAGGAGCTTGGACTGCCTGAGACCCTGTAGAGCCTTCCAGTGAGCGAGGTGCTGATTTCGCAACCAGTTCCTCGTCTCCTTACGGATTGTTTGTTTTGTAAGGCCCAAGGTCGGGCGCGGGCCGTTAAAAGGTGTATTGTAATGGTAACAATTACAACTTTTTCTACTTTGTTCCACGTTGCATTTCATACAAATAACTAACTAAATAGGAAAAACGTTTGTTTATTTATTACTAAAATACAAAAAAATTTATGTTACAGCATAATGCAAAAAATATCTTTGAGGAGCTACCTGGTGGAATTCTACGAAACAGTTTTTGGTAGATATACGACATGTAGAGCATTTTGACAGTGGTTTGGATTGAATCCCTTGTTTACTACAAACTTCACATCTATCCCTCTTGTCATCGAAAATGACCCAATGTGCCCCTCGATTTGGAAGGTGAACATCTGGGGAAATGGAATATCCATGGCCACGCCTCTTCTTATTAGAAGTAACGTTAGTCACATTAGAAGAACGTCTTTTATTGGTTCCACATCGTTTATGGGTTATTAACCCCATAGCAACAGATCGGCGAAATTCTAGGAGAGGCTGTTTATTGTTGATTTCAGAATAAATGATATAAGCATTTACAAAAGCCCTATCAATTAGGGCCCAAAATAAACGGTGCCACCATTTTATCGATCGTGTGTTGACTCCGTAAACAGCCCCCAATCTATCCTCGTGGTCCACCCCTCCCATGTATTTATTATAGTCTTTTACAACCATCAGAGCTTTGATCGGCAACTTTGATCCATCTTTTTGTGTGCGTTGTACAGTTATTTCTTCACTGCCATGGAAGTTACTAGCCAAATAAACGTCCTGTTGTCCTGCCATTACTAAACACCAATATCCATAGAAGAAAAGCGATACTCATAATCTCCACGTTTTAGGAATTTACTATCGATCCTGTTCTTAGATAGTCCTGCCCTATCAGACCTGATGGTTTCACATGCTAGTGTGTGTTCAGCTTTCAGTTTTTCTAGTAGAGGTAGCGACGTAAAGTAATTATCAAAATATATCATTCTATTTTTTCCCCATTCAGATTCACTCAAACTTAGAACTACTCTTTCACCAAGCCCGAATGTTGAATATTTGGCTTGGACTATTTTGTTTTTTCCTTCATATATTTGGAAGTTCTTTATATAACCTTTTTAAACCGACAAACACCAAATTTTATATCCCCGTTTTATTGGTTTCGTGGGATGTATGTATGTATGTAAATTGGGGTGACATTCACTGAGACCTAAAAGATCTATTGTGCCCCCTTACTTCTACTTAGTTCCTGAGGAAAGTCTCAGAGACTAGTAGCTCCTTTAGTCGTATTTCCCGGATGAATTTTAGGATATCTGCAGGCTTTAACTTAGGTAAATGTCCCTCTTCTATCCAGTAATCTCCAAGGTGTTGTGCCCTAGGATTCTGAATTGCTGTGCAGTTCACAAGTATGTGGATGGAGATTTCTTCTTCCATACCACAGAATCTACATTCTTCTTCCTCCACTATTTTGAGCTTTTTCAGGTGCCCATTCAGGCGATAATGTCCCGTAAGGATGCCTGTTAAAACTCTTAATGCAGTTTTACTTTGACTTATGCATTCATTTGATCTCAACAGGTTGTAGTCACCCAGAAGAATCTTTGATTGCCTAAGTCCTACTAGATCTTTCCAATGGTCAGATCTACTCTTTTCTTCGGCTTTGCCTATTTCTTCCAATATTACATTGGAGCTGATATCGCAATAGGGTTCCTGCCCCCAAAAGGGTGTTTCGGTTCCCCTCTTTGCTAGTTCATCTTATATTTCATTTCCTTCCAATCTAGTGTGTCCTGGAATTCACAATATTCTCCTCGCCTAGTTCATTGAATTTGCCTAGGCATTCCCACACCATTTTGGAACTGATAACACAAGAGCTCAGTGCTTTAATGGCTGCTTGACTATCCGACATTATGATAATCCTTTGCCTTCTATATCCTTTATCAATATTGAGCTGGCCACACTTTCTTATGGCGTGCATTTCCGCTTGAAAGATACCTACTTGAAGTTTTTCCCAAGCACTCAGAGTGTTTGGTTCCTGGCCCGAACACTCCTATCCCAGTTCCTTCTATTGCTTTTGAGCCATCTGTGTACCATTGAATGGCATTCTTTCCAAGTCTGGTAATGGTATTTGGATCCCATTCCTTCTTGTTGCTTAATTCCGTAACGAATTTCTTTGAAAAGTTGAAAAGTTCTTTTTCATCATACCATCTTTTTCATCATACCATCTTGTGGCATGTCCAGGTTTTCTGATTTCTAAGAAGTAAGGAGGTGGTTTTTTTTAATGATTCCCTCTCTACTTAGTGTTTCATGGGATTGTACTGCTTCAATGAGCTACAACCTTTAAAAATTACCATAAACTCATCAATACCTAGCATTCTTGTACCATTGTAGAGAGACGTCGATGATTTGTTCAAAGTGTCTATCATTGGTCTAATTTTATAGAGTTTATCTTTGTTGTTATTAGGCATTTGTGTGTTATCATTAACATGAAGGTTACTGAGAATCGCGTCAAATCTGTCTCTAGACATAATAGAAGACACCAGAGGTACACATAAATCTGTAGATGTGGACCAATAATGCTTCCAATTAGGAAGTTTATGATAACCCATTACCATATTTAAACCTATAAAGACCAACAATTCGTCTGTATTAATATTTAGAATTTCTTTCCTTTGTACCGCATACAGATTTGACTGCTCAACTATATTTTTTTTAAATTGGGTTTATAATAGTTATAAAAACATTTGTGGCTGTTTCACAGCCCACAAAATTATCTTCTGGATACTGGTAATTTGGAATGGAAGTCACCACCTCTCTTTTCTTCCATTTTCTGTCTATAGTTTCACCACTTTTGGATTTTGGCCCTTTTACGAGTTTCTTTTGTTTCTCCGTTTTAGCTTGCAATTGATCTACTCTCTCAGGATTCTCATTCCCCAATTCCTTATCAATATTTTCTTGAGGGTCATCAACTTCTTCTCCAACAACTTGGTCATCAATTTCTTGGTCACCAATTTCTTCTTCTTCAACTGCATAGGCCTGAAAAGCCTAAAATCGTTTTCCTGTAATTTCTGATTAACAATATCATGGCTGTCTTCCCCATCACTTTCTATATCTGTGTTCATTTGTGAATCGTCTGTTATATCCTCAAATGTAAAACTTTCTATAATTTCTAAAAGTTCTGCATCTGTTAACGGTCTTTTATCCATATTATGTCGTTTATATGGGGTTTTAGATGTTGAAAATATTATTGAGTGTAAAACCACCAACAAATGTAATAACAAAGAAAAGGTAAGAGTATATTGATATTTTTCGATAATAGGTTATTTATTTATGGTATTTTTCATATTTGTTTTGTAGGACGAAGCTTGGCAAAAGATTTTGAATGCTTTTAATTCAAAAAGTATGGAGACGAGAAGTTTAGCTCAGATTAAATCCAAATATGACAATATAAAAACTAGAAGCAAGAAAGAGGTAGCCAAAGAAAAGGCATATCTGAAGGGAACTGGTGGTGGTCCGTCAATAGAAAAGGAATTTGATCCCATCGTTGAAGCAACTTTAAATATTATAAATTTAAAAACGGTGGTGGGCTTTCCCAACATATTAGATGATGTACCTATAAATTTATATTAGTTAATTATATTTTTAGTGGTATTTTATGAATTGCGTGCTAAAAAATAAGTTTTATTACAATTGTTATATTTAATTTGTTTTATAGGACTTTACATTGGAAAATGAAAGCATAGAAACCTCCTTATTAGAATCAGAGTTGAAGCCATCTTTTAAAGTAAGTATATAATAGGTGTCAGCGTAACATTTGTTTTGTAGGATTCCCAAATAAGATTGATAGAAACAATTGAAGCAACGGATATTGGATCTGCATCCATAGAGCCTCTAAGTTATTTGCTACTTGTATTATTCGTTAATATAATTGTTAAAATTTACTATTTATTGTACAGGAAGTGATTATCATGGACAAAGTGCTAGATAGTAATCATGAAGAAAATATTGAGAATATACAGCCTGCTAGTAGTAATTCACAATTATATACTCCTTGTTAAGTTATTGGAAAAGTGAGTAATACATTTTTCACAAGACTTATCAAGTTAATTGAAAAAATTTTACAGAGAAAATACGAAAATTTGGCAGAAGCACACCATATCAAATCTGATTGGAGTCAATATGTTCCCAATAATTTGAGGAAGGAAACAAATAAAAAACTTCGCCCCACGGTTAAAAACCCAACCTACTTAGAAAAAGAATTATATTATAAAAACAAAACGGAACTGCTTAAAAAAAACTTTTGAATGCGAAGGAAATGATAGAATAAGAAGAATAGAAAGAGAGGAGGAGGAACATAAGAAAAAAATGATTCTATTAGATTTAGAAATAGAAATAAAAAGAAAACAAATCAATAAAAAAACTAAAACAGTCTTTTTATTATCAATACAATAATTATCTACAATTTAGCAAAATGTTCATTAATTAATAATGTTCTTATATTTTTGGGAATATTTCCATTATTTTCAATAGGTACTTAATAAATCATCATTTTCTTCGTGAACATTATCTTCTGGAAAATTGTCCTTTAAATCAATGGCAATATTAAGCAGTACTGCTGTAGCAACTATAACTGCCATAGTGGTCTCTATATTTAATCTCCTTCCCAATCGTAGTATGGGAAATTTTCTTTTCCATAACCCATATTGGCATTCTACGACATTACGAGTTCTTATTATCGATTCGTTGTAAAGATTTTCAGCTTCTGTTGCAGTTCGAAGTAATTTTGATATTGCTTTAATCCGGTATCACCCAGGTCGAAAAACTGCACATTATCACCCAGGTGGGATCTGATATACCCCATAATTAGAAACACGAAGAAAAAAGAAAAAAAAGGATATTCTCAGTTTTGTACCTGAAGTAGGTTTTTATATGTATTTACTATAAAATTGTAAGCAGAAACTTTTTATAATAAGTTGAATTTATGAGATATCATAAAAAAATATAAATTTGGAAATTCTCACATAAAAAAATCACGACATCTATGAAAACTGTTGAAAAAATATATAACATTCAATTCTGTAGGACTTTATGGAAAACTAATAAAGCAAATGTTCAAGGTATCAGCTAGAAAAGTAATATGTGGCATATCAACAAACAAAAAAAAGTTATTCATTTCGCAAATTGCAGCAACTTTCGCAAAAGAAGTGTAGGTGATTCAAACAAATAAATCTTCCGCATGTGTCACAAGTGTAATTCGATTTTTTGTCTTTACTTCTGGGACATTCCTGACATCTTCCTTGTCTGGTGTTTTGTTTTTTAGCTGGTGGGGGCTCTGTTTCCCCTAATATACCGAAAATCTTGAGGCGTAGATCTTTCGAAATTCGCGGATTATTTTTTCTTGCTTGCAAAGTTGGTTAAACTAGTGCAAGTCCCAGTTCTTCAAGGAATATCCGTCGTTTCTTGGAAATATCATTAGTATTTCCTCTGTATATTATTTGGGAATTCATTAGAGCGAAAAAAAGTCTTAGCGGCCACCGTCTGCAGTTGCGCGCTACACTATAACTTCCTGATAATTCATCCACTGTATCCACTCCTCCCTTCGTGAAATTATAGAAACTGATGATTTCTGGTAGATTTTTGTCAGCAGTGGATTTATCGATTGTGTCATCGTGATGAAGGGAGGAGAGTAAGATCACATTTTTACCTTTCTTTGGAACGTAAGAAACTATGGTATTATGTTTTTGAAATCCAAACATTGATGACTTTGGTTTCCTGTTCTTTATCTGCAAAAAGGATAATGGAATTTGTGTTTTGTTCTTTCTGAGAGTTCCCACTGAAGTCAAACCATATGTCTCACGCAACGTATTCACTAGTTAATAAGAGGTGTACCAATTATCGAAAGTAATATTGCGATGACTCCCAGAAATTGGTGCTACAAGTCTTTGTACTATGTCGATAGGTTTATTGCTCACTTGATATACACCGTTAGGCTGAGTTCCTACATATACTTCCATATAGTAAATATAAAATGTGCGAGCGTCTACCATTGCCTGGATTTTGATTCCATACTTGGCAGGCTTATTCGGAATGTACTGGCGAAATGAACAACGCCCCCGGAAAGATTCCAATTTCTCATCAATTGTCATATATTGTCCTGGTGAATATGCTTCTTGACAGTTTGAAACAAATTTGTCAAACACTGCCCTTATAGCGGCAAGTTTATCCACTTGAAGTCTTGCTTGTCTATTTTCAACGTTATCAAAACGCAGGCATAGATGAAGAAATGAAAATCTATTGAAAGCCATAAATGTTCGGAAAATATCAATCCCAGTTCCATTTGTTCGCTAGAGGTCTCGCAGATGGCGATGGCCACTTCTATTCACACCAGCAAGATAAAGAATACCAAACAATGCCTTCATTTCAATAATATTGGTTTCGCCACAATAGTACTTCTCTTTATAAGCTGTGGCTTTTTGACGTATCACAATGTTGGTACAGTTGGTGATACCTTCAATAATCATTGAATCAAAAAAGAGAAGCCAGCAGTCTAATGCAGTTTTCTTATTTTTGGCACAGGATTTGGGCCCTGGTAATTGTGAAATTATATTTTCTGATCTGGTTCTGACTTTGTTATTAGCATGATGTTTATTCCATTTTGTTTTATTGTCCTTACACGAATAAAACGCATTTGTACTTCTCTGGCCAGCGTCTTCTGTTACATTGTCTTCACATTCACTATCGGAATGATAACTTTGAACACTAAGGTGATCCACCTCTTCATCATCACCTGAGTCTACAAACTCTCCATTGTCATCAATTTCTTCGTCCCAGAGTTCCATAAGCCGCTCTTGCTCTTTTTCGTAATGAGACATAGGTACTACGGAAATAATTGCAATTGAAAATTATCACTATTTATACCAAAATTTACACTTACCTCTTAGAAAAAATGTATCTCTTTATAACACAGGTGGGATTTCCCAGGAATAAATGTATATCTTTATAACACAGGCGGGATTTCTCACACCCCAGAGTTCTTTACTGCACTGTCGCTCTCTTGGTAGTGGACTGTAACGGTTGAATTTGTCACTACGTCTATTGTATATATTAAGTATTTGTATATAGTAATTACCTGACCGATATTGTCTCTATGTTTCTAATATCAACTAATATCATTTTTCCACTACGAAAGTACTTCAGTAGTTAAATAGCTTCTGTCAGCCCAGAGTTTTAGGGACTAATCTGCCATCATCCTTCCGGTGAAGTGGTGCAGGCTGTAACCATACCTGTCTTCACATCTTGACAACAATTTTATATTTTGTCGCTAGGTAAGGTAAAGAATAAAACTAGTGCCTACTTGGTAAATGTCCGTATAGATAGATTCATGTTAGTTGTTTCTTTTTATTTGTTATATTATAATTCATAATTAAGGGTAACAAGGGGTTTTCTCTCTTGTGGATTTTACTTTAGTTTTTAGTTACCGTGGGACTACAGATTTTGTTTCTGGCTTTGATTATATCACCTTTGGGGTGTAGCCACAGTAGTCCAAATACTTTGTCCGCTTCAGCTTGATAAACGCTAAATTTTATTAGGGTTCAGTTATAAATTATTACTGACTCCTTGACTTGAAGTCTAAAACATTTAAAGTAGTAATTAGGTTTGTTACAACTTACTGATCTATATAGACATACTTTACTTTTGAGTTAAAGGTATATTTTCTTCATTTATCTACCATATTTTGGCTTGAGTAAAGACATACTAGTTAGAAATCTTCTATGTAAGATGGCATTCGAATATTTTCGGAACATCTACTTATAATATATTAGCTGTTATCGCCATGTGTTTTGTATGTTAAATCCGAGTGTTTGATCTTGCCTTGTTTACGTTGGTTTGGTATTGTGGTACTATGTTTACTCAAATTTATTTGAATAAGTTTTAATACATTGACTTTATCATTTATCTCCAATGTTTACAAGTGTTTATTTGTTGGATGACAATTACAATTGGCGTTGACAGTCGTGTCTTGGATAAAAGCGTTCGTTCGTCATGCCGCTGAGTGTAGTCGTACTTGAGATAGAGCAATGCTCTGTGACTTTAAGAGTCCACAGAGCGTTTGCTCTGTGACGTTATGAGTCCAAAGACATATGTTGTCGCTCCGTTTTACGGAATTGTTAGAGCGTTTATTCGATGCTACTCAGGAGTGTAAGCTGTTTTACTCGCGAATGCATATTGACTTACATGGAGGAAAGTGTAGCACTTTATGACTTGATCTGCGCGGAACACGCTCGGTGTAGTGAGCAGTGTAGTTCGGATGTATGTTTCGGGTAGGTTTCTTTATGGTAGTATTCTGTATTGACGTTGAGGAAGTGTCAGTCACCCTTCTTTCCGGTGTGTGCTCCTACTTGATAGTTGGTTTCCAAAAGTACATGGAGCTTGAATCTGAATTTTATTTTTGACTGCGTAGTCATCTCCTGCTGGGATTTATAGGTTCTCGTTCTGAATGAGTTGTGGAATATACGGCTAGTATTTTGGTTCTACGGGAGTTCGTATTGTTGAAGAATTCCGTCCTGTTCTGGAAGCCGTTTTCACAAACCCTTATAGGGGATATATTGCACTAAAACGATTGTAAGTATTTTCTCTACTTACTGTTTTCGCATCACTATGTATTTATCACTATTTAAAGGAAGTCGCCAGCGTTGAAGTTTTGAAATTGGAGTTGTGCCACCTGTTGTTGGTTCGTTATTTGTTGGTAGCCATCCAGTAAGGAAAATTTTGAGTATTCGACCCTTTTTGGAAAAGGTATGTCTCATAGATTTGTAGTTTTTGTAGATAAAACAGTTGGTGGTAAAATACTACCTGTTGATTGTAAATTTTTGATTAAGACAGTCTATTCTGTTACCCTGTGTATATTTTGTTTTCTTTGTCCGCTTCAGTCTAACGAATACTATAATTCGTGGGTGGTTCTTCAAACTTACCGTGGTTACGACCAAAAACAGTTTATTTTAGATGCTTATCGCATTCTTATTATTTGATTTAAATTCAGTGTAGTATACTGTTACTGACACTGTTGATTGTAAGTAGACCTTATGACTACTTTGTGGGTTTGATTAAGTTAATTTGGGGTTGATTTTGACTTGTACGTTACTTCTGGCATAGGCCGAGACAAGCTTAACTTGTCGAGGTGTTTGATTGGTTCCTGTATAGGCTCAGTTTTTAGCTGATACCTGTTTTAATTTTTAAGGGTTCACCGGTGGGGCCAGGGTATACTTACCATCCTCAAGATACACACTTCACCTGGGGGCCAGATTATACACACTTCACCTGTGGGGCCCGATACACACTTCGGGTTGTTTGGAGTTTACCTGGTAGATCGATGGTGATGTCTTCTGCAGTTTGCTGCTACTCTTCAACAACTTCTTGAAGAAGACCACATCGAGGGTAACCTGGTATCGGGGGTTTTTCTGGTTTATTTACTTATTTTTACTTTAGGCTTTACGCCAATATGTATATACATTAGCTAGGTAGTTTCTACTGATTTATTTTATTATGCATTTGTAATGGTGGAAATTAATATTTTGCGGTAAATTTTCACAATCTAATTTTCATAATTTTATCCACTTGCGCATGCGTCTCTGCCTTGGTACCAACGCCTTGACTACAGTGTCGCCTTATATGGAATTGTTTTTTTTTATAAACTTTACACTACTTTTCAGGTAACATATAATTGAAAGTTTGTATTGAATCTGTATTGGTACACTCGATCAGCCATATTAATTTCCCACTACGTAAGATCAATTAACTGGGATATGTTGGACTTTAATTGTTAATCATTTGTTTTTTTTATTATGTGTGACAGAGGTTCTCACTATTTTTCTTTAAGTGTGGGGGCATTAGCTAATAATTGTAAAATATCCCTTAAGGATATCAGGTATTTTATTTTAGTCATTATAAGGAACATAAGCTGAGGTTTGCCTTTTATTTTCATCCCTTGTTTTACTGGGTTATCGGGGGAAATTCGTCGTGCTAGGCCAAAGTGGAAAACTCAGTTGGCGCCCACACAAGTTGTCTACTATTTTGTCCGGAAGATCAATAAGAGGGATCCACCCCTACCTCCGTTCTGAGCGACGTCGAAGGCCTAAGGTTGTCACCGGAGCAACCGAAACTTATGTAACCAAATAGACAAATTAATTCACAATCTTGCACTTTTTTTTAATTAATTAAATTTTATGACTTTATTCTTATTTGGGCTTGAGCTCAATTTTTAAGGTTACAGGACTAACGACTGAATCCGCTCAAGAAAATCACAGAGTGAAGTGTTTTAGGAAGCTATAGGCAACCAATAAAACGGGCGTTCATTCAGATGGAAATAACGGTGATTTAAAATGTGTTGGGATATGTCACACCCCACCTGGGTGATGCCGGGTTAAGGAGTATCCACTGTCTCCAACCAACATGTAATGACCAAAAACACCATTTTCAAATCTTTGTTTTAAGCGACTATTATTGAAAATCGTTTGATCGTGTACAGATCCTGGCCACCTTGCAACAATATTCCTTATTTTCAATTTTGCATCACTAACTGTTTGAACGTTTAATGCAAAAAATGACTTTCTCGATCTGAATATCTCTGCATCATGTCCACCAGGAGAGTCTATTTTAATGAGAGTACATTCAATTACTCCAATCGTTCTTGGGAATGAATCAATTTTATAAAAATCCTCAACAGCTCTTTCCATTTCATGATGATCCTCATACATATTAATATATTCAGGTCTCAGAGATGCAATTGCTACAGACACTCTTTTAACAATCCTGCAGGCTGAAGCTCTTGATACTCCTATGAAATATGCTGCTGTTATTTGAAAACTGCCAGATGCATAAAATCTTAATGTCAACAAAAGTTGTTGCATTGGTGTAATACATCCACCTCTGAAAAAATAGTACCTATATAGTAGGTATTTGTAGTTGCAAAATTCTATATTCAACTCACCTATTAGTGGGCAATGCAATTTGCCCTTGTATTTTAGTTAAAAGATATATCATCGTCTGCTTTCTCAATCTAAATCTCTGAAAAAAATCCAATTCATCATATTTAATAAAAACAATCGACTCTGGGTCTGTAAATTTTTGGTCTTCTTCTTCATCAGATGAGTCTGATGAACTATCACTAGATGTTTCAAACATATCCATATTTTTAAAAACAAAGTCGCAAACTAAAAATTTGAGGTTATATCACTGTCAAAGTAAAGGAAGCTTTTATGTATTAAAGCGCCAAAATCTTCACTTTTTCTTTAAAGTCGACTTTTGGCCGAAAGGGTACTTTAATATTGATTTTGAAACCAAACTTTTCTGTTAAAGGTCGCTTTAAAATTAAAGTAACCTTCAAATTTATTATGAAATCGGCCGTAAGTATTCGTGTGCCCATGCTAATCTTATTCCGCGATTGCCCCTAGTTAATGGGGGTACCCGAAGCGGGCGTTAAGGTTGAACTCGTGCAGCCTGTTTCTCACAGTTTTGCCGCTCATAAGACATTGTGTGTACGGTGTAGATCACTTTTTAACTGACCTGCAGTGATTGTCCGATTTCGTAATGCCTGTAAGCGAATAAAACGGTCTTGTATAGGATACGGCCAGTATGTCTTTTTCTAACATCGCCACTCCAACGGTATCTACTCATCAAACGACAAATAACACTGGGTGATGAGTTAAGGACTTCAGCTACACTTCTATAGTTTCGACCAGCTTCAACAATCCTTACTGCTCTCAATTGCTCTTCGCAGCTTAAATGTCGTCTTTCCATCTCTCTCCACTCAGTAATTCGAATTACAAAAATCACTCCAACGCCGATACCAACAAGAAAACAGTGCTACCATATTTTTGCCTACTTATCAACATTTTTATGTTAACATAAAAGGCAACATAAAAAATATGTACAAAAAATTTCAAGATAGTACCGGGGTTCTTACAAAGATTATAACAAATTTAAATCTTGATCCCTAGATTATTTTGATGAGATATAGCCAAGCCAAAGACAAGAGTCTCACTGTGCTTAGGCCAGCATGTGATGATATTCCAGACAGAAGTTGTAGAAATACAGCACTGTGTAGGAGGGCTATTGAGGCAAGAGTTTGAGGAAAAGAACATTGCCATATACTCCGACTGCCAAGCAGTTATAGAAGCAATCAGTTCCATGCAGATAAATTCCAAACTAGTCTGGGACTTCTTGGAGACGCTACAATAGTTGGTTAGTCATAGTAGATTGTCCTTAGCCTGGGTGCCAGGCCACTCAGATCACAAGGACAATTAAGAGGCAGATTTACTAGCCTGATAAGGGACACGATGTGCTCCCATAGGCCCAGAACCTTTCTATGGTATAGCGAAAGCGCTGCAAAAGACAAATAGCAGTACTTGGATAAAAAAAGGAGTCTCAAGAATGGTGGAACAAGGCACCGAGAATAACGGCCGATTTCATAATAAATTTGAAGGTTACTTTAATTTTAAAGCGACCTTTAACAGAAAAGTTTGGTTTCAAAATCAATATCAAAGTACCCTTTCGGCCAAAAGTCGACTTTAAAGAGAAAGTGAAGATTTTGGCGCTTTAATACCTAAAAGCTTCCTTTACTTTGACAGTGATATAACCTCAAATTTTTAGTTTGCGACTTTGTTTTTAAAAATATGGATATGTTTGAAACATCTAGTAATAGTTCATCAGACTCATCTGATGAAGAAGAAGACCAAAAATTTACAGACCCAGAGTCGATTGTTTTTATTAAATATGATGAATTGGATTTTTTTCAGAGATTTAGATTGAGAAAGCAGACGATGATATATCTTTTAACTAAAATACAAGGGCAAATTGCATTGCCCACTAATAGGTGAGTTGAATATAGAATTTTGCAACTACAAATACCTACTATATAGGTACTATTTTTTCAGAGGTGGATGTATTACACCAATGCAGCAACTTTTGTTGACATTAAGATTTTATGCATCTGGAAGTTTTCAAATAACAGCAGCAGATTTCATAGGAGTATCAAGAGCTTCAGCCTGCAGGATTGTTAAAAGAGTGTCTGTCAAAGATTTGAAAATGGTGAATTTGGTCATTACATGTTGGTTGGAGACAGTGGATACTCCTTAAAGCCATATCTGTTAACAAAATTACTTCGAACTGCAACAGAAGCTGAAAATCTTTACAACGAATCGATAATAAGAATTCGTAATGTCGTAGAACGCCAATATGGGTTATGGAAAAGAAGATTTCCCATACTACGATTGGGAATGAGATTAAAATTAGAGACCACTATGGCAGTTATAGTTGCTAAAGCAGTACTGCATAATATTGCCAATGATTTAAAGGACGATTTTCCAGAAGATAATGTTCACGAAGAAAATGATGATTTATTACCTATTGAAAATAATGGAAATATTCCCAAAAATATACGAACATTATTAATTAATGAACATTTTGCTAAATTGTAGATAATTATTGTATTGATAATAAAAAGACTGTTTTAGTTTTTTTATTGATTTGTTTTATTTTTATTTCTATTTCTAAATCTAATAGAATCATTTTTTTCTTATGTTCCTCCTCCTCTCTTTCTATTCTTCTTATTCTATCATTTCCTTCGCATTCAAAAGTTTTTTTAAGCAGTTCCGATTTGGTTTTATAATATAATTCTTTTTCTAAGTAGGTTGGGTTTTCAACTGTGGGGCGAAGTTTTTTATTTGTTTCCTTCCCCAAATTATTGGGAACATATTGACTCCAATCAGATTTGATATGGTATGCTTCTGCCAAATTTTCGTATTTTCTCTGTAAAATTTTTTCAATTAACTTGATAAGTCTTGTGAAAAATGTATTACTTACTTTTCCAATAACTTAACAAGGAGTATATAATTGTGAATTACTACTAGCAGGCTGTATATTCTCAATATTTTCTTCATGATTACTATCTAGCACTTTGTCCATGATCATCACTTCCTGTACAATAAATAGTAAATTTTAACAATTATATTAACGAATAATACAAGTAGCAAATAACTTACAGGCTATATGGATGCAGATCCAATATCCGTTGCTTCAATTATTGTTTCTATCAATATTATTTGGGAATCCTACAAAACAAATGTTACGCTGACACCTATTATATACTTACTTTAAAAGATGGCTTCAACTCTGATTCTAATAAGGGGGTTTCTATGCATTCATTTTCCAATGTAAAGTCCTATAAAACAAATTAAATATAACAATTGTATTAAAACTTATTTTTTAGCATGCAATTCATAAAATACCACTAAAAATATAATTAACTAATATAAATTTATAGGTACATCATCTAATATGTTGGGAAAGCCCACCACCGTTTTTAAATTTATAATATTTAAAGTTGCTTCAACGATGGGATCAAATTCCTTTTCTATTGACGGACCACCACCAGTTCCCTTCAGATATGCCTTTTCTTTGGCTACCTCTTTCTTGCTTCTAGTTTTTATATTGTCATATTTGGATTTAATCTGAGCTAAACTTCTCGTCTCCATACTTTTTGAATTAAAAGCATTCAAAATCTTTTGCCAAGCTTCGTCCTACAAAACAAATATGAAAAATACCATAAATAAATAACCTATTATCGAAAAATATCAATATCAATACTCTTACCTTTTCTTTGTTATTACATTTGTTGGTGGTTTTACACTCAATAATATTTTTAAATTTTGTAATTTCTTGCAATAAAGATAATTCTTCTTCTTTACTGAAATTTGACGATCTCGCTTTTTTAATATTTTCCATTTTTTTTAGACAATGAAAACTTTATAATGAAATAACTTGCTATTAACAAAAGTAAACAATAAAGATTAGGTTAGATACGACATGTCATTCTATTTTTTACGTCAAAATCCCTAAATTCCAGGTTAACCAACATTTTAAAAATTACTTGAAAGGTACTTTTTGCAAAGGACACTTTACTATTAGCTATGAAACCAAAAGACGCTAAGAGCTACCTTAAAGGGGACTTTAGCTTAAAGCCTTCTTTCAGTAAAGTGGACTTTAGTTGTTCATTATGAAATTGGGTTTAAGGCAGGTCAAATATCAAAAAATCCTCCCAAAATTCACGGATTATCTACTTAGCCAGAATAGGAGAACAATCTGGATCCTGATGGGGCATTGTACACTTAACAAACACATGAATAACATCGGATTGGCAGACACAACCATAAGCAGGTTTTGCCAAGAAGATAAGAAAACCTCCGCTACTGCTACGCCTGACCAGGATGAAGATTTCGACGATATGGGAGGAAAAACCACGACCCTTCCAATATATGGAGGACCTGAGGTTTGGCATTCGAAATCTAGTAATAAGAGCGGGTCTAAACAAGGAACTCTAGAATAACAGGAGGGCATACACAATAGATCTGCAAAAGTCGTAGTGGAGAGGGTCTTAGAAGTACATAAGCCTCATATTTATCTCATCTTATCTATGAGCGAAGAGCCATTCTTATTGGGACAGCCAGTACATTTTTTACATTTTATTTACGACAATTTTTAAATTGTTTTCAGATACATTTTCGACAGCACACTCTATACCCTTTTTACTTCGCTAGCCATATTGATTCGAACCCAATGGAAATGGATGGATTTGGAAAAATGCCTATAGTTGTCATTTTCATTTTTCCAGTTTAAAAAATGATTCAAATATTTTTTTTTGATGATTTATGAATGCTTTGAAGACGAAAAGTTTACTAGATACAAACAAACAGAGTTAGTATGTAATGCCTAAATTATCTCGGAAACGACAACGAAAAAATACAGGTCGATCTATATTTGAAATATACCTACAAGTTCAGTATATTTTGAAGAAAAACAGAATATTTGACAGCAATGTAAATGGTAGTGGTATGGTACACAGACGGATCTAAAACTGACAAAGGATCAGGAGCTGGAGTCCATGGTGCCATACCCAGGTGCAATGTCCACGCATCGTTGGGGAAGTTTGCAAATGAACATCGAAAGGGGGTATAGAGGCCAAAAGATCATTATACTCTCAGATAGTCAGGCAGCACTGGAATTTTTAGCATGTCCCCAGATCAGATCTAGACTGATCTGTGACTGCCTTCAAAAACTTTAACCCTGGCAAACCACAATAGAGTAACTCTTAAGTGGGTCCCGGGCACAAGGGTATTGTAGGCAATGAAAAGGTAGACACCCTAGCAAAGCTGGGTCTGAAACTGCTTTCACTGGACCTGAACTAGTATTTGGAATATCAAAATCTGCTGCACGTGGTTGTACATCTCGATGGATTCAAACTTAACATCAGACTTACTGGAGACACGTGCTAAAACAGGAACACAGCAAACTTTTGGTCAAAAAACCCTCGGAGTCTCTGACTAACGAAACACTAAACCTCAGCAGCATACAATTGGCATATATGGGGAGGAACCTATCTGTCGGTTGTGCATGGAAGAGGAGGAAACATTATCTTCGAATGTGAAGCACTGTCTCATTGGAAATATAGACTCCTAGGACTAGAGTATCCAAATGAGGATTTCTCCAATAAGGACCTAGTGAAAAGACTGTTGAGCCTGAAAAGGGCTACTGGTCTCTTCACATAAACGGTATAATCTAGAGCACAAAAAGCCTAAAGGCTGAGGTTCCGAGGTCTCTAAGCCTCTGACTGGTGGAGCCGAACTAATCAATCAATCAAAGGCTACCATGAGATCGACCGTATTATATATAAAGCACTCAAAAACCAAAATTTGAGCTAATTGAAGCATTCCATGCTTAAAACTCACTCTGTTGAAAATATTGAATAATAATTTTCTAAGCGATTTTGTCGTTTCAAATACACTTTTGGATTCCGATATTCCACAATTTCAGCTGCTGTGCCTCAACTAATTACTCGTTAGCGTTTATCTGGTTTGGATCTCTCATTTCACCGATTAACAAAATGCACAAAATACACAAGAACCAAATAAACATGACATTTGCTAGGTTATGATAATAAAAATGAAGTTAGTCACAACACGTCAAAATTAAAATTTGCTCTGTTGTCATGCATATTTTTGTGCCACCAAAATTTGAAATAATCTATAGTTTGGCAAGTCTATCTAAAGCTACGCGGAATCGGTAAGGGGCGAGGAAACATGGCCGATATATGTCATAAACGTACCAATGGCGTACGGTACCTATTTTATAAAAGTATTAAAAATAATAATTATTATTATATAATAATTATATACAGAAATTGATTTATGCTTTTCTTTAAAGATATTTGTTAAAAAAAAATAATGTTAAAAATCGCACTTGAATTCAATATGGATACGAAATAATAAGATAACAAGTAAAACTGAAAATACGAAGGTAAATACTGACAATATAAGCGCCACTGGATAATCAATATCAGTCAATTGTCGAAGTGAGAGGGAAGAACACACGCACGCGCTTGCCAATAGGAAGTTAGGTGGTTACTTAGCAACGGAGGTTCAGTTATGTTTGCCAAACTATAGACTTGTCTAAATTCATCGATCTATTTGGAAGATACTCTACTCTAGACTGATTTCTAAAACGGCTACACACTGTAGGAACGTACCCAACGCTTCCATCTTAGTCTTAAACTGTTTCTATTTACACTCGACACGTCTAAAATTGAAACAGTGATTGATCTTACGGAAATAGGTGCGGTATTAAAAGCAATATGGTCTTAGGGTCTGATAGGTTGAGTAATTTCATTGAAATCTAGCTGCTCCGAGTAATTTTCCGTAATAACGTAAGCAGCTATTACAACAGAGACGGACTAAGACTTTTTCGCATAAATCTTAGAAAAATATTATGTGTCTAGTGTTTTAATATTTATTGTTTTACTGAGTGGTGAGAAAAATTAAATTGTTCAATTTCAACTGCGTTCGTGTTTACGGAAGGATTGTAATTAATGTTAGGATGAGTTATATGGAAGATAATTGAATTAAGGAGGGTTGTAGAGTATTCTAAGTACTATTTAGGTTTAAATTGACATTTACATCCCTTCTAAATGTGTTTTACTTTGAGTTCACATCTCCTTCCGCTAAACAGCAATTTACGTAAAGTCTCCATATACAGAGTGATTCAATAATAGGTGTACAGAAAGTCCTGAGCATAAAATGTGAATTTTTTTGTTTGATTCATAAAATTAACTATCTACATCATTTTTCATGTAAGGATATTGTAAAATAACTATTGGAATGAGTAAACTTCCGCGATTACATATTCAAATTTCATTTTAAATCGAAAGTTATTATGACATTCCCTTTTGCTTTCTGATTATTTCCATCCGAACTCGTTAAATGTTTTCCCGGAGGAGAGGCGACGGCTGTCGTCATCTGTTTGTTTATAGGATTCGCGCCGATATTTTTGACAGTAACTGAAAATGAGGATATCATCGAGTGGTGCCGTCTTCAGATAACATAAATCACACATCTTTCGTTCGAATTTACACTGATATTGTTATTTGCTATTAAATTCTAAAGTTAACGAAGATCGTCCAATTATTTTCGACACGAGGAATTGGCATTTCATACAGTGTTTCGCATTTAAGATGAAGACACCCCCATATTTTCGCTGTTTGAAGAATTACAGATTCGGATTTTCGTCATACAAGTTGATGGGCCACATTTTTTTAAATAATCAACTGAAATCTGTACCTTAAACTAAGATTTCACAAACCGGACCACTTCTCGATATTTTGCTTCGCTTTAGTGATATCGAAAAAAATTATTTAAAAAAGTTGTTCAGAATATTATGTTAACCCCACAAAATTCGCATTTTTAATTATGATTGTGTGTCATGGAAAGTAAAATCTTGACACGATGTCATCTATTCAAATATTTTAGTAGAGTAAACATCAAAATGTTGGAGGAAATAATAAGGGAAGGAGAGAAAATTGGACTTGTGATAAATACACATAAAACCAAATTATTAAGACTCAAAAAGAATTGTGAACAAAAAAACGTGAAAATTGGAAGATATGAATTTGAAGAAGTGGATAGAGTTAAATATCTGGGAATAACAATAAGTAGTGATGTGGACAGAGAGACTGAGATAAGGGAAAGAATCAGCAACAAACAAAGCATTTTAGGCTAACAAAAAATTATTAAAAAATAAAATAATTAGCAAGCGCACGAAAATAAGAATATATAACACAATAATTAGACCGGTGATGATGTATGGGGCAGAAACATTAACTATGAATAAAAAACAACAAGAGGATGTGAGAATACAGGAACGAAAAATACTCAGAACAATATTAGGACCAAAAAAAATGGGTGAAGAATATAGAAGAAGAACAAACATGGAACTATATCAAGAGATAAAAAAAGACATAGTAACAAAGATTAAAATGGTTGGGACACATATGGAGAGTAGATAAGAAAGCAATAATATACTCAATGGTAGAGTGGAAGCCTTGTAGTAAGAGAAGAAGGGGAAGACCCAGGATAAATTGGTTGCAGGAGGTAGTAGATGATCTCAAGACAATGGGAATTAAACACTGGGAAGAGAAAACTCAGGACAGGAAGCAATGGCTACAAATAGTAGAAAAAATATGAAAAAGCAAATGTGGTCTGATCCACCCTTACAAAAGGATCTAGAAAGCTTATAAGAGCGGCGCTACTCCTACGGGGGTGTTAAGCCACTTTATATATCTTTATATATATATATATATATATATATATATATACACTTGTTTATAAAGGATGTTAAAGGAAATAGAAGGGTAGAAATAAAGATATTAAACACCCTTTGAATATCTCGGGGTTAAGGAAGGGGTTCTTAAGGGGGACAAATAAAACTATCGCGTTATGTAGATATGTGGTTTATAAAGTCTATTGATTTACCTAACAGGTGATAGGCCATACAGATTACAAGTGCGTAAAGGTAGGTACTCACAAAAAGGGGCTCTGAAATGAAGCTACTGAAAAACGTGGTTTCTCTATGGCGAAAACCACTGATATGATCACCCTTCAAATATCAAATTTGGCGTTGACTTATGTCTAAAGTTATAACCACGTGCAAAGAGAGCAGGTTAGATGGATATAATAATTAAAATATACATGAAATTATAGAAATCAATCCGAAGTATGCATACCTAAGTCTCACAGTGTTTATGATTTAGTCGGAGTTAATATCTTGTATATACAAAGATTACTGAAGGTAAGTATTAAAAAAAAATATATATATATAAACATCACTTTCAAAGGAATACATTTTTTGTTATTATGGGAAAACAATTTTGATAATTAATTAACTCTAGGAAAAAGTATCAAACAATAATTTCAATTTGGTTTAGTAGTTCCTACTGTTTTCAAAATAGAGACACGATACTTGGCATAAATGACAATTAATGTATGATTGATCGGTAGCGTAGTGTATTTCAATTCTGATGAAAAGAATGGCCACTGCTACCACAGCGCTCAAATCTGATCAGTTGACGAAACACGCATTCAGCAGGAAATTGATTATCGGTCCGGTAGCGCTACGTCGAGATGAACGCAACTAATTGCTGTTATCAATGAAGAAGCATCGATTGATCAGGAAATATATGCTTAAATTCTCCGCAAATTTTGCTTTCCAGATTTATTCGTGAACCCAATACCTAAGCTTGCGTTTTTCCATTTCATAACAATATACAGCAATCACATTTTCATCATCCAAATCTTCTGGTGAACTGTCCATTTTTATTTATTTATTTATTATTTTAATTCTATAATGTCAATTTGTCAACTGTCGAATGTTTGCTGTTCTAATTCGAGTTCTAAATAGGAATTTTGATCATAATTGGTTGTGGAGATAGAGTGAGGACTCAGGCAGAAGTTCGTAATTTATTTATTGCTAAATGCCCAGTCAAGAACCTATTTCTCAATCAACCATTAGCAAAATCGCTAAGAAGTTTCGAGGCACTGGCTATGTCTAAGATCTTCATGGTATGGTTTCATCGTATAGCTTAAGGTACGTTGCTATGGATAATAATTCACACCAATCCACTGTTGTTTGATTGCTAAGAAAGAAGTGGCTTCCGGACAAAGTGCATCTGGTCTAGGAGCTGTTGGAAGATGACTTTGATAAAAGAATCGAATTCTGCGAAACCATTACGGACTGATGTAACAGATCGGAGTTTTAAACAGAAGGTACTTTTTTCGGTAAAAGTCTAGTTTAGTGAACCAACGCGGATTTTGACGAAATATTTTTTTTTAAATTAATTCGAGGTCGCTGAACACGAAAATGAAAAAAGAAATCGGCGCTCTCTTACCAAAAACGAGTTATGAATTTTTGAAGATGAGTTCAGATCAGCACTGCACTGGTTTTATTGTCATATAACAACTGATTTAAATGATGGATTATAAAGTCTACACAATGTTAATTACACTATAATTACATTTTACGATATTCCTCTCACACACACATTTAAAAAACACTGATATTGATATTCATTTCTTGCAAATTCGTTTTTTAATTCCACAATTATTATATCTTTTGACATTTTCATGTAACATGACTGACATATAAGTTTTGGTCTGTTTCCGCTCAGTCGCACAACTTGTACCTAATAGCAAATCCAGCCATTAGATATTTAGCCACTTGAATTAGTTGCTGAATATTTTCGATTTCATGATCGTGACATAGAAGATATAAACAAGATGAACATACACCTATTTTTCCGATAGCTGGCGCTGTATTTGGCTCAACTTTCGTTTAACTGAAAAAAAGCTATCGGAAAAATTATATGAACAGCCATCTACATACTGTGAGAAAGGCGCGCCGGATCGACGTTTCGCAATTCGCGCGCGCGAATTGCGAAACGTCGATCCGGCGCGCTCGCTTCGCTCGCGATAATCAATCTACTTCATTATTTCAAACGGAAATCCAATCTAATAAATGTATCAAGATGATAAGAAGCGATTGCGATTTCACTTTGATCGGTGTTAGTTGGTCGGGAAGCGATATTAGTAGAATTTTCAAATTTTCTAAAAAGGGGAAACAGCTTCTGATAACCAAAGTCTTATAATATTAGCAGTATGTTAAAAATTTGATTTGGAATTACACCTGCAGCAACTATTTTCGTTGTCAGCAGTGTTTATAGAGGCCGAACAACTGAGGAGGTGATTTTTTTAAAGAATTAATTGATGAGTGCAATTCAGAGAAAAAAAATTGTTCAGCATCCTCAATGATCAAATTGAATGGTTCATTATCCTTCAAATAAATGATAAATATCAACCAAACTTATCTCAAAACTAACCATCTTCCTAAAATCAACATCTCTCAAAATTTGAAAAAAAATGTTTCAGCTGTAATACGGCGCTAGCTATCGGAAAAATAGGTGTATGTTCATGATGTTCATCTTGTTTATATCTTCTATGTCACGATATGGTCACGATCATGAAAACGAATATACTCAGCAACTAATTCAAGTGGCTAAATATCTTTTATGGCTGAATATGCTATTAGGTACAAGTTGTACGACTAAGAAGAAACAGACCAAAACTTATATGTCAGTCATGTTACATGAAAATGTCAAAATATATAATAATTGAGGAATTAAAAAAAGAATTTACAAGAAATGAATATCAATATCAGTGTTTTTTAAATGTGTGTGTGAGAGGAATATCGTAAAAAGTAATTATAGTGTAATTAACATTGTGTAGACTTTATAATGCATCATTTAAATCAGTTATTATATGACAATAAAACCAGTGCAGTGCTGATCTGAACTCATCTTCAAAAATTCATAACTCGTTTTTGGTAAGAGAGCGCCGATTTCTTTTTTCATTTTCGTGTTCAGCGACCTCGAATTAATTAAAAAAAAAATATTTCATCAAAATCCGCGTTGGTTCACTAAACTAGATTTTTTCCCTTTTTTCGGATGAAGCGACTTTTATGTTCAACGTTCACGTAAGCAGCCAGGGTCCGGTAAATTTAGACACTTCAAATAACAAAAATTCTGGCAACGCTGAAGAGACCTTGGATACACCATAAGAAATAAAGTGTTTGAAGTAACCATCGATCCCATCTGTGCTAAATAAGTTATTCGAGGTGAAAGGTCAAATTTTTTTCGGATTTTTGGATTTTTCTCGCGAACGGTACATTTTATCAAAAAAATAGCTCCAACGCTCCAACAAAAATTGTAGATCATAAAATTATCTACAAAAATAGTCTCTATACTTTTTCATCTAAGAACCACCGTTTCTGAGATATCGCAATTGTAAAACTCAAACGAGTTACATTCTCTCTCAACTAGTCCTCCGTCTAATCGAATACATTTTTCGATTCTTTTACGTTACGTTATTTTGTTCAGCTACTCGTCTTAGTTCCGGGATGCTGATTCCTTGACAGGCTTGCCTAATTCTGGCATAAAGTTCACCTCGATTTTTGGGCCTTTTCTTATAGACTTTATTTTTTACCATTCCCCAAAAACAAAAATCAAGTGGTGTAACATCGGGAGACCTCGGAGGCCACAGTTCAAAACGACTGTTTCTTTCTATCCAGCGCATAGGATAATTTTGGTTCAACCATTGACGAACAAGCCTTGAATTGTGGATGGATGCATCGTCTAGCTGCAAATACATATCCTGTCGCACATTGAGAGGGATATTTTCAATTGCATGCCAAAATTCCCCATCGATCCCCAAAGCGATTAGCATTCAATGATCCATTGAAGAAAAAAGGACCAATTATACGGTCTTGACTTTTTGGGAATATTGGTCTTTACAATCGATAACCCAGTGAGGATTATCTATGGCCTAGTATATACAATTTTGAGAAGATATAACCCCATTAGTGGTGAATGTAGCCTCATCGGTAAACCTAATCTTCTTCAGAAACTGTCATCATTTAAAAAATTACCTTGGGCCCAATAACAATAGTCTAATCTTTTATTATCATCACCTTCTTCTTAATTACTATCTATTTATTTAAAGGAACACATACTGTATTAAACTTAATTTATATATACACTTTACTTAATGTCAACTAATTTATTTACACTCGGTATATTAGTTCTAATTTATTTTCACCACTTGACTATTACACTATTTATCTGTACTTCTTAATCACTGTCCGATTACTAAGAACTTCTGTGAGCTAACTCTTTACTGTCCGTTTCACTAATTCTCTCGAACTAACTAACTGTCTACGCACTCAAAAACCCGCGTATATATAGTCCGCATCAGTTCTGGAATGTTCTAGTACATTACGCGCTCGTGCTATGCACAAACAAAACCTTATTCCAGAATGTTCGAGACCATGCCGGCGCAGGGAGAATCCCGGCGTAGCCACCAAAATTTACGGTCGAGGGACAGGGCCGGCTTTGAGTTGGTACAATAATTTTGAGTGTGTGCCAAAAAGATTAAGAATTTTGTGATGAATTTCGGTATGTGGGGTTAAAACGATATTCTTTTTCGAATACTTGACCCCGTTTGTGAAATCGTAGTAGGCTAAGATTAAAGTTCAGATTTCAGTAAATTAACTTAAAAGATGTGGCCCATCAACATGTATAACTATGTAAAGAATCAAATCTGTAATCTTTCAAACAGCGAATCTTCATCTTAAATGCGACACACTGTATATCACCGAATCCCATATAATATATTGAGAGTGCACGTACATAATCATATTAATAATCTTCCTAACCTCCCTCACAAGCCGTTAAATACTTGCTTTCAATGTCTGTATCTGTTTATGTTATATTTAATAAATATATAATGATATAATTAATTATTCAACAAGTTCAACGTAGTTCATTTACTTTAAATAAGTACTTAATTTATGAGATATAAATTAATTTGTTTGTAGAAAAAGAGGTTTCGTGAACGCTAAAGGGTATCTAGCAATTATTCTACAACCAAGTGAATTTAACCAACGAAATTCTCAGAGAAATCTCACCTTGAAACAGTTTTATGACAAAGACTACCTATAACATGTTTTTATCGCTGTTCGGATCGACTTTTCTGGCGTTACATAACAATTTAAATATCTTACAATGTAGTTTATGGGTATAGAAAAGCGACCTCAAATTTTCCCTACTTCTTCTCGAGAAAATATAACTTCCAATCCGTTAGAGTTGAAAACGGCCCCGAGCAAATGCGAGAAAATCTGGTCTCGATTATTTACTTTTATTGCGTTTTAAGATATAAATCGTTCTTGTTTACCGAATTTACTCTCCTAAGGAATTCCTTAATGTTATTTCTCATAAATCTCGAAAAACATACATTTTAGAAGGAATTATTTTCCTCGATCCCTAAAAAAAACAAGAAAGAAAGATCGCGTGAGATTAGTTGCTGCTTGATGGTAACGATGCTGTCAATTTCAGAAATTAAACAGCCTACTTATTAGCTAGAAATTGCACCTAGTGAAGGTTTTCTTTTCATTCAACCCTATTTATTCTCTTTCTAGGTCCGTTTATACCGGTGTAATGTTGGGGATTTGGTGTGGATAAGCCTCTTTAATTGGTGGTATTTCTGGTCACTCGGAACTTTAATAAAAACTACGACTTCTGGCACTGGGATAAGTTCTATTTATTAACATACTTTACTATTACACATTATAACTACTTAGTTTAACTGAATAGAATAATGATTACAACTAAATTAGAATGAATATTGATTACCTTATGAATGTGTTGTCACCTGTATATTTATACTACGGTTCAAGTTCGATGTTATTTAATATTTACTATTAAATGTTTATTTACGTGATGAACTTGACTCAGTACCTTTCGACCTCGATAGTTATATTTATGTAATATTCCAACGCTTAATGATTTATTGAATATAGTTTCAAGGGAATTTATTTCTTATTTTATTTTACTATTATATTATCCCAAAAGGCATCACACCAGCCCAAGTAGCATGGTTGATTTTGGAACCATCGGTGAACAAGATAATGACTCCAAGATTACCTGGATGATGCTTCACCTGTTTCCTAATAGATGGCATGAAGATATTCACTCGCTCAGTTAACTGTTTCTATGGCTGAATTATCAAGCTCATCTTGTTTTTCTAGTGAATACTTTTGTCTTGCTAAAAAGACCTTTAGATGGAAGCCTGTCAAGAAGTAGTATTTATGTGGCTGGCAGGGCCTGGGTCGGAGGCCAGGTGGTGACAATTGTAGAAGAAGTGACAGCGAGGAAGAGGGAATTAATTAGGAATTAATTATGACAAAGCCGTTTGCAGTTTCTGTATTTTTTCATACAATCTCAAAGTGCCTTTATCCACGCATATCAATTAGAAGTTTCCAACACTTACCAAACTATTACAGAATATTATGGTGATGTGCAGATCCTGTTCTTTAGCCTGATAATATTCGCAATTCCTAGTATATAACTCCATAACTTCTGGATGGTTGGACTAATTCGTTCAGAGAGGAATCTCATAGACGCATGTAGTAAGTCGCTTTTATATCAAATATATATTCAGTTTCAAGTTTTGAGTGAAAAGTGTAAAGTGTAAAGTAAAGACATTTATAACGCTCATTAACTTTTCCATCAAGGTATTGAAGATAATAACCAATGAAAATCCACCTTATTTTCTGTTAAAAAGGACTAACAATAATCGAAAACGTAATTTGTAATCGCCTTAAGTCATTTTCCTTGAGAGACTCGATCTCGCATCTTAAGTTTTGCCCTTTTACGTTTCCTCTCTCGCTCTGAAACTTTCTCCTAATGAATATTTTCAGCTGAAATACGTTTTCGGAGGCGACGATCTGCTTTAATTAATATTTTACACAGTAATACTTATAAATATAAGGTGAGGATTCGAAGATGGATTTACATAATTACAAATTTTATATACAGCATAAAATGGTACTAAATTCAAGTGCTTTTCTGGTATGGTGTAGTTTAAATAATTATTGTTAGGTGGTGCCGTAGAAAAATTGAAAAGCCATTTGAAAGTAATTGTGTATTCTCATCCATGCCGCTTTCCAGAAGGGTGGATGTCCTTAGAATAAATGCGTGACATACACTTCTTATACTTATATTATTTGTCCCGCGAGTTTTGGGTGTGCAGGGAATAACAAAACAGATATTTCTATGTATATATTGGATTACACTTCAGTCACGAATATTCTGGAAATATCAAAAACCCATATTACGGGAATTCACAAGAGAGAAAATACTCGAAATAGAGTGAATCTTAGAGACGAAAGAATCAAACTGTATTGTATGATATATACTGCTCTACAAATCTTTTTTATTTGAAGTTTTCACAATGTAACGGTTGAATTTGTCACTACGTCTATTGTATATATTAAGTATTTTTATATAGCAATTACCTGACGGATTTTGTCTCTATGTTTCTAACATCATTTGTTCACTACGAAAGTACTTCAGTAGTTAAATAATTTCTGTCAGCCCAGAGTTTTAGGGATTACTCTGCCATCATCCTTCCGGCGAAGTGGTGCAGGCTGTAACCAAACCTGTCTTCACATCATGACAACAATTTTATATTTTGTCGCCAAGTAGTGTAAATAATAATAAGTTTTGTGATCGTACGATACAAATCGAGCGCCTATCATGTAATTGTCCATAGGTAGATTCATGTTAGTTGTTTTTTTGTTTGTTATAATTAATCATTAAGGGTAGTAAGGGGTTTTTCTCTCTTGTGGATAGTTTTTAGTTGCCGTGGGGCTATAGCCTGATTTTTTTCTGGCTTTGATTATATCATCTTTGGGGTGTAGCCACAGTAGACCAAATACTTTGTCCGCTTCAGCTTGATAAACGCTAAAGTTTATTAGGGTTCAGTTATAAATTACTGACTCCTTGACTTGAAGTCTAAAACATTTAAAGTAGTAATTAGGTTTGATAATACTTACTGATCTTTACTTTTGAGTTAGAGGTATGTTTTCTTCACTTATCTACCATATTTTGGCTTGAGTAAAGACATACTAGTTAGAAATCTTCTGAGTAGGATGGCATTCGAATATTTTTTGAGGTCTACTCATAATATATTAGAAGTTTATCGCCATGTGTTTTGTCTGTTAAATCCGAGTGTTTGATCTTGCTTTGTTTACGTTGGCAGGGGGGTATTGTGGTACTATTATTACTAAAATTTATTACATACTTTATTATTTAGGTCTTGTTTACAAATTGGAATTATTTGTTGGATGACATTGACAATTGGCCGTGACAGTCGCGCCTTGGATGAAAGCGTTCAGGGAAGTGTAGCACTTTCTGACTTGATCTGTGCGGAACACGCTCGGAGTAGTGAGCAGTGTAGTGCGGATGTATGTTTCGGGTAGGTTTCTCTATGGTAGTATTCTGTACTGAAGTTGAGGAAGTGTCAGTCACTTTTTTCTACTCGATGGCTTGGATTCCAAAAGTGCATCGAACGAGAATCTGAATTTGGTTAATGACTGGGAAGTCATCCTTGCTGGGTTTTATAGTTTCTCGTTCTGAATTGGTTGTGGAATATACGGTTTAGTATTTTGTTCTACGGGTGTTCGTATTGTTGGAGAATTCCGTCCTGTTCTGGAAGCTGTTTTCACAAACCCCTATAGGGGATATATTGCACTAAAAGGATTGTAAGTATTTTCTCTACTTTCTGATTTCGCATCACTATTTAAAGAAAACCGCCAACGTTGAAGTTTTGGAATTGGAGGTGTGCAGCATGTTGTTGTTGGTTCATTATTTGTTGGTTGCCATCTAGTAAGGAAAATTTTGAGTATTGGACCCTTTTTGGAAAAGGTATGTCTCATAGATTTGTAGTTTTTGTAGGTAGAACAGTTGGTGGTAAAATACTACCTGTTGATTGCAATTTTTGATTAAGAAGGCTGTAAGTCAGTCTATTCTGTTACCCTGTGTATATTTTATTTTTCTTTGGCCCTTATGGCCTACTTTGTGGGTAGGATTCAGTGAATTTGGGGTTGATTTTGATATATACATTACTTGTAAATTCTTATAAATTAGCTTCGGGCATGGGCCGAGACAAGCTTAACTTGTTGAGGTGTTGGGAATGTGTAGTCCGACAACTAGGATTTGTTCTTATATAGGCTCAGTTTTTAGCTGATACCTGTTTTAATTTTTAAGGGTTCACCTGTGGGGCCAGGGTTTACTTAACACCCTCCGGATACACACTTCGGAATGTTTGGAGCCTACCTGGTAGCTAGATAGTGTTGTCTTTTGCTGTGACGGCTACTTTTCTACAACTACGTGAAGAAGACCATATTGAGGGTAACCCGGTATCGGGGGTTTTCCTAATTTAAGTTACAGCCATATTAATTTCACACTACGTAGGTCAATAAACTGGTATAGTTTGGAATTTTTTTGTTAATTATTTGACTACTGGTGTGCAACAGATGTTCATGCTATTTTTTTTAAGTGGGGGGCATTTACTAGGGTTTTCAGTAGTTATTATTTGTAACACACCCCCTTAAGGGTATTAAATGTTTTTCCTTGCATAATTATAAAAAACATAAACTGAGGTTTGCCTTTTATTTTCATCCCTTGTTTTACTGACTTATCGGGGGAAATTAGTCGTGCTAGGCCAAAGTGGAAATATCAGTTGGCGCCCACACTATTTTGTCCGGAAGATCAATAAAAGGGATCCACCCCTACTTCCGTTCTGAACGACGTCGAAGGCCTAAGGTTGTCACCGGAGCAACCGAAACTTATGTGACCAAGTAGACAAAGTAATTGGTTATCTTGCACTTTTTTTATTATCATTTAAATTTTATAAATAAATTCTTATTTGGGCTGGAGCTCAATTTTCAAGGTTACAACAATATTATGAGACGTATTTAAAAAAAAGCAATGAGACACTCAAAACTGCAGGCAACAACAAAATAAAACAAAAAGGATGGAATTTTGGTGTTCTAAAGAACTTTAATTAAACTTATTTTATTAATTACTACGTACCTTGATTCAGACGGAATTTAAATTGAGTTTTGATTCTCTCGTTAGAGATTTAACAATGTCGGTTTTTTCGTTTCAATTTCTCACCTGGAGTGTTCTCTAAAATGGAGATTCGGAATATACACGTCTGAAATCCTCTTAAAGTATCAATTCGATTCGCTATTGGCATTAATTAATTATAAATCGCAATTTAAGAGGAAATCAGAACGTACTTGATATTTTTTTCTAGTTTGTTTTATGTAAATTCTGTGGTAGACCCAAATGATATGGTCTAAAAAGTTGTGGAACAACAAAAATTTCAACCGAATTCTGCGGATTTAAAAAGTTTTATTAGGATGGTGGTATAGTAAAAGGAAGTAGAGTAATTCACTGGGGTTTTACCGGTAAAGGTAAAATGAACGAACTGAAAAAGGCGTTTCACTCTATTTTCCTGCAAAGTTTTCCATTCTCGAGGACAGAAAAGTTTCCACCAAACGACATGAACTTTGGTTATTCACAACAGAGCCGATCAGGGGAGATGAAACGCAAAATGGGATTCTTCATAAACTATTTACTATTTCGAACTTAACTCATTAACTTTATTTTCAGAATTTTCTATTTTTTGTTAAAAATAAATGTTTATTTTTCAATACTTTTAATACTCTCTAGTTATAAAGAAAAAAAATTGTAGGTCGCTTAAAGCTATGCCGGTCCTGATTATTTCGGTATTGAACATTCCGACCCTCCTGTGTCTGGTCCAAATAAAATAATGCCAATACGTACTTTTCGATCTTTATAAAGAACAATTTGTGTGATCCTCGGTCTAGAAAACCCCATCTGAAATGTGCATCGAAGAGAGTTGTTATTTACAGACCAAAAAACCAAATAGTGATTGGAAATTTACGGTTTTTACAAAAAGGTGTATTTTTGGTCTAATTGAGAGGATTCAAATTATCTAATATAACAAAAACCTAAATTGACCCACTTCATTGATTAAATTACCATTCAATGTTCAACGAATTTACTAATCTTCAATCTCTCTCCTTTTCTAATTTATAAAAATGGAATTTCATAAAATAAGGAGATTAAAATTTCTACCCTGCGAACATCGATCCAATCTTTGAATACAGGACAACGCGAAATTAATTACTTTAAGCTTTCCATTGTTATTACCTTGTAACTTTTTAAAAAGCATAGTTCTAAAAAATTCGGATACTGAAATATTTTGAAGTTTAAAGACTGCTGTAAAAAATTGTCAAATTTTCTTATCTTAATACATTCTTATGGTAATATAGTCCATTAGGAATGGGACCTAGTGAAGTGGACGTTTTTCGAGCGGTAGATATTTTTCATTATACAGCGAGTCTCAAGTTATCGTTTACAGGCAATATCTCGCTTAATTTAAAAGATAATCCAATACTATTAAAACTTTTGTGAATGGCATCAAAACTCTATTTCACTTAACAGTACCTTGGCAGCCACCCCTCACTTTCTATTTTCAAATAGCACCCTCTGTATATATTTGGAATACAACGATGTAACTTACTTGTTGGTTTTTTATTATTAGCACCTGTCGACCTGTTTCGATTTTACAGAATAAATCCTTTTAATTAGCGCTCGTCGTCACTAGCCACATCCAATTATAGTTCTGTGATCCCAAACTCTTCAACCCTGACCGTTAGACAATTGACGTCTACCAATGGACGCTTCCATTTTTTGCACAACGCCACGTGAAACACCCCTTTCTGTTATCGACCGCCTAAGGGGACAGATCATCTTTCGCTATCTTTCATATCTTAAGTACCTATCTTATGAATTTTGCTGTGGTAAGCACTGCCCCTAGGCTAGGATACAACCCGAGAATATAACCCTAGGCTAGGATATAATCCTAGGCTAGAATATAACACCGAAGAATTTAACCGGAGAATATAACCCCAAGAATATAGCCAAGGATACCGCCCTAGAACAGAACACATCAGTTCAGATCAAGACCTGACTTCTTCTCCAGGAAACCACTTCATCTAAGCTAAGTACCTATAAAAGTACAAATTCCTCTATTAAATTCCGTTGTTCATTTCCTGTGGCAGAATAAATTAAAAATTTGTTTTTAATTCTTTTTTTTTATTAAAATCCTCAACTATAAAAGTTGAGGGAGATCCGCCCGGGGTCACTTTAATTATTAACTTTCATTTAAATTTTACAAGGCGTTTCTACCTTTTCCGCCTTAGTTTTTAGTACTTTTTATCGTTAAAAAGGTAGTGGCGCCCTCAATTTTTACAACCCTTCTGTTATCCTTGTGTGACATAAACTTGGGGTCGAATCACCCTTGAGAGGAGTCTCTAGCCGGAGCCCTTCGAGCTGGTGCCCTGTGGGGTACAGGCATTTACCGTTACAAATTGGCGCCCAACTAAAAGCACACTTTTACCGTTACAATTTCTAAATAAAATACAAATAATTAAGAAAAAATTACAGCAAGTGTTCAAAATTATTTCCCGCAGATTCCATACGAACCGCTGCGCATCTTCCGTTCCAATTTAGGAAACACCATGTGTGATACCTGAGGACGTTGAGGAAAACGTTCTTGGTATAAATGGTATTTTTCCTGTATTCACCATAAACCAATAGCATATCAATGTACTCTTCTGGAATGAATGTGAATGGCAATAATAATTTTGAATTCAAATTTGTGGATAGTATAAAAATTTAATTCGTCGATTAACTACAAAACTTAGGTACTATTCGCAAATGATTGTTGTTCTACACTTATTATTATTAACTGTCATTAATTTTTTGAAATAAATAGCATCAGTTTTTTCAAACAAAAGATTAATCTACTTCTATCTCGTGAAGTTTTCAAAAACAGTGGCGGAAGCAATAAGGATAATAAGGTAAAGCAAAATAACATAAAATGTTAATTTTTTTGGTGCTAATAACAAAAAACCAACAGGTATGTTACATCATTGTATTCCAAATAGAATGACAAGCAATTTTAGACGAAAATATACAGGTGGTGCCCTTTGGAAATTGAAAGTGAGAGGTGGCTGCCAAAGGACTGTTAAGTGAAATAAAGTTTCTGATACGTCATTAGGAAGGAATTTTGATGCCATTCACAACATTTTTTTACAGTATTTGATTATCTCTTAAATTGAGCGTTTACAAGCAAAACGGTGAAAAAGTAAAATTTCAATTATAGAATAAAGGATACGTATCCAAATGGTTCTCGACCCTTAATTTCGGTAACAACGTAATTAGATATCTTGACGAAATTGTTTGGTACAAATTGTAGCGTTTGCAATTTAATTAAATTCATTACCAAAGCTATTAAGATCCAATAAACGTTTTCAAAGCATTCAGAAATATTCATTTGATTTAAACCCAGTCCTAATCGAACGATTTTTTTTTCTATTTTCTCCGCTTGTTCGAGACTAATCTGAAATTATATGTAATTGAAATTGTTGATGGTAAGGTGACATCTCGAATCGATTCGTTAAAATAATATTCAAATACTCATCTATTTATTCAACACTAACTAAGGTTGATTGAATTTATGGCTGTTGCCTAATATAATTGTTAAGCCGCAATTTAAATTCCGAACCAACTCTTGTTCCCTACTCCCATTCGGATTTGAATAATAGATATTACTTAGGACTCATGCAAAATATGTCGATGCCGGAATTCAAAGTTAATGCAATAATAATAATTCGATGTTTATAGAAGTATTTGGGTACTTATATATCAATTTAATTTGTTTAATGGTCGATTATAGATTTATGTGTACTATAAATATTTTTTTCTACTCCTGTTTTATAATATACTTATTGAAAGACTAAAATCTGTATCATAATGATATTCATTATGATACAAATTTTCATTATGATACAGATTTTTAAGCCAATAGGAATGCGACATTCGCACAATATTTAATATAGCCATGGATACCTGGTTGACATTTCTGAAATTAATTATATTAGGTGACACTTAATTTGACAGCTGTCAAATAATTTTGATTTTCAAAAGTAACTATATATGATAATGATTAATTAAATAATTCTTATTAATCGGAGTAGAAAAAATTTTGTATGCAACTTTCATGTAATGGCCATTAATACACTCGCATATTATATACGAAACTCGCCTGCGGCTCGTTTCGTATCCTACAACATGCTCGTGTCTTAATGGCTATCATTACATGACCGTTGCATAAAATACTATTTTCTACTCCTATACTATAAGTTGTTAATTAAATGCCAATTTTCAGTTTCATAATGATTCTCATTATAACACTAGTTTTTATTATGAAACTGAAAAATTGACCAATATAAATCTAGATTCTCAAATAACCAACTAGGCAGACCCAATATTTTCTGTAGAATGTTTGACAGTTTCTAAGAGATTCGTGTTTTATGACAGTTTCAATCTTTTGCGTTAGTCAAAAAACTAGATACCTTCCATTTTGTAAAAGAAAGAAGAGTTTTCATACTCACCACCTGAGATCGCTGTAAAGGCGAAAAATGTATCCAATAGTTCTTACCTGCAAAATCAAAAAAGGTATATGATAAATTTTATGGTCAATTAATGGATTGGAGTGTAGCAAGAGAAGTATAAAAAAAAGCAATGTTGTTGAATTCAAATAAAATTTCTTGTTCGTAGAAAAAATAGTGTATACAACTCTCATGTAATGGTTATTACATGATCGTTGCATAATATACTATTGTCCACGACTATTAGATAATGTTTACATTTTACGTGTGCTTCTTCAAGTATAATAACGTACATTATTTACCAGTGAATAATAGGTGTGAATAATGAACAGGTCACATGACAAGGATAAATAACCTATATTGAAGGTTCTTTATTTACAAATGTTACAATATAATACTTAAAAATTATCACTGCGACCATGATTCGAACCCTATGTCTACAATTCTTCATTTCACGCAGTCAGACCTCTAAACCATTCTGCTACGGAGACATATATAATAGTTTATCAAGCTGTGGTATATAGAGCGTATGATGATGTCAAAATAAGAAAGTAAATCAATTATAACTGATTGCAGGATTTTAATTATTTATTATCAAGTTGAAATTACCAGAATCAGCCAATGAAGTGAATGTTACCCCGCCAAAAATTAGAGAAGCAAAATAATAGAATCTTCAAATTTATTGCCAGAAAAGTCGATAAAATTATAGGTATTTGAAAGCCTATAATCCCTTCCTAAATTGGAGAAAAGAGAAAAAAAAGTAAATCCATTTATGAACAGGTAATTAGGAGTGGTGGACAAAATATAGTATTCTACTAGCATATAATGGCTAATATTCAGATAGATATCGAAGAATAAATATATTATTCAATGCTTTGCAACAAAGTTTTGAAAAATATTTTTCAAAAACAGTGACCGTTCAACTAAGAAGCAACAACTACTTCCCGCGCTGTATGACCCGACAGACATTTAATTCCACTACTAAGTCAAACGGGGTCGGTATGATCTACAAGATTTAACCAACTTCCCGTACCTAGTCATGTGATAGTCCTGTTATTGCAAAGACGTGACGAGTTGTTAAAGTAGGATCTATTCCAAATTGTCCAAGGACTTCAATTTGAGTTGTTTCATCGAGTACTCTTGCGGCATTCCTTCTTGCCACTGAGCCCGTCTCTCTAAATTTTGCGACTAAATCACGGATATACACGTGACTTACCTGTTTTTTAGGAAGTCTTTCATTGAACACGTGAGCTGTCAGCTGTCTGCAAATAACTTCCGTTCTGGGAGCCAAATATTAAAATTATCTCCACACGTTCAGGTATACTTGTAAACCATCGTGATTATTGTAGTTAAATTAACGTATTGCTGCGAGGTCACCAACTCAAAGCTGGTCCTGTCTCTCGACTGTAAATTTTGGTGGCTGCGCCCCTTTCGCGAACATTCTCGAAAATACGCTTTGCTTACGCATAGGACGAGCGCGGAAAATATTAGAATTTTCGAGAGTTGAGAAAGACTATATATACGCGGGTTTTTGAGTGAGTTAACAGTTAGTTCACAATTAGTAAAACGGACAGTAAAGAGTTAGTTTACAGAAGTCCTTAGTAATCGGACAGTGAATGAAATAGTGAAGATAAATAGTGTAATATTCAAGTGGTAAAAATAAATTAGAACTATTACACCGAGTGTAAATAAATTAGTAGACATTAAGTAGAGTGTGTATATAAATTAGGTTTAATAAATAAATCAATAGATAGTAATTAGCCAGTGTGTATAATTTTATCCGATAAGTAAAAACTATTTAAATAAATAACAAAAACATTACAGTACAAAACGTACCAAAATATTTTCGGACTAAACGTACAAATAATTAATCTATCACAAATGACAATGACATTAAGGTAAGAATCAAATAAACCAATAATTTGAGTACAGAAAGGAAATGCAAAACAGAATAACAAAATGTGTTGTTTAAAAACTGCGAAGCAAACAAGTTTTTTAAAAAAATACAATTAATAGAACATTTAACACTTAAATAGGGACCGTACTTGCACTTCCACAATTAATTGTTATTTTTGTTGTCAAATACATTATTCTGCTTTATTGTTACACCCTGTATAATTATGACTTAGACCGTTGGAAACCATTTTTTACGGGCTTTCTAACGACGTATCACAAGTAGGGGGTTGCCATTTAAATTTTTGTAGGTGGGGCATAGGGGGTTGATGGGGGTGCGTTCTCTCTCATGTCATTTTATTAACCCTCTCTACCCTAGAAACAGTTTTGAAATTTTTTTGAAATCTCTTTTCGTTCACGAGGTACAGCCTATTGTAAGTTTTAAAATTGACACCCTGTACAACAAATAACTATGATAACGCTTACACAATAAATACACTGACGCTGTAAAAGTAAACAAAAGTGGATAATTTAATTTTAAAAAGAGGAAACACATTAAATGTTATAAATTTTCACTAAATTTCTGCTATTTTGACTTAAAAAAAATAGAATTCAATAAATGCAATGCAATTTTTTATTAAACTAGCTATGAACATTTCGGAAAGTTCCATTTCAATTATTATAAGCAAAACAATTGTTTCTGATGAAAAAAGCTAATTTTCTCATACTATTCATAAAATCGTGTAGTTCCAAAGTATCTTTTCAAGTGGAAAAGAAAGAAAACTTCAAATCTATACTCTGCTTATTAACTTTGCTAGTAGATATAGTTACCAAGATAACTAACTACATTACTTATAAAAGAAAATACAATTTCAACTTTAACGAAAAATATACTTTATTGTCTAAGAAAAACTTTCTTATTGACAAAGCTCAAACAATTTTGTAGAATCACAATTTATATATGACGCTGTTAAGTCAGTTTTTTAAGCATATGAGTAGCGCACTTCGATCTATTGACATTTTCCAGTTAATTGATATGCTTCCTGCGTATTTTCCACTTCAGCAATAATGAATACAATGTTGAGAAGTGTAAATTTGATTTAGGCTTTCAATTTGTCAAAGCGAAAATTGATTTGTATGCTGTTTTCATTGTTCACTGTTCGTTCTGGGTTAAAGCAACATTTCAAACTCGACATAAATCCAAGTACTGACGTTTTAATTAAAATAATTTTCGAAAAAAAAACTGTCAACAGCTAATAACTTATTATAAAGCCAATGCGACAAAATATACACTGCTCCAACTCAAAAAACGAATTGGAATCATAAAAAAGCAGCCAGTTGTACAATCCCCATTACATTATTTTTATTTTTTTAGTGTCAAAATGACATACTTTATTGAATTGAGTACTTTAATGATTTCATTAGAGTAGGGTACAATAAGCTCGCAAAAAGTTGGCGGCAGTAACATCAAAAACGCGTTCAACTCTGCGACTTGGTCGACGATTAAGGAAGTGTTGAAGAAGAGAATTTCTAGGCTATCTTACATAACATGATTGGTGAATACCTCTCAGACAGGTATGTAGAAATCTCGCCAGGAAAAAAGATATAAGTGACTACAGGGGTGCCTCATGGCTCCGCTGGAACATCCTTTACGATGGCGTGTTGAGGCTAGAGCTAGAAGGGGGTGAAACTATCCTGGCATTTGCTGACGATCTGGCCATATTTGTGGAAGCCAGATACCCCAAGGAACTACAAGATATTGATAACAACGCCATCAGTACAGTAATAAAATGGTTGGAAGATCATGAACTGGAAATAGTAGGACATAAGTTGGAAGCGACGGTAATTAAGGGACCTCTGAAGAGAGACAGCATCCGTTTCAAGGTGCAGGGGACAGAAGTTATCCCCAAACGGACGATTAAGTACCTAGGAGTCCACTTGGAGGACAGGTGGAGGTTCAGCTGAACGTGGCACATTAAATACAGTTGCTCCTTTTTTTATATTTCCGAGGATTCGTTACCACGATCATTTTGTTAGAGACGGACCACTGGGATCAATTGGAACTGCAAATCCTTCAGGCTGGATGCAGGATACTTCATTCTTAATGTTTCTTGAACATTTCAAGAAATTCTCCAATGCTTCTCTAACACATAAAGTCTTTCTAGAGTTGGACAATCATTCATTTCATGTTCAAATTAATGCACTGGATGTTTGCAAAAAAAAGGCCATTTCCTTCACACTGCTAGCACAAACTACTGCCATTGGATCGACCTGTCTTTGGACCATTCAAATAGGCCATAAATACTGCTTGTGACGGATGGAGGCGAAGTCACCCTGGCAAGACAATGTCTATTTACGATATACCAGGTATTATCAAGACTGCTATGCCTCAGGCTTTCACAAAAGCGAATATTCAGGCAGGTTTCAGCAAAACTGGTATTTATCCGTTTAATCGTAATGTATTCTAAGAAATTGACTTTTCACCAACTTTTGTAACGGATAGACCAAACCATGACTCTGAGGATAACATTCCAACAGCATTATCCAGTGAAACCAACGCACAAAACCCTGATTTTGTAGATAACAGCCGTGGGATCAATAATCAAATGTTTCCACCTTCAGATTCTTTGTTAGGGGAATCTTCCAATTATACACCAATTATACACCAAATTGAGCCAATCGCATCAGCTTCAGCCACGCCTTCTACTTTTTCGACTGGAATAGTCCAGGTTTAACAGACTGTTTCAATGTTAGACACGGCACCTACTTTTTCGCCTGAAATAGTCCAGGTTCAAAAGGCTGCTTCAACCTTTTTCGCCTGAAATTGTTCGGCCTTTTCCAAAAGCTGCCCAAAGAAAAGCAAGAGGTGCTAGAAATAAAAAGTCAACCATTTACACAGACACGTCCGAGAAAGTGGCAGTTAGGAAAGAACATGAAAAAAAGGAAGTTTGAAGGCTAAGCAGGTAAAGAAAAATATAACTGAACTAAAACGAAATAATAAAGGGAAAGGAAAATGCCAAGAAAAGAAAGACTTCACAATCGTCATCCGATGAAGAAGACTATTTCTGTCTAGTTTGTGTAGGCGCATATTCTGAAAGTAGGACTGGCGAAAAAAGGATCAAGTGCCAAGGAACATGTGGACTCTGGTGCCACGTATTTAAATTATAGTAAAACTTTTTACAGTCACCTACAGTAAATTCAAGTTTAGTTAACGTTCTGACTGATTCTAAGATTATTGTTATAACATTAGTTGTTACAGTGCCTTATTAATTACTAGCTTTTGCCCGCGACTTCGTCCGAAAATGGTTCTAATAGAATTTTTAATTAGTTTTTTACGTTATTAATTTTGTCGTAACGTATAAATTATTAAGTTAAGTGTTTCATTCAGATACCTATCCAAGAACAAATAAAATTGAAATTTCGAATTCTAGGCCGATTCAAATATTCTTTTATATTCAATTTATACAAAATTAGATTAAAAGTGGGTGGATATAAAATACAATAATAAAAAATGCAAAATATATTACAACATATACCAGGAAATAAATAAAATACCTACAATATGAAATATAAAACATATATTACAATTTAAAATACCTATAATGAAAATTAAAATTGAAATTTTAAAATTTAAGGTTTTCGTTTGTTTTTTAAAAGTAAAAATGGAGGAATTAAAAAGTTCTATACTACAATTAATGTCATTGGTAATTCTGAGAACTCTCGTGATGGATTAATCTTGTCCATAGTATGTTGGATGAAATGGAATATTAAATATTTCACTATTTCTAGTTCTTCGAAGTTGATGAGTGCTAATAAATCAGGACATTAATTGCACCATTAATTAATGCATGTAAAAAAGTTAAAAAACTCACAGATCTACGATGTAACAGCGTGTTTGAATCTAATACTGTTAATAAAGCATTACTTTGATATGTGCCTATAATAAGCCATTCCAATGATATCCCAATTTCAATGAGTATTACATTGCACCAAGCTTTTGAGTGAGTTCAACGTTTTTTGAATAAAATCGGATTGAGTTTTCAAACGTGTCAAAATAAAATGTAATTTAAATCAAAAGCATTAAGGAGTATCGATATCAACTTTGATGCAAATCACCCCTTTCTACCCCTTTTTAACCCCGTTAGGCGATCAGTTTCAATAAAATACGAAACAAGTCTTCCATCAATTCTGTTTTAGAATCTTTATGCAAAATTTGAAGTAGATTGGACCAAAAAAACACGTTGTCCCATACATACTTTGCCCCCGTTTTTCACCCCCTTAGGGGTAGAATTTCGGAAAATCCTTTCTTATCGGATGCCTTCGTCATACAAAGAATACACCATCCAAGTTTCAGGTCTCTACGATCAGCGGTTCAGGCTGTTCGTTGATCCGTCAGTCAGTCATTCAGAACAAAGCATCATTATTTTGAATACATTCTTTCATTTTTATTTTATTTTATCCCAATTCCTTTTATGTAAATAAAATGAAATATAGTAAATTCAAAATTACCTGTATATTAAGTAATAACAGCAAACTATTTATTTTTATTTCATCACTATGAAAATTTCCGCAGAAATCCAGCAGATGGCGCCACAAGACGTGAAAGGCGTTTTTGAGTTTCTATCTATACCACAAACTAAATGTACCTACCTATTAGGATTGCTATGTATGTAACACACCTATCTATCCAACTAACGTAACTGTATAAAAAAACAGAAATACTACTACTACTACTTAACAACAAACAACAACAAATCTCATATAAAATAAACTCAATAACAGAATTCAAATTTTGATCATTCGCATACAACCGACATTTGCCCTAATCTGTAGACAAATAAACAAATTATAAAGTTCATTTACGATAAGTTTGCAATAACAAAACATGACAGATGTTTTACATCGTTGCCACGTTGTAATTTTTTTCCAGTTGTTGGCATAAAATTATGTTGATAAGTTGTCACTTGATAAAGACTTCGATACTCTTTTTTAAATAGTTATGAAAATAACTGATTATATCTTACACAGTAAATAACAAACTATAAAATGCGAATGAAAACGACAAACCAAAACAAGAAATTTAAAATTGTCTGATTTTGACAACATTAGTCTTGCAACCCCGAACACGGCAGCCAACTTTTGGACCGTAATTTCCCTCGTTATATATATAATTATTCCATTTACACTTTGGATATTTAAATTTTGTTCAGTGGCTGCAATTGTTACTACAAATGTCAAAATTGCAAACTTATCGTAAATGAACTATAATTCGTGTTACTTTTTTCCCAGCTAACTGATAAATTAAGAGAATTATTGACGAACAAACCAAAATTGTCACAACTGTACCCAGTCTACCCTACTCAAGACTATAATACATTATTGCTATTTGTTAAATTAATGTTGGACTTTAGGCATCGAAATTGTCCATTGTTCTGTTCGCTTATTTGTAACTTTTCGATTTTTTCACTAGCAAATATTTTTCATTCTCCGACTTTTGTAAAAATTTTTTTTTAGTCAAAATTCTCGACTTTTTGTGTTTGTAAGAATCGGAATTTTGTTTTAAAAAAGCAATCAGGTGACTAAACTTACTTATGTCAACATTTTTTTCAATTAACAACGTGCTTCGTAGCAATCATTTTGGTACAAGCCGAGAATAGTATATTGTGCAACAAGTGGGAAAAGTTCAACTTTTCTCACGAGTGTGGAAGTTTGTGGCACGAGCACAAAGGGCGAGTGCCGCAAACACACGAGTGAGAAAAGTACTTTCCCCACATGTTGCACACTATACTTTTTCTACAACTGCACAAATTTAAAGAATACAAGTAAAGTAACTCAATATTTATTTTTATGGTTAGTGAAACAAAAAGAAAAGGTGAGCGGTCGTCGGACCGCCGATAGAAGCTTGCTTCTTATGCACAATAGAATGACTATTTTTGACCATTTTTCAAAATTTTTGACAATTATTGACTATTTTTCAAAATTTTTGACAATTTTTGTCTATTTTCTTAAATTTTAACAATTATTTACCATTTTTGACAATTATAGACCATTTTTCCAAATTTTAACAATTATTGACCATTTTTGACAATTTTTAAAAACTTTGACCATTTTTCAAAAATTTTGACAATTTTTTACAATTATTGACCATTTTTGACAGTTTTTTATAATTATTGACCATGTTTTCAAAATTTTGACAATTTTTGACTATTTTTTCAAATTTTAACAATTATTGACCAATTTTGACAATTATTGATCATTTTTGACAATTTTTCAAAAATTTGGACCATTTTTCCAAATTTTAACAATTATTGACCATTTTTGACAATTTTCGAACATTTTTGACAGGTTCTGACAATTATTTACCATTTTTGACAATTATAGACCATTTTTCCAAATTTTAACAATTATTGACCATTTTTGACAATTTTTAAAAACTTTGACCATTTTTCAAAAATTTTGACAATTTTTTACAATTATTGACCATTTTTGACAGTTTTTTATAATTATTGACCATGTTTTCAAAATTTTGACAATTTTTGACTATTTTTTCAAATTTTAACAATTATTGACCAATTTTGACAATTATTGATCATTTTTGACAATTTTTCAAAAATTTGGACCATTTTTCCAAATTTTAACAATTATTGACCATTTTTGACAATTTTCGAACATTTTTGACAGGTTCTGACAATTATTGACCATTTTTGACAATTTTTTAAAAATTTTGACAATTTTTGACAATTGACCATTTTTTCAAAATTTTTGACCATATTTTCAAATTTTAACAATTATTGACCATTTTTGACAATTATTCATCAATTTTGACAATTTTTCAAAAATGTTGACCATTTTAGACCATTTTTCCAAATTTTAACAATTATTGACCATTTTTGCCAATTTTTGAGCATTTTTGACAGGTTATGACAATTATTGACCATTTTTGACAACTTTTCAAAAATTTTGACAATTTTCAACAATTATTGACCATTTTTGACATTTTTTTATAATTATTGGCAATTTTTTCAAAATTTTAACAATTTTCGACCATTTTTCAAAATTTCAACAATTATTGACCATTTTTGACAACTTTCAAAATTTTTGACAGTTTTTGACCATCATTCAAAATTTTAACAATTATTGACTATTTTTTGCCATTTTTTAAAATATTTGACAATTTTTGACAGATTCTGACAATTATTGACCATTTTTCCAAATCTTTGACAATTTTTAACAATTATCGACCATTTTTGACAGTCTTTCATAATTATTGACCATTTTTTCAAAATTTTTGACCATTTTTGACCATTTTTCAAAATTTTGACAATTTTTGACAATTTTTGACAATTATTAACCATTTTTCCAAATTTTTGACAATTTTTGAAAATATTTGGCAATTATTAACCATTTTTTCAAAACTTTGACAGTTTTTGACAATTATTGACCATTTTTCCAAATTTTTGACAATTTTTGACCATATTTCAAAATTTTTGACAATTTTTTAAAATTTTTAACATATTTTCGAATATAATCTGACAGTTTTGTGACAACTAAGAAGGTATTTGAAGATGACAGTAGCCTACTAAGTTTTTGTCGATTTTATTTGATATATATCAATATATGTGGCGTGGGCAAAGTGCCGTGAGAAATATTATTTCTCACAGTATGAGCAATATTTGGTTTTGAAATTAAGTAAGCTATGAGAAATACTTCACTTTTCATAGCAGTTGTAGAAAAAAGATTTATCTAGTCTCGTGTGAAGCGCTATTAAAAGAAATCTATCGGATTAAAGAATTTGATTGAAAGAGAATGAGCTATTCCACCGATTTACTGTCGACGCTTGAAACTCCGCAGGGTGTCATTTAAAATCAAACGTGAAAACAATTCACTACAGCAAATGGGATTTTCTTTTAAAATTTCAGTTCAAACTGTCTGAATTCTTTTGTCGTTCTAGCACAATGAGCGGGAATTTGTTCGGTCATTTCTGGATTTTGCACCATTGTCAACCGAAGTTGAAAATTCGTCAAACAAGAGACCATTTAAATGGTATACGAAAGAAAATAGGAGGCTTAAATGGGAAAAATCTGTGCTGAATTTACGAAGAACAATTGCAGTACAAGCTGTAGATTTTCGTTGGGATTTTGTAGCTTTTTTACATAAAATAGACCAAATAATTTTAAATCCTAAATTCATTTTTCGATCTATAACAATTACTATGAATTGAAGAGTCTTTGTACTTTATAATACTGTTAAATTGTCGAAACATTTTATAAAACACATGCAAATGTCTAATTCAATTGATATAAAATGAATTTTGATAAAACCTAATTGTTTGAAAAATAAATGGAATTTATTAACATTTTATTTCGACATTAACTGTAAAGTGGAAATCCTTGCGGCGTATATAGAAATAATATTTAATAATAGTGAATGTTCTAACTAGAAATAAGCTATAGAAAGAGTCGTTAAGTTTTATAGAAAGTGGTTATGTGAAATTAGAAACGACCAAAAAAAAACGTTAAAAACTTCATTTCGGTCGACCGTTTTAAATCGCTTTATGAAACTGAAATAAAAATTGTTAATGACAAATCATAAAATTTAACACATAAAATAATGCTCTTCAAATTAGATAATTCCAGTTTCTTTAAGACAAAAAGGCAAATGATAATATAATAATAGAAATAATGAAAATTGTATACCACTAGAGGGCGCCATATTTAATATAATGTGATGCTTAAAACCAGAGGACGATTAAAACCCTCCTTTTTGTTTCATATAATTGAAGAAAGTTTGTATTAAAGAACGAGAACCACAAGAAGAGGATGGTCATTGATTATTCCCAAACAATTAATCTTTACACATTATTGGATGCCTGATCTTAAACAAATAGTGTCAAAAGTTTCTCAAAACTCGTTTTTCAGTACTGTAGACTTCAAAGGTGCCTATCATCAAATTCCCTTGAGAGAAAAGGATAGACTTTTTACTGCTTTCGAGGCTTGTGGCCGACTTTACCAGTTTTGCCACCTTGCATTTGGTCTCACTGATGACGTAATTTCAAAAGAACCAAGTCAGAATACCAAAACATTTCCGTTATCTCCAGAAGAAAACAATGATTTTGAAAATCTTAAAACAGAGATATCGATATCAGTAGTAAAAACAGTAAACAGTAGTGGAAACAGATGCCTCTGATTTTTCTATTTCTGCTGTTCTTTCTCAATCTGGTCGTCCTGTAGCTTTCTTTTCACAAAAACTCAACGATAGTGAGCGAAAACATTGTCTTTTGTACATGCTTCTTTGGCCATCTGGTAGGCTTTCTCATTGCCCAAAATTCCGATATGTGATGGTATCCAAACAATGTTTACCTCCTCATTTGAATTTTGTATGGTATGCAAGTCTTTTTTTATTTGGGCTAAAATGGGATGGTGAGGGTACAATTTTTGAATACCTTGCACTGCACTAAGTGAATCGGTGTAAATAACTGCCCTCATTTGGTTTTGATGAGGAATTTGTTGCAGTGCCTTGGATATTGCATACAGTTCGCCGGAATATGTTGAATAATCCTTATGTAAGCAAAATTTTTGAGTGGATATGTCGGTAATAACTGCTGCTCCTGTCGCTTCGAGTTCCGTAAACTTCGATGAATCTGTAAATATACAGATACATTCAAACACAAACGGAACATAGGGATTTTAAGCATTGTATCAGAACTGCTTTCGAACTAGTCGACCAACATCCAGCTTCAACAGATTAAAAACACGATTATTACAATCGTTTATTTGGACACCTATAACATATCGTACAATTCCCACCACTCCGTATTCTCAACTGTGGGCGGTCCTTAATTAGCGTCAGACAGTCAGTCGATCGGTGAGAGTGTCCAAGCCCATAACTTTGTTTCAATTTAAAGAATCCTATTTTGTTTTATTTACGAATTTATTTTTATTTTGCAAGCCGTTATGGCCAAAAGAAATCAAAACATTATCTTAACTCGAAACATTAATTGTTAAAGAGAATTTAACAATTAATTTTCGATTTTAACAACATAAAACGTAAGCATATTGTTTCCATATGTAGCGACGTTTACTAGCCCCATCAAATAATTATTCAATACTAAATAGCAGTTCGCACTTCGCACACACCTCGCATATAACTAACAAATTTGGAACGAGAAGGGGCGGGCTTTTTTACAGTGATTCTGAATCCAGCTGCCCAGATCAATACTTGATATTCATTGGAGTGAACTTATAGAAATGTTTTATTGGTGGAAGATTAATTAAATGTTGGTGGATGAGAATAGGATTTGTCTCTTTTTTTTCGAATAATTTAATAGATCTAGGTTGCGCATAGGAATCTTTTAATGGTCCAAGTTGGGGGTAACTGTGATTAATGTGTACTACACTGGGAAAGATGTTATTAAACTCACTAATTCTTTTTCTGAATGATAATGGGTGGTCATTGAATCATATATTATGAAAATTATTAGAGAAGGTATGAGAGTAAGTCGGATTATCTGGATTTGCTGCTAGTCTGGCTGCATATCGTAAGCTTAGGTTGTGTATCCTGATTGTTAGTGGTAATTCGTTATCTTCTGCGTACAAACTTTCAACTGGACTTGTTCTGTAGGCTCCAAGAGTGATTCTTAGAGCATTATTTTGTATGACGTCTAATTGTCTCAAAATTGTCTTTTTACAGAAGAAGTACACGATGGAACCATAATCTAGTTTTGCTCGTACTAGTGATTTATACAGAGTGGGGCAATCTTCTGACATCGGAGGATTACATCGTTGTGGTACGAGATAAAACTTTAAGGTTTTGTGTGAGCTAATACAGTTACTGAGGGCACATTTTGAAAATACTTTAAAACACCCATATAATATATTAGAATGCTATATTTTTGTAACGCTCTCAGTGAGATTTTTTCGATTCTTGAACAAAATATAGTACGTATCATTTAAAAAAATGTAAGTTTGTGATGCTACGTGGTTTTGGAACACTCTGTAGAATCGAAAGTATTTTCAAAATGTGCCCTCAAAAACTGTATTAGCTCACACAAAACCTTAAAGTTTTATCTCGTACCACAACGATGTAATCCTCCGATGTCCGAAGATTGCCCCACCCCGTATATATTTCGAAGCTGTTTGGTATGTGCGCCCCAATTTTTCTGCGCCCCAGTTTTGACCAGCGAGAACTTTAAGAATATTCATATTCTGTACGCACGACATTCTAAGCTGTTGGATATGGCTATTCCACGTTAATCTTGAGTCAAATATCATACTGTAAAGTTTATTCTAATTTATATTTACAATTAATTTATATTTACAGGTTTATATGTAATTCAGTCCTTATTTAATAATTTATGTAATACACTAAACAGACTAATTATAATTTATATGAGAGTCACTTAATAAACACTTTATCGAGGCGCGATTACTTTCCTTCGGTATCAACACTGACTGATTGACTAATTGCCTGCAGCGATGCTCGTGGCCTATTTATACTCGCGCGCCGTAATTCTAGAACTTCTCGACGTTCTGGCGGATGCACCGGGTGTTCTCGATGTTTCGTATTTTGGATGCTTCTCGAAAATTGGGCGGAGGAGCCATAGTCGTCTCATACGGGGATATCACTGGGGGCACTAAGTGAGCATATTAATGCAGTAGCTCGCGTAACAATACCAAGGAAACGCATTTCTTGAACATAATTTAGGTCTTGATTGTACAGTTTTATAACTGGTAAGGAGTCTTGTTTTTTGGACGAAAAGCACATTATTCTGGTTTTTGCTGAGGAAAATTTTAATCCTGTTTTATTGGACCATTTCTCCAGTTTTTTAATCGATTGCTGGATTATCTGCTGCGTGTTTATATTTTTTGTATTTATGTTCATAATAAGATCATCTGCATATAGTCCCACCTTGACAGGACTATTGATGGTATCTGCTATGTTATTGATAGCCACTAAGAATAGTGAGACGCTTAACGTAGACCCTTGGGGAGTTCCATTGTCTTGGGTATAATAATCCGATAGTTGTTGGTTGGATCGGACTCGAAAATTTCTGCCTTGAAGGAAGTTTTGGGCGAAGGCTAAAAAATTCCCGTCAATTCCCCAGTTTTTTAATTTCGCAAAGACGTCATATTTCCATAATGTGTCGTATGCCTTGGTTATATCAAAAAACACCTGACGGTTGCTTGCAAAAGATTCGCTTATTGTAGATTCCAGGCTTATAAGGTTGTCAGCAGTACTCCGATTTTTCCTGAATCCGCTTTGATGAATACTGATAAAGTTATTTGCTTCTAGATAGTACTGTAGACGATTGTTCAAGATCTTTTCCAATAATTTGCATAACGTTGAGGTTAAGGATATGGGTCGATATGAGTCTGGGTATGTTTTACATTTGTTGGGTTTGAGTAGTGGGATTATGTTTGCTGTGCTCCACGATTTAGGAGACTGTTTAGTGGAGAAAAGGAAATTGTATAGGTCGAGGATATAATTCTTAGCATTTAATGGGAGATTAGTTAGGAAGGCGAATGGGATTTCATCTGGCCCTGGACTGGAATTTTTGACTCCTCGGATTGCCTCATCTAGTTCGTCTGTGCTAATTGGATTGATCAAAGGATTGACGTTGTCAGTAATGCTAATTTGGTTTTCGACATTACTTTTGTGTTCTAAAAATGACTCATCATGTATTGAGTCGTTTGAATAGTATTGGAACGAGGATGCCAACGTATTCGCAATTTGTAAATCTTCTGTAATATTTTGACCATTAATGGAAAGGACGTTTATTTGTTCCATACTTCTGAAGAGGGCGTATTTTCAGTAATAGAGGATACGTAATTTTCCCATGACTCTCCATTACTTTTCTTGTTAATGTATCTTGCGTAAGCCCTGTGTTTCTTAAATTTTATCAAATTATCGTCAGTGTGGTGCTTTTTAAGTATATTACACGCGTGTTTATTCTGTTGAATTGCTTTCTGGCACTGACTACTCCACCCAGATACTTTTTGGGTGCTACTGTTTTTTCTATTGCTTGGTTTGCTATATTGGTAAGCATTGTGTTAAAATTGTTTATGAGATTGTCAATACTTCCTTCTAATGTGCCAAGTTTTGGTATTGCGACTGTTACTCTTTCTTGATACGCTGTCCAATCTGCCTGTTTAAGTTTCCATTTTTCTGTTATTACCACAGACACAGACAGACAAATCGATGGCAGAGTGGTTACCATTAACTGAATTAAAACAGGTTTTTTCTCCAGTCGAATCCAAAAGTTCTCCATTTGCTCCCCTCTTTTATCTGTTGAGATGCAGCCGAAAGTGGTACTATGAGAATCTACTATCATCCAAGATAATGCGAGGTTTGAGGAGCTGTCCAATTAGCGTTTCAAGGTGTCTCGAGGAAATATCTACGTTTGAAGGGATATAAATGTTACATACGGAAAATTGTACTGGGGCTAATATTCTAACGGCTACTGCTTCTAAATTTGTTTGCAGGGGTATTTCTTTCGAGTCTAGATTTGAATGCGCGTAGATTGTTACTCCGCCGCTAGCTTTATTTGCAAAATTTCTTATTTTATGGTAGGTTTTTGAGTAAGTATTTTTTGTTTTCCTTGAAATTGGTTTCCTGAATGCATAAAATTTGTGGGTTTGTTTGTTTAATTAGTAATTGTAGCATTTCGATATGTGTGAATAATCCTTGGATGTTCCACTGAATAATCTCCATTTAATTTTTTATACTTAGCTCTTAGAATATTTCTTGGGAGGTATCTGTGTCTTCTGACTGCGATAATTCAGTGTCCATTTCTTGAGTTAGTTGTTTAAGGATCTTTTTCTTGATTCTAGTGATTCTAGATTTTATACTTCTTTCTGTCAGCTTTGGGTAAATGTTCGTTAACATAGTTAATAATCCTTGTATATCTTGGGTGTGTTCTTTAGCAATCTCAAGCAGATTTGCGGAACCATTAGCACTTTCAAGAAAACTGGTCAATTGTAGGTAGTTTAGTACATATGATGATGGAGACTCGTTAATAATTTCTTTGACTGGTTCAATTGATTGTTCGATAGCGGATGATGTTTCTGGCCATAAAATATCAGTTTTGTTTTGCTTATGTTTATTTTTGTATGAGCTTTTGGTTTAATGAAGTTGTCTTCTTTTTGTGTGTCTTTTGTACATTGTGACTATATTTCGAGGTGTGTGCGCTTTTGAGTGAGGTTTATGTCTTCTTTGTCAATTTCGATTAGTGAATATTTAGCTATGTTGGAAGTTTGTTTGGTAGATGCTTGATTTTTGATCGGCTCGAGGGTGTTGAGGTGAGACATTATTTCGATCAGCGTTCCGTATCCTTTATGTTTGACAGGAATCATAAAAACAAGATTAAGAATTAAAAAATTCAAAGGTGGCGTCTAGAACTTTCTTGTTTTACTTTTGACATTATCTACAGATCTGGAAAACAAAATCAGTTTGCCGATGCTTTTTCAATAGTGTGTAATTCCATTCAACCAAACAAACTCTACTCATTTCATTGTGAAGGATTATCATAATGTCGGATAGTCAAGCAGCCATTAGAGCACTGAGCTCTTGTGTTATCAGTTCCAAAATGGTGTGGGAATGCCTAAGCAAACTAAATGAACTAGGCGAGAACAATATAGTCACCTTACTGTGGATTCCAGGACACACAGGGATAGAAGGAAATGAAATAGCAGATGAACTAGCAAATAGGGAGACTGGAACACTCTTTTGGGGGCCGGAACCCTTTTGCGGTATCTGCTCCAATGTAATATTGGGAGAAATAGGCAAAGCCGAAGAGAAGAGAAGATCTGACCATTGGAAAGATCTAGTAGGACTTAGGCAATCAAAGATTCTTCTGGGTGACTACAACCTGTAGAGATCAAATGAATGCATAAGTCAAAGTAAAACTGCACTAAGAGTTTTAGCAGGCATCCTTACGGGACATTGTCGCCTGAATGGGCACCTGAAAAAGCTCAAAATAGTGGAGGAAGAAGAATGTAGATTCTGTGGTATGGAAGAAGAAACCACATCCACATACTTGCGAACTGCACAGCAATTCAGAATCCTAGGGCACAACACCTCGGAGATTACTGGATAGAAGAGGGACATTTACCTAAGTTAAAGCCTGCAGATATCCTAAAATTCCTCCGGGAAATAGGACTGAAGGAGCTACTAGTCTCTGAGACTTTTCTCAGGAACTAAGTAGAAGTAAGGGGGCACAATAGATCTTTTAGGTCCCAGTGAATGTCACCCCAATCTACATACATACATACATTGTGACTTGTGTCACCCAGGAGTGACTCGGATGTTTCATTGGGTAAGAACTCATAATTTACCATTTTCCGTTGAAGAAATACGCAAAATGACTGCATCCTGTACTTCATGTAACGTTGTGAAACCAAAATTCTATAGAAACATAATTCTATTCTCATCAAGGCAACCCATCCTTTCGAAAGACTCATTATGGATTTTAAGGGTCCACTTCCATCAAGAACTCGTAAAAATATCTACTTAGAATTATTGATGAGTATTCTAGATTCCCATTTGCCTATCCTTGTTTAGATATGAATTCTTCAACTGTGATAGACTGTCTAGTAGAATTATTTTCTTTGTTTGGAATACCTTCTTACATTCATACGGATAGAGGTGTTTCTTTTATATCAAAAGAAATAAAAAAAATTCTTCACACACGCGGTGTTACTACATCTATGTCTACTCCATACAATGCTTCTGGAAATGGACAAATAGAGCGCGAAAATGGCACTATTTGGCGGACAATATCTCTTGCCCTCAAACAAAGGAATTAGTGATTCCAGATGCTTTACATTCTATTAGATCTCTTCTACGCACCGCTACTAACCAAACTCCCCATGAAAGAATGTTTAAACATAATCGAATATCTGCCAATGGTTGTTCTTTACCTTCCTGGTTGGTTCCTTTCAACAAAGTTTTTATGAAGAAGCATGCACGATTGAGTAAATATGACCCACTAGTAGAATAAGTGGAGCTAATTGATGTCAATCCACAATACGCCCGAGTTCGGCTAGAAGTTGGAAGGGAAAAACCGTGTCTTTAAAACACTTGGCTCCTAATGGTGAAGGGGACTTAGAACCGGAGTTTCAACCGCTTTTTTATAAAGATCAAGACCAAGCAGAGGATATTCTATAAGGTGAAAGACCTGGAGACTAATCTGCTGATGAAATTAGTTCAGACTCTCCTACCTCCGAAGATTGTTCTATCCCCAATAACTATTTTCAAGATAATCATCGTTCAACCAGGGAACGTCGAATGCCTGAACGATTCAAGGACTACAACATGAATTATTGAAGGGTGGAAGAATGTAGTATTACTATGACTAGTCAGGTAAAAAGAGAAAAAGTGCTTTTCTCGGTAACAACATAAACTTTTATTTTCATCAAATTTTTAACAACGCCCCTGGTATTTTTAAAAAAGTTTATTTTTTCATTTTGACTCTAAGAATATATATTTACGATTTTCGAGAGTTTCCGTTGTTTATATCGGTTAATATAATACCCCCCGGTGATTTATTATAAAAGTAATGCCTTTAACTACATCCATTTTTTCGGATTCAGGTTGTAGGCCATCGTTATATTTTATATTTCACATTTTCTACACGTTTCACTCCCTCATCTATATACTCGTAAATCAACTAAAACCCTATATCTATATATATGAAGCTGCTATTTTTTATTCGACAATTTAAAATTGAAGCTGACTGACTGTTTGCACCAACTTTTCGCGAATTCGTGGTTAACCTTTAACTACACGCGCCCTAAAATGTTTCTCAAGTACACGCGTGGTGTATTTTATTCATTAAAACATTATTTTAACCCAAAAAATGGTTCCATAAAACTTCAAACATATACTACGATTACTAAGGGCCATCTTCTTGTTCTCCTGGACACGGAGAAAGTACCGCACATTTTATCTACGACATCTTTATTTGCGTTGTAATCTAGAATAATATCTGGCTTACTACTTACTGCATCTATGGAACCATCATCGTGCATAGTAGAAAGTAAAATATCGGCTCTCTTCTTTTTAGGAACATAAGACATCCTTTTGAAAACCAAATATAGACGAACCTTCTGGTCTTGTTTTGATAGGTATTAATTCAACCGGCAACTCTCTTCTATTTTTCTTCAATGTACCGACTAAGGTAACTTTATCTTTCAAAAGATCTTTTGCCAATGGGTAGCTTGTATACCAGTTATCGCATGTCAAATTTCATGAAAGATATTGTAACGTTTATTCTAATTTATATTTACAATTAATTTATATTTACAGATTTATATGTAATTCAGTCCTTATTTAATAATTTATCTAATACACTTAGCACACTAATTATAATTTATATGAGAGTCACTTAATAAACACTTTATCGAGGCGCGATTACTTTCCTTCGGTATCAACACTGACTGATTGACTAATTGCCTGCAGCGATGCTGGTGGCCTATTTATACTCGCACGCCGTAATTCTCGAAATTTCTCGACGTTCTGGCGGATGCACCGGGTGCGGTGGGTATTCTCGATGTTTCTCGAAAATTGGGCGGAGGAGCCATAGTCGTCTCATATGGGGATTTCACTGGGGGCACTAAGTGAGCATATTAATGCAGTAGCTCGCGTAACAATATGATGGTAGGCACTACGATGAAGAGTTAGACCAGGGTTTCCCAAACTATGGGTCGCGACCCACTGGTGGGTCGCGAGCGAATATTGAGTGGGCCCTGCCCTGTAGAACGATATATTAGCGTACGAAAGTATGCGCCCAAGTAAGTTGGCACCTCATATAGAGACAAAGGATTCTCATTGTATAAACAAGCCAATAGATTTTTTTCAAAAAAAATTGTTGGAAATGACGTATTCAAAAAACATTGTTTCTCATTTCATCAATATCAATGAAAATGCTGTATATGCATCGTACCTTATTAGCTTAAGGATCCCTAGAGCAGTTAAGGCTCATACCATTGGTGAAGACTTAGTATTACATCGATTAAAGATACTGTAGGGGCGATGTTTGGAGAAAAATAAGTAAAAGAAATCGAGCGCATACCACTATCAAATAATACTGTTGCGCGAAGAATTGACGAAATGGCTGAATGGACAGAAGATGATTTAATCCGGAAAATAATTGGTAGTAAATATTATGCTCTGCAACTAGATGAGTCTACGATTAATTGGTTTTGTTCGCTATATAAATTGCGAAAAATCTTATCTCGACATACGATTTACACAAGTACGACAAGGATAATATGAACAACACTACTTGAAAGAGAGAGAAGAATTGTTCGCACACGCCCATCTAGATGAGCTCGCTTATTTCAAAAGCTGTGTGAATAAATGGGTAGTCTTCATACATGTCTCCTTTTGCATAAGGAAGTTCGCTGGTTATCCAGGGGAAAAGTACTGACACGATTAGTGGAACTATGCAATGAAGTTATAATTCACTTGGAAGGAAAAACTGAATATTTTGAACATCTAATGGACGAAGTATTCACTCTCAAGCTCACATATACAGCGGATATTTTTTCGAAGTTAAATGAACTCAATTTGTATTTGCAAGGATCAAACGGATCAGTCATTTTTACAGTTCACGATAAAATTCGCGCGTTCATGAAAAAGCTTTTTTCTACAACTGCTATGAAAAGTGACGTATTTCTCATACCTTACCTGATTTCAAAACCAAATATTGCTCATACTGTGAGAAATATTATTTTTCACTGCACTTTGCCCACGCCACATATATTTATATGGAGAATCAAATGAAACCGACAAAAACTTAGTAGGCTACTGTCATCTTTAAATACCTACTTAGTTGTCACAAAACTGTCAGATTATATTAGAGAATATGTAAAATATTTTAAAAAATTGTCGAAAATTTTGAAATATGGTCAAAAATTTGGAAAAATGGTCAATAATTGTCAAAAACTGTCAAAGTTTTGAAAAAATTGTTAATAATTGCCAAATATTTTAAAAAATTGTCAAAAATTTTGAAATATGGTCAAAAATTTGGAAAAATGGTCAATAATTGTCAAAAACTGTCAAAGTTTTGAAAAAATTGTTAATAATTGCCAAATATTTTCAAAAATTGTCAAAAATTTGGAAAAATGATTAATAATTGTCAAAAATTGTCAAAAACTGTCAAAATGTTGAAAAAATGGTAAATAATTATAAAAGACTGTCAAAAATGGTCAATAATTGTTAAAAATTGTCAAAGATTTGGAAAAATTGTCAAAAATTGTCAATTATTTTAAAAAATGGTCAAAAATGGTCAAAAATAGTCAAAAATTGTTAAAATTTTGAAAAATGATCAAAACCTGTCAAAATTTTTGAAAGTTGTCAAAAATGGTCAATAATTGTCAGAAACTGTCAAAAATGGTCAATAATTGTTAAAATTTTGAAAAATGGTCGAAAATTGTTGAAATTTAGAAAAAATTGTCGATAATTATCAAAAAATGTCAAAAATGGTCAATAATTGTTGAAAAGTGTCAAAATTTTTGAAAGTTGTCAAAAATGCTCAAAAATTGGCAAAAATGGTCAATAATTGTTGAAAATTGTCAAAATTTTTGAAAGTTGTCAAAAATGCTCAAAAATTGGCAAAAATGGTCAATAATTGTTAAAATTTGGAAAAATGGTCTAATATGGTCAAAACTTTTGAAAAATTGTCAAAATTGATCAACAATTGTCAAAAATGGTCAATAATTGTTCAAAGTTGTCAAAAATGGTCACTAATTGTCAGAACCTGTCAAAAATGCTCAAAAATTGGCAAAAATGGTCAATAATTGTTAAAATTTGGAAAAATGGTCTAAAATGGTCAAAAATTTTTAAAAATTGTCAAAATTGATAAATAATTGTCAAAAATGGTCAATGATTGTTAAAATTTGGAAAAATGGTCAAAAATGATCAATAATTGTCAAAACTGTCAAAATTGGTCAATAATTGTTAAAATTTGAAAAAATAGTCAAAAATTGTCAAAATTTTGAAAAATGGTCAAAAATGGTCAAAAATTTTGAAAAAATGGTCAATAATTATTGAAAAATTGTCAAAAATGATCAATAAATTGTCAAAACTGTCAAAATTGGTCTATAATTGTCAAAAATGGTCAATAATTGTTAAAATTAAAAAAAATAGTCAAAAATTTTGAAAAAATGGTCAATTGTCAAAATTTTTGAAAAATGGTTAAAAATTTATGATCGGCGGTCCGACGACCGCTCACATTTTCTTTTTGTTTTACTAACCATAAAAATAAATATTGAGTTATTTTACTTGTATTCTTTAAATTTGTGCAGTTGTAGAAAAAGTATAGTGTGCAACATGTGGGGAACGTACTTTTCTCACTCGTGTGTTTGCGGCACTCGCCCTTTGTGCTCGTGCCACAAACTTCCACACTCGTGAGAAAAGTTGATCTTTCCCCACTTGTTGCACAATATACTATTGCTGTGGAAGAGTTGTTTTGAGGATGGGAAGTATGATTGTTTTGAAACTTTTATTGTTGAAAACCAAGTGCAGCCAAAGATGAACGTAGTATCTGCAATTTCCACTCATTTATCATTGTTAAAAAAAAACTTTGACGACTATTTTGGTGAGGAGATGAAAAAGCTCGACTTGTTGAATTGGATTTGTAACCCATTTCAAGACCACCTACCAAATGGTATGACAATAAAAGCAAGAACTAATTGATTTATCAGAAGATTCGTCATTAAAAAATAGTTTCAATCGTAAAAGCAATTAACGAAATTCTGGCTCTCGGTTGCTGGTAACTATCCATGTCTGTTTGATGAAGCAATGAAAGTGCTCCTCCCTTTTACTACCTCATACTGATGTGAGGCCGGATTTTCTGATATGGTGAACATTAAAACTAAATACCGAAATAAATTGGACTTATCAAACTCACTGCGATTAAAAGTAACTCGAGTTGAAGTTGATATGTCAAAACTATGAAGGCCAAACATAGGAAACAATTTCATCCTTCCCATTGAAAAAACTTTTTTGATGTAGTTATTTAATTGATTAATAAAAAATTGTATTAAAACTTTGTTTGTTATTTGAAAAGTCCTTCATTCATATTGGTAACGGTTAAATTTCATAGAGGTGGGTCCCGAGTTTGTAAACTTGTATTTAATGGGTCGTGGCCCTGACAACTTTGGGAACCACTGGGTTAGACGATAGTTGGAGCCGCTATCGAATTTTTTAGGAAAATAATATCGATTCAAGTAAAGCATTTTATACACCGGCGCGTGTAGTTAAAGCTTAATATTTTTGAAAAATATGGCATTTTTTTCTGTAAACTTCTTGATTCGGCTCCGAGTAGATCTTCCCCCTTTGCGTTTACTTTTAATTAATTTCCGAAATAAGAGCGCACTGTTTGGCGAGTTACATAAATGAAGCGGTAATTAAAAATTCAAAACTTAAATTAGAGACCGACTGGCGAATAGGTAATGGTACTTAAAAGTAAAATAAGTGCTTTCCGCGAGTCGGCAATTGGCTACCATTAAATTTTCTCTCCAGGTGAACAGAGTGCGAAGGGGAAAATAGAATTTTCCATTAAACAGCGACCAACAACAGAAGACTTTCGTTAAAATGGAAAGAATTCATTTTATGGAATTGGGCCAGTTCGAGGATGGTTTTATATATAGGGTGTCCTCGAAGACATTTGTACATCCTTTGTTAACGAACTATAGAGCACTTAAATTTGGAATTGAAGATTGTTTTTTATTTATAACTCTCTTAAATCGTTTATAAACACCATAAATAATATATACAGTGTGTACATAAAGTAACGTAATGATTTCTCATTGTTATTAGTGGAAGGTGTTTATTGTAATTTTTAAAATTTAAGTATGTTTACCGAACAGGAGTGAATAATGATTCTTATGATGAGAGGTTACGGTGATCGTAAAAGAACTTATGATGAGGTAGCTTACTTATTTAATGATACGTAACCAAATTACCAAAACTGCAGTTTGGAGGATTGTGAAACTTTTTGAAGAAGTGGTTTCAACTAAAAATCGCCCTAAAACTGGCCGACCAAATACCGTAACTAATGATGAAAAATCCTTGGACGTTATGCAAAGTTTTGTAGAAAATCCTTTTACATCCATTCGGAAAACTGCATTAGAACATGATGTTAGTGTGGGATCCGCCTGTTACATTATTAAGAAGAATAAGTTTCATCCTTATAAAGTAACTCTATTACAAGAATTATCTGATGATGAAGATGATTATGACCGCAGAATAGAATTTTGTGAAAATATAATGCAAAAGGTATTTTACAAGGAGGATAGTATTTTCCGATAAAGCCACGTTTATGTTAACTGGTACAGTTAATCGCCACAATTGTAGATATTGGAGTGATACTAATCCTAGGTGGATGCGGGAAACACAAAGACCTTCAAAAGTTAATGATTGGGCAGGTATTATCGGCACCACTGTTATCGGACCATTCTTTGTAGAAGGCAATTTGAAGGGACCAAAGTATTTAGATTTATTAATAAATCAAATAGCTCCTGCAATAAGAAATGTAGTTGGTAACAATTTTAATGACACTCGGTTTCAGCAGGATGGTGCATCACCACACTTTAGTGTTGCTGTTCGAAATTACTTAAATGAAGTTTTCCAAGACAGGTGGATTGGAAGAAGGGGCACAATTGAGTGGCCAGCCAGATCTCCCGATTTATCGCCTTTAGACTATTTCTTCGGGGGATATCTGGAAAACATTGTGTACAAGACAAAACCTGATAATCTGGATGAACTGAGAAATAGAATACTGTTAATAGCCCATCAAATAACAAATCAGCAATTGCGTAATACCATTTCAGCTTTTTATAATCGACTTGGATACTGTCAAATAGAAGAAGGAAGACAATTTGAACATCTCATTAAATAAGATAAGTTATTTGTTCCTGTTAATTATTTTGGTAATAAAAACATTATTTTTCTCAATAACTATAGAACAAATGAGATTAGAATTATGCGGTCTTGCCGGTTGTATTTGTAATTTAATAGACTATGAAAAACTGAAAATATATACATGGTGTACTATTTAAAAAAATATGTTAATAAGTTATTTTTGAGCAATGGTGCACCCTGTATACTTCTAATCTACTTATGCAGATGGTCTGGATTATTTGAAAAAACTTGTATTCAACTTTTTTTTTTAAACCTTACGGAAATCGAAATATTGCAAGTTACGTTACTTTATGTACACTCTGTATAAATTGGAAGGCGTTATAAACAGATCTGCAATACCTTTAAGTCCAGTAAATGAAGGATGAAAAGTAGGCAAAGTGTACAAAAATCCTGCCGGTCCATCAATTTTCCTTGAAGGGTAGGGTTTGATTAGTAATTGTACATCCAGAAATTTCACACACCTCATCGCCATCCCGTCCCCAAAGTTCCAAAAATTGGTTTTCCGCCAATATCTTCTATAATATGGCATTAAGAAAATTTTTATATAGAGGAAAAATGAAGAGTAGTTCATTATCTACAAAAATGGTCCTCATGATTTTTTTCGCAACATTAATATTTTTCGCAAAAACCAATGTTGAAAAATCCATAATTTTGAGGTTTTATGGATTTCTGAAAAACCACTAGACTCTAGAAAAAAAATGATGGCACAACCAAAAACTAGAAATTCCCAGCTTTAAAATGACGTATCTTGGAAGACAATCCGATAATGTATATTACCAACCACGAAAAACAGTAAAAATTTGGAAATGAAAACACCAACTGAAAAATCAACCCGAGATATTGAATAATTTGTTCGCCCGGTCATGAGTAAGTGCAAAGAACCCGCTCTTCGGACTCCGGAGCGGGAGCTCAACATAAGGATCCCGCTTGAGGGCAATTATCTCGAAAAGTTTATACTAGTTAATTTTAGCCAATCAGATGCCTGCATTTTGACATGATGCTATGACAATAACCTAATTTCTTCGGAAATTTCCCTGCGTAGAGGGAAATTAATAAGTGGAAATTTCCCTCTGGCTTGACAGCTGTCATAAACACAGTGGCGTAAAATATTTTTGATAGATATTTATTTATAACTTAATTATAGGTACATGTTATTATCTGTTACAAATTTCAAATGTATTAGAAATTCCTTTTCCACGTCTTTTCTCCTCAATGGTGAGTAAGGTAAGTATGTCACCAATTTAATTTCTATTTTAAAAAAGTTTTGGTATAAAATTTTCTTACCGAATCTCCCGCGAGCACGAATTATTTCCGGAAATTTTCCTCAGTTAAGAAAATTCGCACTTCGGGAAAATTTCCGGAAATAATTCGTGCTCTAGGGAGAATATAAGTGAATATTTCCCTCATGTATTAAAAATCCCATATGAAGCGGGAATTTTTCGGCGAAAATTGCCCGTTAGAATCCGAAAATTTCCCGCTAGCTATCGAAAATTTCCCTGCAGGCCCGTAACTACAGTAACGAGTGTTAAAATTGCGCATTTGTCATTTTGACATATGCCAAATTTCAAAATTCGTTGAAATGTCGCGATTTGGACAAGATTTTTTAAGTTCTATTCAAGAAAAAGTGACCGAAAGTAAAACCAAAAATACAATACTGAACCAGGGTTAGTTTGTTCATGTTCATATACCTAATTGTTGTTTAAATAAAAAGTTAAAACTAACGTACTTTTATTTCTTCTACTCGAGAAATATTCTTCCGAATTACACTCGAGCATCAAAATAAACCTGATAATGTTTCATTCAAGCATGTTGTCAGTAAAAACTGCACTCGGTTATTTTCATATTTTGTTAAAAGTGCCAAAACATGAAAATAAACTCATGCAGTTTTTAGACAACATGCTTTCATGAAAAATTATCGGTAATTTTGATGCACTTGTGTAATTACTTCCGAAAACTATCGAGTTTTCGGCAAAAATCATAAAGACCATTTTTCTAGATAATGACCTGATCCTCATTTTTCCCCTATATAAAAATTTTCTAAATGCCATATTTTAGGATATATTGGCGGAAAACCAATTTTTGCAACTTTGGGGCCGAGAAAACCCCCCCAAAATGGCGATGAGGTGTGTGAAATTTCTGGATGTTCAATTACTAGTCAAACCCTACCCTTACGGAAAATTCAAGGAAGGCAGGTATAATCGCTTCTGGGACCCTTTATTTACTGGACTATTTGTAAAGTCAAGAACAGACTAAGTTCAATGTTTGATTATTTTTTACCCTGTATATATTAAAGACATTTATCGGTTATGAAGAAACGTAAAATTCCTAATATTGTTTCGAATATAAATCGATTTTTATCCTCAGACTTTTCACTTTAACGAAATTATTTTACATGATTGATCTTTAATCTAAAAGAAGCTTTTTGTTCGTAAATTTTTAATAATGGAAGATGGAAAATGTTCTCTGTAAATTCTATTCCAAGATATTTCGTTTTGACTTATGCCAACATGATTGATTCAAGACCAAAACCAACAGCAGGTAGTCGTTAATACGACAACAATAGCACAGTTTCGTACTGTGTACTGTTTCTTCGAAAAGCGAAAAGATAATGCCTAATAGTATAATTATTTTACAACTGAAATTATTGGCTGATAAAATAATATTTGAGACTAATTTTTTAATGTATTTAATTATTATATTAGGTATTTATTAGTGCTTCGGATGATATATTTCCGAATTTTTATTTTTCAAGATAAAAGTAGGTTTTTTTCACGATAAATGATTGACCACCTTTTATCTATAAATATTTTATTCTGATTGTGTAAATATAAAAAGAACTTTCATTGTGTTTTCTTGTCTGACCTGTACTGCACCTACCTACTTTATTTCCAATGCCCTTTTTATATTTACATATAATGGGATTAAAATATTTGTAGATACAATAGAAAGTGAAGATTTCGGGATAATTGTTTTTAATATTGTCTGAGAATTTTTCTTTCTTATAAACATTTACCATACTAATGATGAAATAAAACAATTTAATTTGTTTAAATCTTAATTTTTTTATTTTGAACTAACGTTCAAATTAAAATAGTATGAAAAAGCTACTGTGTAGCGAAACGCGTCACTAATTTTAATTTGAACGTTAGTACAAAATAAAAAAATGAAGATTTGAACAAATTAAATTGTTTTATTTCATCATAAATAATTTTAATTTATAACCGATATTTTGGAAACTGAATGGTACAAACCTTACCTACTGAATAAACCAATGAAATTATGAAAAATTATCTTTATTGACTAAAACAAGGGCACATAAAAAAAATATTGCCAATTACGGTTTTGCCCCACCCCCGGGGCAAAACCGTATAACAAGTGGAGTAAAATCGGGTATTTAAATACAATTTTAATTAAAGAGTTCTGAAGCAGTTGTTACATTGGAACTCATCCAAATCCTCATCCAGCCAACTAGTGCAGTCTTCATGTGCCCAGCTCTCGCACAAAATACACTTTACCCATCCATCAACTCTATATAGCTGACATGGAGTAGTTTTTTTCACAAAAAGTGTATTAGTATCATCTTCCTTTTCTTTTTCTTCCTTATCTTCCTCTTCCGTGCTCGTATCCTCTGTCGATTTTTTTTTTGGTTGAGCTTTACCTTTACCTTTCTCTTTAGAATCAATCTGTCTCTTTACTCCTTGAATTTTAACAGATTTATCCTTCTGCACAATAGAAGCCTCTAGTTCCTTCTTCAGCAGCATGGCTGGGAAGATTGATGTGTAATGTGAAAGGGCCGGGAGATTGGAAGAGGAGGGTAATTGGTAGGACGGTAGAGTATGCTTTACGGTGCGGAGGTGTGGGGTGAATGCGAGGCTTTGGCCACTCCTGCGGGTGCAGAGAGGGTTACTGCTGAGGGTAGTGCAGGGATACAGGACAGTGGGTAGACTGGAAGCAGCGGTGCTGGCAAGGTCCTATCCATTGGACGTGATGGCTAGAGCCAGGAATAAACGTTGGAGGGGTGCGACCAGAGAGGAAGTACAGGAATGGTTGGAGGAGGTAATGGTGGGAGAAGTATGAGGAGCGATTGGGAAGAGGAGAGATTGGATGGACCGGAAATTCGGGGAGGTGATCTACTTCTTGACACAGGTGTTCACTGGACATGGGTCGAGAGTAGGGTACCTCCACAAGATTGGGAAAGGAGAGACTGGAATGTGTGCGAGAGGTGTCAAATGGAGGATGATGTGGGGCATGTGTTTAGATGCTGGAAGAACGAGGAAGTGCTTAAGAAGTTGGGGAGGAAACTAGGAGAGGCGGTGTATTGGGAGGACATGGTGGAGATAATGTTGAGGGGGAAGGAGGAATGAGTGGAGGTGAGTGGCGTGGTAGAGAGCATGGTTAGGGGAGAGGAGGACTCGATGTGGCATGAGAGGTAGGAGTGATAGTTGGGGAGAATACGACGGTGTGAGCGGAGAGTTTACGGAAGACCGCCGCCCGTCTCGAAGTATGCTAGGGTAGTGATTCCGAGGCGGGGGTAACGGCAAGTTTGAGATAGGTTCAGTTGATAGGCATCCCCTTGGGGATGAGTCCAACACTGTTTGGGTCCTGGACCCATTCGAACATGAGTTTCCCATTTCGACCAGAAAAAAAGGTTCCTTCTTATATGGTGAATCGGTCAAAATTGCTGTCTTACCTCTACAATTTTTTGTGTTCGTGACTTTCCTGTTACTATGAGGAACAGGCATTATCTCCTTAGGAGACACAGGAAAATGTACGGACTTCACTAAAGATTTTACTGGAGCCTTCGGATGATTTGAAGTAACTAGATTGTTTTCAGGTGTAATTTCCATTGGTATTGGACTAGAGAAGTTAGGGTTTGGAGACGTATTTCTAGATGTTCTCAAGGAAGGCCTAGCTACCGGTGATTTTTCTCTCTCTCTCTCTCTCAACACTATTAGCTTCTGCTAGGTCTGTAGGAATTCGCTCTGTTGTCTGAGCAGCTACAAAGTCAGCTTCTCAAAATACGTGACGGTTATTAGGATAGATTCCTGTTTTAGAAAATCCAGAGACAGCGGTTTGGACAGTTGCAGCTCTAGCGTAAGCTTTACCAAACAATCTGCTGACTTCATGTTGGGTGACAACTCTGCCAGGGTTTGCTCTTAGCCACGTTTTGACTTCCTGGCTATAGAACGTACTCAATGGTGCCATAAAACTGACATCCAGGGACTGCAGTCGGTGAATGCAATGGGGCGAGAAGCACAGAAGGATAACACTGTGTTGTTTGGCGAGATCTATCAACTCTAGATATTTTCGTCCAAGAGCAGTAAAACTGGATCATCTTTAGATGGTTTTATAAAATGATGCATCCAGTCAATAAAAATATGGGTTTGCAACCATCCACTTGTATGACAGCTATAACCCGTTTCAGTCGGTGTTCCTTTAAGCAGTTCAGCTTTTATTCGAACTCTTGGAAATATCAGGTATGGAGGCACATAATGACCAACAGCCTACATACATAAAACAGCAGTTATCATCTGACCTCTTTCAGCCGAAATAAGGGTTCCCACCTGACGCCTTCCTTTCAAAGCGATGATCTTTGACCGGCTTTTGGGTACCGTAGTTAAACCAGTTTCGTCTACGTTGTAGATTCTTGTTGGTCGAAAGATAAACTCATCCATCACAGTTGGTCGAAAAACTTTCCTACAGATATTTCGTTGAACCCCATTGCCCGAGTAGCAGAAGTAGCCTCTGGAGTTAGCAGTGATAATGTCTAATGCCGTTGTAAAAAACCCTTTAAACAATCTAGCCCTGCCATTTAGTCAACATTGTTAAAGTTGTGCTGTGTTGGGCCAACTGATATGCCAATCGTCTCGAAAGAAAACACACATTTGTATCGTCCCATTCCTGTGAAAAATGTGTTTCTGAGAAATGGGTATATTTAACGCAAATACCTTTTCTAGCCGCCTTCTCCCATTCCGTACCTTCTTGATACGGTCTTCAAGAGTGCTTTGGGAACACCGAAAGTAACTGCGGATCTTTTACACCCCATTGTACCAGTATGGATAGCGTTGATGGCTTGTAACATGCTCTCCTGTGACCAGCTTTAACGGTTTGATTTCCTCTGATAATTGCGTACCATTTTGTTCACTCAAAATAGTAAGAAAGCAGAAGGTTGCCTATCGAAAGTAAAAAATGTGTACGGGGCAAAACCGCTTCTGACCTTTCCGGTTCTGCCCCGAGTGTACTTCTACAACAAATTGAGGCACTTTTGAAGCTTGCTTCTTATTGCACCACATAGGACTTTTGAGAAGGCTAGTGAACTCGTAAAACGTGTGATGTTACGAAAAAGCGTTCGTCACGCGATAACTCATTCAAGCGACTGTGCGCAATCTCTCTTGCCGCACAAATTGTCAAAAATTGTCAAAATTTTGAAAATATGGTTAATAATTGCCAAATATGTATTTTTGAAAAATCGTCAAAAAAAATTTTAAATGTGGTCAAAAATTGACAAAAATTTGGGAAAATGGTCAAAAATTGTCAAAAACTGTCAAAATTTTGAAAAAATGGTTAATAATTGCCAAATATTTTCAAAAATTGTCAAAAATTTTGTAAAAATGGTTAAAATTTTTAAAAATTGTCAAAAATGGTCAATAATTGTCAAAGACGGTCAATAATTGCCAAAACCCATCGAAATTCGTCAAAAATTGTCAAAAATGATCAATACTTGTTAAAATTTTGAAAAATGGTAAAAAATTGTCAAAATTTTGAAAAAATGGTCAATAATTGATGTTAAAATAAATAATTATGTTAAAATTTTTGAAAAATTGTCAAAAATAGTCAATAATTGTCAAAGACGGTTAATAATTGTCAAAATTCGTCAAAAATAGTCATTAATTGTTAAAATTTTTGAAAAATGGTTAATAATTGTCAAAAATTGTCCAAATTTTTCGGAAAATTGTCAAAAATTGGTCAAAAATGTCAAAATTTTGAAAAAATGGTCGATAATTATAAAAAAACTGTCAAAAATGGTCAATAATTATTAAAAATTGTCAATAATTGTTAAAATTTGGAAAAATGGTCTAAAATGGTCAAAATTTTTGAAAAATGGTCAAAAATGATCAATAATTGTCAAAACTGTCAAAATTGGTCAAAAATGGTCAATAATTGTCAAAGTCGGTCAATAATTGTCAAAATTCGTCAAAAACTGTCAAACTGTATGTTAATTCTAACTTAAAATGGAAAATTTTTCCTACACAAATACACTACAGAAACAAGGGCTTCAGGCTATAGTTAAACAACATTTATTAACGAAGTCCTTAATGGATTGTAGAAAGTTTTTGATTCTTTCCACTGTATGTACAAAATGTGGCCATTATTAAACTACATCTTCTTTATTTGAAACATTTTTGGTAACACCTCCAATTAGTTGAAATAAAGCAAAGCGTATACGGTTGGCCACCCTGTATGTTTCAACAGTTCAATTTGTTCAATTCCAATTAATAAATAAAAGTTAAATTTGTCTTTAAAAAATTCAATGATTTTTTTCACAAAATAAATTTAATTTATGTTTTAGTATCTAAAGTTTACCGACTGCGTATCTGTTACAGTGAGGGATTTATAAACTTTTATTTCTAAATCCCTAAGGTCAGATGCCGAGTCAACGAAATATTGTGAAATGTTTTTTACGTACAGTGATTGGCCTATAATGATACTAGCGACAACAAAAGCACGAAGAAAATGGAGAAAAAAAGAAAGTCAATGGAAAGATTAAAGTTAATGTGGATTCTTCCTGTTGTGTAAATTGACCGTAAAAGCAAGAAATGACACAAACAAGGACTAAAATAGCATGTAGTTGCCGAGATTTGCTGTTCTTCTTCTTCTTAAGAAAACAAAATTATACACGAGATTAAACGGGAACTTGGTTTTATGAATTATTTTTATTTTTAATGAAGAACTTTATTCTACCTATAAATTTTACTTGTGTCGTCAAATACTATCGATGAACAAACTAAAATCAATGTACTACGAATTGATTGAATCTCTATTAATTTATGGTATAATAGGTTGGGAAGGTAAAAAATTCAATCTGTAGAGGTAGCTTAAAAAACAATTCTAAAAATTATGTACTTTGAAAAAAGATCTTACTCTACTGAACGTTTATATAGCGACCTTAAAATAATGGATATTAGGCAGCTGCATGCAAAAACAATTACAACTTATTTGTTTAAAAACAAATTCTTTTCAAAACATATTACATATTTACCAAACAAGGGTCAATTTATTCGGATAATTTGTCAGAAATCAGTTGGAAAAAGAAACTTGCACCTCGCATATACAGGGTGAGTTACGAGGAACTGTACATACTTCTACCATAAGTCTGTCTATTTATGCCCTCTGAAAAAATTACATCAGATTTTAGAAAAATCATATACAGGGTGAAGTGTTGAATATGAAGCAGTCTCACAAATTTTCACGAAGACGGTCCTAATTTTTTTTAATTCTGATTATGTCACTTAGTTACCAGACACCAATACACACTTTCACTAAAAAATGAGACAAATCGACTTAATCATTGAAAATATATGACGAAACATTGTTTTGGTGAAGACCCTATTTATTAATAATCAAAACAAGAAGACAATTTTTAATGGTCATTTGATAATCCCCTAACGTGCCTCTACTTATGGTAGGTAGAAATATGTACAGTTCCGCGTAACTCACCCTGTATAATAAAATTCCTGAAAATACTTGACGCATCAGAAATAGCACTAGATTAAAAAAATAATAATAAAATGTGATAGAGGCTTTTTTCATAGAATAATTGTTCCTGATCTTGTATTTTGAACTTGTTCCCAAAGTATGTGTTCCATGTTATATGCTAAAGTTAGGTACTATTTATATTATATTTATAATTGTTTTTTTTTTGTTATTATAATTGTACTTGCCTTCAAATTATATCATTTGTTCGCCTTGTATACGGGTTTAAGAATAAAAATGTAACCATAGACAGGTTCCACTCTGCACCTATTTGGTAAACATTTTTATTTGCGTTAATACTTTATAAATATTTTATATAAACAATATAAACATATTTGGGCAAATAAAAAATATTTATTTAATGATGCAAAATAGTATTTTATGCAACGATCATGTAATGATAGCACGTCAAAAATTAAATAAAGGGGGACGTCTTTTTGCTCATCTGTAGAAGTTATAATTTTAACCCCCTTCCCCCTATGTTAACCACTCACAATTTTTTAAATGGAACACACTATACATTATTGCATTCTCTTGGATTCTCTTCTACAACAGGATTACAAAAATGTATAATACATAAGTGAAAAGTCAATCAGTTGGGATTTATGGATAATTCCAATTTACTAATTGTAACATTTTAATTCGTAACAAATCAGCAAAATAATACTAAATTATTTTATAAGGTGCTCAAATTGATTTCCATTGGCTTCCGTACTAAGATACAATCGAGCCTCAAATGAGTTTCGAACATTATGTAACATTTCTGGCGTTATTTGTTGACATTCTTGAATAATTCGCTCTCTCTTGTAGAGGAGAATCCAACAGTGCAATAATGTATAGGGTGTTCCATTTAAAAAATTGGGAGTGGTGACCATAGTGGGCAGGGTTTTAATGTTATAACGTCTACATATGAGCAAAAAGACGTCCCCCTTTATATGATTTTTGACGTATTTTTTCATAAAAGTGACGCCTTCAGAATTATGTGGGGTGGATAGTTTTTATTGAAATGCTCTGTATATACTTTCTAATATTTCATTGAATTTTTCAGCTCTGTATATACTTTCTAATATTTCATTGAATTTTCCAATTTGAAACTGTTTAATTGATAGTGATATAGTGATATTTCAACTGAAATTTTGTGAGGTTTTTTTGGTTCAATTCTAGTACTTTTTACAAAAATAAACCAAATTTTACCGAATCCTTAGCCAAAAAAAAAAGGTGAGCGGTCGTCGACAGAAGCTTGCTTCTTATGCACAATAGAATGACAATTTTCGTGAATTTTTCACCATTTTCAAAAAAAATTTGACCATTTTTGACAGTTTTTGACGAATTTTGACAATTATTGACCGTCTTTGACAATTATTGACCATTTTTGACAATTTTTCAAAAATTTTAACATATTTGGCAATTATTGACCATTTTTCCAAAATTTTGACAATTTTTTCAAATTTTAACAATTATTGACCATTGTTGACAATTATTGACCAATTTTGACAGTTTTGACTATTGATCATTTTTGACATTTTTCAAAAATGTTGATCATTTTTTCAAATTCTAACAATTATTGACCATTTTTTCAAATTCTAACAATTATTGACCATTTTTGACAGGTTCTGACAATTATTGACCATTTTTGACAATTTTTCAAATATTTTGACCATTTTTCAAAAATTTTGACGATTTTTAATAATTATTGACCATTTTTGACAGTTTTTTATAATTATTGACCATTTTTTTTTGACCATTTTTGACAAATTTTCGAAAAATTTGACCATTTCTCAAAAAATTTGGCAATTTTTGACCATTTTTCCAAATGTTTGACAATTTTTGAAAATATTTGGCAATTATTAACCAATTTTTTCAAAATTTTGACAGTTTTTTACACTTTTTGACAATTTTTGACGATTTTTCTAAATTCTTGACAATTTTTGACCATATTTAAAAAATTTTGACGATTTTTAATAATTATTGACCATTTTTGACAAATTTTCGAAAAATTTGACCATTTTTCAAAAAATTTGGCAATTTTTGACAATTTTTGACCATTTTCCAAATGTTTGACAATTTTTGAAAATATTTGGCAATTATTAACCAATTTTTTCAAAATTTTGACAGTTTTTTACACTTTTTGACGATTTTTCTAAATTCTTGACAATTTTTGACCATATTTAAGAAATTTTGACGACTTTTAATAATTATTGACCATTTTTGACAGTTTTTTATAATTATTGACCATTTTTTTTTGACCATTTTTGACAAATTTTCGAAAAATTTGACCATTTCTCAAAAAATTTGACAATTTTTGACCATTTTTCCAAATGTTTGACAATTTTTGAAAATATTTGGCAATTATTAACCAATTTTTTCAAAATTTTGACAGTTTTTTACACTTTTTGACAATTTTTGACGATTTTTCTAAATTCTTGACAATTTTTGACCATATTTAAGAAATTTTGACGATTTTTAATAATTATTGACCATTTTTGACAAATTTTCGAAAAATTTGACCATTTTTCAAAAAATTTGGCAATTTTTGACAATTTTTGACCATTTTTCCAAATGTTTGACAATTTTTGAAAATATTTGGCAATTATTAACCAATTTTTTCAAAATTTTGACAGTTTTTTACACTTTTTGACGATTTTTCTAAATTCTTGACAATTTTTGACCATATTTAAGAAATTTTGACGACTTTTAATAATTATTGACCATTTTTGACAGTTTTTTATAATTATTGACCATTTTTTCAAAATTTTGACCATTTTTGACAAATTTCCGAAAAATTTGACCATTTTTCAAAAAGTTTGGCAATTTTTGACAATTTTTGACCATTTTTCCAAATGTTCGACAATTTTTGAAAATATTTGGCAATTATTAACCAATTTTTTCAAAATTTTGACAGTTTTTTACAGTTTTTGACAATTTTTGACAAATTTTGGCAATTATTGACCGTCTTTGACAATTATTGACAATTTTTCAAAAATTTTAACATATTTGGCATTTATTGACCATTTTTTAAAAATTTTAACATATTTGGCAATTATTGACCATTTTTTAAGAATTTTGACAATTTTTGACCATTTTTCAAAATTTTAACAATTATTGATCCTTTTGGACCATTTTTGACGAATTTTGATTGGTTTTGACAATTATTGACCGTCTTTGACAATTATTGACCATTTTTGACAATTTTTCAAAAATTTTAACATTTTTCAGAATTTTTGAGAATTATTGACCATTTTTGACAATTTTTCAAAAATTTTAACATTTTTCAGAATTTTTGAGAATTATTGACCATTTTTGACAATTTTCGAAAATATTTGGCAATTATTAACCATTCTTTAAATTTTGACAGTTTTTGACAATTTTTGACCATTTTTAACATATTTGGCAATTATTAACCATTTTTTCAAAGTTTTTACAATTTTTGACCATTTTTGACAATTTTTCACACCTATAGGTGTGCGAGCTCAGTGCGGCAAGAGAGATTGCGCGTTACACGTTTCACGAGTTCACTAGCCTTTTCAGAAATATGGCAACACTGTTGCGTGACGGACTTTTCGTAACGGTTACACGTTTTACGAGTTCACTAGCCTTCTCAAAAGTCCTATGTCGTGCAATAAGAAGCAAGCTTCAACAGTGAAATAAATCTGTTAAATCAAAAATATGACAAACGAAATATACATAGACGGAAATTATTTCAAATATCATAACCAAAAAATCTTTTACAAAATATTTTCCCAAAAAAAATTTACAGTGACTTCTTAAATTAGGATCTTTCAAATATTTGCCTACCGTAAAAACGCTATTTGATAAAATAAAACAAATTATTCAATTCCCATCTTTCCCGAATTTATTACAGGACTCGGTAAACACTCATCAGCTGTTTTAAACGCAAATTTACTAATTCAAATTTTCCATTCACGAACCTCTTCACCGACGGAAAGGAAAACGTTGTTTCTGCTCTTAATGGAATATGGATTGGTTTGAATAAAATTATCAATCAACTATTTTTATATTTTATATTCTTCCAATTACTACGTGCAATCTTTCCATATTTATCAACAAAAAATCTCATTTCTAAGCAACAAAAATCGTTTTATGTTAATAAAAGAGCAATAAATAAAAGCATAATACAAGGTGTACCAATTTTACGACAAAAATAGTAGATCTCTTGAAGGTGCATATAAAATACAGGGTGTTCCATTTAAAAGAAGAAAGAAAATGAAAGGTTCGAGTTTCCGTCCACCCTGTATACAAAAGAGAAAATAATTAAAATTTTATCGAATACAGAGATATTGTATCATATTACGAAACTCGGTTAGGCAAAATAAATTGTTTTTCTTCAACGTACAGGGTTCAAGGTACAGAGCGTTGATTTACTTACGATTTTCATATAAAAGTGTCCATACCTTTCAAAGGTCTCTGTATATCGTAGCAGAACCTTATATCAAAAGAATCAAAAAAATGTGAGCAATCCGAATTCAGTATAATATACAGGGGTTCCCATTTAAAAAATCATATGTTTGGTTTGTAACGGTAATATTCAAGACTCTGTATAGTTCGAGATAATTTCAAAATATGCACCTTTAAGACATCTACTAATTTTCTTGATATCTCTTAAAATAACCCATATACCGAAGTTTCTCATATGATCGGTACACCCTGTATAAGAAATTTAATATTGGGGGAATTAACAGTCGTTCTATTTAATCGATGTCATCGTACTTTACTTATATCTGAGATAAAATGCCGTTCTTTTAAAATGATTACAGTTTCCCTCGATACAAGTTATCAGTAAGACACACACTCTTTCTTCCTTCTACTTCCTTTTACCTCCTGTAGGAAAATCGAACGGCCTTATCCTATAATCGGGTTTAGGTTACAGCTGCTACAGGGAATATATGTGGAAAAATATAGGAAATTCTCTCACATTTCCCATTTACAAGCTTTCATAAAACGCTGGAAAAATTTAACGTAAAATAAAAACAATTAGAAGAAAAAGAAACAATTGAATTTCTCAGCATAGAAATTAGAAATGTATTCCTTTGATGTGCTTAAAACGTAAGCTCATCATTGTGACGATTATATAAAGCTTTTCGAAGAAAACTTTATTCTCAAACCCACCCCTATTATCCAACCACTTTTTGTGTGAAAATCGGCCAAAAGTCTCGGTTAAACTTTCCCCAGCGGAAGATCTCGAGGGGATCGAGAATATTGAATGGTTTTAAATTTGTTCGAAAGGAAATTAAACTTCTTCGTATGATAATTCCCGAAAATCTCTCCGGTAAATATTTGACTTGATACACTTTTTACCAAATTATTACCATATTTATTTAACGCTGAAAACGAGTTGAGAAGTTGTTATAAAACAGGGAATTACAGCGGGATTTCAACGAATTTTTCGAATTGGTGAATTGATAATACGAATATTACTGGTTTCAAGATAATAGGGGGATGGAAGTCATCAAATGTTGCTGAAGGATACATCGAAGACTCTTTTAACAATAAAATGGAATGAAACTTATTGATAGGCATGTTAGGGAAAACTTTCTCATTGAAAGGCCACTACATTATAACCAACATACCTATCAATCAGGAAAATCCTCTGAAACAGCCTTACACCAACTGGTGTCGAAAATTAAAGCTGCCCTACGAAATCAAGAAATTGCTCTCGGAGCATTTTTTGATATAGAAGGAGCGTTCGACCACACCTCCTTTGACTCCATGATATCTACTGTTGCAAGGCGTGGAGCAGACGACACCACATGTCGTTGGATGAAAAACGTGCTTTTCAACAGGACAGCAACGACAACCTTATTTGGAGATTCCATGGAGGTGTCGATAATGAAGGGATGCCCACATGGAGGAGTCCTATCACATTTGCTGTGGGACCTTGTCATAGATGAACTCCTGGAGGAATTGAACAAGGGCATATACACCCAAGGGTATGCAATACTTGTAACGTTATATCGGAGCTGATGCAACAAGCTCTGGAAATGGTGAAGATTCGGTGTAAGAGGGAATGCCTAAGGGTAACCCTGCAAAAACTGCGCTCATTCCCTTCACTAGAAAAAGGAAGCTTGAGAGACTAAAACTGCCAAGCCTCTTCAACGTGCAGCTGTGTCTAAGCCATCACTCTGAAAAATGATTGTTTGGTTCAAGCAAACGTGTTTGGTTGAAAATGATTTGTTTACATTTAACAATTTTTAATAAATGCAAAAGAATTGAGTGTTAAATTGAAAAATTCAAATTGCTTGAATTGAAATTATAAATTGTTCGCAATTACTATTTGGATTACTTTCTTTCAAATATAGCAATTATTAAACTTAAAGAATATTTGTTTACGCTAAAAACAATTGGTTTGAATCAAACAATTACATTTATTTAATAAAAAATTTCTAATAATAACAAATTTTGTTTAACTCAAAGAAATAAGTGTTCAATGAAGAAATTTGAACTGTTTACATATTTTGAGAGACAATCATAGTATTCCAATACAAAATCAACCGGATTAGTTGTCTATGGGTATAGATAAATCCTTAAATTCGTCTCTGTATGTACTTTTTAAGTTTTGTGCATTTCGACACATGTTTAAGTATAAGTAACTAGCTATCCATCCTAATAAAAAGGAATAAAAATAACTATTTTAGACGACGCCATCTGAAAGTTGCTCGTATTGTATTCATTTACATACCGAAAGTTGCGTTTTGAGTGTTCCATGTAGTGAAAGTGACAGTTCCGTACTGCAAAACACTTCCTTAAATGTGACTCTAGCCACTTCAATGTTGACAGTTTCACTTCGATGATTTTGCATAACCTTAAATTTTTAATTTTCTGAAATTATTTGTTTTATCCGAAGTTTTGTCTAAATTATTGAATAACAATGAATGATGATGAAAAAGAAAACATCAATGATGAAGAGTTACTCGAATCCTCGCCACCTGATCTCACCGAAGAAAGCAATGCGACCGTTCTTAATTCGTTGCCGGATAAATCTCGTGCAAGGTACGAAAAACAGTACGAGCTCTTTATGAAGTGGTGTCACCAGAAAAAGGCGAAAAAACCAACGGAAAACGTAGTGCTCGCTTATTTTTCAGAAAAATCTAAAATCTGGAGAAGTTCTACTTTATGGTCTACATTCTCGATGATTAAAAGTACTCTCGCAATAAAACAAGATGTTCACATCAACAAATAACCAAAACTCATCAATTTCCTGAAGAAACAAAACAAAGGGTACACTGCAAAAAAATCAAAAACTTTAACCAGAGAAAATATAATAGAATTCTTGTTACATTCACCCGATGAGACATATCTCATGTGGAAAGTATGTATTATTACTTATTAGTTTTAATCTTATACGAAGAGTGGTTGTCTTTTAGATTTGTCTAATAATAGCTGTGGCAGGTGGATTACGACGGGATGAATTAAGAAAATCAAAATTGAATGATATTCAAGATAAAAATGATGTTTTAATTATAACAGTACCAGAATCCAAAACTGACAAACAACGTATCTTTACTGTAACAAACAAAATTTGTCTTGGTATAAATCCCATCGAATTGTTTCGTAAATACTTAGCATTGAGACCTCCACACACAAATCATTCAAATTTCTTTCTCAGTTATCATAAAGGCAAGTGTTTAACCCAAGTTGTGGGAATTCATACCTTTAGTAAGATACCAAGTAAAATTGCTAAATATCTACATTTACAAAATCCAGAAGATTATACAGGCCACTGTTTTAGACGCACCTCAGCGTCCCTTTTAGCTGATACTGGCGCAGACCTTCTGATGTTAAAAAGGCATGGTGGGTGGGCTTCTTCCACCGTAGCGGAAGCTTATATAGATGACTCGATAACAAACAAGATTGAAATTGCTAACAGAATACTTTCTTCCACCACAAATACGAATCAATCAACAAATTCTATCGAAGACACAAACGCATCTATAAATTGTATCGAAATCACAAACACATCTACTGAGATTCCATCAACATCTAGTAGAGATATACATATTCCATCTGCATCCAATCCAATAAATATTAATAATTGTCCTGGAGGTACAATCAACATTACTTTTTGCAAATATTTAATAAATTAATATTGACATTGCAAATATCATTAAGTACATTATATTGTTAAAAAAATAAAATGTTTATAATTCTCTATTATTTATTTTCTTTCCTCAGTGTAATTGTAAAAGTTTTGGATCTTATGCGTCGTCTAAAAAATGTTGTATACGCCGCGGCTGAAATACTACTTTGTTGGACTCGTCTGTTGCTCGCCTCGCTTCGCTCGTCTCGCAATTTTCAGACTCGTCCAACAAAGTAGCACTTTCAGTCCTTGGCATACTAATAACTATTTTGTGTTGTTTCTGAATCAATAAGTAAATTTTATTTACAAAATTTAAATTAGGTTTTAGCAGGCAGATAAATAGTTTTAAAAGGCACAGTTTCTGATCATTATTCCTATTACTGCCAATAGGGAAACAGAAATGTCTTGGACAAGTGCAAATAAAAATTAAAAACTATTTCAGTATTTACACAGCTGACCTATTGTCAAAAACATAGTTTATTATTAAACAACGTTACTACCTAATGTCCTACCATTTTCTTAATTAATTAATTAGGTATAGTAACTAAACATTTGGAGGGAAACACACAAATGACGCCAAACGAGAAAATAAATGTTTTTTTCAACTGAAACTACAACAGGTTTATTTTAAACAAATAAACGTTCTCTCAAATCATTGAAGTTTTGATTCAAATAATGATTTGTTTGGATGAAACAAAGTAAATTTCCTTTTAAAAAACCTATTAGTTTGAAGTGAGTAGGTATAGTAAAATTAATACCTATTTAGAGGTACCAGCCGTTTTAGTAACTTAACGTATGCGGCTTCTTGAACCATCTGACATTAACATGAAATCAAAATTTGACGAAACTTCAAAAACGTGACATCTAATAAATTAGTTACGACGTTCATTTTTGTTGGTAATTTTTTGTTTCAACCGATTTATTAATAATAAATAAGGATGGTCTTATTCTAAATGGGTATAAAATTTACTATATCTACCTACAGCCCCATAATATTTGGTGCCACAAATTTTCAAAATAAATTATTATATATTATATATTTATTACTTGAATATTGTCAAAACAGTATTTGTAATGATGTTTGATGTCATTTGAATGAACATATTAATTTCAAATTGTGAGTTCTATTTATAATATTTTTATTTATATTTATAATGTAACCTTACAATATTACTTTTTTAGATATTGACCAAAATATACTTGATAGTCAAATTTGGCTGAAACACAATAAGACCCTGAAGAAGAAGTGTTGCAGCACTGGAAAAATTCGTATAAATTGAGAAATAAAACTACTGCTGATCTTTTTACAGAGAGGCCAATATTGGAAACTCAATTGGCCCTACAACTGGTAAGTGTGTACTTTTGTTTACATTGTATGTACCTAAGTGTCGAAATATACATTATATACTTACATACTTCTGTCTCTGTTCATATGCTTGTTTCATGTTTTATATTTTCCTTTCTACAATTTCAGTTATAAGTATGTAAGTCAATTTAAAGAGACACATTCAGAAATTTTATTATTGGTATATTTATATCACCGTATTTGTGTTTTACAAATTTTAAACAAGTTTATTTATTTTTGTTGAAGCAATGTTATAATAAAGAATTATTACAGTTTCCTGTAAAATTCTCGTATTTAGTAAAGCGCGTTACCAACAGATATCGAAGAATCAAAACTTAGTTGTAAAGCGTTGAATAATATATATATTTATTCTTCGATATCTACCAATGTTATAATAGTGACATAACATAGCAGACATACTTGTTTGTTGAGCTAACTACTTTTTTAATAATTCTTCTGTATTTTTAAATAAATAGTGATTATGTGCAAAAGTATATGAGCCAAGACCAAAGTATAAATATTAGTGGCCGTTTTTAGACAACAGTTAGAGGATGTGCTGGATACAGCTTCTGGTAAGTTTCATATGCATAATTTCAACTGTAAATTATAAAGTTTATTATAAAATTTTGCAGATTCAAAAGTGGCTATACAGTTATATTTGTTAGCGGCCTTAATACCGCCATATAAGTGGTAGAAGGCAATGGAAGCCATCAATATCCGAATGTAGAGATGTTGTATTTCTGCAACCCAAGGCCCCTGGGGATATAGAAAAATTGAAAAAAGAACGACTGTATATATTATATGCAAAAGGCTTAACGGTTCAATATGATTCTTTATTAAATATGTTTGGACAGATAGCAAAACTTTTCACTTAAATTACCTTTTCAGTACCTAATCAAGCCTTTTTGAATTTGGTTTTAGTTTTGTAGATCTATGTCATCAGCTGCACAAACACTCTTTAATATGAATATCTTTATAGCTGCATACACAAGACTAGAAAGTCAAGAAAACAATGTATTCTGTGTAAAATAATTTAATTTTTATAAAATTGCAAAGCGCTTTCGGCTGTTACGCCATCATCAGTGCGTTACCTGCAAGTAAGTAATAGTAGTTGTAATTTTATAAATAAGGAAATTAGTAAAGAATTACTTACTCGTCAAGTATATACAAGAAACCAAATTAAAAAGTCGACAACACATTGACTAAACAATCATAAAAGATTAAAAATTAAAAATTACATTAAATTCAAAATATTCCCCTGTTTGGGGTAAACTGTCGTTAACTTTTAAACATTTTTATATTTTATAGTTTCTAAAAACATGTGTTTGTAGAAAAGAAATTGAAGTGACATTACATTAATTTGAAGTTGACAAAAACCTAAATTGAATTATGACAGATGACAGTCTTAGTGAACACAGAACTCAAGTTATCCAAAGTGAGCACAGAACTAACATTCTGACCAATAAGTATAAATGTAAATATTAAGGAATTTATTTCAATTTGTAAAATTTTGTTATAAATTATGTAATTTAGAAATGTCCTGAAAACAAATATGTAAATTACCTAAATAAAAATTGTACAATAAATGAACTGAACTGAAATGTATGGTTTCAGTCTGATAATGTTGTGGATAAATGTGAGTATCATCATAGAGATAACTATTTTGGATCTACTATTTTAATCTTTTAATCGTCTATGTAAAGGAACATAAGATCTATTTAATTGTACTTGTGTATTCAAGCAAAAACTATTGTTCGGTAATTCTTTATCAATTTGTAAATCTTCCAAAAAATCGAGCTTATTAAGATTTTTAGAATTAACTTCTTTTAAAATTTGTGAATTCCGATTAGGAGTAAAATTATGTTTGTTAAATTTTATATGATGACCAAAAACTGACTTATCACTTTTGCTCAAATGTTCAAAGTAAATTATTTTACACAGAATACATTGTTTTCTTGACTCTTTAATATGACTCATAATGAAAATAAATAATAAAAGGATTATTTTTAAAAAGTGGGGCATGATTCTTTTTTTTTTAAGAAATCCATTGTTTGAACAAAACAACTCGAGTTTTGATGCAAGAAATTATTCAGAAACTTTAAATAAATGTATTTTTTGACTAAAACAAATCACAATTAAAAAAACGGATAGTCTGGATTTTAAATTAACAAAGGATTGGTTAAAAATAGTAATACTTTGAAGTAAACAACTCGAGTTTGCACAAACGAAATTATTTAGAAGTCTTAAAAAATCCATTGTTCCATTTAAACTTGTAGTTGTTCAAAATAAATAACTCAAGTTTCAAAACAAGAGATGGTCATAACCTTTTAAAGAAATTAATTGTTCATATTAAATTATTAATTGTTGGAAGTAAACAACTTGAGTTTGGACTAAAGATATAATTTCCTTAAATGTCACTGTTTTTGGAAAAGTTGTGAAGCGTAGAATAATATATATTCTTTGATATCTGTTTCTTAAATGTATTCACTTGAATGTTTACATAACACTACAATTAGTTTGAAGATACCAAACTCTTATTTGAAATTTTAAACAAACCGAAATTTTAACTGAGCACCTCTGTTTGGTTGACTCTATTCAAACTTCAGATTTGTTTATCTTAAACAAATTTTCTTTAATTCTAGAAAATCTTTTTCAGAGTCAGGAGGTCAAGTATCTGGGCATAATTCTGGACGCAAAAATAACTTGGAATTCACACCTACATGACAAAACCAATAAAGGGAAAATGGCCCTAATGGCGATAGGAAACACATGGGGACTAAATCCGCGGATCGTTCACTGGCTGTACACAACTTTGATGAGACCCATGGTTACCTATGAAGCCTTACTTCGGTGGCAAAACAGATCAGTGGAAAGCCGAACTGGAGCTTCAAAACTTCAGAGGCTTGCCAGTCTGTGCTTAACAGGTACGATGGGAAGCAGCCCGTCTGCGGCAATGGAAGCCATTCTCAATCTTCTGCCTCTTGCTCTGCATGTTAAGGCGAAAGCGAGTATGGCTGCATACAGGCTGGAATGCAATGGGAATTGGCACGAAGGAACCAACTCCCACAATCATTCCAGAATAACAGATTTTATCACAAACTCGCTTCTTGAAATGAGAAGTGATAACATCTTGGCCACAATTAACGATAACCAACCATACCATATCCAGCTAAATTGGGATGGGTTGGAAGATGCAGTCAGGAAGGAACGTTGGAGTGGTACACAGACGGATCTAAAACTGACATAGGAACAGGAGCTGGTGCCAGACCCAGGTGCAAGGTCCATGCATCGTTGGGGAAGTTTGCATCTGTATTCCAGGCAGAAATCTACGCTATCGACACGTGTTTGCGAATGAACATCGAAAGAGGGTATAGAGGCCAAAAGATCCTCATACTCTCAGAAAGTCAGGCAGCACTGAAATCTTTATCATGTCCCCAGATCAGATCTAGACTGAAATATCAGAATATCAAAATCTGCTGCACGTAGTTGTACATCTCGGTGGATTAAAACTAAACATCGGACGTACTGGAGACACGTGCCAAAACAGGAACACAGAAAACTCTTGGTCAAAAAACTCTCGAAGTTGCTGACTAACGAAATATTAAACCTCAGTAGGGGCTAGATAAGGAAAGTGACGGGATTACTCACCGGTCACTGTACCTTAAGGAAGCATATGCATACAATTGGCATATATAGGGAGGAACCTATCTGTCGGTTGTGCATAAAGAGGAGGAAACAGCCTCTCGCATTAACTTCGAATGTGAAGCACTGTCTCATTGGAAATATAGACTCCTAGGAATAGAGTATCCAAGGGAATATTTCTCCAAGAAGGACCTAGTGAAAAGATTGTTGAGCCTGATAAGGGCTACTGGTCTCTTCACATAAACGGTATAACCAAGAGCACAAAAAGCCTAAAGTGCCGAGGTCTCTAAGCATCTGACTGGTGGTGCCAAACTAATCAACCAATCAATCAACAATAAAATGAATCATCAGAAATGTCAATATTTTCAATTGGATAGGAAATTAAGCGTTCAATTTGATGTTTTTCAATTTTTTTACGCGAAACAACATTTTATAATCAACATCCGAATAAATTGTTATCTCTAAGTGAATTATCGGTGAAATTCGGTGTTAATTTATGTTTGATTCAAATTGGAACGTGAGCGTGGAAGCACCAAAAAAGTAATGAATATACGCCGTATCTGATTCAATTTCGAACCAACAAATGAAACTTAAAATTATTTTAGCGAAAACTAAAAAAGGAAAATCTAACGATGAATTAGCTTTTTTATACCCCAGGGAGGGAGATGATACTGGAGTGGAAAAACAGAGATAGTACTTCATATAAAAGTTTTGACTTACCCACTTGTGTGTGTGTGAGGTTGTGATATTGACTGCGGATCCCTACGGTTCCATTAGCCTAATCAATGACTTACCCACTTCGTTAACGAATTATATAAATTTGTTGATAGAAAATTAAACAGTAAAAAAAAAATTTTATTTTACACATTTTCCGTAATATATAGGAATTTTCATGTAACAAATGTTCCTATTTTAACCTAAATATGAGCCTTGAGTCCTTATTTATCCTTTGTCCTGAAGAATTCTTCAACAAATCTCCTGGGAGCCGTCATGTGCACCAGTAATTTTCTCGTACATGCGACGTTTGCGTTCTAAAGCTTGACGGACAGAAATGGCAAATCAGCGTTGCCATTTTACTTATACAGATATGGAGATTATTTTATCATTTCATCTTACTCTCACCCACTGAATCGACGTGGACTTTGTTTTTGTTAATTGGGACGTAAATTTCCTGGAGATAATTCGGAAATTAGAGAACAAACATTTACATCACTTAAAATTGTCACTATCATCTCCTACCTTCTTATACAGGTACATTCAAATAAAAACGGAACATAGGGATTTAGTGTATTCGCCGATCCAAATAGTCCACCTACAAAACATTTCTATAAGTTCACTTCAATGAATATCAAGTATTGATCTGGACAGCTGGATTCAAAATCACTGTAAAAAAGCCCGCCTCTTCTCCTTCCAAAATTTGTTAGTTATGTGCGAGGTGTGTCCGAAGTGCGAACTGCGATTTAGTATTGAGTAATTATTTGATGTGGGTAGTAAACGTCGCTACATATTGAAACAATATGCTTACGTTTTATGTTGTTTAAATCGAAAATTAATTGTTAAATTCTCTTTAACAATTAATGTTTCGAGTTAAGATAATATGTTTTGATTTCTTTTGGCCATAACGGCTTGTAAAATAAAAATAAATTCGTAAATAAAACAAAATAGGATTCTTTAAATTGAAACAAAATTATGGGCTTGAACACTCACCGATCGACTGACTGACTGAATTGGAATTGTACGATATGTTATAGGTGTCCAAATAAACGATTGTAATAATCGTGTTGTTAATCTGTTGAAGCTGGATGTTGGTCGACTAGTTCAAAAGCAGTTCTGATATAATGCTTAAAATCCCTATGTTCCGTTTTTGTTTGAATGTATCTGTATAGTTCCGGTAATAGAAATTTGAAAATTTAAAAAGTGAGGTTGAGTTACAGTCAAAAAATCACAGAGGCCATAATAATGGCAATTTTTACCTGAAATTGTAGAGACGCACTCTCATAAGATGAACGAATATGGAAAAAAATTTGCGTAACCGTATCTGCGATATTTTGTATACAGGAGTACACAAAACTTAGGGGTAAGGAATTTAAAAAAAAATAATAATATGATATGGATTTTCGGAATCTACGGGATCGAATTAGTGAATTTGCATATAAAAAAGTGTCGGAAAAAGATTAGTTCCGATTTTGGAAATTTGAAAATTCAAAAAAATGTACATCACTCAAAATTGTGACTATCATCCCGTACCTTCTGGCCGCCAATCCAGATAATGTTTGTCTAAAATGAATTGCAGAAGTAATTGCACGTGTTCGTCTTCCCTTGTCGGCGTTTTCCTTTGATTACGATACGCCTATTTTTGTTATTTTGAATATTACGCCCAAAAATTACCAAAAAGCATTCAAAAACCATCAATTAAATTGTCCAAATGTCCAATAGTCCGTATAGTATAAATATTGGTGACCAAGGTCTCTTAGACGAATACGTGAGTTCATATATGCATGTGTTTCCACCTACGTGTAATATTTTGTTGCAAGGAGTAATATTTTGAAAAGTAAATTCGACTCCGCTGATCCAGAGACTATGTGAATAGGAAAGATACATCATGCCGCACAGGGAAAATGTTTCGTTATTTCCGGACATAGCGACTAGAAACCAAACTGCATATTTTATGAGATTTTTTTCCTTTTACAATTTTGTCTTAACAAAATAAATGGTAAGTCCTCAATTTCGTTTTCAAAGCGTAAAAAATCGATTTCCATTATTTGAAAACGTTTATCCCATCTTTTCGAAAAAATCCCTCTATCAAGGAAAAACCAATCTAAAATCTGCAATTCCCGAATGTCGACCGTTTGGAATTAACTAAAACTCTTTGTAGTTGGCAGAGACAAAACTGCCACGACCCAATCTCATCAGGCACTAATGAAAGTGATGATCCGTGGTGGCTATGGAATCAGATAGAACTAAAAGTTCATTTGTTTTCTGACCACTCTTCGCTGCGGCAGTTGTTTGCTGCACGGTTGCCTCCATTTCCACGTTTATTGACTCCCTGATGGAAATCTCGAATTTAGTGGGTGATATCGTTACATGCACCTAAACTCCCATTCGGTTATTAATTAGGACAGCACCCTTGTTATTCACCCTCACCAACATTAAAACACCCTGTAAACTGTTTAATTTACTTGTGTTGAAAATAATGGTGAATTGAAAAAAAAAAAAAAAGCTAGTGTGGTTTGTAATCAACGTTTGGACCGCTATTGGATCCAATTTCGTGAATTTTATGTGTGACGATTTCAATTTCAACTACCGGGGATTCACAAAATTATATACATATATTTTGTTTCATGTGAATTTAATTAAAATGGGATTGAGTGTTTTATAATTAAAGACTGTTCCTTTTTGTTCGGGTTTTTATTCAGGATGTCCCAAAAAATTTTTATTAAAAACTTGGGAGAAACAGATATAATGATATACTCGGAGAAAAAGACATTTTCTCCCGACTATAGTACTTCTAAATGCCACACCTGAAGATGGGTTACTCTGTATAGTTTAAAATTGACTATAAACGATCCGATATAGACAAAGAAAAATTTCAAGTTACCGACAGTAACGATCTCTCTACAAGCAAATTCCAAAGTTTCCAGCATCAGAAGCACGCCAACTCTAAAATGCATCATTTTCAGTTTTCAGACAATTTATCTCCGCAAACGTGATGAAATATTATTTTCAGAACTGTCGGTCGGAATAACTCATTTATGAATAAATACAAAGAAAACTCGCAGTGACTATCCATCCAAATACGTGTTCGTACAATTTACAATAGAAATTTCACTATTTTGCGAATAATGAATGAAATATGGAGTAACGTTGGGAAAATATTGTAGTGAAATTTTATTTTTTTAGTTTAAAACATACAGGAGTACGCAAAAGTTAAGAAACGGAAGGAGTATGAAAAACGTGGAACAGACGATGGAAAAAATGCAAGAGGAGAAAAGAAGTAGATGCCGGTTAGAGCGCGTCCGAAGGAAGGTGCAGAGGACCGAGTCTCCCCGACTAGGAGATGGTCTTCATGAAAGTGGTGTTCATTAAGAATATCCAGAAATACTAGAGGAAGGAGATCGTCCAAAGAACCGCAAGAGAAGAAAAAATTGTAGACAAATCCATCTAAGGAAATAAGAAGACGACGTCCAGCAGGTGGCCGTCATCTCCGGAGTATCCACCACTAAACAGGATGGGATTGCAGACATCCGAGACAAGTTCGGAGTAAAGATCCCCTGCGAAGTATCCGAGGATTACAGGAACCTAATCAGGTACCTGAACGAAGTGGAAGTGGAATGGCACTCATACACACCAAGAGAATAAAAGAAGGGAAAAGACATCAACGAACTACAAGAAGACATCGAAAAGGAAGGAGTCCAATCGGTAAAAGTAGGCAGATCCAAGTACGGCGAAATAAAACCAATGCCCGTCTACATTGTGGAGCTGAATGAACAATAAAAAGAGAAGATAAGGAAGATCAAAGAGATCCAATACGTGAGGATGAGATGGGAAGAGCTATGAAGAGGAAATGAACCAACACGATGCTAAAATTGCCAGGAATTCCACCACGGAGGACCACACTGTTACCACGAGTAAACAAGATCGAGAGACAAATCAGCCACCTGCAGCGAACTACAAAAGATTCTCACAAGCCCCAAACAACAGGAAGACAGAAAAGATACCGAAGCCAGTCCCGAAAGGAACCCTTTGATGATTAATTAGTATTCTGTATCTGTAGAGTGAGGAGGGTGAGTTAAGGCCCACAGCACTTAGGCCACATGTGACCCATTGTACATCCTCCCGAGGAGTTGTCCTCCTAGGTCATCGTCCAGGGACTTTAGAAAATTTTTCTACGGGGTCGAATTAGTAGATTTCAATAAATAAAAGTGTCGGAAAAAACTTAGTTCCGATTTTGGAAATTTGAAAATTCAAAAAGTGAAGTTGAGTTATAGTCAAAATTACACGCGCCTAGTCAAAAAATCATAGAGACCATAATAATAGGAATTTTGGATGCAATTTTAGAGACACACTCTCAGAAGATGAACGAATATGGGAAAAAATCAGTGAAAACGCATCTGCGATATTTTGTATACAGGAGAACGCAAAAGTTAGTGGTACGGAATTTCTAAAAAAAAATTATTTGTATTATGGACTTTAAAAAATGTTTATATGGATTTTCGGAATCTACGGGGTCGAATTAGTGGATTTCAATGAATAAAAGTGTCGGAAAAAGCTTAGTTCCGATTTTGGAAATTTAAAAATTCAAAAAGTTAGGTTGAGATATAGTCAAAATTACACGCGCTGTCAAAAAATCATAGAGACCATAATAATAGGAATTTTGAGCTGAAATTTTAGTGACACTCAGAAGGTGAAGAAATATGGAAAAAAATCTGCGAAAACGCATCTGCGATATTTTGTATACAGGAGTACGCAAAAGTTAGTGGTACGGAATTTGGAAAAAAAAAATTATTTGTATTATGGACTTTAAGAATTTTTTATATGGATTTTCGGAATCTACGGGGTCGAATTAGTAGATTTCAATAAATAAAAGTGTCGGAAAAAGCTTAGTTCCGATTTTGGAAATTTGAAAATTCAAAAAGTGAGGTTGAGTTATAGTCAAAACTACACGCGCTAAGTCAAAAAATCATAGAGATCATAATAATAGGAATTTTGAGCTGAAATTTTAGAGACACACTCTCAGAAGATGAACGAATATGGAAAAAATCAGTCAAAACGCATCTGCGATATTTTGTATACAGGAGTACGCAAAAGTTAGTGGTACGGAATTTCGAAAAAAAAAATTATTTGTATTATGGATTTTAAAAAATGTTTATATAGATTTTCGGAATCTACGGGGTCGAATTAGTGGATTTAAATAAATAAAAGTGTCGGAAAAAGCTTAGTTTCGATTTTGGAAATTTGAAAATTCAAAAAGTTAGGTTGAGTTATAGTCAAAATTACACGCGCCAAGTCAAAAAATCATAGAGATCATAATAATACGAATTTTGAGCTGAAATTTCAGAGATACACTCTCAGAAGATGAACGAATATGGGAAAGAATCAGTGAAAACGCATCTGCGATATTTTGTATACAGGAGTACGCAAAAGTTAGTGGTACGGAATTTCGAAAAAAAAAAATTATTTGTATTATGGACTTTAAAACATTTTTATATGGATTTTCGGAATCTACGGGGTCGAATTAGTGGTTTTAAATAAATAAAAGTGTCGGAAAAAGCTTAGATCCGATTTTGGAAATTTGAAAATTTTAAAATTCAAAAAGTGAGGTTTAGTGTTATAGTCAAAACTACACGTGCTAAGTCAAAAAATCATAGAGACCATAATAATAGGAATTTTGAGCTGAAATTTTAGTGACACACTCTCAGAAGATAAACAAATATGGAAAAAAATCAGCGAAAACGCATCTGCGATATTTTGTATACAGGAGTTCGCAAAAGTTAGTGATACGGAATTTCGAAAAAAAAATTATTTGTATTATGGACTTTAGACAATTTTTATATGGATTTTCGAAATCTACGGGGTCGAATTAGTGGATATCAATAAATAAAAGTGTCGGAAAAAGCTTAGTTCCGATTTTGGAAATTTGAAAATTCAAAAAATGAGGTTGAGTTATAGTCAAAACTACACGTGCTAAGTCAAAAAGTCATAGAGATCATAATAATAGGAATTTTGAGCTGAAATTTTAGAGATACACTCTCAGAAGATGAACGAATATGGACAAAAATCAGTGAAAACGCATCTGCGATATTTTGTATACAGGAGTTTGCAAAAGTTAGTGGTACCGAATTTCGAAAAAAAAAATTATTTGTATTATGGACTTTGAACAATTTTTATATAGATTTTCGGAATCTACGTGGTCGAATTAGTGGATTTCAATAAATAAAAGTGTCGGAAAAAGCTTACTTCCGATTTTGGAAATTTGAAAATTCAAAAAATGAGGTTGAGTTATAGTCAAAACTACACGCGCTAAGTCAAAAAATCATAGAGACCATAATAATAGGAATTTTAAGCTGAAATTTTAGTGACACACTCTCAGAAGATAAACAAATATGGAAAAAAATCAGCGAAAACGCATCTGCGATATTTTGTATACAGGAGTTCGCAAAAGTTAGTGATACGGAATTTCGAAAAAAAAATTATTTGTATTATGGACTTTAGACAATTTTTATATGGATTTTCGAAATCTACGGGGTCGAATTAGTGGATATCAATAAATAAAAGTGTCGGAAAAAGCTTAGTTCCGATTTTGGAAATTTGAAAATTCAAAAAATGAGGTTGAGTTATAGTCAAAACTACACGTGCTAAGTCAAAAAGTCATAGAGATCATAATAATAGGAATTTTGAGCTGAAATTTTAGAGATACACTCTCAGAAGATGAACGAATATGGACAAAAATCAGTGAAAACGCATCTGCGATATTTTGTATACAGGAGTTTGCAAAAGTTAGTGGTACCGAATTTCGAAAAAAAAAATTATTTGTATTATGGACTTTGAACAATTTTTATATAGATTTTCGGAATCTACGTGGTCGAATTAGTGGATTTCAATAAATAAAAGTGTCGGAAAAAGCTTACTTCCGATTTTGGAAATTTGAAAATTCAAAAAATGAGGTTGAGTTATAGTCAAAACTACACGCGCTAAGTCAAAAAATCATAGAGACCATAATAATAGGAATTTTAAGCTGAAATTTTAAAGACACACTCTCAGAAGATGAACGAATATGGAAAAAATCAGCAAAAACGCAGCTGCGATATTTTGTATACAGGAGTAGGCAAAAGTTAGTGGTACGGAATTTCGAAAAAAAAAATTATTTGTATAATGGACTTTACAAAATTTTAATATAGATTTTCGTAATCTACGTGATCGAATTAGTGGATTTCAATAAATAAAAGTGTCGGAAAAAACTTAGTTCCGATTTTGGAAATTTGAAAATTCAAAAAATGAGTTTGAGTTATAGTCAAAACTACACGCGCTAAGTCAAAAAATCATAGAGACCATAATAATAGGAATTTTGGGCTGAAATTTTAGAGACACACTCTCAGAAGATGAACGAATATGGAAAAAATCAGTCAAAACGCATCTGCGATATTTTGTATACAGGAGTACGCAAAAGTTAGTGGTACGGAATTTCGAAAAAAAAAATTATTTGTATTATGGACTTTACAAAATTTTAATATAGATTTTCGTAATCTACGTGATCGAATTAGTGGATTTAAATAAATAAAAGTGTCGGAAAAAGCTTAGTTCCGATTTTGGAAATTTGATAATTCAAAAAGTGAGGTTGAGTTATAGTCAAAACTACACGCGCTAAGTCAAAAAATCATAGAGACCATAATAATGAGGCACACTCTCAGAAGATGAACGAATATGGAAAAAAAGCGAAAAGGCATCTGCGATATTTTGTATACTAGAAGTACGCAAAAGTTAGGTGTACGCAATTTCTAAAAAAAAAATTGACTTTTTTTTAAATATAACATTTATACCTCCTCTGTTTATATGCTAGTATCTTTGTAATTCGCTAATTTTTTTTTTGTTTTTGACATTTTTACCTGAAGCTTTTACAGAACAGAAGTAAATTAAATTCCAGTTTATTAAAAAAAAATTCTTCTTGTCGTACGCGAATTTCAGTTCCAGTTTTTCTCGCAATGTAAAATAATCGCTGAAGTGAACTTATTAAAAAAAATAAATAAAGAACAAAACATTCACTGAAATGTTAATAAAAGCTATGTATGTAAATAAAAACAAAGGAGTTCATATTTCACCCTACAGTAATATTAAGAAATATACAGGGAGAATTTTGACTGAAATTTCTTTTGGTTATATTATCACAGCCTCCTAAACACACTTAAATTTTTAAAATCCGGTATAACCGAAAGTGTTATGTCTGTCAAAATATTTGAATGTCAATTCGCCATAACTTGTGACCCATATACAGTGTGGCCTCCTTAAGATCGCTATACCCAGTTATAGCAATTGAAATTTGATGAACTTCAGATTTTGGCAAATGGACTATTTTTACTTATTAACATCTGATATATGTCAGTAGCGTACATTTTTAAGAGGCTTCAAAACGTCAATCTTTCAAAAAAAAATTATTGCAATCTGTCTTCTTACATTATTTTTTAAAATGTGCTTACTTACAGCTCCGGTTGCATTGAATACATTGTTTATTCTGAGTACTGAGCTACTGTTAAAAGGGAGACAATTTTTATGTCTATGGTTAAATATTCAGAATACTTCTCTTAAGATTCGGTCGTTGTCTCCACAAAGACGTATAATTTCAATTTTTTCTTGTACCGACAATTTTTCTTTGCTTTAGATAAATAATTATTATTTTAATAGCAAGTTCAACGAAGGTAAATCAAATTATTATGACATTTGCATAAACTGGCATTTGCACAGAAACTAACATCAAAGAAGAAAGATTGCAATTACTATTTTTAAAACACGGATTTTTGAAGTCCCCATAAAGCCGTACGCTACTGACACAAATTCAATATTCATAGGAGAAACCACTCAACTAATTGTCTTTTACTGACCACCAAAATTTGTTATTCATAATACATCAATTAGCGTATACAGGGTGAGTCATAACTATTGGGACATAGGCTAAGGGCCGATTGTTTGGACCAAAATATGGCGATAGGACCAAATATGCCTTAATAAAATATTGTTATGGAAAAAGAAAAAGTTGCATTTTTTTTCATTTTTTGCTAATAATTTCACTGTTTATTTTATACAAAGAATATTATTTTATGTATTATTTTACATTTTGTTACAGGGAGCGCCACGTGAAGGATTTCTGATGATGAAATCGACTGGAAAATTTTTAGTTATTTTGAAAAATTTCTTCGTAATATTGGTACTCTTGTTTAAACACGATATTTTCATCTGTTTTCGAGAAAAACGCAATTGAACAGTTCAGGGTATCTGAAGGGGATTTCAAGTAACGGACAATAAAAAAACTTCTATGCCTTTTCTAATACTTTTAATAAAGGACTTTCGGACTTCAAAGAAAATATTATTCTGTCCCCTTATAAAGTAAGCCGCATTTTGTATTTTCCTCCAGAGTTCGTCTCTTGAGTTAATTTCATTGGCATAAACTAAGGACTTCATAAATATGTCCCCAAACATAAAAATCAAGCGGGTTATACTCAGGACTTCTTGGTGCCCATTCAAAATCACTTCCTCTATCATTGAGGACATATGTCACTTAGATGAATTCTAACAACTAACATTTTCTTTCTTACAGCTAGTGACAGATTATCCAAAATATCACTAAAAGTATTTTGCAGAAAAAAATAATAATCTCCATTTAAATTTGGAGGCAGAACATATGGCCTTAGTAATTGGTCGCCTATAATGTCACACCAAATATTCAATTTAAACTCATGCTGATAATGTCTTTCTTTCCGAGCATGCGGATTTTGTTCGTCCTAATAATGGCCGTTTCATCAATTAAATACCCCCCTGATATAGTTAGTGTATATTAAGTAGATTATTCTCTCTTACGATGAAGAAATCTATCAAAAACGAAACAGTCGACTAGAATATTACGTTACGTTTTTTATATTGGAATTTACTTTATGATTAAAAGATTTTCGTCAGCATGTTAAAAACGCTTCCTCGAATTTCAGCTGTATTTAGCGCCCTACTTTTCTATAATACACCTTCCGCCGTCATCCCGACTTCTTTTAAATGAAATCTCTTCTCTAAAGCCAGTCGATTAGATCCGACGTCAAAAGAAGTTATATGATTTCTTTTGGGTTTGCTCAAAAATCCTATTTTTTTTTTCATTTAAACATTATATAAGTACTTGTAAGAAATTTAGATTCCTAGGGAATGAATGAATTATATTTCTAATCTGGTTCCTATAAACAGTATGGGACTAAGAAACTAGAAAAAATCTGGACCGTAGTTCATTTTTTACATATAAAAAATTTCAGCCTAAAATTATTAAAGACCGGTCCTGATTTTTTCTAGTTTCAATGGTCTTCATAGCAACCTCAATACTAGGTAAGAATATATACAGTTACTCTTGAATCGCCCTGTATAAAAGTATCGTGAAATATTGGCTGGAAAAGCACAGCTCGACAAATATTTAGAAAAGCCGTTGTCGTCGTGGTGTGTTTTTCTTACAGAGATTTCCTTTTATTTAAAGACACGTATGAAAACAATATTTTTCCAGCTTCTCTACTTTACCTTCGCAGGTTTCTCTAAAAAAAAACAAATATATTCCAATAAAAGAAAAGCCGGGTGAATGGACGACATCGAAATATAAACCAGTTTTGTTTTTATTTCTCTATAAAACGTAGAGGAAACTTCAATTTTGAGACTACTTAACCAGTGAGAATGGGTATGAAATAATTCACTTCCTCTAAGTTACTTGGATCCAATTTCCATTTAAAAGTCTTACCAATCGTTACTTTGTTAAAAACCTTTAAATACTTGAAATTTTTTGTACATCCCCGCTATTTTCTAAGTAAAGGGTTAGACTATCAAAAAGCACTTCCTGCTTCGTCTTTCTTATAAACTCGAAGCGACGTCTATTGTCTTTGTCTGCAAGAAAATCACAAAATCTTATTTGTTCTGAACGCAAGTTGTGAAAAAGACTTACTAGCATTAAAAGCAACTCCTCGTTATATATCCTTTGATAACATCCAAAAAGAATTATACATCAGAGAGCTTATTTATAACCCTGTGCATCGTTAGACAAGTCTTTTGATCATCATCTCTACAGGGTATTTGAGATATTTTACATTAAAAATTTCTCTCGTAATAAAATATAAAGTCTGGCAACATCGCTTCCAATTTTACGCATAATATTCGTACTTGTTTATTCTGATGCATGAATTCATTATTAGCGACGTTGTCGGAAAGTAATGATCGTTTGGCTAGGGTCGAATTCCGCAAAACTACCTGGAACTATCCGAAAGAGGGATTATCGTATCATTAGCAAGTGGGACTAGAAGCTCTCGTAATTTATCGAGAAGGTCAAGGAAAAGGATGGAAATTTATCGAGAAGGGCAAGGTAAATGATTGAAGAAGGTATACAGTGTTGAAAAAAAAAGGTGAGCGGTCGTCGGACCACCGACAGAAGCTTGCTTCTTATGCACAATAGAATGACCATTTTTCGTGAATTTTTCACCATTTTTCAAAAATTTTGGCAATTTTTGACAATTTTGACAGTTTTTGAAGAATATTGACAATTATTGACCGTCTTTGACAATTTTTCAAAAATTTCAACATATTTGGCAATTATTGACCATTTTTTCAAAATTTTGAAAATGTTTTCAAATTTTAATAATTATTGACCATTTTTGACAATTATTGACCAATTTTGACAGTTTTGACAGGTTCTGACAATTATTGACCATTTTTGACAGTTTTTAAAAAATTTGACCATTTTTCAAGAATTTGACAATTTTTAATAATTATTGACAGTTTTTTATAATTATTGACCATTTTTTCAAAATTTTGACAATTTTTGGCCATTTTTGACAATTTTTCGAAAAATTTGACCATTTTTCCAAACTTTTGACAGTTTTTGAAAATATTTAGCAAATATTAACCATTTTTTCAGAATTTTGACGATTTTTCCAAATTCTTGACAATTTTTGATCATATTTAAAAATGTTTGACAATTTTTCAAAAATTCTAACAATGATTGACCATTTTTGACAGTTTTTGAGGAATGTTGACAATTTTTGGCCATTTTTGACAATTTTTCGAAAAATTTTACCATTTTTCCAAACTTTTGACAGTTTTTGAAAATATTTAGCAAATATTAACCATTTTTTCAGAATTTTGACAGTTTTTGACGATTTTTCCAAATTCCTGCCGATTTTTGATCATATTTAAAAATGTTTGACAATTTTTCAAAAATTCTAACAATGATTGACCATTTTTGACAGTTTTTGAGGAATTTTGACAATTTGGAAATTACATATTTGGCAATTATTGACAATTTTTCAATATTTTAACAATTATCGATCCTTTTGAACCATTTTCGACAATTTTTGACGAATTTTGATTGGTGTTGACAATTATTGACCGTCTTTGACAATTATTGACCATTTTTGACAATTTTTCAAAAATTTTTAACATTTTTCAAAATTTTCAACAATTATTGACCATTTTGACAGTTTTTGGCAATTATTAACCATTTTTTCAAAATTTTGACAGTTTTTGACAATTTTTGATCATTTTTCCAAATTTTTGACCATATTTAAAATTTTTTGACAATTTTTCAAAAATTTTAACAACGCTTGCGATTAGGTCGATCTCGCCTGATATGTTCAATAATGTTAGAAGACAGTTTTATTGAAGATTAGGATGTTGCCAAGTCGTTCGCGGTAAACATTTTGAACATCTACTTCATTGACATTCATAGTTCTTTTTAGTGTTTTACATTTTATTACGTTTTACATTACATTTTAGTTTGTGATTGTATCGTAGCGAATTTCGGTAACCACATGATTTTATTTTATTCTATCCTAATTTTTGCAATAAACTTGAAAACAATAACATTTTTTAATAGAGAATGAAAAGACCTTTCAAACCATATATCACAAGCCTATATTTCCCATTTAAAAAATTCGGGGTTGTACCTGTCATTCGAACTACTTGAAGGAAGGGATCGCGTTTTCACGTTCATTTATAATTTAAATTTGACGTGTTTCGGGATTTTTTATAAATATGTACAGTAACCGAAATAATGAATTTATTCCGTTTGGTTTTTACACACTGTATAAGCTTTTAACGAGAACGATATTTGGAATTGTTCTTGACAGGAAAGTGTCTTAGTTTGAACATTGTATAAAACTGAGAATGTTTCATTTTTCAAAAGATTGTTCTAACAAGCGTTCAATATCTTTGTGCAGATTGGGCACTTTATCAAGAATGAAAATATTTCACATTTCGCCATATACTGCCTTGTCAGATACTAAGTATGGCCATTCGTTTCACCGTTTGGTTGATGGCTTTGTGTATTTGCATTTACTTTGGAATATTCTTTTGGCTTTTTCCTAAAATTTCAACACTATTGAATTTCAAAAGAAAAATACTTCGTTTGATACCAACTGCACTCAATTTTTAATAAATAATCAAATTTGACTATAAATTATAAAAGTTGAGCAAAATGATCCATAGATTAGAAAATATGTAACTTTTCTAACAAAAATTTGATTTTTAATAACTAGTAGGTACCTCAGCTCGTGTTATATTATGTTATTAACCGGCCGGATATATGCCATGCTCACTAATAGAACAGCCACTACTTCTCAGCCACTACACCTCTTTTCGTTCAGGTAAAATTTTACTTTTTGGGATGCAACTCGCCGGCCGCCGAAGAAATACACATTTTATTGCATATCTTCTGGAGGGATGAAAGGACAAAATTAAAATTTTTTGTAGGTTATTGTCACTTCAAAGCAAATCAACAGTATTGATTCTGTCAAATTCTAATGAGCCAGTGGCGTAGTACGAGGGGTTCGTAAACTTTTATTGTACCATATTTTTGAAACACCATGTATTTAGAGCTACCGAGTGAACTGTCCAGAACGAACAAGGCAACGCAAAGGGAACACAGTTTGGTGGAATAATTACCTAGAGGGATTAAGAACCGAGGTAAGAAGGCTATTCAATAAAGCCAAGCTCAACCAAAACTGGGACCTGTACAGGAGTAAGCTTACTCACTATAATAAGGAGATCCGGAAGGCCAAAAGGGACTCATGGAGAAGGTTCTGTGAGGAAATTACAGAGACCACAGAATGCGCCCGAATCCACAAAGTTCTGGCCAAAGAAGGCTCCAATGAAAAGGTGAGTCTCCTGAAGAAAACGGACGGGAACTATGCAGAAACGGCTCAGGAAAGCTTGGAGTTGCTGACAAGAGCACACTTCCCAGGAGCTATCATGTATCTAGGTCGGCAGGAGGTAGCCAGAAATCTCCAAGAGGTAGGTAGACCCAGTCGGGAAGACTGGAAAATTGCCACTGCTATTACAAGACCAAATAAAATAAGATGGGCGATAGATGAATTCCAACCCTTTAAATCACCGGGAGAGGATGGAATCTATCCAGCCCTACTGCAGAAGGGTAAAGAGGCATTAGTGCCGCAACTAAGTAAGATCTTCAAGGCTAGCCTAGCTTGGAAATATACTCCGGTAATATGGAGGAAGGTGAAGGTCATCTACCTTCCGAAAGTAGGTAGAATATCAGACCAAACGCCCCAATCATATAGACCAATTAGCCTAAAGTCCTTCCTGCTTAAGACTTTGGAAAAGCTAGTAGATAGGTACATAAAGGACAACGCTCTGACAACTCGCCCTCTAAGCTAGCGTCAGTATGCCTACCAACAAGGCAAGTCAACAGACTTGGCTCTGGATGACTTAAACAGGCTACTTTCCAAGTCGATCGATGACAAGGAAATAGCAGTAGCTACTTTTCTGGATATAGAGGGTGTTCGATGTTAATTTTTACTTGTAACTCCGTTTATCCAGGCGCTGTGGCAACACCGCCTAGAACACCGGTGTGTGAACGACCAGTGTAGGTCAGATGTCATGTGTACTACGAGCCGTGAGTTGAAAACATTGCTCTCACGCAATAAACTTGTTAAGTTGATTTTATGCATTTTTTTTCTGCAATAAAAACCCACAAATACAGTCCACTGAAAAAATATTTGTTTATTCACCTCTATTAGTAGTGAAACGCAGACTTAGGTCTCAACATTTGGTCCTTCGAGCCGGATAAAACCAGAAAATCGAGATTGGTTTTGAAGAAGAAACTCAAGCCCAACAACTATCAGGTCAGTCACTTCCTTATTACATGTACCTTTGTACTTATATTTAGTTAGAGTTGATTATAGTACAGTATTTGACATGCCGGGTAACGATGACGAAATAAAAATCCTAAAACTCAAAAGGGGACAATTAAAATCACAACTAACTAGATTTAGAAATTACTTGAATACTATCGATAGTGAAAACGTTGACTGTGTAGATTTAGAAACGCGATTTAGTCGAATAAGGGACATTCTCGACAAATTTGACGACATTCAAGGGCAGATTGAAATACTCATATCTAGTACTGATAATCCTGAACTCCAAGACGAAGAGTTAGTAAGAATTGAATTTGAAAACTCGTATTTTAACATAAACAAAACTACGCAAGGCTATTTACGTAACCAAAATAGTTTGACACCGGACAGAGATAGTGCTAGCACAGACTCGGCAAATTTTATCGGAAATAATATAAAACTTCCTACTTTAAGTCTGCCCAGCTTCACTGGCCAATTTGATGAATGGATAGGCTTTCGCGATTTATTTTTGGACATAGTGGATAAAAATGAGAATATATCGAGAGTACAAAAATTTTATTATCTGAAAGGGTGTTTAAAGGGTGAAGCTGCAGATGTCATCAAAGGCATACCTATTAATAACGAAAACTATGATATTGCCTGGACTATGTTACAGGAACAATATGAAAATCTTAAACGTATAATAAATAAACATATGCGGGCTATTTTTGATTTACCACACGTAAGGCCGGACTCTGAACAATCATTAAAAACATTTATTCATAACTTCAATAAAAACTTCCGTGCATTAACCACGTTGGGACAACCGACGGGCAATTGGGATACACCTATGATTTGTACAATTAGATCAAAAATCGACACTCAATCTAAAAAAGACTGGGACAAATTTACTAAAAGGGATGATTTAAGCGAAATAACGGTACCGCGTTTTATAGATTTTTTAACTGAAAGATCGGATTTAATGGAAGCCGAACACGACGACGGTAAACAAAAAAGGGAGCAACTTAGAACAAACAAAACGTTTATCCATTTGAATAGAAACGTGACATGTAGTTTTTGTTCACAAAATCATTTTAATCAAGAATGTAAAACCCTTCTTTCCAAACCCGTCACAGAAAGATTCAATGAAATAAAGAAACTTAAACTGTGTACGAATTGCCTAAGACCAGGCCATTTTGTTTATGAATGTAGATCACGCGGTTGCAAATTTTGTAATAAAAAACATAATTCGCTTTTACACAGCTCAGAATTAGGTACGAAAACTCCAGTGAATAACGCGGTAACCTCACCAGCTGAATTCACGGAGGAACAAGGCGAGACGGCAACGTCGCGTATCCTCGCCACCTGCGCTTCGATGCAAGGTCATAACAACAGAAAACGAGGCGCCCAAGTTTTACTTGCCACAGCTACAGTTTTTTTATTAGACAAAGATGGAAATAGGATCGAATGCCGCGCGTTGTTAGATAGTGGGGCTCAGTCGAATTTTATAACTGAGAACCTTGCAAAAAAATTAAAGTTGAAAAGTACCGCAGCTAACATCCCAGTGGCGGGTGTCAATGATTCAACCAGTTATGTAACGAATCAAACTTGTACGCGATTAATATCATTAGATAATCAATATGATACGAGGTTAATGTTTTTAATTATAAAGAAAATCACCGATGATTTACCACAAATGTCTTTTGATATTAATGAGCTTAACTTACCGTCTTATATAAATTTGGCCGACCCTTATGCAAACGAAACGAAACCTATTGACATACTCATAGGCGTACCAGCATTTTTTGAAATTCTTGGACCTGGTCAGGTAAAATTAGACAAATGCGGTCCGATATTACAAGAAACTAAATTAGGCTGGATACTTACCGGAAAGGTTTTCAGTCTAAATGCGAACTATGGTTCAGTAAGGTGTAATTTAATTACAGGCTTTGACGATTTACACGATATGGTTCAATCATTTTGGGAATTGGAGGAAATCCAAAATAAAACGCAACATACCCAAGAAGAAAGAGAATGCGAAGAACATTTCGCAAATACGTTTAAGCGCGATATTAACGGTAGATTTGAGCTAGCGCTGCCACTTAAAAATAATTATACGGATTTAGGGAACTCCGAAAAAAACGCGATTAAACAGTTTTACGGTTTGGAGAAGCGATTGAATAAAAATATGAAATTGAAACAGGAATACGCCCAATTCATGACAGAGTACGAAGCACTCGGACATATGACCGAAATACACGAGCATTTGCCAGGCTTAAACTTTTACCTACCGCATCACGGGGTGATAAAGGAAAGTAGTACGACAACTAAACTTAGAGTCGTATTCAATGCGTCTGCTGCTTCTGATTCGGGATTGTCATTGAATGATGTGCTGAAAACGGGACCTGTTATACAAAAGGATTTATTTACCATCGCGACAAATTTTCGTGCTCACAACGTAGTGTTTACGGCTGACGTCGAGAAGATGTATCGTCAATGCAACATCAAACCAGAGTATAGACCGTTACAACAAATAGTTTGGAGAAACGACCCTAACGAGAAGCTGAAGCATTTTAAATTAAACACCATCACCTACGGTACTTCGCCAGCGTCGTTCATGGCATGTCGATGTTTACACGAGCTAGCCAAGCTTAATGAGCATCAGTTTCCCGAGGCGTGTTACTGTATTAAAAACGACTTCTACATGGACGATCTAATTAGCGGTAGCGAAACGATAGAACAAGCTTTAAAATTAAAATTTCAAATCTCCGAAATTCTTAAATCGGCTGGTTTCATTTTGAGAAAATGGAACTCTAATTATACAGATTTATTCGATAACTCAGACGTCAGAGACGTACCGGAATATTTTTTATCGAAGGATGAAAATGTTAAAACGTTAGGACTGGTATGGAACCCCAAAACCGATACCTTTGCTTATTCGGTAAATACATTAGATACTAAATTTGTTACTAAAAGATTTGTTTTGTCTACAATCGCGAGAATCTTTGATCCCCTCGGCCTTATAAATCCCGTGATAGTGCAAGGCAAGTTGTTGTTACAACAAATTTGGCAAAAACAAATAGATTGGGACGATGCCTTGCCTCCAGATATAATGACACTTTGGTTAACCTTCTATAATCGTTTAAAGTACGTTAATTATATTTCTATTCCACGACAAGTACTGACACAACATACTTTGATCGATACGCAAATCCACGGCTTTGGTGACGCGTCGGAAAAGGCGTTTGGTGCTTGTATATATGTCAGAACGGCTAATCTCACTAACGGTTATACTGTCCGATTGTTGTGTGCTAAGTCAAAAATAGCTCCTTTAAAAAAGATAACCCTCCCAAGACTCGAACTAAATGCTGCATTGCTTTTAGCGCGACTGGTGAACAAGGTAAAAATGGAATTTCATATTCCAGTAACAAAAACATTTTTGTGGAGTGATTCCACTATAGTACTGCACTGGCTACGCGCCGAACCCAATTCTTGGAATACCTATGTTGCAAACCGTACTGCCGAGATTAGACGGCTAACGGAATCGCATTGTTGGCGGCATGTGCCGTCTCAGGAAAATCCAGCGGATTTAGTTAGTAGAGGCTGTGCGCCCGATATTTTAAAAACTAACACGCTGTGGTGGGAAGGTCCGAGCTTTTTAAAATACGATGTTGACGCTTGGCCCTCAAGTCAAATTGATGCAGTTGATGACCTTCCGGACAGACGGAAAAACGTGGCCATTTCGTTAGTGAATATCAACGCTGAATTTCTGTTTGCGAGATTTTCGAGATTAACAACATTACAAAGGGTAACCGCGTATATGCTACGTTTCATAAATCGTTTAAAATTGAAAACTACGCCAAGGTGTATTAACCTTAGCTTGATAGAGTTAAACGATGCATCAGAACTTTTGTTAAAGACAGCGCAACGTGAACACTTTTCGACTGAATTGAAATGTCTCAATACCAATAAACCGCTACCCAACAGTAGTAAAGTTAGAAATCTGAATGTATTCGTAGACCATTCAGGACTCTTGAGAGTGGGTGGTCGAATAAGACACTCTCAAGAAAATTTCGATAAAAAACACCCAATTTTACTACACCCTAAACACATTATAACTAGATTGCTTATTGAAGCTGAACATAAAATTTTATTACATGCTGGACAGCAGGCTGTTTTGGCTTCTCTAAGACAAAAATATTGGCCCGTTAACGGTAAGAGTGTGGTCAGGAAGGTACTTCACTCCTGTATCCTTTGTTTTAAGGTTAAACCGACTAGCAATTCACAATTGATGGGGGATTTACCTGAACCAAGATTGTCTCCGGCTCGGCCCTTTTCCACAGTAGGCGTGGATTACGCAGGGCCAATATTATTAAAGGATGGTAGGACGCGTACTCGAAAACTCGTAAAGGGCTATATATGTATTTTTATTTGTTTTCTAACGAAAGCCGTCCACATTGAATTGGCCGGTGATCTGACTTCAGATACATTTTTGAACTGTTTAAAGCGCTTCGTGTCCCGCCGAGGATTGTCTACGCACATTTTCAGCGACAACGGATCGAATTTTATCGGCGCAAGAAACGACCTTAAAGTAACGATCAATTCTTTAGGAACGGATCCTGAATTTAATAACTATTTGATTCAAAATCATATCACATGGACTTTTAACTGTCCTTATACTCCTCATCAGGGCGGGTTGTGGGAGGCGGCCGTAAAGTCAACTAAATTTCATTTGGTAAGAATAGTTGGTAACAGTCACTTGACCTATGAGCAATTGAATACTGTATTGTGTCAAATCGAAGCTGTCCTTAACTCCCGTCCTCTGATTCCCTTGTCAAATGACCCGGAAGATTTAACCCCACTTACCCCTGCTCACCTGCTAATTGGTGACACGTTGACCACTGTACCTCAAATAGACGTCACCAATGTTCCCGAGAACCGATTGAAATTGTTCCTGAGACTTCAACGGATGCTGCAACACTTTTGGCGACGTTGGTCAAGGGAATATTTAACGTCATTACAGCAACGCTCCAAGTGGTGCAAGGAGAATCCGAATGTTAACATCGGAGATCTAGTTGTACTGAAGGAAGATAACTCTCCACCGTTACGCTGGCGGCTAGGAAGGATTACCAAGCTGCACACCGGAAAGGACAATTTAGTGCGCGTAGTGAGCGTAAAAACTGCAAGTGGTGTAATCCAACGAGGTATATCTAAACTGTGCAAATTACCTTTAAACTAATGTAACTCGCCTTGCTATGTAAATGTGTATTCTTTATTTATTAGTATTGTTAATTTTCTTTTGAAAGCTACGAGCTTCCAAGGCGGGCGGAATGTTCGATGTTAATTTTTACTTGTAACTCCGTTTATCCAGGCGCTGTGGCAACACCGCCTAGAACACCGGTGTGTGAACGACCAGTGTAGGTCAGATGTCATGTGTACTACGAGCCGTGAGTTGAAAACATTGCTCTCACGCAATAAACTTGTTAAGTTGATTTTATGCATTTTTTTTCTGCAATAAAAACCCACAAATACAGTCCACTGAAAAAATATTTGTTTATTCACCTCTATTAGTAGTGAAACGCAGACTTAGGTCTCAACAGAGGGAGCATTCAATAATGCGTCTCCAATATCTATAACCAGGTGTATGGAAAGAAGAGGGATCGAACCCATCATCTGAAGGTGGCTTGCAGTCAATCTAGGGAATAGGATAATCACATCCACCCTGGGAGAGGCCCCTTTTGTGGGCGATTCTTGTAGATACTCTTCTCGTACGGCTGTCCGATGAAGGTATTCAGTGCCTAGGGTATGCGGACGATCTTGCTGTCATCATAAGAGGACGGTTTCCAAACACGATATCAGAGCGCACCCAAATGGCGCTTAATATAGTAAGTGGCTGGTGTAGGGAGGAGGAACTGGCAGTGAACCCTCACAAAACTACACTGGTACCGTTTACAAAAAAGAGAAATTTGCAAGGTCTACAAAAGCCACAAATTAACGGAGTGGAAATTCCATTTGCTAAAGAAGTTAAGTACCTAGGGGTAATCTTTGACCAGAAGCTTACATGGAATTCTGACATCGAAAAAACCACGCACAAGGCCAGAATCGCTCTCGGAAGGTGTAGGCAGATGTGTGGGAAGAATTGGGGATTGAATCCTAACATGACCAAATGGTTATATACACAGGTCGTGAGGCCAATGATAACCTATGGATCAGTAGTCTGGTGGCCCAGGACACTGCAGATCGGGGCGCAAAGGCAGTTAAGTGGTATCCAAAGGCAAGCTTTCCCAAGTATCACAGGGGCCATGAGAACGACGCCGACTGCAGCCCTGGTGGTAATACTGAACCTGCCACCACTGCATATCTTCGTTCAGGGAAATGCAAGATCTGTAAGTCAATGATTATTACAGGGGCCTCCTCTGATAAGTCAAGGACAAGGTAAGGTCTACAAAAAGCTATATGAAGAAATAAAGGCAGATCCAATACTGGGAATGTCAATGGATCAGATTGCCCCACAATATAGTTTTAAAAATGAATACACAGTAATCATTCCAGAGAGAAAGGACTGGGATACAGGGCCTCCTATAATAGCGAATCTCAACTGGTACACTGATGGCTCTAAAACAGACTCTGGAGTAGGAGCCGGAATATATGGGGTACAAGAGAAGATCATGATCTCTCTAAGCCTTGGGAAACATGCCACTGTCTTTCAGGCAGAGGTAATGGCGGTGCAATGCTGTGCAGAAGAGTTGATGAGACGGGAGGTAGATAGCCAAAGAATCGTCATCTACTCCGATAGCCAAGCAACACTAAAAGCGATAAGCTCATATCGGACGACGTCAAATCTGGTGTGGGAGTGTCGCAAGGCCCTCAACAGACTAGGTATTCATAATAGAGTGACCCTAGCCTGGGTGCCAGGCCATCAAGGAATAAAAGGCAATGAAAAGGCCGATGAATTAGCCAAGCAGGGAGCGACGGAGGTCATGATAGGGCCAGAACCTTCCTGCGGAATTGCTAAATGCCTCACCAAGGAGAGCATCCACCAATGGATAAACAACCAGGCGTTGCGCTGGTGGCATGAAACTCCGGGGCAAAGGCACGCTAAGCTATTCCTTAAAAGCCCTTCGGTTAGACTGTCACGAGACCTACTATGTCAAAGTCGAGAAACGACGAGGATGATGGTGGGAATGCTGACAGGGCATTGTAGGCTAAGGAAGCGTATGCACACAATCGGTCTAGCAGATGACAGCCTATGTAGGTTATGCCAGGAAGAAGACGAAACCGCGGAGCACTTACTCTGCGAGTGCGAAGGCCTAACAAGGGTGCGGTTTCACCTATTCGGAGAAGAAAAACCGAGGGCAGAGAGCTACGCAAAGGAGGCGGTATCCAGGCTAATAGGTCTAATAAAAAGAATAAAGCTAGATATCGAGCTCTAAATATGGCGGAGGACCACAATAGATCTGCAAAGGTCGCAGTGGGATAGGACAAAGAGCCACTCCAATTCTAATCTAATCTAATCTAGAGCTAAACACTTTTGTCTGCAATACTTTATTAAATTTCCTACATAAAAGGTACTCTTTGTTGAACTCGATACAACACACATTTTTAACTTTTTAATTTTTTTTTTTTTTTCAATAAATTTGGTCTGACGAAAATCCGCACGCCGTGAAAGTTACAAATCATCAGCACAGGTTTAAAATTAACGTTTGGGCTGGAATAATTGGGGACCAGTTTATCGGGCCTTTTATTCTACCGGAATATTTAAATGGACCCTAGATATGTAAATTTTCTTAGGAATAAATTAATAGAACTTCTTGATAGTGTACCTTATCAACGTAGACTGTCAATGTGGTTTATGCACGATGGGGCCTCGCCACATTTTACTCTGCGAGCTAGGGAATGGCTAAATAAAAACTTTACGGGAAAATGGAGAGGCCGTGTAGTAGATGCACCGGTCAAATGGCCAGCACGGTTTCCTAAATGTAATCCAATAGATTATGCCGTGTGGGGAATATTAAAACAAAAAGTATATTTTACACCATTCAATACGGTGGGTGAACTCAGAGAATAAAAAAGTGGAGTGTTGTATCGAGTTCAACAAAGAGTACCTTTTATGTAGGAAATTTAATAAAGAATTGCAGAAAAAGTCTTCAGTTTACGAACCCCTCGTACCACGCCTCTGGCTCATAAGAATTTGGCAGAATTAATACAGTTGATGTGTTTTGAAGAGACAATAACCTACATAAAATGTTAAATTTGTACTTTCATCCCCCTAGAAGATATGCAATAAAATGACCCTTCAACAGCTTGTATCTCACAATCTAAGAAGGTTAGAGAAAAGTTGTATTTGGGTATTTCAAATATTTCCTAACGATCTATCATGCCTCTAATTTACGGTACATATTTATTTTGTATACCAGGTTTTTGCTAGTCATTTACGATTCGAATAAAAATGTATGGATAGGTACATTTCTTTTGACCCTCGTATAGAGGATACTGTATCAAAAAACTGGATCGTATTCGGGGAGTAACGGTTATTGCCGAAATTTATTTTTTCAAACATTACGAGATTCTAGATACTCGTTACTATCATGTTCATTGAAATGTAAAAAGATAAATGTACGCCCATAAAAATTTTGAATAAATTTGCCTAAATCTACCGGAATAATCTACACGGTCGGATATACGGTAATAAAAAAAAGGAAAGAAACGTGTTCATAGAGGTGTGAAAATGAAATGTCTATCTTCGTACTATATCTAAAAACTATTATGTGTAGGATCGTACAAAAGTTTAATAAAAGAAGATAGGTATTTGGGTACGTCAAAGTCAAAATATATACAAGCAACGATGTAATCGTATTAGGAATGTTTGCATTTCGCTATACACTTTACCGTATCGTTAATATACTTTCAACAGCTGTGGAATTCTGGAAATACATTTGTCCGTTGTTGTAAAGGACCTTTCGGCATTCCATGAATATTTTAGACGAAACTAATGATTCTGGTATAACTATAAAATGAACGGGAAAGTTAAATTAACGAAGTACCTCAATTATTCCATTCCAGGATAACTCTTGTCCATATTATTACCTATAAAACCTAAACCGTACCTCGTATCGACCTATATATTCCAGCATTAAATTTACTACATGCAGAAAAAATTTCCCGTTATTTTTTGTGATATTTTCCGAGATGTAGCGCGTTAAAGTTAACCATTGCTGTTTTTCATTTACGTTTTGGCTAACCTTAATTTGACCAGCTATAAAATGGAAATACCACCGTATGTGATGTGATGTTGAATATTTCCATGATAGTTTAGTCCTTTAAGAGGGTCTTCTCAAAATTTTAGCTCAATAATTACATTTTTCAGAATGAAATCCTTTCAAATATATTTCAATCAATGAATAATTATGTTGTCTCAGTGTGCAGACAATATCATGTGTCAAAATCGAATTTAATAGATATCCTGTCGTTTTGAAATCAACATATTAATTCAAAATTGAAAAATGTCCGATATAAGTTGGCGGTGCTATGACGTACTAACCCCTAACACTATCTGCCTCTGTCTGCTTCTATAATTAAGGCCGAAACTGACTTAACAACACAGGGCTGAGTTCGAAAAGTACACTAGAGCGCGCTCGATTAACTCTAGCCGTTCGAATACTCTAGGATGATCGGTCGAACGTTACACTATACAGTTCGAAAACTACGTTCTAACCAACCAAATCGCACAAATGTCACACCATGGAATGAGAATGATCTCTCAGAGCGTACTTTTCGAACTTGACGGTTGTGTATGGATTCACTTAACGCATCGATGCGGGATCAGTACCGCCGCGATACCCGACTATAGGCTTCACTTTATATTGTCAGAGATATTGTATTGTACTGTACTTAGCGAAATATGTGCTGATAAGTGAGTAAACGACGCCGGCAAAGGATCAGCACACCACAAGCACACCGTCCGTAAAATTTTCTCTCTGAGCAATGTGTTGTAGTTGAGGCGTTGACGTGCCTTGTCGGTGCTGTGCTGATGTTGTTAGGTAGGCGCGCTTACATTTAAATACACATAAGAAATAAAATCTGCTGGTGATGATCAGTCGCTGTTCCTATGAGGTGCTGATAAGTGAGTTTCGACCTTTATATCCCCTGGACACCGTAGTGCAGTGTTGTCAAAGTTACTCATAATTGGTTTTTGTATATCTGAGCTGTTTTTTCCCTACAACGTATGAACTAATGGTAAAAATGTCATTTCACATTTCGTTTGTCGTCAGTTTGTTGCCGTTGTGATGTTGAGATGTTATGGAAAGGCCTCTTTAATTGGTGGTATTCCTGGTCACTCGGAGGGTCATCTGACTTTAATAAAACTACGACTTCTGACACTGGGATAAGTTATGTTTATTACCATACTTTAATATTACACATTATAACTAATTAAGATTACTAAATCTATTATAAGTATCTATCATTATATCATACTTATATTATACACTAAATATAACGGAATCAGAATGACTACAATTAAATTAGAATAAATCAGAATATGAATAGCATCTGCATATGTTAGTTATATTGTACCTAGTTCAAGTTCAGGCAGATATTTACTATTTACTGTTATATGTTTATTTACGTGATGAACTTGACTTTCGATACCTGTCGGCCTCGCTGGTTTTATTTATGCATTCTTTAAGGTTCAATGATGCATTGAAAATAGCTTCAAGGGAATTTATTTCTTATTTTATACTATGCCAAAAGGCATCACACCGTTTTTGAGTTGTATACATACAAATACAATTAAGCATAACCTCATATTTGATTAATTTTTGTTTTGTCGTACACGGAACCACAGGTATTTGGATTTACTATGATAGACCTTGTATTATTGGTCGGTTTAAGGTCGATAGGCGTGTAGGGGCTAGTACGTCACACTGCATTACTCCAAAGAGAGCAGCCTTTACAAATGGCGCGTAAAAGTGTACGTTTGAAATGATAATCATGTAACTTATTGCATTATTCATATTGAAAAATAAAAATATACAGTGCGTCCATAAAGTAACGCATAAATTCATTATTAGCTAAATAAACAATAATATTAGAAATTCCCGAAACAGGTCGATTTTTGATTTTGATTCACTATTTTTTCAAATTATAATCTAATATACGGGGTGAACTACCTTCGTGTAATGACGCCATCACCATTTTTTTTTAAATGGAACCCCCCTTTTTTCCAATTTCCGGATTTCCCTTGCTGAGCTGATTCCAAAATAGTTATTTATGATACAAGTGCGTGAAGTGATACTTTTGCGCACGAGTTGCGAAAATGAAAGGCACGAGCGTAGCTTGTTTCGCTTGTTTCGCAACGAGTGCGCAAAAGTAATTCACGCATGAGTATCATACAATGTTTTATCTACGACCACATTAAAAATACTTTCCCTTAATTATATATTACATAACCTCTCCTTTTAATAATTGTGTTTGAATTATTGCCTACCTTCATAATAAGAAATTCATTATCTGGTGCTCCATTTATAAAATCCAAAATCTGTGAAAATTTTTGATTTTTTTGGTTTATGGCTTATGTTTAATAATATAGTATTATTAAACAATGCTTATATCAATATTTAAATTTAAATTTATGGTAGTTTTCAACATTAAATAATGGGACCATAACGTTGATGATTTCCGTTGACTTTTCCGAGAAACATGCAATATGAACATTTTCCGTCTAGTTTTTAATTTTTTTAGTGTAACACCAATCCAAAAAAAAGGTGAGCGGTCGTCGGACTTGCTTGCTTGCTTCTTATGCACAATAAAATGACCATTTTTGACCATTTTTCGAAAATTTTTACCATTTTTCAAAAATTTTGACCATTATTGACCATTTTTTCAAAATGTTTGACCATTTTGGCTATTTATTCAAATTTTAACAATTATTGACCATTTTTGACAATTATTGACCAATTTTGACAGTTTTTACAATTATTGATCATTTTTGACAATTTTTCAAAAATTTTGACCTTTTTAGACCATTTTTCCAAATTTTAACAATTATTGACCATTTTTAACAATTATTGACCAATTTTGACAATTATTGATCATTTTTGACAATTTTTGACCATTTTTTCAAATTTTAACAATTTTTGACCATTTTTGACAGTTTTGACAATTATTGATCATATTTGACAATTTTTCAAAAATTTTGACCATTTTAGACCCTTTTTCCAAATTTTAACAATTATTGACCCTTTTTGACAATTATTGACCAATTTTGACAATTATTGATCATTTTTGACAATTTTTGACCATTTTTTCAAATTTTAACAATTTTTGACCATTTTTGACAGTTTTGACAATTATTGATCATATTTGACAATTTTTCAAAAATTTTGACCATTTTAGACCATTTTTCCAAATTTTAACAATTATTGACCCTTTTGACAATTATTGACCAATTTTGGCAGTTTTGACAATTATCGATCATTTTTGACAATTTTTCAAAAATTTTGACCATTTTTCCAAATTTTAACAATTATTGACCATTTTTGAGCATTTATGACAGGTTCTGATAATTATTGACCATTTTTGATAATTTTTCAAAAATTTTGACCATTTTTCAAAAATTTTTACAATTTTCAACAATTATTGACCATTTTTAACAGTTTTTTAAAATTATTTACCATTTTTTCAAAATTTTAACAATTTTTGACCATTTTTGACAACTTTCAAAAATTTTGACAATTATTGACCATTTTTTTAAATATTTAACAATTTTTGACAATTTTTGACAATTTTTGACAATTTTTGACAGATTCTGACAATTATTGACCATTCACGTTTCACACTTCTTAATGACAGTACAAAATTATTACAATTATAGAACCTTTGACAGAAAACAAAACTCAAAATTATCTAAGGTAACTTAATAAATAATCAAATAAAAAAGAGGGTTATAATGATTATCCCATTTAAAAAGCATTGTACTTTTTCGCACGCTTTAGACGTATGTATAAAATGTAATTTCACGTATTTATATGAGTTTGTAAATGCTTAATTTTAATGGTGGTCGTAGATAAATGTAGTTTTCAGGCATGGAGATCACGATTATACTGTTTTTGAAAATTAGTGGTCGTCCCATCGTAAGATTTTATGAGTACCGTCTATTGTGGTGTAGTTGGACAGTGAGGGTGAAGTTGGACAAGGCGTAGTATTTTCTAACTCACCCCTGTATTTCGAGTAAGGTATTGTATTTTTGGTTTTACTTTCGGTCACTTTTTCTTGAATAGAACTTAAAAACACTCGTTACTGTAGTTACGGACCTGCAGGGAAATTTTGGATAGCTAGCGGGAAATTTTCGGATTCTACCGGGCAATTTTCGCCGAAAAATTCCCGCTTCATATGGGATTTTTAATACATGAGGGAAATATTCTTCGTAACAGATCGTAAAATTAATTTTGGCATATTTCTCAAAAATGTTGATGTCAGTAGCGTAAGATTAAAAAAACGTATTTTGTTGGGGCAAGTTGGACACCAAAAAAATGGTCCGAAATTATAAAAGACAGTTGGTAGTAAAACCAAAAGGAAACTATTCGAAAGAAAACTTGCACCGGGCAGTACAAGATGTCAAATTAAAGCGGCTGATTCTCAGGAAGGCATCAGAAAAATATTCTGTCCCTAAGTCTACCATCTACAATCATTTGAAAGGAATTAAATGTGACAAAAAATATGGTAGTCAAACTATCTTATCGGCTGTAACGATAGAATATCTATCGTTATGATTCGTATTATGTTTCACTATTGAGTTCCAAATAATTTCTTTTTAAACCCGTCATCGACGCCCTTGTCGATAAACATAATATTTTGTAAGCCCCTTTTCTACGTATTTACTTAATTACAGTTACCTGTAAATAATTGTCATATAAGTAAAGCGTGATCTATAGACGTCAAAAAATAATAGTCCAATACTATTAAACGCTTTCAAAATTAGAAAAATAAATTTCCAAAGAGCAGTCCGTCCACTAAGAAGCAACAACTACTTTTCGGGCTATATGCAGAATGGTTGATCCTATCTTAACAGATATACCAACCCCGTTTACTTTAGAAGTGTAATTCAATGTCTGTAGGGGCATATAGCCCGAGAAGTAGTTGTTGCTTCTTGGTGGACGGTCTGCTCTTTGGAAATTTATTTTTCTAATTTTGTAAAGCGTTTAATAGTATTGAACTATTATTTTTTGAGGCCCTTTTCTACGCTTTGCGTCCATAAAAAAAAGAAATTCAAAACAATTCTTCCCTTCTCGCAGGTGTTCAAAACAAACAGTTTTGCACACGACACTACTTCAATTTTCTAGAACAAAAAGTATCTTTAAAACATTTCGCCCCGCCTCTATTTTCAAAATCCACGAATGACAATCAGTCATTCTACCGGCAACATATCCCTCACGCTTTTTCGTGCTATTTTAGAGAGTAGGATAGGCTCCAAGCAGCTCAGACATACCGATTGTAAAGAAACATGTTAAAAAAGTGCAGTTTAATAATGTTGAAAGGCTTTATAGGTGAATCCACATATCATCTGAAATATGTAAACACCTCTTTTTACTTGTTTAAGAGAATAAAAAACAAGTTGGCGTCCAGACTATCTTTTATTACTTTCCCGGCCCTTTTTCCAATGATGAGTGTCCAACACATCCTAATTTAGGCGAAGATCCATACCCTGAGATCAATGAAAGAGTTTATTATCGACGTCCAGCCGATTTTCTACGATGATCTTTTTACCGTTTATTATCTTCCTCCGACGAACAATGTCGATTTCATCTTGCCGTTGATTGAAGAAGTTTCCTGCAGGCATGGTAAATGCCTTCTCTTCTCTTCTCTTCTGCCGGCTTTCAGTCCTTTTCTCTTCTCTTCAACCAAAAGGATCATTACTGGAATTTCTTGTACGGGGTGTTACAAATTGGCCCCCAACGTTACAGTTACAGCATAAACATTATTAAGCAAAGGAATCATGATGGCAGCCAAATGGAATTTGGCTGTGAGATATTAGAATGAGTGAAGTCTTACTTGGATCGGCCTGGAAAGTCCGTCAAAATTTTCAACAACAACGTTCCTGGCTATGAGTGGTCAAAGATTTTCTAACTTGTAGGTTTATATAAACACTTTGTTGGCAGATATATTTTTTTGTACAGAATAAAATATTTGTTTATAACGTTTTTGAATAAAGATTTGGACTACAATTCATATAACTTTGATTTTTTAAGCCCAAAAACGATATGTATAACTTATAAAAAGGTTTTTTGTGTCCAACTCCGCCTATATGGACATCCGTAGTTGGTTTTAGAAGAGTTAAGGGGAAATTCCAGCTTCCCCCCACTCTACCCATTTTCCAAAAAAAAAATATATTTCCTTATTTTTTCTTATTATCATAATTAAGGCGTAGCTTCATTAGTTTTCTCATATTTTTAGACCTAAAATTGGTAACAGTATCTTCAAAAAACACAAAATTTCGTCCCAGTTGACGGTAAGTGGGCGTTTTTTTTTTTAAATCTACTTGTCCCATTTTATATCAATAGAAGAAAATAAAATCAACAACTAATTCCAGCTCGATAAAACTGACGATGTCATTTGTATATAAACGAAACTTTTCCATCAGGTGAAATTGAATTCGCCGGATAACATTTCTGTAAAAGTAGAAGAAAAAATGGAATATCTCAAAAACGGCTTTTACGACAAAACTTTGCTAATAAGGTATTGTTAGAAAGAAAAGGCGTACGTTTGGTACAAGCTCGAGTCCCTATCACACACTTAACTTTACAGAAAAGGAAATGGAAAAGTTTCCAGGATAAGGGAAAATACTACTGTAAAAATAAATATATAATTAAGGTACAAAAAGGACATGAATAAATAAAAAAAATCGACTTTTACCAAGAGTTATCTATCACTAACACTCGTTTCGATAACGAAGTTGTCTTCTTCAGATATTGAAGTCAGCGAACACCCCATATACACTTCGAATTGAGATCCTCCTTTTTTAGAAGTCGATAAAAAATTTATGATAAAAGCTCATACGAAAGGTATAAAAACAAGCAGTAAAGGTGGAAGATGTTATTTTATATAGACTATTTTCACTAAAAAGGACTTTATTTTTAATTTAAATAAGGAAACTATTGAAAAATTTATATAAAATGTTTTTATATCATTCTACTATTTTGTAATAGATTTATTATACAGGGTGACAATTTCAAAACTTACAATGGGCTGTACCTCGTGAACGAAAAGAGATTGCAAAAAATTTACAAAACCGTTTCTAAGGTAGAGAGGGGGAACTAAAATGACATGAGAGAGAACGCACCGCCATCAACCCCCTATGCCCCACCTACAAAAATTTAAATGAAAAAATCAGGTGGCGGTAAGTCTGGTGACCTAGGTGGCTACTCAATGGGACCTCTCCTTCCAATCCATCTATTTGGATAATTATTGTCTAACCAGTCCCTAACTGCTACTGCGTAATGAGGAGGTGCTCTGTCTTGCTGGAAGTGCAATAAATTTTCATTTAGAGCTGGATTGCCATCGCTGTCCTGTTGATTCTCTAATTCATGAACAATTAAGGGCTCAACAGTGCTCTCCAGCATATAGGTGGGACATAAGAGGTTGATGGGGGTGCATTCTCTCTCATGTCATTTTAGTTCCCTTCTCTCTACCCTAGAAACAGTTTTGAAATTTTTTTGAAATCTCTTTTCGCTCACGAGGTACAGCCCATTGTAAGTTTTAAAATTGACACCCTGTATGTTCAGTTACATAATTCATCGTATGTATGTTAAGCTAATACTCAAAATCCTCAACAATGATTTTAATGAAGCACACACACTGCGTTAAATTGACATTTTCATTATCCCTCGATGTTATTGGTCGACAATTTTCCTCATTTAAAAGTCAATACTGTGGTTGAACCCTACATCCATTACGGAGAATGTTTAAACAAAGATTGTTAATTTTAATATGTAACGCCACTGTTATCAACATGAAAATCAACCATCTGATTTTAATGCCTCGGTTTTTCCTATAAAACAAAATTTCTGCTTAGCATACTTATCGTTCTTTTATGAATTTGAATACCAAAAAAGTTCGTGTTAGTTCTACAGGACTACAGCATAAAATCCAAAGGTATTTACGGGAACAGAACGGGAAATCGAAAAAGAAAATGGGCACTAGCTTATAAATATTGATAGGTTAGTGTGTGGGTCGGTACAAGAGGACAGAAACGTCTGTTCGTATGTAAAACGTGCAAGCGGGGTTTATTTGAATTTTCCATGCTTTCTACTTTTCTTTCAGTTCCTTCCATTTAATCAACATTATGGTTACTGATAGTGGAAAATATCTTTCTGATGATAAACATGTTCTATATGGAAATTGCTGAGATATAGGGTGTTAAAGATGATTTTTTGAGGGAAAAATTTGTAATAATTAATAAATTACATTGATATAATAAAAGAAGGAGAAAACAAAAGTATAGAAGAACTATGGGATATGACAAAAAATATGATTCTAAACACAGCAGAAGAAGTATGTGGAACAACGGTTATAGTAAAGAATGGGAAGCAAACAAAATGGTGGACAAAAGAAATCAAAGAACAAGTAAAAATAAAAAAGAATCTATGGAAGAATTATTTAAGAACGAAAACCGAAATCAGCCAACAGAAATACAAAGAACAGAACACAAAAGTAAAAAATATGGTTAAAGAAGCAAAACGCAGAACTTGGGAGGATTTTGGTGTAAAAATGGAAAATGACCACAGAGGAAACCAAAAGTTGTTTTATAAAGTATTAAAAAATCTGAAGAAAAACAAATCTTTTGAACTTACACAAGTAAAAAATCAGAAGAAATAAATAGTAACTGGCGATCAATAAATAATGCAGTGCTGGAAACAATCCTACCAAGAACTCTTAAACCAAGACACACATGAGGAGTACAGAAATGAGATAAACCAATAAACTCAAGTTAACGATGAACAGATGGGAACTATATTAATCGAAGAACTAGATGAGGCAATTAAAAAGATAAAACGAGGAAAATCAGGAGGACACGATAAAATTACACCAGAGATGATAATTAACTTAGGAGAACAAGGAAGGCAACTACTTCTAATAGTATTTAATGAAGCCTGGAAATGTGTTCAAGTACCTATAGACTGGAAAATAGGAATAATACTGCCCATACATAAAAAAGGGGATCCAACAGAATGCACTAACTATAGAGGCATCACATTACTAAGCGTGGTTTCCAAGCTATATGAAATTATTTTAGAAAAGAGATTGCGAATCTTAACGGAAGGGCAACTAGATGGATCACAAAGCGGCTTCAGGAAAGGTCATAGCACACAAGACCATATTTTCTCAATAAAACAAATGATTGAAAAGACAAAAACTAAAGATAAATATATTGCTTTTCTAGACCTTGAAAAGGCTTTTGACAGTGTCACACAAAAAACAGTATGGGATAGCTTAGACAAAAGAGGGATTCCGAAGAGCCTTTCAACAAGAATTAAAAGCATGTACGAAAACAATTATAGCTATGTCAGGAAAAATAACTTAGAATCCGATAAATTTAGAGTAAATGACGGACTTCGACAAGGAGAAGTGTTAAGTCCTTTACTTTTTATTATAATAATGGACGATATTATCAAGGCTACGAAAAAACATACTAAAAAGATCCACATAGGCTATAATAGACCGAAACCCATCAACCTGTCTGAATGTGCTTTTGCAGATGACGTTATGATTTGTGCACCGTGCGAAGATGACCTCCAAAAAAACTTACAAACATGGGAAAGAGAACTCAGTAAAAGAAATCTAAAAGTAAATGTACAGAAGACAAAAGTCATGACTACCGGAATAACAAACACAGAAATTGACATAAGGCTACAAAATGAAAAAATTCAACAAGTGGACTTATTTAAATATCTTGGTATTAAGATCGACAGAAATGGAACCGAAGATGAAGCATTGAATGAAAGGATCACTAATGCCTCAAAACTCTATCATTCCTTGTCTAGAGCATTCATTGGTAAAAAAGAAATAAGTAGGAATACGAAAATGACAGTGTTCAAGGCAGTATACCGACCAATTCTCACCTATGGAAGTGAAAGCTGGATACTGACGCAGAAATCGAAGAGTAGAATACAAGCAATGGAGATGAGATACTTGCGCAGGGTTAAGGGAATAACACGGAGAGACAGAGTTAGGAATGAGGACGTTAGAAGTGAACTTGGAATTGAATCGATTCTTGACTTGCTAGACAACCAAAAACTTAAATGGTTTGGTCATTTAGTAAGAATGAACAACAGGCCAGTAAAAGATGTTTGGGAAGCGCGAGCAACTAGCAAAAGGAAGAGAGGAAGGCCAAAGAAAACTTGGAACCAAGTAGTTGCTGAAATATTGGAAAAAAGAGGAAAAAGTTGGGAAGAAGCCAAAAAGATGGCAAAAAACAAGAAACAATGGAGCAATTTTATATATGGAAAGGAGAAATAGATTTCCACCCTTACACCTTCGGGTATAAAAAGGGTTTAGATTATATATATATATATATATATATATATATACGTTGAATAATAATGTAATAGTGATGAAGTTATGTACGTCAGTTGAGGATATGATCGAAAGATGTCTACCTTTGAAATAAAAATCGGCCTGTTTTTAGGTTTTCCTCCAAAAAAATTTGTCTTCAAAATATTCAATCTGTTTCATTTTCGGTGCAGCACCCTGTATATAGCGGCCGTAAATCAACCCCGTTACACAGAAATGTTCATATTTTTGCCTATAACACTGTTTTAATAAATTCAGCATGAAATTTAGTATGAAAGGAGAATTTTGTGCATTTTGGCTATCTTTAATTTGACCAACTTTAAAATGAATTGTATGTATCCTGAAAGACTGGTCCATTAAGCTAAAATTTCAGCTCCATATTCACGTTTTCATGGTTGCGTAAAGTTTTTCGTATTCTACTAAACTCAAATTGAACACAACAAGTTTTTCAATGTATTCTAAACGGCAAACGAGAGTTCTACAAACAATAGTGCCGTTTTTGGTGTATGAACGACCCATTTCCAATAATCACGTCCAATTCGCACCGTAGAGGGCTTCAACAATGTAAGAGCCGAAGTCGCTTTTCAGTGAATAAATCAATATAGAATGGAAATCAGACCAATAAATTAGGTTATCCATTAGCGTCTTGCAAATTCTGTATTGATTTAGACAATTCAGAAACTTCCTTTAAATATAAAATCAATCACTATTATTTCCGAAAGTTATTTGAAATTTACATTATTTAAAATATAACAAAGAGAAACTACCTCTCCACCTGCATCAGCATGCTTACCGGGCAGGCAGATCTACAATTGACGGAGGATATCCAAGGTGCTCCAAACAAACAAGAAACCGTAGTATGCGCATTTTTGGATATAGAAAGATCTTTTGACAATACTCCTCATGAGGCTGTCAGAAGAGCATTAAATAGAAGAGGTGTAGACAGCACAATATCCAAATGGATGTCGGAACTGCTCACCACTAGAGTAGCAGAGACAAGGACGAGCATAGACCTTGTCTCCATCTGTACAACCATAGGATATTCACAGGGAGAAGTAGCATCCCCATTAATGTGGAGCCTGACGGTTGACTAACTCCTGTGTGGTTTGACTGACCTCGGAATATCCTGCCCAGGATATGCCGATGATATTGTCATAACAACCAGGGGAAAAATCGGAAACACCCTTTGTGAAATCGTACAAAAGGGACTGAACTATACAAATAGCTAGTGTAGGCACGTGTGGACTTAACATCAACCCCACCAAAACCATCTCAATAGCCTTCACTAAGAAAAGAAAACTCAACCTCAAAACCATTAAACTTGATAGGAACGAGGTTGAATAGTCAAGTAACTAGGTTTGACTCTATGAAAATGAAAATGGCTCTAATGGTGTGTAGGAATCTGGCAGGGAGAAATTGGGGTTGTAGCCCAAAAATCCACTGCCATAGTGAGACCAATCATCATTTCTGGAGACATTGCGTGGAGTAGTAGAACTAGCCTATTGACGACGAGGGAAAACCTCTCCAAAATTCAAAGACTAGCCTGTATCTGCATTACAGGAGCAATGAGAACATGCCGCCCAACGGTCATGGAAGTGATTCTCAACCTCACACCACTACATATGGTGGTGGAAAGTGTTGCTGAAAGAACAAGATACAGACTAAGAGAAGAGGGAATGATAAAAAAACACCTCCTCACTTCATAGAAATCAGAAAACCTGGGACATGCCACAAGATGGTATGATGAAAAAGTATAACTTTTTAAATAAATTCGTAACGGAATTAAGCAACAAGAAGGAATGGGATCCAAATACCATTGCCAGAATTGGAAAGAATGCCATTCAATGGTACATAAACGGCTCAAAAGCAATAGAAGGAACTGGGATAGGAATGTACGGTCCAGGAACCAATCACTCTGAAAGCTTGAGAAAAACCCCAAGTATATTTCAAACGGAAATTCACGCCATAAGAAAGTGTGCCGAGTTCAATATTGATGAAGGATATAGAAGGCAAAGGATTATCATAATGTCGGATAGTCAAGCACTGAGCTCTTGTGTAACCAGTTCCAAAATGGTGTGGGAATGCCTAGGCAAACTCAATGAACTAGGCGAGAACAATATAGTCACCTTACTGTGAATTCCAGGACACACTGGAAGGAAATGAAATAGCAGATGAACTAGCAAAGATGTGGACTGAAACACCCTTTTGAGTGCCGGAACCCTTTTGCGGTGTCAGCTCAAATGTAATATTGGAAGAAATAGGCAAAGCCGAAAAAAAGAAAAGATCTGATCATTGGAAAGACAATCAAAAATTCTTCTGGGTGACTACAAGCTGTTGAGATCAAATAAATGCATAAGTCAAAGTAAAACTGCACTAAAAGTGCGTCAATGTCCCTGACGGGATATTGACGCCTGAATGAGCACCTGAAAAGGCTCAAAATAGTGAAGGAAGAAGATTCTGTAGCAGGGAAGAAGAAACCTCCATCCACATACTTCTACTACAGAATCCTAGGGCACAACACCTAGGAGATTAGTGGATAGAAGAGGGACATTTACCCAAGTTAAAGCCTGCATATATCCTAAAATTCCTCCGGGAAATAGGACTTAAGGAGCTACTAGTCTCTGAGACTTTCCTAGGGAACTAAGTAGACGTAAGGGGGCCAATAGATCTTTTAGGTCTCAGTGAATGTCACCCCAATATATATGTACATACATACGATATAAAAAAAGTTGCTTTACGCGACATCTCTGACCTTGTACTTGTACTCATTCATTCCTTACTATTTTAAGTTGAAACTTTGGAAAAAAACGAGTATCTACATACTGAGACTCCTGTATCTCCCATTGTTTACTCTGTATGTATGTACAGCTCCTCACGACTCGCCCTGTGTAGGTATATAAATATTTTTAACACTGTGAAATCCCAGCGGTTTTTAAGTTCAATTAAAAACTTTTATATTTATCACGAGAATTATAACTCGCGTTTATTGTACTCGTATATACAATAATTATTAACTCAACCGAAAGGAATCCATTCCTTTGAAACTCATAGACCATTCAAGAACCATCTCTCTTTGGTTTTGACATGTGATGCAACGTTGCCATTATTATTTTCCACACAGTTAGAGCTTTTGTTGGATTATGATCGACTGACTATCGCGTTTATTCTTTTCACTTTTCACCACCGGCGTGTTAACGGAAATCGGCGTTACTTCTGTTAATTTTCGGTTTTACAATGTCATCCTGTCCATTTTTTTCCTCTTTTTTTTTGGGGTGCGTCATTTATTAAAGGAAATTCAATAGAATCAAGCTGTTGTCTATCTACATTAATCTTTTCGGCTAGTTCTTGCTTTTTGTGTGGAAAAAATATGAGCTGGCATAGTCGACAATAAAGCGTGTCGGTTTTGTTGACGTTCTCTTCTTACTACCGTTTCGCTTTTAGAATGTGAAATATTTTACAACCGGATATTTACGAGACATATCTTTGAAATTTAATAGGAATTTAATTACGGAAGTAAAATGAAATATGTTCATGTATACTACTTCGGTAGTATTTATTTAAAATTAGAATCAAAATTAAATAATATATCGTGGGCTTACAAGCAAAAGACACCTAGTCATGAAACATGGTTTAGAGATATTGTTAAAACTAACTTTTAATTATAATTATTAATTTTTGTAACAATAATATTTCGACAACAAACTACTGCCCATCGAAATCCTATATTTGGACACAATTATCCACCATTTGCATTTTTAATTACAAAATAAAACGTGGTTTTATTTGAAAAATATTTTTAAAAAGCATTGACTAGTGCATTTTACTTGTAGAGATGTAGGATAATTTCAGATAAACTTATCCTTCCTTAGATTTTTATTTAGGAAATTAACAAAAACCACGTACAATTTGGCAAATACAGGAATGAATGTGAATTTAAGTTTATATATTCCAGACTTTTTTAATGGGGGTATTTTTGTTTTCACATTTAACAATTTTTTACTCACATTGTTTTCTGTTTTAAAAGAAATTGCTGTATTTGTTGAACAAGATATTATCTTTGAAATATTATTAGAAATATTACCAGCATATGTGATGGTTTTGTAATTTTGTATTTCCCTAGTTTTTTCAGGAAATATTAATTGTAATGCCACTTTTTCCTCTTTTTTATTAATTAATTTATTTATTACATGTAATGGATAACCGTTGGATGTGGCTATTTGTTTAATTATATTAATTTCTCTATCAAAATTATATTTGTTCATAGGAACTGAAAATGCTCTATGTGTAAAGGAGGTAAAAACTTGACTTGAGGAGAATCAGTGATTTGTAAAGATTGATATATTTAATTAGAATTTAACTTTTAATTACTTACTGTGTACTTACATTATATTGTTTATAATATAGATAATAAAACAAATCTAAATGTTGAAATTAACTATTTACAAGACACTGGACGTGATGCCTGGATTTAATTGAACAGTCCATGTGGACATGGTCCAAGTAGGTTGAACAACCGAGATGACGTACCTGGAATTAGATAGAAAAACACTCTGAGTATTCAATTTGCCATAAATAATGATTAATTATTTAACTAACGATTAGTATAGTTGAAATCCCCAAAATCAATGAAAGTATTAATAATATACAAGGTGCCTCTTATGTGTTTGAACTGTGATTATGCATATCAGTACTAAAGTAAAGTTAAAACTTCACTTGATCAAAAATAAATGCCTAATAGTAAATATTTAGGGTTATTAGGAAAGGTGCAAGGGGCGCAAACTCTCCCCAATGCATGTAAGGAATATGTGGCACAAACTCTCCACAAACAATATTATAACTACTGTAAGTGGCACAAACTCTCCACAGTACAGCAAAATAATATTACACTGCAAGTGGCACAAACTCTCCACAGTACAGCAAAATAATATTACACTGCAAGTGGCACAAACTCTCCACAGTACAGCAAAATAATAATACACTGCAAGTGGCACAAACTCTCCACAGTACAGCAAAATAATAATACACTGCAAGTGGCACAAACTCTCCACAGTACAGCAAAATAATAATACACTGCAAGTGGCACAAACTCTCCACAGTACAGCAAAAATAAGGTTACACTGCAAGTGGCTCAAGCTCTCCACGATACAGGGGGGGTGGAAGGAGATATGGGTGACGTGAGAAGTCACCCTGTATCAGGAATGGACAAACCGCAAGTGGCGCAAACTCTCCACAATACAGTATAGGTATGTGAGTTAAACTGCAAGTGGCACAAACTCTCCACAGTACAGCTAAATAAGGTTACACTGCAAGTGGCTCAAGCTCTCCACAATACAGGAAAATAATAATACACTGCAAGTGGCACAAACTCTCCACAGTACAGCAAAATAATAATACACTGCAAGTGGCACAAACTCTCCACAGTACAGCTAAATAAGGTTACTCTGCAAGTGGCTCAAGCTCTCCACAATACAGGGGGGTGGAAGGAGATATGGGTGACGTGAGAAGTCACCCTGTATCAGGAATGGACAAACCGCAAGTGGCTCAAACTCTCCACAATACAGTATAGGTATGTGAGTTAAACTGCAAGTGGCACAAACTCTCCACAGTACAGCTAAATAAGGTTACACTGCAAGTGGCTCAAGCTCTCCACAATACAGGGGGGTGGAAGGAGATATGGGTGACGTGAGAAGTCACCCTGTATCAGGAATGGACAAACCGCAAGTGGCGCAAACTCTTCACAATACAGTATAGGTATGTGAGTTAAACTGCAAGTGGCACAAACTCTCCACAGTACAGCTAAATAAGGTTACACTGCAAGTGGCTCAAGCTCTCCACAATACAGGAAAATAATAATACACTGCAAGTGGCTCAAACTCTCCACAATACAGTATAGGTATGTGAGTTAAACTGCAAGTGGCACAAACTCTCCACAGTACAGCTAAATAAGGTTACACTGCAAGTGGCTCAAGCTCACCACAATACAGGGGGGTGGAAGGAGATATGGGTGACGTGAGAAGTCACCCTGTATCAGGAATGGACAAACCGCAAGTGGCGCAAACTCTTCACAATACAGTATAGGTATGTGAGTTAAACTGCAAGTGGCTCAAACTCTCCACAGTACAGTAGGATTGGATGAATAGGAAATGTAACAACAAATAATGTTCTTAATAACGTTGAATATTAAAGAACTTTAAACAAAGTAATTATTAAAAATAATTAGCAAATATATATACTCTATGTGATAAAATATCTTTTAAATTCAAATAACAAATAACAGGCAGAAATGAATTACTCTGTGAGATAGACTCACCTATTTAACTCCTGATATGCACCACAATACACACTATATTTTATATATTTAAATTTATCTGGCTCAAGTGAACACTTTAGTTATCTTCTAGCAACTAAAACCCAAATCGTTCTTAAAACCTTTCTTTCCCCTTTCGTGGCCTCGAAGGCTACGTGAAATTATGATATTTTACTTATCTATTTCAGATAATTGTCGAGAAATGCATTTCTGAAATATTAGGGTGTGCCCATGATTTAATTTATTTTACTTGAAACGAAAACTATTTTAAGAATAACAGGGTGAGAAAAAAAAATTGTCTTACATATGTATCATTGAATTATATGCTGCTAATTTATGTGACATGGGATGATTGGAACTATATGGTATAGTCACATCAATATGTGTTGGTTTTCTGTAAATTGAAAAATCAAGTATATTATTGACTCTTTGAATTTTAATATCAAGAAAATTGATTGAGTTATTTTCTTCAACTTCTAATGTAAATTTAATTTTTGGATGTAAATTATTAATATGATTGAACAATATATCTAATTGTCGTTCACTACCTACAAAACAAGCTAATATGTCATCTACATACCTATACCAAAATAATATATTTTTTGAAATGTTACATTCAAAGATTTTTCTTTCTCTATTCATATAAATTAAGTCAATCACAAGATAGGTCACTTACTATTTGGTCTAGCCAAAATATTAAACATCAAGTAGGTATCACATAAAATGTAACTTCTGTCATTCTGACGATGATATGACAATATCGAAATAATTATCCTTTAATAATTTTCATAATTTTTCAATTAAATAGTGGAATTAATTAGAAACAGTTAGTTTCATTTATAACATTAATACCCCGTATTTTACTTCATATTTGAATTCTGCTTAACTGGTTATACAGTGTATCTAAAAAATTCTGACCACTTGTTCCTGAAAATCGTAATGAGATACTTTTTGGTAATTCACGAGCTCTGGCTGTAGATGAAATTTATTTCCCTAGCGACGCTACTGATTTTCAAAACTAATAAGAAAGAACATGTTTATTCTCAGTGGATAATGGAATTTTGACAATTACTGTGTCAAACCTATCATTCTAATTTTGTCACCAGTTCTGCTTTCCTTTGTAATAAAAAATACTCCAGACAATCATAAACAGTCCCACATAATTCCATAGCTAATTCGACGTTCGTAAAACTTCCAACCCTTAACGAATAATTTCCAGAGCAACTCAAATTAAAAGTCAAAAATATAAGAGGCCATCAAAATGAAAATTTTTTGTTTAACTTGGTGAACAATATAGTTCCAGTGCGCATTATACCTTTTACCCCAGAAGCATTTTCTGTAGAGTGATGAAAATTAATATTGCCACTTCCGTCGACAAATTTTGGGAAAACTTTTTAAGTACCTCCATGCCTTGTCGAATATTTACGGGATAGCGTAAACAAGCTTCAGTTATTAAAGTTTCGGTTGTTTTAATAAGAAAAGTTTGACTGTTTCTTTGATGACGCCGACAAAAAAAAACATAAGAACAACGAGTTTCTTTATTATTACAACGAATTACTCCAATAATACGTATCTTTTTGAGAAATATACGCGACACTGTGTATTTTTACGACCAGGGAACCGTACATAGACTATTTCAAAAAAAAAACGGTACGTTCTAGTATTTAATTGGGGACATCAAATTATAAAAAATAAACAATAGTCTGGACGGTCCCAAGAAAAACGCATTAAAACAAAGAACACGCGTGATCAATTCAAGAGACAACCCTGAGACGCACAAGGACACAAGTGCGTGCAAAATTTTAGTTGGTGCCATACAAAAACACCTCAAGCCCAAAAAGCCGTGAAATGTGCTCAACGAGTCTGGATTGAAGAGGAGAGTAAAAAATGGTTTAAAATAAGAGACTCCTTAGATATATACTTAAAAATTGTACATTCTGAACTCACATTCAAACTTCATCCAGTTGAATTTTTCTGTTGAGATGACAAAATCAGAGAAAGTGTCAGCATTATGAAGCACAAGAAATACAAGAAACAAGAACGAAAACTACAACAACTGGAATACATAAAACATAACACTCAATATACTTGTATTTCCCTAGTTTTTTCAGGAAATATTAATTGTAATGCCACTTTTTCCTCTTTTTTAACAACCAATAAATACATTACACTGAAGGGCGGGGGAGGGGGCAAATGTCTTAAAATGGTCAGACAGCGACATCAGTAAGACGTCTAGCCAAAGATGTCTTAAAGACGTTACCTTCTTTAACATCCGATGTCTTTAAGACGTCTAAGATGCCTTTCTGGTGAAAATTGGTAGGACGGTAGAGCAGAGTATGCGTACGATGCGGAGGTGTGGGGTGAAAGAGCGAGGGAAAATGGGAGGGTTAAGCCACTCCTGCGGGTGCAGAGAGGGATACTGCTGACGGTGGTGCAGGGGTACAAGACAGTGGGTGGACTGGCAGCAGCGGTGCTGGCAAGGACCTACCCATTGGACGTGATGGCTAGAGCCAGGAATAAACGTTGGAGGGGTGCGACCAGAGAGGAAGTACAGGAATGGATGGAGGAGGTAATGGTGAGAAGGTCGGAGGAGTATGAGGGCGCGCTAAAAGGAGCGATTGAGAAAAGGAGAGATTGGATGGACCGGAAATTCAGGGAGGTGAACTACTTCTTGACACAGGCGTTCACTGGACATGGGTCGAGAGAAGGGTATCTCCACAAGATTGGGAAAAGAGAGACTGGAGTGTGCGGGAGGGGTGAAGTGGAGGATGATGTGGGGCATGTGTTTAGATGCTGGAGGAACGAGGAAGTGCTGAAGAAGTTGGAGAGGAAACTAGGGGAGGCGGTGTATTGGGAGAACATGGTGGAGATAATATTGAGGGGGGAGGAGGAATGGAAAGATGTGAGTGGCGTAGTGGAGAGCATGATTAGGGGAAGAGAAAGCATGAGAGGTAGGAGTGATAGATAAGGAGAAGACGACGGTGTGAGCGGAGAGTGTGCGAGGGACCGCCGCCCGTCTCGAAGTATACTAGGGTAGTGATTCCGAGGTAGGGGTAACGGCGAGTTTGAGGTGGGTTTGGTTGGTAGGCATCCTCTTGGGGATGAGTACAATACTGTTTGGTTCCTGGACCCATTCGTGCATGATTTTCCCATCTCGACCCGAAAAAAAAATATTCTTCGATATCTATTGGTAACACGCTTTACTAAATACGACAATTTCAGAGGAAACTGTAATAATACTTCCATATTTTTGCCTGTAACACCCAAACTGTTCATTCTACCGTCCCGTAAGCCGTGTTTTAAATATTTTATAAGAACAATTCACTACAAATACGGAATGGGATTCCGTATCAATCATTTTTTGTAGGAAAAAGAAATAATACGATACAAATAAACATTAATCAAGAAACTTTGATGGTTTTAGGATTGGTAAATACGTCGATTAAATGTCTGAAAGTCAGTCATGTGATTCTAAACCACAGTTGATTAAACAATGCTGCCAACAACCGACTTTTGTAAAACAATTAACAAGGCTGATATAACTTTGCGAAATGCAATGTTGTCATTAAAACTTTTAGGTGGGTTAAAGAAAGATTGATTTCCGGTTAAGACCCAATTAAACTTTATTTAGGTATATCCTTTATCCTTAAATTTATTTCTATTTAGGAAAAAATAAATCAAATCTTTTGATTATACCTACTTTTCATCAAAATTCCAATATTCTTGAAATTACCAATTTCCAATAAAATCCTTACAGACTGAAAGCTAATTTGATATATATTTTATAGAGTTTGTCTGACAGGTAGGTTTCAATAAAACCCTTAATATTACTTTTTTCTCTTTATTCTTTTGATCGATTTGAAGTAGAGCTTGCTTTCTAGCTGTCTTCGGCCTTTTGTTTGTGAATCGTAGTGGAACTGAACAAAAAAGAAAGAACCCTATTAATTCCTTTTTCAAAACGTCACAGACACGAATATGGAAATTTATAGGCTGTGGTCGACAAAACAAGATAAATTACCTTTTGTTAATAATGTCGTCGTAAGCCACTGTCTGCTTATATGAAACCGCATAGCTTCGAGTTTCATTTTAGAGAAAATATAATACGAAATTTTGATTATTAATTGAGAATTTTGTCGCTAATTTCGTGCTCTTAATTGGGAGTTGTAACTAGATCGCATCCAAGGGAAAATTACCATGAAAATTAAATGTTTTTAATAAATAGAGTAGGTAACCAAAAAGCAAGCGAAAAAAATAATAAACAACTTGTAAATCGAAAAAGAGAAGTTCACAGTCAATGTGGACTATACGTTGAATTAAATTTTGCATAAACCAATCGGAAGCTGCATTGCACCAATAAGAATCAATTGTTCGCTTGTGGGTAGGTCAATATTCGCAATGATTTATGGCTTGTTTATATTTTCGGCTTTTTAATCCACAAAGATAATTCTTTAGTTTAGTTTAGATCAGCAAACAGTGCAAACACAAGTACAAGCAACCTGTTTTTTTAATTTCTATTGAAAGTATCTATGTGAAAATTTTATTTTGTTTATATTTATTGTATTGACATGGTTATAGTATATAATAAAAGTAAAGTGATAGTGTAAGAAGCAAAGTTTTTCCTGCATTTGAAGAAGAATTCTTGAAGGTATGTATAGTTCTTCTAGGCATAATGTAATGACCCATATTTTTAATCCCTTTGAAGGTAAGTGCCGCCCAATGGCGTGCATATAAATTTTTTATAAATTCGAATATTGTGAAATAATATTTTTCATTCAAATTAATATTGCAGATTAAAATTAACCTGCATACAAAACTCATAAAATTTGTAATGTAATTTTCTGTAAATAATGCCCATTTAGCCAGACAAACTGAAAAAATTGTCTACCCCGCAATTTAGCACGAATCTGTTCTAAAGTTTGTTACCTTGATTAAAAGGTCCTGTTAATCTCAGGGTGGGATTCGAAATAAAAACCGATTCAGATGCAATGTTGGTTTAATATAATAAAATAAAGTTGGAAATGTACAGAAAACAAACAAGGCCTTGCCTACTAATTGTAACGCCAAAAACTCCCTGAATGATTTCCGCTGTACGACACTATTTATGTGAAGTTAGCTTTCCACAATTATTTTAGGTTATCAAAAAGGCATGCACAAAATTATAACTATAATGAAAATTTTTACACTATCCAATCTTACCTTAGGGGTGGTTGGATACAGAATTATATTAATGAGCTACCTTTGTATGCATACGTTGGTTTACAAACTCTAGTGATTGTGCTATTTGTTATTAAATACCTCTACAAGTTGTTCTCAACAGAGGGTAAAGACACCAGGAAACTAAGTTCCTCAGTAGGTATGACAAAATACTCTACTTACAATACTTTTCCATAAATATATTTGTTATTTCAGTCAAATATGTTTTCTACTCAAACCCCTGGATTCCTTGTTAAAAGTAAGGTATGAAGGTTACCTGTTTACAATCGGGTGCTGTGGTGTGTCCCTCCAAAAGAACTGGTGGTGGCAGACTATATCCTAGAGGTAGAGGTGTATACAGGGGTATCCGATGTGATAACGGGGTGCAGATGATGTCAATGCAGGAATGAAATGGAGATAACGATGAATAAAATAAAGTCAAAGAAAGAAATACGAAGCAGAAAGAAGAGAAGAAAGAGACCTAAAAAGGAGCTTGTGTAAGTATTTGGTAATAATAATTAAATGTTATGAGGGTTGAGTATAGTAAACTGACAAATTAAACTCACCGTAGAGGTTGTGTGGCCTCAAAGTGGTTTCGCCTACGGATGTGGAGACAGGAATTTAAGCTGAGCCAAATAAATATCCACTTATACAAATGGTAGAGCTCCAACAGGATCACTCTAATAAAATTTAAGCTCACTTAAATATATTTCAAAAAAATCAGCAAAATTGCTAAACCATGTGGTCTATCACGAACCTCACATGGAAGAAAAAAGAAATCCCATCTCCTATCTAGGTATGGATGGTCTTAGAAAAAAAGGTATGTTCTTTTCATTTACTTTATTACCAAAGTACTCAACACCAGAGATAAGCTCTGATAACAGAAATTAAAAGAAGAAACTATTAATTGATAAGGAAGGTCAATGATCTTTAATCAGTAGATCTATGAATAGAAAAGTGATGAAAGATTGAAATCACTTTGAGAAGATTTATTTTTAAGATTGACAGATATGACAAGATTGTCATCTACTTTGTACACCATGTAAACAAAATAACCTTTAAGCCTTTGATATTTTTAAATCAGTAACTTTTATGATCTGGTGATCATCCTATGTTTAAATAAGATTCCGTTAAATTTAGAATATAAATATTTGATTATTATTATTCCTACTTGTTGTAAATAATAAGTGGTAAATACTTATTTATTATTTTTAGGAGTCCTTCAGGGAGACGCTTGAGAGAAGTGAAAGGATTCCTGAGACTTTAATTGTATTAATCCTACTTAAAACAATCAGGATCTGTTTTTAATAAACTAGCAGTTGGTAGGTACAGAGTTTATTTTTGGATGTTTGAAAGAGAGGCACCAATAATTCTTTGTCCCGTAACAAGTTGGTACTATATTGTCCTTGTAAAACCCGTAAACAATCCGTTGAATTGCATTTTTCGTAGCATTGTCAACCTTATTCAGTTTTTGATTTGGTCGTTTTCGCTTTAAAGAATGATCCGTAACAGTACCTAGTTTAATTACTTTACAAATCGTTGTTAGATTCCCGCGATACATCATCTTGAACTGTCGTTTCAAATGGTCTCCAAAATGATATTCTAATTAATTACTAACAAATTGTATTTGTAAAACTTACCCTAACGTCTACGAACAAATAAATATTATATTAATAACAATTCATTCACTTAATCTATTGAAAACTTTGAATTTATTTTTATTTTAATTATTTATTCAAAAATCTTACAACAAACAAATGTAGCATCCCAAGTCTTACAAGAGAGAGAATTAGACTTACCAAAGGCAACTGAATGTCTAAATTTGTCTGTCAAAAATCTTAAAGAATATAGAAAATAATTATATAGATTTAAAGAATGAAGCAATTGGTATATCAAGATCATGGAATATAAACCCAGAATTTGAAGACAAAAGACAATTCAAACCAAAAAAAAACACTATGATGAGTCTAGTACAAATAGTAGAAAACTATTTTAGGATAAATATATATTACAAAATATTTGATATTGTAATTAACCAAATAGGTAACCGTTTTGAGGGAATGGAGTTATTTGTGAATAAATTTAGATTCCCATGTCCCCAAGTTTTGATAACTTTGTCTGAAAAAGAATTATTTATGTCTGCAGAAACACTACAGCAGACATATTCCAGCGATCTGTCTGCGACTTTTCCTTTAGAGATAGTTATGTATGCCATTAAAAGAAAAAATTGCTTCCCTTCAAAATATTAAAGACTTTGCTGTGTTTTTAATTGTGGAAAATAACACTTTATCATCAAATTTTCCAGAGGTAACAACAGCCTTATTATTATTTTTAACTCTTCCAGTAAGTGTTGCTACAGCTGAAAGATCCTTTTCCAACTCAATTTCCGCGGGGGGGCATGATTTGTCGCTACGCCACTGTCCAGAAGGTAAAAAAATTGTTGTGTATTGAGTTCTTTAGTTTTAACTTTTTTCATTAATATTAAAATAAAAGATTTACCCATTGCTAGAATTCGTTGCAATATTTGAATTATTATAATTTCTTTTACGAAAATCTACCAGAATTATTGTCTATTTACTAACAACAAAGGAATGAGCAAACCTGACTTCCCAGAAAAAAGAATGGATGGGAAACGGAGCATGTTGATAAAATCTCACGATTTTCCTCATAATTTTAATCTTATTCAACTAAAATTTTATAAGACACTTAATTAATTGTTAAATGAGTTAAAACTACACTAGATTTTATACTTTTACTATCTAGAAATCTAAATTGTAATTTTGTAACGTCAAAAAAGAGCTACAAAACTAGGTAGGGTAAAGCTAGGAATGGAGAACTATCGATAGTCCCAACTATCGACATTTATCGATAGTGCTATTTTTACTATCGATTATTATCGATAATTTTCGATAGTTTGACAATCGGTAACATCATTGTACGATTTTTGTTAAAATGTTAGAAAAAAAAAATATATATATATATATATATTTATTTCAAAACAACGTGTCAACTTTGTCAAAAATTGTCGGGAAATTTTGAAAAATTGTCAAAAATTGTCAATAAATGTCAAAAACTGTCAAAAATAGTCAATAATTGTCAAAAATGGTTCATAATTGTTGAAATTTTGAAAATTGGTCAATGATTATAAAAAACTGTCAAAAAGGGTCAATAATTGTTTAAAAATGGTCAAAATTTTTGAAAAATGGTCAAAAATGGTCAATAATTGTCAAAAATGTTGAAAAATTGTTAAAAAATTGTCAAAATTTTGAAATATAATCAATAATTGTCAAAAATTTTGAAAAATGGTCAATAATTTTCAAAAATTATCAATAATTTCCAAAAACTGTCAAAAAGGTCAATTATTGTCAAAATTTTGAAAAATGATCAATAATTTTGAAAAATGGTCAAAAACTGTCAAAAATAGTCTCGAAAATAGTCAATAATTGTCAAAATTTTGAAAAATGGTCAATAATTTTCAAAATTTGTCAAAAAAGGTCAATAATTTTCAAAAACTGTCAAAAAAGGTCAATAATTGTCAAAATTTTGAAAAATGATCAATAATTGACAAACATTGTCAGTTATTGTCAGAAATTGAAAAAAAATGGCGAATTTTGAGAAGGCTAGTGAACTCGTAAAACGTGTAACCGTTACGAAAAGTCCGTCAAGCAACAGTGTTGCCATATTTCTGAAAAGACTAGTGAACTCGTGAAACGTGTAATGTTACGAAAAAGCGATTAAGGGTTCGTCACGCAACAATGTTGCCAGATTTCTGAATAATCCACTAATCCAATGAAATTTAAATTGAAGCTTGCTTCTTATTGCACGACATAGGACTTTTGGGAAGGCTAGTGAACTCGTGAAACGTGTGATGTTACGAAATGGCGTTCGTCACGCGATAACTCATTCAAGCGACTGTGCGCAATCTCTCTTGCCGCACTGAGCTCGCACACCTACAGGTGTGAAAAATTGTCAAAAATGGTCAAAAATTGTCAAAATTTTGAAAAAATGGTTAATAATTGCCAAATATGTTAAAATTATTGAAAAATTGTCAAAAATTTTTAAATATGGTCAAAAATTTGGCAAAATTCAAAATTATCAAAAACTGTCAAAATTTTGAAAAACTGGTTAATAATTGCCAAATATTTTCAAAAATTGTCAAGAACTGTCAAAAATGGTCAATAATTGTCAAAAATTTTGAAAAATGTTTAAAATTTTTAAAAAATTGTCAAAAATGGTCAATAAATGTCAAAGACGGTCAATAATTGTCAAAACCAATCAAAATTCGTCAAAATTGTCAAAAATGGTCCAAAAGGATCAATAATTGTTAAAATTTTGAAAAATGGTCAAAAATTGTCAAAATTTTGAAAAAATGGTCAATAATTGCCAAATATGTTAAAATTTTGAAAAATTGTCAAAAATGGTCAATAATTGTCAAACATTCTCAGTTATTGTCAGAAATTGAAAAAAAATGGCGAATTTTCTGTACTTTTAATAGCAATTTTCTCTTCCAGAAGTGAATTTTTTCCTTTTAACATGTTCTATAAGCAATGGGGGGCTTTCTAATAAGAAAGAAAAGCGTTACATAATTCCGAGGGTCGCGAACCTTACCGAATCCTTCTTAGATGCTGACAGTTTAAAATAATGATTGTACTCACACGCAATATACTCTTTCTCATCCTTCTCTCTCGCTTTCCCATCTCTCTCTCTCTCTCTTCCATATTTGTCGCTCCCATCCCTCTCCCTCCCGTCCCTCTCTCTCCCATCTCTCTCTTTCTCTCTCTCCCTCCCATCCCCCCTCTCTCTCTCTCTTTCTCTCTCTCCCTCCCATCCCCCTCTCTCTTTCTCTCTCTCCCTCCCATCCCCCTCTCTCTATCTCTCTCTCTCTCTCTCTCTCTCTCTCTCTCTCTCTCTCTCTCTCTCTCTCTCTCTCTCTCTCTCTCTCTCTCTCTATCTATCTATCTATCTATCTCTATCTATCTATCTCTATCTATCTATCTCTATCTATATCTCTCTAGCTATCTATCTCTCTCTAGCTATCTATCTCTCTCTATCTATCTATTTCTCTCCCTCTCTATCTATCTCTCTCCCTCTCTCTCTCTATCTCTCTCTCTCTATCTATATCTCTCTCTATCTTTCTCTATCTCTCTCACTCTCTATCTCTCTTTCCCATTTTTTGATTGCATTTTTACTCCATATCAGCTTTCAAAATATTTATATTCCTCACCTAAACATCTCAACTATCGATAGTACCGAAAACTATCGATGTTTTTCGATAGTCAAAAATAACGATAGTTATCGATAAACCATCGATAGTTCTCCATTCCTAGGTAAAGCACCCAATAGTCGGCAGGGACCTAGTTATTGGCGATATGGAACAAAAAAAATCGTTTAAGAAGCAGATTTCTAGGTAAAATGCAATGCAAGCTTAACTATTATCAATAGAGATGTCGCATCTGCCGTTTTAATAGAAACCCTCTCAAAATTCAGACACTTCAGGGAGAAATTCAAAAAACCCACACATGGACCTAACCCGATTCTAACTAGTGATGAAGAAAACTTATTGGAAATATGGATTTTGGAATGTCACCAGAAAGGATTTCCACGAAGACGAGAAGATGTACAGGCCACAGTAAAATATTTTCTAGATAAAAGTCTTCGACCAAATACTTTTAACAATAACGCCCCAGGCAAACACTGGTGTCAAGCGTTCTTAAAAAGACATCCTTTACTGGCTCATAGAACTCCCGAAAGCGTTACACCTTCAAGTGCTAATGTGTCTGAAAAGGATATAAGAAGTTGGTTTACAAAGAAAATTATCTCCAAGAAAAAAACTTTACGGAGATTCTTCAAGATGGCACGAGAATTTATAATGGTGATGAGTCCTGCTTTTTGCTGTGTCCTAAGGAACAAAAAGTATTGGCATCAAAAGGGACAAAAAATACATATGAAGTAGATCAAGGCGCCGCAAAATCTAATCTCACTGTGTAATGATTATTTTTTCAGCATCAGGTTCAATGACTCCGCCCATGATTATATACCCCTATAAGCAAATATTGTTATTAGTGTTCCTAATCATTGGGGCATAGGTACCAGCGACAATGGATGGATCAAGTCAGAGGTATTCTATGAATATATTTCAAATATATTTCATAATCATCCTGAGGATAAGGAGGACATTAAAAGGCCTGTGATTTTATTCGTAGATGGTCATGAGACCCATTTAACTTACGAAATAAGTAATTTATGTACCAAGCTAGAAATAATTCTTATTGCAATTGTAACGAGTTATTTTTTTTTGCAAGTTTGATTTTTATTTTTTTTTCCCGTAATATATTTTATTTTACCACTAGGTTTTACACAACTCGTTACTTTACAACCCTTTCTACTACCGCATTGATTTTTTTTCGTTATTACCGTTAAAATATATTTTAGTATAAGTCCGAGTTACGCAAATCCAAATTCTACCATACACAATTTATTCATTTCCGATATTTAAATTTTTCAACTGAAGGGACGCCCGGTATATACACCATTTTAATTAAAACCGAAGCCGTCCAGTATAAGTACAACTTTTGTTGCAAGTAGATAAATTTCACGTTTAATTCCCTCACCACTACTACGGCCGAAAAGTGTAGGTAGGATTTTGGATATAAATTAGTGAACAATTGATAGAAGAGGCTCTCAATTAATCATTTCGTGATTAAGCTCTCAATTATTCATTTTCGTGATTCGGCTCTGAATTATTGAATCGTGATCCTGCTCTCGGTTATTCTTTCGTGATTCTTCTCTCGACTTTCTTCCGTAAAATATAAACCGAAACCGAAATTCAACAAGAATTTTGCATCCCGCGGATGTTTCTCGTTTCAAGCCACTGAAAACATGTTGGAAACAGGCAGTATTACAGTGGATAAGACATAATCCCTTAGTTCAATTGAATAAACAACATTTTGCACCTATATTAGAGGAAGCAATCAAGAGTTTGAAGGAATCGCCAATTGTGAATGGTTTCAGAGCTTGTGGTCTCTTTCCATGGAATCCGAGCGCTATTGATTTCAGTAAGTGATTGGGAAATGAAAAACGAGATCAACCCCAGCATGATAGTCTTAATAACAACTATTCAATTGAGTACGAAGATTTTTGCACTATTGTCGGGCCAACCAAACTACAGGAATTGCAAACTTACGAAAATCAAGATACTGACGATAACTTTCAAATTCGTCACAAAATATATACCTAAACAGTTTAAGCAATCAGAGAGTAGTATAGAACCAAATTGGAATAACTCCATCAACCAAGTGGAATTATCATCTGATGAGAAAGAGTTCACAGAAAACTCCATCATCCAAGTGGAATTAGCATCTGATGAGACAGATTTGACAGAAAAAGAAATAGCTGATATGCCGATAATAATAAATGAACACATCGAACTAGAACAAATGGGAACAGTTTGTGAACCTACTGGTAATGACGAACCAATCACCTACAATGTAAAAGGAAAAATAACAAAACAAGAAAACACCGCATTTGAACTTTCCAATGAGAGTTCGGAAAATCTCAGTCCAACTGTTAGTGACAATAGAACGACGTATTCTTCCTACCAACTTAGCGACTGTCTAATGTGGCCTAAAACACCGGAAAGAAAGAATAAAAGGCAGGTGGAAAGGTTGACCTTTGTAATCACATCCTAGTGGCTGGAAAAAAATATATGACGACAAACACAAAGAAAAAAATGATAAGGAGAAAGAGGAACAAGAATGAGGGCGCAAAAAAGAAGATGGCTAAGAAATTGATAATCTCTAGTGCTGTAGGAGAAAATAAAAATAATCGCAAAGAAAAAAAGGATACTAAACCAAAGGAAGTGAAAACCCCAAGTTCTATTGAGAATACTGAAGAAAAACAAACTCCTGACAAAAGAACAAAAATAGCTTCCGCAAATTCCTTTGAAATTACCGAAAACGTGAATATTCGAACGGAGGCAAAGCCAAAACATATAAAAAACCTAAGTATAATTGATGAATTTATGACCATACATTCTGAAACAAATATTATTCAAACAGACGCAAATATAACACAGGTGAAGACCCTAATCAATTATGATATAGAGCCATCCCCCTGAACCTGGCACCCTTTTTGACAGAACCCTCAACTTTTTTTGGAGTTCTGGGGTGCAGAAAGAGTTCTGCCATTTTTTCGCATTTTTTTTTAAACAAATTTTGGGGTGCCAATTTCATGCCGCACCCCTTTTATGGAAATGAGGAGTTTTGATCACGGGATTCATAAAAGAACAAAGAGTTCTAGAGTTCCAGATAGTTTTCAGAAATAGTTCTAACATAATTGTTGAGTTATAAGCATTTGAAAAAAGTACGATCGAAAATCACATCCTCCGATTTTGAAGCAGATGATCCCATAGCGCTTATGATATTTTCCTTTTGTACAACGTATACAGCCCCAAAACTCAGGGGTGCTGTCCGAAAAATTACTCCCTAGCCTGTTTATTATATTTGACTATCGTTAAAACCCAGGCCCATTCTTATTTAAATTGCAAAAAATTGCTGTTACTGATCAGCACCCCACGGAACTCATTATATATTGCACTCAAACAATATTTCCAACCCTAGAACTCTAGGGTGCTGTCAAAAAAATTACTCCTTAGATTCTTAAAGAGAGCTACCCGACGTGAAAATGCAGAAAACCATTATTTTTATTGCAATTAAATGTCCTCGATCATCAGCACCCCACAGTACTTATGATATTTTCCATTTGTACAACGTTTCCAGCCCCAGAACTCAGAGGTGCTGTCCAAAAAATCTCTTTCTTTTCCTGTTTATCACATATGACTAACGTTAAAACCTAGTAATTCTTATTCAAATTGCAAAAAAGGCTGTTACTGATCAGCACCCCACGGAACTCATTATATACTGCACTCATACAATATTTCCAACCCCAGAACTCTGGGATGCTGACAAAAAAATTACTCCTTAGACTCTTTAAGAGAGCTACCCGACGTGAAAATGTAGAAAACCTCATTTTTATTGCAATTAAATGTCCTCGATCATTAGCACCCCACAGTACTTATGATATTTTCCATTTGTACAACGTTTCCAGCCCCAGAACTCAGGGGTGCTGCCCAAAAAATTTCTCCCTAGCCTGTTTATTATATTTGACTATCGTTAAAACCCAGGCCCATTCTTATTTAAATTGCAAAAAATTGCTGTTACTGATCAGCACCCCACGGAACTCATTATATATTGCACTCAAACAATATTTCCAACCCTAGAACTCTAGGGTGCTGTCAAAAAAATTACTCCTTAGATTCTTAAAGAGAGCTACCCGACGTGAAAATACAGAAAACCATTATTTTTATTGCAATTAAATGTCCTCGATCATCAGCACCCCACAGTACTTATGATATTTTCCATTTGTACAACGTTTCCAGCCCCAGAACTCAGAGGTGCTGTCCAAAAAATCTCTTTCTTTTCCTGTTTATCACATATGACTAACGTTAAAACCTAGTAATTCTTATTCAAATTGCAAAAAAGGCTGTTACTGATCAGCACCCCACGGAACTCATTATATACTGCACTCATACAATATTTCCAACCCCAGAACTCTGGGGTGCTGACAAAAAAATTACTCCTTAGACTCTTTAAGAGAGCTACCCGACGTGAAAATGTAGAAAACCTCATTTTTATTGCAATTAAATGTCCTCGATCATTAGCACCCCACAGTACTTATGATATTTTCCATTTGTACAACGTTTCCAGCCCCAGAACTCAGGGGTGCTGCCCAAAAAATTTCTCCCTAGCCTGTTTATTACATTTGACTATTGTTAAAACCTAGTAATTCTTATTCAAATTTCAAAAAAAGGCTGTTACTGATCAGCACCCCACGGAACTCATTATATACTGCACTCATACAATATTTCCAACCCCAGAACTCTGGGGTGCTGACAAAAAAATTACTCCTTAGACTCTTTAAGAGAGCTACCCGACGTGAAAATGTAGAAAACCTCATTTTTATTGCAATTAAATGTCCTCGATCATCAGCACCCCACAGAACTTATGATATTTTCCATTTGTACAACGTTTCCAGCCCCAGAACTCAGGGGTGCTGTCCAAAAAATCCCTCCCTAGCCTGTTTATTACTATTGTTAAAACTATTGTTAAAACGTAGTAATTCTTATTCAAATTTCAAAGAAGGCTATTACTGATCAGCACCCCACGGAACACATTATATACTGCACCCATACAATATTTCCAACCCCAGAACTCTAGGGTGCTGTCGAAGAAATTACTCCTTAGGCTCTTTAAGAGAGCCTGCCCACGGGAAAATGCAGAAAACCTCATTTTTATTGCAATTGAATGCCCTTATTCATCAGCACCCCACGGAACTTATGATATTTCCATTTTATGCAACATTTTGTACTCCCGATCTCGGAGGTGCTGTCTCAAAAGTTTGCAATTTGAATCAGAATTACTAGGTTTTAACGATAGTCAAATGTAATAAACAGGCTAGGGAGTAATTTCTTGGACAGCACCCCTGAGTTCAGGGGCTGGAAACGTTGTACAAATGGAAAATATCATAAGTTCAGTGGGGTGCTAATGATCGAGGACATTTAATTGCAATAAAAATGAGGTTTCCTGCATTTTCACGTCGGGTAGCTCTCTTAAAGAGCCTAAAGGGTAATTTTTTTGACAGGGTTGGAAATATTGTATGAGTGCAGTATATAATGAGTTCCGTGGAGTGCTGATCAGTAACAGCCATTTTTTGCAATTTAAATAAGAATGACTGGGTTTTAACGTTAGTCATATGTGATAAACAGGAAAAGGAAGAGATTTTTTGGACAGCACCTCTGAGTTCTGGGACTGGAAACGTTGTACAAATGGAAAATATCATAAGCGCTATGGGATCATCTGGTTCAAAATCGGAGGATGTGATTTTCGATCGTACTTCTTTCAAATGCTTATAACTCAACAATTATGTTAGAACTGTTTCTGAAAACCATCTAGAACTCTTTGTTCCTTTGTAAATCCCGTGACCAGAACTCCTCATTTCCATAAAAGTGGTGCGGCATGAAATTGGCACCCCAAAATTTGTTTTTAAAAAAAAAGGCGAAAAAATGGCAGAACTCTTTCTGCACCCCTGCGGGAACTCTAGAACTCTTCGTAAAAATCCCAGAACTCCAAAAAAAGTTGAGGGTTCTGTCAATAAGGGTGCCAGGTTCAGGGGGATTATAGAGCATCCTTCAAGTACTAATACTAGTGAACCATTAATGAGTAATTCGACTCTTCCCATTAATAATGTGATATGCAACAAAGGACTTTGTTTCATATGCACACACAATTTTTCTTTATTAAATTATGTTATTAAATGTCAAAAATGTTTAAGGGCATATCACGTAAAGTGCTTAAAAATCATGGAATATACAAAGAATTTAACATATGTAAAGTTTGTACTTCTAGGGGTAAATGAATTAATATTATTATGTTTATTAACATTGTATTGTTATAGTTTAATCACAAGTTTTACTTTCATTTCTGTGGATGTAGTTGTAGTTTCTTACTTATTTTGTATTATTGTTTAAGTACCTAATATTCAATGTTTTGTACGTGAAGTTCACCAAATATCTATAGATAATATACATGTTTTCAAGAAAACTTGGTACTATTCATTCATTATCTCGATATCAAATATTTAAGAAGAAAATTTCAGATTTGGTAATAGGATAATCACTGGTTCAGAAAGCATGCCAAAAATTACTTATCTACAGCCAATAATTGAGTAATTTGCTATACCAATAACTAGAGTCTACTGCCAATAACTGGGAACTGCGACCATAATTAGAAAATATTATTTTTTAATTAAAAGATCTCTCTGAAAATGTAGTTTTCTGTGTTCATACTAATGGCGGTTTTCCACTAAACGGACAGTTGAGTTTGTGTTTTGTTTGTGTTTTCGAGAACCTGAAAAACAAAAACAAAACTGAAACAAACCAAAAACTCTTGTTTCCATTAAGCGAACTAGGTTTTGTTTTCGGTCCTTTTCCATTGGGTGTCGCGACAGCCGAACAAATTTCTTCAATAAACAAACAACATGTTTAGAGAAAAAGATTTTCTCTCGGATTTTCTTATTCTTAGATGTGGCTGGTTTATATTGCGGTCCTTGGTAAAAAAGTAAGAGCATATATATTTTTTACTACAAATAATTTATTAATAAGTAAAGCATTATTATCATTTAGGAGAAAATGACGGCGACAACACAGATATTGGGTTCGATCACTTTTATCTAGAAGAGGAAATGATGGTGCTGCACGATATCCAAAATGATGACATTGGCTTGCGATTACCAACTCACAAGGTCAATACATGTTTATGATTACGGCATATAAACCCTGCATAATTTATATACAGCGTTTGAAAACAAATTTCCTATCTATGAAAAAAAATACGTTATTTACCTACCTACCTACCTACCTACCAACCTACCAATTTGGTACAAAAGTGGTGTAGAGACTAGCAAAACGAAAATATAGAAGTAGAATACCCTCGAGAATACCTAATGAAAACCCAACACCACTGTTTCAACTAACAAATTCAAAACACCTCGAAACTTTTTGATGTTACCGCTTCCGAACGGGACCCGAAAAACAAAACACCAACTGTTGCAAAACACGCCAGTTTTCAAAAAGTTTGCGAAAAGTTACAGTTTTGTTTTATTCGACACCAGTTTGTGTTTTGTTTTTGTTTTGTCCGTTTAGTAGAAAACCGGCTTAAGAAATTAAGGAAGAATTGTTAAGAATGTCCTAATCAGGGCGGTTTATAATTTGCCTTACTTTAAGATGCCCAAATTGACATAACAGTCTGATATATCGCTAAAGGTGCCAATAAAAGTACCTATACCTACCTACCTATACTATATCTATATATAGTAAAATCCAGTTAAGACGAAAAAAACAGTAAATTCAATCTTAAAAAAGATTATTTTCAAAACAATAGATATTAAAGAGAAACAAGTTACTTCAAAGCAATTGTAATAGTATATTGTGCAAGAAGTGGGGAAAGTTCAACTTTTCTCACGAGTGTGGAAGTTTGCGGCACGAGCCCGAAGGGCGAGTTCCGCAAACACACGAGTGAGAAAAGTACTTTCCCCACATGTTGCACACTATACTTATTCTACAACTGCACAAATTTAAAGAATACAAGTAAAATAACTCAATATTTATTTTTATGGTTAGTAAAACAAAAAGAAAAGGTGAGCGGTCGTCGGACCGCCGATAGAAGCTTGCTTCTTATGCACAATAGAATGACCATTGTTGACCATTTTTCAAAATTTTTGACAATTATTGACCATTTTTTAAAAAAAATTTGACAATTTTTGACTATTTTTTTAAATTTTAACAATTATTGACCATTTTTGACAATTATAGACCATTTTTCCAAATTTTAACAATTATTGACCATTTTTGACAATTTTTGACAGGTTCTGACAATTATTGACCATTTTTGACAATTTTTCAAAAAAATTTACCCTTTTTCAAAAATTTTGACAATTTTTAACAATTATTGACCATTTTTTCAAAATTTTGACAGTTTTTGACAATTATTGACCATTAATTTTTGACAATTTTTGAAAATATTTAGCAATTATTAACCATTTTTTAACCAGTTTTGACGATTTTTCCAAATTCTTGACAATTTTTGACCATATTTAAAAATTTTCAAAAATTTTAACGAATTTTGACGAAAAATCTATGGTTTTTTTCGCCCGATAATACAGCTCAACCATTTTTCCAAAATTTGGACAATTTTTTACAATTACTGTCCATTTTTTCAAAATCTTGACAATTTTTGACTATTTTTTCAAAAATTTGGACCATTTTAGACCATTTTTCCAAATTTTAACAATTATTGACCATTTTTGACCATTTTTGACAGGTTCTGACAATTATTGACCATTTTTGACAACTTTTCAAAAAATTTGACAATTTTTGACAATTGACCATTTTTTCAAAATTTTTGACCATATTTTCAAATTTTAACAATTATTGACCATTTTTGACATTATTCATCAATTTTGATTATTTTTTCAAAAATGTTGACCATTTTAGACCATTTTTCAAAATTTTAACAATCATTGACCATTTTTGCCTATTTTTGAGCATTTTTAACAGGTTCTGACAATTATTGACCATTTTTGACAACTTTTCAAAAAATTTGACAATTTTCAACAATTATTGACCATTTTTGAAATTTTTTTATAATTATTGGCAATTTTTTCAAAATTTTAACAATTTTCGACCATTTTTCAAAATTTTAACAATTATTGACCATTTTTGACAGTTTCTGACAATTATTGACCATTTTTGACAATTTTTCAAAAATTTACCCTTTTTCAAAAATTTTGACAATTTTTAACAATTATTGACCATTTTTTCAAAATTTTGACAGTTTTTGACAATTATTGACCATTAATTTTTGACAATTTTTAAAAATATTTAGCAATTATTAACCATTTTTTAACCAGTTTTGACGATTTTTCCAAATTCTTGACAATTTTTGACCATATTTAAAATTTTTGACAATTTTTCAAAAATTTTAACGAATTTTGACGAAAAATCCAAGGTTTTTTTCACCCGAAAAAACAGCTCAACCATTTTTCAAAAATTTGGACAATTTTTTACAATTACTGACCATTTTTTCAAAATCTTGACAATTTTTGACTATTTTTTCAAAAATTTGGACCATTTTAACCATTTTTCCAAATTTTAACAATTATTGACCATTTTTGAACATTTTTGACAGGTTCTGACAATTATTGACCATTTTTGACAATTTTTCAAAAAATTTGACAATTTTTGACAATTGACCATTTTTTCAAAATTTTTGACCATATTTTCAAATTTTAACAATTATTGACCATTTTTGACATTATTCATCAATTTTGATAATTTTTCAAAAATGTTGACCATTTTAGACCATTTTTCCAAATTTTAACAATCATTGACCATTTTTGCCTATTTTTGAGCATTTTTAACAGGTTCTGACAATTATTGACCATTTTTGACAACTTTTCAAAAATTTTGACAATTTTCAACAATTATTGACCATTTTTGACATTTTTTTATAATTATTGGCAATTTTTTTAAAATTTTAACAATTTTCGACCATTTTTCAAAATTTTAACAATTATTGACCATTTTTGACAGTTTCTGACAATTATTGACCATTTTGACAACTTTCAAAAATTTTGACAGTTTTTGATCATCATTCAAAATTTTAACAATTTTTGACTATTTTTGACCATTTTTTAAAATATTTAACAATTTTTGACAGATTCTGACAATTATTGACCATTTATGACAATTTTTCCAAATCTTTGACAATTTTTAACAATTATCGACCATTTTTGACAGTCTTTTAAAATTATTGACCATTTTTTCAAAATTTTGATAGTTTTTGACAATTATTAACCATGTTTCCAAATTTTTGACAATTTTGGACCATATTTCAAAAATTTTGACAATTTTTTAAAAATTTTAACATATTTTCTAATATAATCTGACAGTTTTGTGACAACTAAGTAGGTATTTAAAGATGACAGTAGCCTACTAAGTTTTTGTCGATTTTATTTGATTCTCCATATACATATATGTGGCGTGGGCAAAGTGCCGTGAGAAATATCATTTCTCACAGTATGAGCAATATTTGGTTTTGAAATTAAGTAAGCTATGAGAAATACGTCACTTTTCATAGCAGTTGTAGAAAAAATCATTACCTATTGTTACATAAAACTATTCAATTTGAAATAATAGACGTATTTATAATCGAACACATTGAACATGTGTTGTAAAAAATAAGGTCACGTGGTTAAACACTCGACTTCGTACTATAAACATTTTGTAAGAGGAATGTTTTATGTCACACGTATTTAAGAATGTTATAAGGAGTGTTGGATATTTGTTGACGTATTAAATTCATTTAAGAAAACATTCCATATTCGATTCCATCTATTAAATTGTTATATAATTATTAATTTCAACTATTACAGAGGCTTAAACACAATTTAATTATTATGTAGAAAACAGTCACTCCAAAGTACACAGAGCCTTAGAATGTGTGCCAATTAAATACCCAAACAAATTATAAACAAAACAATAAATATTTTCTTTTAATCATACAAAACATATTGAAAACGAATATAATTTATTAACTTCATAGTATTTGGTATTTGAGAGAAGTAACTAGGTAGAAACCCTACACCCTAGGTATACCCACCATAATCTTTAAATTTATTCCAAAAATTGAATCAAACCCAATTCTTTACACTATTAAACTCTGACTCACCTTTCTACTTGAATTCTTGGCATCAATATCCTGTTAACGGTCTTAACATTCACCAAAAACCATAAATTCCATTTAAAACAAAACTTAAACACTTCACTTTACAAACAAAACACACGAAATTCCACACCGAATTAATCAGAAAATGTAAACGAATATCGATTTTACAAGTTCATAATTGTTTATAACTGTTTTTTAGTCATTTCAATATCGACAATAATTCCTCGATGTAAAATTTTAAGAAACGGAGAGGACATAGAACCGGTATTGTTGGTGTATACGATTACCTCTGCAGAGGGTCGTTCAAATTGAAAGAGGTGGGGAGATCTCGACTTGTTAAATAATCTAACCAAGGTTAAAGTTGCAACGGGCTGAGCGCTATTCAGTATACGATGACGATGTAATTAAATCCGTTTTATTCTATAGTAGGCTTTAGGCTTAGAAGGATTATTCATCTATGCAGATATGCAGAGGCGCACTGTTGAGGAGATTGATACAGGAATATTTAATTACTTCACTTCACATAAGAAGTTAGATGGTACCCTTCTTCATAGTACGAGGCTAGTTCTCAAGGTTTTACAAACGACCACGAGTATCGGTTTATTTTAAATGTCAACCATGTCAAGATCTTTCGTTTAAAAAGAAAAAACGTGCGTGGACACCTTTCCGTGTGTGGTCACTTTACTTCTTATATTTTTTGTAACATAGTTGCCAAATGTATATTTTTTCCAGAACACGCCGGAAAAAAAAGACTTTATCGGTTTATTTTAAATACAACACCCTATATTTTTTATAACATCCGAAATTCCCTTTCTTTCCCTTTCCAAAAATGTATGCATCATCGGCATATACTCGAGTTTTTAGGGAAATATTTAATTTCTTATGAAACCATGCCAAGAACTTCCGTTTAAAAAGAAAAAACGTGCGTGGACACCTTTCCGTGTGTGGTCACTTTACGAAATACTTTTCTTATATTTTTGGTGACATAGTTGCCAAATGTATATTTTTTCCAGAAAACGCCGGAAAAAAATGACTTTATCGGTTTATTTTAAATACAACACCTTATATTTTTTATAACATCCGAAAGTCCCTTCCTTCCCCTTTCCCAAAAGTATACAAAATCGGCATATATTCCATTATTTAGGGAAATATTCAATTTCTTATGAAACCATGTTAAGAACTTTCGTTTAAAAAGAAAAAACGTGCGTGGACACCTTTCCGTGTGTGGTCACTTTACGAAATACTCTTCTTATATTTTTAGTGACATAGTTGCCAAATGTATATTTTTTCCAGAAAACGCCGGGAAAAAATGGCTTTATCGGTTTATTTTAAATACAACACCCTATATTTTTTATAACATCCGAATTTCCCTTTCTTCCCCTTTCCAAAAATGTATGCATCATCGGCATATACTCGAATTTTTAGGGAAATATTTAATTTCTTATGAAACCATGTCAAGACATTTCGTTTAAAAAGAAAAAACGTGCGTGGACACTTTTCCGTGTGTGGTCACTTCACGAAAAACCCTCCTTATATTTTTGTTGACATAGTTGCCAAATGTATATTTTTTTCCAGAAAACGCCGGAAAAAGAATGACTTTTTTTTCGAAACGAAATTATCGGTTTATTTTAAATACAACACCCTATATTTTTTATAACATCCGAAATTCCCTTTCTTTCCCTTTCCAAAAATGTATATATCATCTGAATATATTCGATTTTTTAGGGAAATATTTAATTTCTTATTAAACCATGTCAAGAACTTTCGTTTAAAAAGAAAAAACGTGCGTGGACACTTTTCCGTGTATGGTCACTTCACGAAATACTCTTCTTATATTTTTGGTGACATAGTTGCCAAATATATATTTTTTCAGAAAACGCCGGAAAAAGAATGACTTTTTTTCGAAACGAAATTATCGGTTTATTTTAAATACAACACCCTATATTTTTTATAACATCCGAAAGTCCCTTTCTTCCCCTTTCCAAAAATGTATGCATCATCGGCATATACTCGAGTTTTTAGGGAAATATTTAATTTCTTATGAAACCATGTTAAGAACTTTCGTTTAAAAAGAAAAAACGTGCTTGGACACCTTTCCGAGTGAGGTCACTTCACGAAAACTCTTCTTATATTTTTGGTGACATAGTTGCCAAGTGTATATTTTTTCCGGAAAACGCCGAAAAAAAAATGACTATCAGTTTATTTTAAATACAACACCCTATATTTTTTATAACATCCGAAAGTCCCTTTCTTCCCCTTTCCAAAAATGTATGCATCATCGGCATATATTCGATTTTTTAGGGAAATATTTAATTTCTTATGAAACCATGTCAAGAACTTTCGTTTAAACAGAAAGAACGTGCGTGGACACTTTCCGTGTGTGGTCACTTTACGAAATACTCTTCTTATATTTTTGGTGTCATAGTTCCAAATGTATATTTTTTCAGAAAACGCCGGAAAAAGAATGACTTTTTTTTCGAAACGAAATTATCGGTTTATTTTAAATGCAACACCCTATATTTTTTATAACATCCGAAAGTCCCTTTCTTCCCCTTCCCAAAAATGTATACATCATCGGCATATACTCGAGTTTTTAGGGAAATATTTAATTTATTATGAAACCATGTCAAGAACTTTCGTTTAAAAAGAAAAAACGTGCGTGGCACTTTTCCGTGTGTGGTCACTTTACGAAATACTCTTCTTATATTTTTGGTGACATAGTTGCCAAATGTATATTTTTTCCAGAAAACGCCGGAAAAAGAATGACTTTTTTTTTCGAAACGAAATTATCGGTTTATTTTAAATACAACACCCTATATTTTTTATAACATCCGAAATTCCCTTTCTTCCCCTTTCCAAAAATGTATACATCATCGGCATATACTCGAGTTTTTAGGGCAATATTTAATTTCTTATGAAACCATGTTAAGAACTTTCGTTTGAAAATAAAAAACGTTCGTGGCACTTTTCCGTGTGTGGTCACTTCACGAAAAACTTCTTATATTTTTGTTGACATAGTTGCCAAATGTATATTTTTTCCAGAATGACTTTTTTTTCGAAACGAAAAGTGTTGTTATTTAATATGTTTGAAAAATTTCAGTTATACATTTTTGCTTAACCTTTCGTTTTTAAATAAATAATACCTATTTAAGTGAATAAAAACCGGTTCGTATTTCTGCAAATGAAGCACTATTAGAAATCGCTGTGTAGTGTGTAGGTAGTATATCTTATTTGGTTAATTTTGTAATGCTGGTGGTAGTGCTTTTGTTAGTGACGAAGTTTGTGTTTATAAACATTTGTACGGTTATAAATATTCGTATTTCGATTAAATAGGTTTGTTCGCGGATGTAATTCCGAACCAGTTCAGGGACTATACGCATGCGCATTATGAAAAGTGGCGTTCACGGTTAATACAATTCCGAATTTTTAATAATAGGTTTGTTCCAACCAACAATTCTGTTATTGTACGTAACCAGCAATTGAATTGTTTAATGCGCATGAGTAAAGGAAATTAGTAAAGTTTCTGGTAATCTTCTACCAAACGGTTGGAGCGTATTTTGAACTAGTTTAGAAGATACACACGGTGTCCTAGGGAGTTTGATATACCTGTTCTAGGTCTGCGAACTTATTCACCAGAGCCTGAGAGCGTTTTTGAACCATTGTACCAACAGTTATCTGCTCTTAGTAGTTATTCCTTACGGAAGACCCAATCATCTTTATGCGGAATTGGGGTGGTACAAGGTGTACCGAATTGCCTGAAGTGCTTGCACCCATGTTATTTCTTGGCCAAACAACAAAAAATGCTTCCAGACCTACCTGTACAAAAAAGGAATATTCATTAAAATCAACAAGGTGCAAAAAATGTAAGTATTACCTTCTGACATTTTGGATTCCATTATGCCCTTCTTTTTTTTACATCAACAATTATTAACAACTACACAAAGAAACGGTCGTAGATAAGAAACAGTCCCCGGTGACGAGAGTTCTGAACCAGTAATTTCAGGTGGTTGAAACGATTTTTTTCAACTGCGCATGTATATTAGTAATGTTACTGTAAATTACTGGTGGTTGGAACGAACCTTATAGTTCGGTGTTCGCAGATCAGATCGGATTGGTTCGTTATCGATTCGAAATCAGTCCTATCGGTTCTCTCAAATATCAAACTCGAACTTAGCTGACCACTCCAAAGCCAAATTTAAATTAGGTACCTATTCAATCTATTTTGGTTTTTTAGTTATGTTTTCGTTCAGGTTTAATTAAAATTAATAACTTGTTCGTAACTAGGCATACGGTCTAGACAATTCAGAGTTAATTCCGAACTGGTTCGGATTGTAACCTGTGAACATAGCTATTATCTTACAGTTGTGTTGAAAATATCTAGTGAGCCGATTAAACGGACGAAAGGAAATTTAAAATTTTTAAAATGTTAAATATATGTAATTGTAAAAAACATGGAGGACGTATTTATATTTTGTGGCGTTCTTAGATTCACTATTTATAAAAAAAAAGCTTCTAAATATACTTATATTATGTAGGTGACATATTTTATAATAACTCCAAATAAAACAGATGATCGATGGCACTGGAATATTACATAAACTACAAATGTCCAGTAGTTACATATAACATGGAGATAGTTTCCATGAATTATAAACTCTAGTTAAATTTTGTCCTGTTTAATTTTGAGATATGCTTTGGTTGAAAGTTTTATGTCCTACATTTAATGTTTAATCCACCAGCAGAAAAGCAAACTTATGTTTGTTTACTTGTGCAAATTTGAATATATTTAAAATGTCCCAAGGCACATGGCAGTCCTCCTTCCATTTTGTTTATTCTATAATGTCAAATGTCAATAAATAGGTTTGTTCGCGGGTGCAATTCAAAACCAGTTCTGGGACTATGCGCTTTCTAAAAAGTGGCGTTCAAAGTTATATAGTTCTGAATTTTAAATAATGGTTCATTGTTCGCGGATCAAATCCGATTGGTTCGTTATCGATTCGGAATCAGTCCCAGCGGTTCTCTGATTTTGGTAAAGACTGAAAGTTCGGTTCCACTGCTAATGCGCAAATGTTCTATATGTCAGTTGTTTTCTCATTTTAGTTGCCTATGATTGTTTCTTTTTTCGTTTGTTTTATTTTAGCATTACATGCAAATATCAAAAAAGTTAGAGTCACTTGTTTTATTTTCGTTCAGGTTCTGAGAGGTGATCTTTCGTTCTAATATCGTTCGCGGTATAATCAAATTATTTGATGGTTCGAAACTAGGCATGCGCTCTAGACAATTAAAAGTTAATTCCGAACTGGTTCGGAATCGGTTTGGATTGTAACCCGCGTACATAGATAATGGTAATCTAAGTTTCTATTCCGTTCACTGTTCTCATTTATTGAAAAGCATTAAATCTCCTTTTTTAAATTCTACTATAACTATAATTCTTTCGCCATAAGAAGAGAGTAATAAAACCTAATAATGTATGCAAACTACAGCAGCGGTGGCCAAAAAAAAATCAGTATATTTGCAAATTTTTACCATAAAGCACTAACAAATTTCTTTTAGTTTAGCGGTGCCGACCAGTATACCTGATATAACAATAGACGACCCTTTTGTAATCACTGAGAAACTGGTCAATAATCCTTGCATAAGGGTGGTTATGGGTTTAATAAAAGGGGTAAGATAAAACTAAATTTTTAAGTAGTTATACCAATTTGATCTTTCACAACAAAAACGAAATAAAATGCTAAATACTAACACTGCTTTCAATGTTTAGACTACTAAAACATCCAGGCAAAGAATAATTTATATAGTGGAGGTTGAAAAGAATAATTTAGGAACTCATTAACTAATGACGTAATGAGTAGGGTAAAAGCCTAATAGCTCTTTGTTTAATCCCCTTAATACCTACCTACATCCGGTCAGAGCAGTAAAATTTCCAAATTATTGTAGTTTCTTGGTAAAACGCCGGTACAATTGAAAAATATTGCAATGTTAAAGTTACTTCAGTTTAAACTGACAATGAAATTTTGCTTATAATCCAAGTTCAACATCATCTTTCACATAACTTAAAGTTACTACCTAATATTTGTAACCGGCGGCGACATGGGGTCTAAAGTAAATATTTATAGACTATCATTATAAATATAATTCTATAAATGTACGCCCATGGTTTAGTGGTTTCCGATAATTTTAATACTCTCTCTTGATGGCGAAACAACTATAACCATTTTACATTGACGTCACGATAATATTCTAACATGATTCAACCTTTCTCTTGCCACTACTTGACAAAGCTACTAAGCACGTTTACTCACAATTTTTTCTTCCGTTTCCTTCATCTAAATTCACCGAACGCAGCGGTAAAAGGTATTAACAGCAACAACGGTATTATTCAAGATTACAAATCCCGAGTCGGTGCACATATTGTAAGTCATTTATTTTCTACATTATTTCCTAACGATTTTAACACAAGATTCATTTGATCAACTGCATTTAGCACAGGTCAGTGCAGGGTCAATACGATTAGGTGTGTGTACCAGTTTTTATTATTATACGAGGATGATTCAAATGAAAACGGTTATAAGGAAACATTTAAATAGCGATTTATGTTATTTATATACATAATCAAGACCCTATTTACCAAATAATTGGTGACAGGGTGTGAGCCTTTAGCTAAATTCTTATAAAGCTTTTCCAATTTTTTCGGCTTTTTCCATTTTCTTTGAGTCCTGCCATGTTTTCCCTTTATTTTTAATATTTCTGAAATAGTTTTATTCCATGTTTGTCTTGTAAGACAATTTTTTTTTCTCACCCTGTTATTCTTAAAATAGTTTTCGTTTCAAGTAAAATAAATTAAATCATGGGTATACCCTAATATTTCAGAAATGCATTTCTCGACAAAACAACCAATTGTCTGAAACAGATAAGTAAAGTATCATAATGTCACGTCGGCGATAACGTCTTCGAGGCCGCGAAAGGGGAAAGAAAGTTTTAAGAACGATTTGAGTTTTAGTTTCTAGAAAATAACTAAAGTGTTCACTTGAGCCAAATAAATCCATTAAAATATAGTGTGTATTGTGGTGCATATCAGGAGTGTGAGTCTATCTCACAGAGTAATTCATTTTTGCCTGTTATTTGATATTTGAATTTAAAAGATATTTTATCACATAGAGTATATATATTTGCTAATTGTTTTTAATAATAACTTTGTTTAAAGTTCTTTAATATTCAACGTTATTAAGAACATTAATTTGTTGTTGCATTTCCTATTCATCCAATCCTACTGTACTGTGGAGAGTTTGTGCCACTTGCAATTTAACTCACATACCTATACTGTATTGTGGAGAGTTTGCGCCACTTACGGTTTGTCCATTCCTGATACAGGGTGACTTCTCACGTCACCCATATCTCCTTCCACCAACCTGTACTGTGGAGAGTTTGTGCCACTTGCAGTTTAACTCACATACCTATACTGTACTGTGGAGAGTTTGCGCCATTTGCGGTTTGTCCATTCCTGATACAGGGTGACTTCTCACGTTACCTATATCTCCTTCTACCCCCCTGTATTGTGGAGAGCTTGAGCCACTTGCAGTGTAACCTTATTTAGCTGTTCTGTGGAGAGTTTGTGCCACTTGCAGTTTAACTCACATACCTATACTGTACTGTGAAGAGTTTGCGCCACTTGCGGTTTGTCCATTCCTGATAAAGGGTGACTTCTCACGTCACCCATACCTCCTTCCACCCCCCCTGTATTGTGGAGAGTTTGAGCCACTTGCAGTGTAACCTTATTTAGCTGTACTGTGGAGAGTTTGTGCCACTTGCAGTTTAACCCTCATACCTATACTGTACTGTGGAGAGTTTGCGCCACTTGCGGTTTGTCCATTCCTGATACAGGGTGACTTCTCACGTCACCCATATCTCCTTCCACCCCCCTGTATTGTGGGGAGTTTGAGCCACTTGCAGTGTAACCTTATTTTGCTGTACTGTGGAGAGTTTGTGCCACTTGCAGTGTATTATTATTTTGCTGTACTGTGGAGAGTTTGTGTCACTTGCAGTGTATTATTATTTTGCTGTACTGTGGAGAGTTTGTGCCGCTTGCAGTGTATTATTATTTTGCTGTACTGTGGAGAGTTTGTTTCACTTGCAGTGTAATATTATTTTGCTGTACTGTGGAGAGTTTGCGCCACTTGCAGTAGTTATAATATTGTTTGTGGAGAGTTTGTGCCACATATTCCTTACATGCACTGGGGAGAGTTTGCGCCCCTTGCACATTTCCTAATAACCCTAAATATTTACTATTAGGCATTTATTTTTGATCAAGTGAAGTTTTAACTTTACTTTAGTACTGATATGCATAATCACGGTTCAAACACATAAGATGCATCTTGTATATTATTAATACTTTCATTAATTTTGGGGATTTCAACTATACTAATCGTTAGTCAATAATTAATCATTATTTATGGCAAATTGAACTCAGAGTGTTTTTCTATCTAATTCCAGGTACGTCATCTCGGTTGTTCAACCTACTTGGACCAGGTCCATAGTGACTGTTCAATTAAATCCAGGCATCACGTCCAGTGTCTTGTAAATAGTTATTTTCAACATTTAGATTTGTTTTATTATCTATATTATAAACAATTGAATGTAAGTACACAGTAAGTAATTAAAAGTTCAATTCTAATTAAATATATCAATCTTTACAAATCACTCATTCTCCTCAAGTCAAGTTTTTCCCTCCTTACAGTCTTGGTCTTCCTTTTCTTTTCTTTTTTAATATTTTTGCTCTTTTAGTATGTCTTGTATTCTCCATTCTTTGTAAATGCCCCCACCATCCCAATTTTCTGTATTCTATAAATTCTAGGATTGATTCTATTTTTAGATGACTTTTTATATATGTGTTCGTAATTTTGTGTTTTTTTGTAACGCCCCGAACTCTTCTTAGTATTTCATTTCAACTGCCTGTATTTTGCTCTTCTATGTGTTTGATTTAACACCCACGTTTCACATCCATAAGTTAATATTGGCCTATATACTGCTTTAAATATTTTTATCTTGGTATTTTTTGATATTCTTTTATTTTTTTTATGTTATTTACGTTTCATTAACATTATGTTGGTAATATTTAGATTCATTTGTTGATAATATTGACAATTTAAATGCCACTTTTCTAATAAAAATGAGAATCATGTAAAATTTCGTATTTTAAGTGATTATATAAGGAGAAAGTAACGAAGAGAGCGTTGTGTTATGTAAAATGGGAAGATTAAAAACTTGTTAAAGATTCATTTATTTGCTAAATAGTATAGCCCAGTCGTCAGGTACTTTTTATCTAAAAATATTTCAAGGAGTTTTGATTTCTGGTGCATGGTGTAAGGTCAAGTGTCTAAAACAACATATTCATTTTGCGACCTCGAAATCCCGGTGGAAATTAAAAAAAAATCGTGTTTTGTTGAAAATATTGATTTTTGCCAAATAATTCGTTTCTCGTGCGTTTTAGGAAAAATATTTTACCATACAAAAATTAAGGGGATAAAATTCTCCACAATTTATGTCCCATTCATTTTTCCTGTAAAGTTAATTGTTTCGATGCGGCGGCTCTGTAAATGTACCTATACTATATCCATCGAACAAACAGAGCGACCCAAACAACGATAGATTCGTGATCACCATTCGCCTTTGCATCTATTGGCTAAAATAAATATGCCTCCATGCGCTGGCCAATAGGATTTAACTGCAATCGGGTGGCAGAATTCATTGTCCATACAGAGTTGGAGAGATCACGTGCACTATGCATGATACTGTTTTGGAACACTCCGTTGCTTGGATGGACAGAGTATAAGTATTTCGACGAACATGAAAGCATTCTGCACCTGGGGTCGTATTCTTGACTGAGGGAGTGAAGCTTCCCAAGAGAACAGATATTTTGTCTTTGTCAGTGCAATGACAGAGTAACCAAGCAAAATAAAGACAAAATATGTGCTCTCTCGAGCTCGAGCAGCTCTACTCCCTTAGTCAAGAATACGGCCCCTGATGTGATTTTTGACGGCCACATGACACCCACTGTTACACAGGAAAATGTTTTGTCGAATAAGGCGAGCAAAAGTCGTTTCATTTTGAAGCTAAAAGAAAAACTGGAGAATACCAACATTGCTGTCCAGTAGGCCATTGCAGATGCGTACTCCCTAATAGTCAACACAGCAATTAACCCACAGAAATGTGGAGGAATGTTTGAATATAGTATTTCGATTTATTTGATATCAAAATACATGATTTGAGTAATATTCACTTCACTCAATTATTATTGTTTGGAATCAAATAAATTGGTTTATTCCACTAAAATAATAGGTTTATTTCAATTTAGGTATCGAAAATCATTCAAAGCAATGCAATTATTTGATTGAATGTAGTATTTCGATTTATTTGATATCAAAATACCTGGTTTGAGTATTATTCATTTTACTCAAAAATCATTGTTTGGAATGAAATAAATGGTCTTATTTCACTCAAATAATGTATCCTTTTTCAATTTCGGTCTGAAAAAGTTGTTCAGAATTATTTTCTCCACTAGATGGGACATACAAATTTGGCAATGGATCATGTTTAGGGCTTTGCGGGGGACCACAACAATTTTTTTTAAATGGAACTTCCTATTTTTGTCGGCTGATTCGAACCGAGCGGAAAAGTTTATGTTTGAATATGTGTTGAAAAAATTCTTTTCGGGTCCTACTGGGGCGCCTTAGGGCCTCCTTTTTGTATCGAATAGTACGGAATTTCAGTAAAGCCTTGGAAAAAGTTGTTAAAAAGGTTTTTACTCTACTAGATGGGCTTCATTAAAAAAAGGCTTCATAATTACATTCCCATTAAAACGTGTTGTATACTAAAAATCATATTTTTCTAGTTATTCGCTTGATCTGTTACTTAATGTACACCCTATACTATGTCTATTCCAAATGTTTCCAGAGTACGTATTAAACTTGGGGTTGATTAATTCATTAATTTGATTTTGCGTATTTTATTCGATTCAGTATTTTATTTGTTTCGATTTCGTATTTCATTTATTCTGATTAAGAATTTCAATAATTTATTTATCGTTTTATACGGAGTAGTTATTTCATTTATGTCGAATAAGTTTATCATTTCAGAACAGAAATTGTATTCTCTTTCCACATTGATGGAAGTACGGGAGAGCGATATTGGGGAATGATGTCCTACGAAAAAAATTGAAACCCTCAGAAAACGGCACTCGGAATGTAAGTATACAGCTTGGTTACTTTTTAAACTCACGATCCTTCAACATCTTTTTCAGTTTTTTTAGTGACACCCTCAATTTTAAAGTAAAATGATGTTCATGAGAAATCCCAAATGCGTGAATGAACAAATACAGGAACATTTTCTTTTTCGTGTTTAGGCCCCCTAGAACTGCTTTACCAGTTATCTGTCAAAATCTCGAGCTCCAATATTTTTCGCCAATAGTCTAATCTTTCTCTCGAAAAAGAGTCGCTCGAAAGTAATTAAATCGAGTAATTATTTTTCTTCTCATGTGCTATGAAATCAATCAATCAAACATGTGGTATGAAATAACTGCAATGTGTAAAACTCAATAAATTTTCAGATCTCAGTCGATTTTGGATGGAACACCAAGCAAAAAAAGAAGAATAGAAGATATGATACCAAATAATAGTTTTTCTTTTATATTTTCGATATAAAACGACCTGTATTATCCCAGTTTTTCAAAACGTATTGCAATTGCAAAAATGGTTTTCGTTTGTCGTGTTATAGTTATAATAAATGTTCAAAAAAAATGATTTTTTATTCAATTCCTGTCCATTGACAATACTTCGGAAAAAAAGTATTCGTTAAAATTCATTCGTTCTAATACATGTTTCCCGGAAAGCGCCTTTTTCAAAATAATTTGCCTTTGAATAAAGCTTCATGGTGATAACTTATAAATAATTCCATCAACTTCTAAAACATTTCTACATTGTACATAGTAATTGATTGGTATAAAGAAAATACAGATATATTTATATGTTTCCTGGGAGGCCTTTAGTGGACTACATTATTTCACACCTATCAATTTATATCATTTTTTGTTCGTTTCGAAATTAGAAAACCAGTCCACCTTTTGCTTTCCTAATGAGATGAAAGGGTCGACGTAATTCTTCATTAATAGCACTCAATTACCACGTTCACTGATCAAATTTAATAGAAATTGAAGGAATATGGAAGTTACCACAAAAAAATCGTTATCGTGGTGCACTCATTTGAGTATTTAATATTCTAGATTGTTTCTAAAATTATTTATTTGCTTCCATGGTGGAAAACATTCTCAGATGAAAATGAATTATTCTTGCAACAAATGAACCCGAAGAATTGAATGGAAGAAATATAACAATTGACTTCATCATATGTTTTCTTGAATCAAACAAATATTGGTCTTGGAATCCAAATAAACTAGCGTTTTCTTTTAAATAATAGTTTTATTTCGCCATATTGAAACAACAAATTTGTTTGACTGAAATAGATTTTGTTTGATTCACTACTTTTTTTTTATTTGTGACACTCATCCACATTTGATTATTTAGTCATAGTTGGAGAAGACATGGATTTGCTGGTTATACTAACGACATTAGGGGTTGCACATCCCAACATATACTTTCTTAAACCCGAAAAAGGCAAAATTGTGCAGAAAATGTACTCTGTGCAAACCCTAAGACCACAAGACATAAAAGTGCGACAGAATCTACTTGTTCTTCATGCGATCAGCGACTGCGACACAACTTCCGCAATCTTTAAACAAAGGAAGGCAAAATTCATCAGTGTCTTTCAGAAGAATAAGCACTTAGAGCAGTACGTCCAATTTTTTAATGACGAAAATGCTGAGCCTGAAGCTGTCGTTTGTAACGTTAATTTCGTTCACTTTACTTCCCTCTATTGAATTAATAAATTATCGTATGGGCGGCGAATAGCCAGTCCTTTCTCATACCCAACACCGAGAAATGTTTCAAGGCTCAATATATTTACTGTGGACGACAGTCGAAATCAACGTGCCGATCGAGGTCCGACTGTCGGGAAAATAGTCACTTCTATTTTGAGATTCCCACTTCGACCTCGTGTCTCTTCTTCTACCAAATTATAAATCAAATATGAATCAAGAATTCACTACTGAAATGTAAATTCCTTTCCTGGTCAAAGCGTATGAGCGTGACACGAACATGAGACGTAAGTCTGTTGTCTTTCACATGATTTCGTGTATTTAAACAAGTGGTAAAAGGGTTTCATTCTTTCTTTCCTGCGAACATGTGCTATTGAAGCCTTTCTGGCTTATCTTATCTTATCTCTAAGAAGTGCATTCATTTGAGTGGTAAGTCATTTCGCTTAAATGTATAACTAACTCTCCTTTCTTAATAGTTTCTACCTTCCTATCTTTATTATGTAGCAATGTCATTCCAGTGCCAGGAATATATATCGATATGAATTTGTTTTTTTTGTTCTTTCAGATTTTTTTTTCATATTATCTTTGAATATATTTCAAACCTATTTAAAAATATATACATATTTAAAATATGTATGTATTTACCGGTGCAGAATCGGCTTCGATAACTATTATGGGCCAAATAATAGAAGAATTGGATGACGACCAAGAGAAGGGAAGTTACGAATCAGAACCTGAAGATCTTGAAAAACCATGACCATCGAGAAAGACGAAGCGAAAGAAACTCGATTAAATTCGCTTTGTGGATTAGGCCCAATAGGGAAACCACAGAAAAAAAAACGCGCCGCTTACTCTACCGCAAGGTGGTGTGGAAATGAGTGACAAATAGCACAAATGTTTGTGGGTATGACTTGCATGCTTATTAATGACAAAAAGTCTCTAAATGCCCACAGAAAACTAACGAATTAGGAATTTGTGCAATTGCGATAAAAAGTACTTACATTTACAGACCCGCTGCAACGAAACTATCACCTTTACAGCAAAAATGAATGAATCGTAAATTAAAGATAATTTTATCTCCTTCATTTTTGTTTAGGTGAATATTTTTCATAAAACGCACGAGAACCGAAATATTTGGCAAAAATCAATGTTTTCAACAAAACACGATTTTTTTTTAATTTCCACAGGGATTTCGAGGTCGCAAAATGAATATGTTGTTATTGACACCATACACAAGAAATCAAAACTCCTTGAATTATTTTTAAGTAGAGCCCCTTTTATTGCTCTGACGACTGGGCTAGTATACGTAACTCGCAAATAGTAAAGATAATGCATTGTAAAGTGGATTTTGTCACTCAACGGTTTTTTTCATTAGTCTTACGAAATCTGTTGTTATTAAGTTTATTACTTTTTTCCCGTGCCTTGTATAATCAAAATTGTAGTTTTCAAGGCTCGTATCGTATAGCTGACTTGACAATTCATCATCCTCATAGTAGCTCTTCAGTTTGTGACAAAGAAAAGGGTTATCATTCTCTAAAGTAGGATGTTGGAAGCAGAAGGAAAGAGGTCGAATTCGCGAGATACGAAACGAGTGCGAATAGTTAGGATGTGGTAAGAGACAGGATGGAAATAAGCTCAGAGATGAGCCCGGAGATTATGTAAAATAGAGCGAATCCGTGCCAAATACCTGATATGACACTTTAAACAGCCGAATTGCCTCTTAAACAAATTGACAATGAGGGAAAACTCTCTACTTTGTTTGGGAACGTATAAGAGACTTTATAAAAAATATTTCTCCTTTTTATATTCCCTTGGATCACTTTTACATCCTACCCTATTTATGACCTCTTTAATAATTGGATTTAGATCGATAGGGGCTTATTTACGAGATATTTTGGTCGTATTTTTTACAGCATTCCTCATTTTTCTCATCCTAAAATAAGATACAAAATAAACCTTTGAAACATCTAAACATAATCCTTATTGTTTTTCATTTAGTCCTGGCTCTTTTTAAACTTTATAGCAACCACAAATATCCTTTGACCCTTCCATCCCGATCCTTATCGACACGTAGCTTTCCTTTTGAAGGCAAATTTCGCTAATTGTTTTCCGTAATTACTGGAGAGACCATCGACCGTCCCCAAACGCGTCATGAATACATAATTAATGCCATTTTGGTCAAAATGCTCGACCATTCCTAATATGCTAAACCTAAGTCTTGATGGAAGTTTAACATGTTCTAACACGTTAAAGGATACGGACGATTTAAACTATCGTTGAATCCATTAAAACTCAACATATTCCAAAATCATCCCCATCCTCATACGGAAAATAGAAATATATATAGTATCATAAAATAACTTAACTATGAGTGTAACACTTACTGATGTTAACTACCAGGAGAGTTGTAATTTTTTTTACCAGACGTGCCCTAGCGTCTTGTGATTTGAATTATAAGAGTCGCGGATATGAATATGGTCGTTTTAAATTATGCACCCTTTTTTCTTCTTTTGAATCCTGTGTAAATTGAAATTTTAAGTGATCTTTTTGGTGTTATATTCTGTAATTGTAAAAGGATTTGGTAAGCGATATGTCAAAAAAGTTGTTTTTTTATTATTTATAAATCAAAGTTTTGCGAGATAACATCAATGTGTCAAAACATAATTCACATCAAAATAATCTAGGGAACAAAATTTAAATTTGTTATAACTTTTGTAAGAGCCCCGGTATTATCTTGAAATTTCTTGTACATATTTCTTATGTTGCCTTTTTTGATAATGTTACGCGAGCTACTGCATTAATATGCTCACTTAGTGCCCCCAGTGAAATCCCCGTATGAGACGACTATGGCTCCTCCGCCCAATTTTCGAGAAGTATCCAGAATACGAAACATCGAGAATATCCAGTGCACCCGCCAGAACGTCGAAAGATTTCTAGAATTACGGCGCGCAAGTATAAATAGGCCACGAGCATCGCTGCAGGCAATTAGTCAATCAGTCAGTGTTGATACCGAAGGAAAGTAATCGCGCCTCGATAAAGTGTTTATTAAGTGACTCTCATATAAATTATAATTAGTGTGTTTAGTGTATTAGATAAATTATTAAATAAGGACTGAATTACATATAAATCTGTAAATATAAATTAATTGTAAATATAAATTAGAATAAACGTTACAATAACATAAAGTATTTGAGACGACAGCAATTCATAAAATGTTGATAATTGTTTTTTCTACTAGCGTGCGGAAAAGTCCAGTTTTGCGCACTCATTTTAGTGTTGAAAGAGTAACTTTTCCGCACTAGTCACTTAGTGCGGAAAAGTAAATTTGTTAAGTTTTTGGGGAGTATACTGTCATTTAAATATTTAAAATATATATTTGTATGGTTGTAGTTTACAAAATGACTGAAAAATTAAGAAATTTATTAGAATTCTGCTATAATTTTTAATAAAAAGAATCGTATATTTCAATAATTTTTTAATGGCCCTGGTATAAGTCTCGAAATCTGACTTCATTGGAAAACATTTTAGCCTCTGAAATTAATTTGCAGAATGCTACAAATTGCATGTTCAATGTTCAATTTGTTGATATGTATTTAGTAATAAATGTTTCTTTATGTTAACTTTTGGGTTTTTTTCCGTACGCTAGTAGAAAAAATAGCGTACCTAACACGTGCGTAGAGTGACTTTTCAGCTAACGCGTCGTTCGGCCAACTGCAATGAGTGCGGAAAAGTATCACTTTCCGCACTAAAATATGGTAACAGTGTTTTCTTGTTGGTATCGGTGTGTACAAAGTTGAGAGTGATTTTTGTTATTCGAATTAGTGTTTAGTGAGTGGAGAAAGATGGAAAGACGACATTTAAGCCGCGAAGAGCAATTGAATCGGTTAGTGGAAAAAGGAAATAATTCCGACTTTCCTTTTTTCGGAAAAAAGGAAAAACCTTGTAACTTTTCTAGTGTTATTATTTTGATTATTTCCTCCCTATTAATTTTGACCAATCGCTATCAAGAACTGGTATGTCAAATATAAATTTCAAGTGGAAAAATTACTTAACAACTGTCAACTTAGCTGTCAGCAGTTTTTCCGGAAAAAAAATTTCATTCAAGTTTGACAAGTTGACAATGTTTATTTAACTCAGGAAATAATCTTACCAAATATCCTTCGTGCATCTAATTTTTCCTGTGGAAAAATTGGAACACTCGTTTCTATAGTTTATTTCAGAAATGTATAGAGTAATAAAACCTCATTAGGTATGCAAAGGGAGCACAGAGTAACCCAACGAATATTTAAGCCACTTTCATAGTTTGGCATTGATTTCATTGTAAAATTCTTTCTTTTTATCGAGAGCAGGTAGTACCACCCGGGTTGGGGTCAATATATGGGGTTAGCCTATTGTTATCCATTCACAAACACTGAAAATAGTGTGCCAAAGGCGTGCCGGTAGGATACTCGTAAAAAGGAAAGAATTTTATTTTAACAAAATAAAAATTAGGCATTATGTACATAGTATTAGGTACACTTATTTTTTATTGGACATTAAACAAAAAATACATTATACAGAAATTAAATTATAAAAAATCATAATATTCTTCGTCATCTGAGGAACTGTCATCTCCTCTGACGGTCTGATCGATCAAGTAGTCAAGATCCCACATTTTCTCCTCTTCTTTATTGACATGCTGGACTGCTTTTCGCCAGTTCTCTGGTGTCACCTCCTTAATGGCTTGATCAAATAGTAGCTTAACGTCTTTCATTTTGAATGTAGTGTTGTGTCTTGCTACAAATCCTTTCACTTGCGACCATATAAGTTCTATAGGATTTAGTTCGCAATGATATGGCGGTGTATGTTTTTCTGCTATATCTTCCACGGCGTATTTCATAAAATGATGTTTGTGTAAATTTGCTATAGCTAATAGTTCCTTCTTTATCAAATTATCTTCAAATTCAATACTTTTGGTGGTTAACCAGTCAATAATTTCTTGTTTTCTCCAAGATGATGTTGGAGTCTTCTCTATGCGTCGAGAATGATAACTCGCGTTATCCATAACTGCTACTGAATCAGCCGGAAGATATTTTATCATTTCATCAAAATAGTCTTCAAAAACATCCGAATCCATGTCCTCGTGGTAATCTCCCGTATGGCACGACTGAAAGGTTAGCAAACCTTCTTTTAAAAATCCCTCTTCGCTTCCAATATGGACGATTATAAGTCTTTTCCCTTTACCTGAAGGCACCTTAATATCCGTTGACAGGCCCTCCATGAAAGCTTGGCGAGCACTGGTTATATTTTTGTCTTGCCACATTTTTGGTACTGTATAACCTTCATTGATCCACGTCTCATCAAGATAAAAGATTTTCTTCTGCTCTGTTCTTTACTGCTTTTTACTCCTTAAGTATTTTCGTCGCCAGCAAACAATTTCATCGCTTTCCAGTGAAACTGCTTTACGGTTATGCTTTTCCCAGGCAAAATCCATATTTCTCAAAGTGGTCCATAAATTTTTTTAGTTATCAACGGAATACTGTCATCCTGGCCAAGCTCCATTAAAATCTTAACTAGGGTGGGTATTTCTTTTTTAAAATAAAAAGAGTGAACTTTTCTTCGAATTACACTTTTGGTGTCTTCATCAAGGACTTTTACTGGTCTGCCTGGACTTTTCTTGGGAGGCTCCACTTGGCCTGCTATCTTTCTCCCCCGCAATAATTTAAAAACGGTGGACTTTCCAACTCCAGTCATTCGGGAACATCGGTCGACAGTTTCTTGTACCAATTTAGGGTAATCGTATTTTATGCAATCGTGTACATTTAAAATAATAAGTTTTTCATTCACTGATAATGGAGAATTATTGGAACATCTTTTCGTTGGTGTAAATGTCGCCATTTTATTACTAATCTTATAATACTGTGAACACAATTTACGGCTTATCAGCAAATACTGATGCGTTACACTAAACAAATATACTTATAAAGGTCTAAAAATTTTGGGTAAGGCACCTTGCGGCGCATGGTTGAGACGAATCTGAAACAGGGTTGGAATTAGGCAGAGGCACTAATAGAAGGTTAAACGGTACCTGTTAAACGCAAAACGTAACTGTATAATCTACTACCTAAGTAATCCCTACACAATATTTCGATATTGACACTTCAGGCCAGAAAACATACTTTTCCTAATTCTCTTACGCAGTTACTTGAAATTTTAATATTACAAACAATACTATTTCAAGACCTACGCCTATGGCCGACACCGAAATTGAGCCGAACTGGACGGAATTCCCCATTTTATTACTCTATACCTTTCTGAAATAGACTATAAGTAATCTGTTTTAACAAAAATAGCATTCGCGAAAGTGGAAAAATCCTCGTCATCGACTCGGGTTTTTAAAAACACTCTCGCTCATGCTACTTGTTAAAACAAATTACTTAGAAACTCGTTTTTCCGAATTTTTCCGGAAAAATGAAATGCACTAGGGATATTACCCCCGACAAAACAATATTAGAGATTTAGAATTATTGAGAATTTTTATAATCTGACTGGTATTTATGAATTATTCAGGGTCAAAGTTCATGGAATGTTTTCCTTTTTCCACTCAATTTTCTAATGTGTTTATAAAGTGCTAATTTTTTAAACGTAACATTCTTTTGTTCTCTTTTGAAGTGATTTAACAAGTAAAATTAGCTGCTAAACCTAATACTTTATTTAAAAAAAACATCAGAACAAAGAAAAAGGAAATATTTTAAACGTTCTCCTCATCACTCTGCTCTCTATCTTGAGTAGTTGGCCATGATAATATTTCAGTTTATGTTCGTCAGGAATAATATTCCTGACGAACATAAACTGAAATATATAATGAACAATATTTTCAAGATTGGCGAGTTTCTTACTGTTGATAGGGACGTGTCCATTGTAAGCCATGGCTGTCGGTAGTAGTACTTCTTCCTTGCCTTTAACTAGTCGGAAAGTAGCATTTATAAGACCATCAATAAATTCTGACTCTGTCAGATAACCCTTTTCTTGTGACCTGTAGATAAAGTGGCGATAGTGACTGATGGCAAATGTCGATTTATGGGAACCAAGGCTTTGAGAAGACTTTTTAAAATATCTGGCTCACCAAGCTTTAACAGTGATGAGCGAGACTGGTCTTGGTCTTGGTCTTGCAAAAAATGCAAGACCAAAGACCAGCTAAAGGCTTGCAAGACCAAGACCAACACCGAGTTGTGCAAGACTTATGCAAGACCAAGACCGGTCTGCAAGACTCTTGCAGTCTTGCTTTTTTAAATTTATTCTATAATGTTCCAAATTAATTCACAAAATGTGTATTTTTACCTCAAAATATCATGAAAGCAATTTGAATTTTAAATAAGTATAGCTAATTTAAATAAAAATATGTTTGTTGAACAAATTATTCCACTCACAATATTACCTGTGATATCACATACTAATAAGTGTACCGTGCTAAAACGAGGATCTTGTTTTAAACCCATTTAAAATTAAGGGTTGCCGGTTGATTTATGGGGGGTAGTTGAGAGATATTTTTATTATTTGTTTTCCATATATCGGTTTTTGATGGTCCATCTTGAGTCGTAACAGATCCATAAATAAATGATCGAACAATATCAAAAAACGGCGGCAGATGTACCAATGCGTGACAATACTAGACATTTTGGTAAAGGGTCATAAAATGTTTCATAATAATTTTGTTGTGGGTTTTTCCCAACTATAAAATGCAAGACCTGCAAGACTCTTGCAGCAAGACCAAGACCGGACTATGCAAGACCAAGACCAAGACCACATATGAGGTTGCAAGACCAAGACCACGCATGCAAGACCAAGACCAAGACTGAGCCGGTCTTGGTGTTGCTTTGCCCATCATTAATCTTTAAAGTTTATGATATCACGATTTTTCATTTCGCGTAATACAAAAAATTTTGGCTCAGTTTCTTTTTGCATTTTCGATTAGTGATTAGATCGATCGATTAGATCTTTTTATCGATGAAAAGTTCCTATCGCATGGCAAACCCCCCCCCCCCCCCTTCCCTTATAGGAAAGTAGGTACTGCTGAATCACCTTAAATCGACCGGTCATTGTGAGAGCCATTAATAATCTTACCACTGTATGGTTCCGATTTTGTCCACCACAACTATCACTGAATATGTCTTTTATTTCAGCGGGAATATACTTTTTGATGTAATCGAGTATAAATGAACATACTTCATTAGGGCCTTTAGCGACCATTCCCTCATGGTAAGTGTAAAACACACTGGAGTTATTTTTTGTATTATTAATACAAAACACATTCAGCCAAAGCTTCCTTAGGTAGAACATCTCTTGAACTGGTAGGTGTAGAACAGGTAAATTTTGTATATAGCCAAAGATGATGCCCATTACGTCTTCTCGTTCTTTGGAAAGTTGTGTTATTTCCTGAAGTTTACCATCAAATTTCTTTGCCTTCCTTTTATGGACCATTAGTTCTGCTACTGCCACCCTTTTTGCGTTTTGGGCTCAGATGCCAGGCTGTGGTTAATGCAAGAAGATGCCATACAACCTATTGAAGTACTTTTGACTATTTTATATACAGTATTCGCCAGCTAACTTGAAGTCCCAGAAATTACCAACTAAGAGAGACAAAGTAATAGTGCCCTGCCTACTCGGCTGCTATTGGTGGTAAAATTTTGACAAACGCCAATTGCATCGAACCTTATCAGGTGTTAAGATTTTCAGTAGCGTAGCGTCACACAGTTATTGTTTCTTCTTTGTACAATAAAGTGTTTGTAAAAATGTCAGCCGTTAATGAAGAAAATCGTAATTGTACTGAAGGACAAACTCGTCAAGTGATATATAGAGTGTTTAATTAAAAACATTAAAAAGTGATGAAGATACCTTAATAAACGTGAAAATTAAAACATCACAGGAAACAGGTAAGCCAGCTAGCTAGCAATATACCTAGCTTAAATAATTTCCCATTATCTTGTGTTTCTTTTATTCTCATTACTACCTGGAAGAAATTATTTAGTTTCTAACAAATTTTAATTATAGTCCGTCCGGAAATATGAGATCCTAACTTTATGATCTTCAATTAGATAAATAACATGTTATTGTAATGGGTACCTTATTCTTAAAATATTATTTATGTACTCAGAATTCAAGTAACAAGTTGTGTTAATTTGTAACAGAAAGCGTATCCTCAGAACTTGCACGGCACTGTTTACAGTTATCGGATGGGCGGTGTCAATAGCTCCCTAGAAAGCATTTAGGACATCAAATTAGCTGGCGAATACTGTACCATCGTACCAAATTTATTAAAATGATTAACATTCGATGAGTAAAGTGTAAAGAGGTAAAGCTAAAACTTATAAATTGGTAAGTTATTACAACGCGTGTTTTGAATAAAACCTTAGCTACAACTAGCTCCGTAGTTGCAACTAAGATTTTCCGGTAATGTAGTTACAACTGAAATTTTACAGTGAATAAAGCAGCAACACTACTACTTCGTTGTATATGCAACTAGACAATTTTTAAGTCTGTCTCAGACCACACTTATCGTTACTTGTGCATCATGGCGATGTTTATGCATGCCCGGGACAGAAAAGTTTACGGTGAAAGAAAAGCTTCCTAAAAACGGCAAAAATTTAGTATTATTTATTAGGAAAAAGCCAGACGATACTATATTTGTACATGTACAAAATAACAAGTTTATGTAATATCTAAAATCAGAACGGCATCTGTCTGTACTTCAGTGTCCTTGGTGTTCTTCTTTTCAAGTAGATCAAGTTTTTGTTGTTCTTATTTCATTTTAATTTTCTGCAACTGTAACTGCTGTAAAGGACGAGTCTCTGTAGCTGAGGTGTGGACAAATCTCGTGTTTCGTCGGTTTCATAAGGAGTCAGAAGATTCACTGTAGGTCGTTTTTAGCCAGGTGGTTTTTATGCCTTCATTTCAGTACTCCCTTCAGTTGGGGATGCAGAAGTATGGGTGTCTTCACTACTGGTATCTCTTCTTGATGATACTGTTCCAACTGTCATACAACCAGGCACTTTAGTAAAAACAGGATTATGGTCTTCGGCACCTAATAACGCCAAAAATTGTTTCTCCCACTCTTTTAATTTTATTTTCTTGTCACCTGTAGCATTAGTATCTGTTTTCTTTTCAATTCCTGCTTTCATGTTCTGCAACATTTTATTTAGTTGTGATGAATTAACGTCAGCTCCTGTCGCTTGCGAATACTCTTTACAAACTGTTTCCCACGCATTATTTTTCTGTTGGACGACTGCTGGATCGCGAGATTTGTCCAGCAGCACTGTGTGTTCGCTGATTAACTTAACAAACAAATCTCGATCCACCTTCTTCTTATCGAATTCATTATCACTCTCTTAAGACGACATGTTGCTAAATTACAAACAGTATCCAAACTCAACGAGTACCCAAAGCTACACGCTGTGAGTGTCAGCAGCTCGTAAAAAACACGTACAACAAAAAACAAAACAAACAAAAACACTCTAGTTATAACTAATAGTTGTATCTACTATTTTTCCGGTTACCAATTGTTTGTCTTTTTTTATGAACTTTTGCAAAGATTATGTAATCTTTGGCCATACCAAAAAAGTTATAACAAATTTAAATCTTGTTCCCTAGATTATTTTGATGTGTGTCGAATATCCATATCAAATTTTTCTTTTATTAGACTAACAACATAGTTTTGTACAATAAAATTATGGGACTATCACGAATGAAATATAAAAGAAAACATTCATCTTGCTGTCTGGAATTTGTTCAAATCGTATATCACGTTTCCGTTTGCTTTTTTTTTACGAAAAACGGAAGTCTATACTATCCGACAATATAAAATTGACAAGCTGACTTTTTATCTACGATCCTGCTGACCGCGGCTAGTTTCAAGAAAATTGAAAATAGAGAATAAAATATACTTCAGTGAATAAATTCTCTATTTAATTCATGTAGTAAGGAATGCACATATTTTCTAACGAAATCTGCTGAATTGTTCCTTCCTTTAGAGCGAAGGAAGTTTACTATCCTTAAGGATAAAATTGACAAGCGAACTTCCTGCTTCTGGTTACAAACCTGCTGACCGCTACACGAAATCCTGCACGTAGACAAAACGTCGAGGACTTTGTGTTTGTTGTAGAAGGATTTAATTCAATTATAAAGGGCCTTCAGGTCCTACTCTGTACCTACCTTCCGCTACATTTTACTTACAGCTTTGACTGATTTTATCTCTGATACCTTCGGATCAGGGACGGTTTTTAATCAGAATTTTTATGAAATTTGTTCTTCAAAATATCAATTTTTATGAATTTTTGACTTTGAAATAAAAGTTTTTATCAATTTTGTTGTTTAAAATAGCCATTTTTATGATTTACACAATTTTTACTGGAAACTGTAATTAAGTAAATAACTACAAAATCGAGATAGTTTTTTACAATATAGAATTTTGGTTTGTGGTTAGATGTGGGGATGTCACATTCTTAACCACATCAATACATTAACCTCAGTAAAGGAAATACTGAGGTTAATGTATTAATGTGGTTTTAGCGTTGTCTCCAGTCAAGGATTATGCTTTCAGGGCTTCTGGACGGTTGATATCTACCTTGTACAGATTAGGCGCAAATACGCCGAAACCGGTCTACAAGTGATGTGCCTTCTAATTACAAACCAGAATGGTTGGTTATATCTTGCAGATATAACTTAGACTGTTTAACTTAGAAGTGTAATTCAACGTCTGTCGGGGCATATAGCCCGAGAAGTAGTTGTTGCTTCTTAGTGAACGGTCTCTTTTCTTTGAAAAATATTTTTCAAAAACTTTGTAAAATATTTTTCAAAAACTTTGTAAAATATTTTTCAAATACTTTGTAAGGCGTTATAATAGTATTAAACTATGATCTTTGACATCTATTGATAACACGCTTTACTAAGATATGACAATTTTTACAAAACCGAGATGGTTTTTGGTCAATATAGAATTTTGGTTTGTGGTTAGATGTGGGGATGTCGCTGTTAACGCATTATTAGCATTTCCTTTACTGAGGTTAATGTATTGATGTAGTTTCAGCGTTGTCTCCAGTCCAGGATTATGCTCTCAGGACTTCTGGACGGATCACATCTACCTTGTACTGATGAGACGCAAATACGCTGAACCCGGTCAACAAGTGATTTTCAAAAACTTTGTAAGGCGTTATAGTAGTATTAAACTATTATCTTTGACATCTATCAATTTTTATAAATGTTTGCCTTTGAAATCGAAGTTTTTATCAATTTTGTTGTTTAAAATATGAATTTTTTTGATTTTTTTCTCAACACTGCAGTTTTTATCACTTTTGTAGTTTGAAAAAGAATTTTCAAACCAAAGACTATTAAACTAAGAAGAAACAACTACTTTCTGGACTATATACCCCGACGACCATTAAATTACACTCCAAAGAAAATGAAAACTTCCAACTTTATCAGTAAAACTTTTATATAAATTCACTATGTACATAAATTGGTTGTAAACAATGTTGTCGAACGCGAGCATTGACTAGTCCTTACTTTCAATTTCTGAGCACGTTTCTTAAATAGGTAAGCAAACTGAAGAAATATAAAATATAACCAAGAAAGTAACGAAACAACATACTCAGCAAATACTCGAAGGAGAACTATAACAAATGGGTCTAAATTTATTGCTCAAAAATACCTGCAGAAATTCATGAGGGATCTATTCGAAAAATAAAAATCTGTCTTACTCATTGTTATATAGTGTAAGAACACTTTTTTAACCTCCCTACATAAAAAAATGTATAAAATTTTAAAATACAAACATAATATTCTTCAAGGTTGAATTTAAACTTATATTATAAAATCTCTGCTATAACGAAGAGTCGATGGAATCTGAAATATGGGCATTAAGGGCGATAACATAAACAAACCAATTGTTGATACGGTGGATGAAAGAGTATTTGCCTACTTTAACGAAAATACCTAAATGGACAAAAAGCAACAAACAATCCAGGTTAATGATATTGTTATACTGGTGGACAACAATATGCCGAGGTATTCCTGGAAATTGGGACGAATTAGCTCTGTTTACCCAAGGCAAATTTTGTAAACAGGAAAAATACAGTTTTATTGACAAAAATTTGACAAGACTTAAAGAGAAAGTAACACCAATATTCGTGCCGATTGTGTAAACAGCTAGTCTGGGGCCTAACAAATAATTCGGGGGTTGATCATACTTTATGCTGTATATCACATAAGAAATAAAGGCCAAAATTGCTTATAACGTCTTTTTCATGCCAGCTCGAGTAACGTTGGTTCCCCATTTATTAATAAGAAAGTTATCATCAGAGACACTCGGGTATCATTATTAAATGAAACCTAGTTGAATCAAGTTTAATAAAAGAAAGTGTGGTGACTGTGAGAGTAAAAGTAAACGATCTTCAATAGTCTAGGTGAGTTTTTCTCACAGGGTAACCAATTCCATCTATTGTACTAATAATTATTATTTTGATATTTTGTTGATTTGTTAAGCTATTATAATTTCAACTATTTAATATCTCACTCTTTAAGTTGACAAATCTATTTATTATTATATTTCATATTTCTAGAATATTATATTTATTGGACAAGAGCCATTAATCACCTTACTTTATTTATTAGACAGGACCCATTAACAAACATGTCTCTTGAATGTTGAGCCCAGTTTTGTTTATCTCATCTCCTGTAACATATACACATGGCCAAGGGCAGAGGGGATCTGAAAAGGAAAGTGATCTGGAATATGCAGTCGATGTGTAACCGTGTCGTTGAAGAGAGTAAATTCAGATAGTTCTATTAATATCGAGTTTTATTATAATTTATCCTTTTTGAGTCTTACATTATACATATTTATATTAAATGACTGTTTGATAATTCAATAATTTGATATCTGAGATTACAAACAATACATTAATTTGAGTTGACCCTTCGTACTTCGCTAGTTGAAAGGAGTGGATACTTTGCGAGTTGACCCCTAGTATCTTAGTATTACACTATTTATCATGATAAATACACCGGACTAGCAATTTTGTGCTCTTGGAGAGGTATTTCGCGAGTTGACCCTTAATACCTATGACCTGAGAGACGTTTGATCTTTATTATGTGTTATTTGTTATTTGTACATTCTTTTAAATATATCATTTTAATTATATTTTGGTTTTAATATACGAACTATAAATACACTAGATTGATATACACTGTGTTCATTTGAAAAGGACCCACCCTTAATATTTCAAAAATGGGACATATTAGAAAGAAATGCCGAAACACGTCAACTTTTAACTTGAGGGAGACACTTTTTGGCGCTAATGTCATAAACGTCAGATTCACCGTCTCCCTACTGGAGATACCCCTTACATTTTTTCAAATGGCATTAGGTATCAAGTCACACCTCATTTAAAAGGTCTAGTAAGTCTCTATTCAATCATTTTGTTTTGCCTTTGATACCAGCCTTCCATTGTTATTTAATCATTGTTTAAAATTGGCTCTCTTTCAACTTTTCGTATGCCCCCGTATTGTGTTATGATAGAAAGACTCTTTAAAGAATAAAAAATTTACAAATAGTAAAAAGACAACTGTTAACAAGAAAAAACTGCTATTTAATCATGTGTTCAAAGTGGCCACCGTTAACATTCAGGCAATAAAAGTTGGAAAAAAGCCAATTTTAAACAACGATTAAATAACAATGGAAGGCTGATATCAAAGGCAAAACAAAATGATTGAATAGAAATTTACCAGACTTGATACCTAATGCCATTTGAAAAAATTGAAGGGGTATCTCCAGTAGGACGGGGGTGAATCTGACGTTTATGACATTAGCGCCAAAAATTGTCCCCCTCAAGTTAAAAGTTGACGTGTTTCGGCATTTCTTTCTGAGATGTCCCTTTTTTGAAATATGAAGGGTGGGTCCTTTTCAAATGAACTAAATGAATTAGATTTTTTCTGACATTTACTTATGTTGTTGTAACCTAATTTCCAAATCTCTTATGAATTGGTTACTCAGGTATTTTTATTTCCTTTTCAGATGTGTCATCTCGAGGGATCGCTTTTCCTGACAAACATTTGTTTTTCTTTATGTTAATTTAGAAATAGTTAGTTAATTTACTTCTCGAGGGATCGCTTTTCCTGACAAACATTTGTTTTTCTTTATGTTAATTTAGAAATAGTTAGTTAATTTACTATTTTGATACTCTTATTTTGCTTTTATTAGCTATATCTTGTTTACTTTAGTAAATTTATTATTAGATTTTGCTCGGACTAATTATTTTATATCTCACAATAGGAATGCATATTATAGGTGGGAAAAACTTGAGGAGAGTGAGTGATTTGTAAAGATTGATATATTTAATTAGAATTTAACTTTTAATTACTTACTGTGTACTTACATTCAATTGTTTATAATATAGATAATAAAACAAATCTAAATGTTAAAAATAACTATTTACAAGACACTGGACGTGATGCCTGGATTTAATTGAACAGTCAAGATGGACATGGTCCGAGTAGGTTGAAAAACCGAGATGACGTACCTGGAATTAGATATAAAAACAATCTGAGTATTCAATTTGCCATAAATAATGATTAATTATTTAACTAACGATCAGTATAGTTAAAATGCCCAAAGCTAATGAAAGTATTAATAATATACAAAGTGCCTCTAGTGTGTTTGAGTTGTGGTTATGCATATCAGTACTTTAACTTTGGTTGATCAAAAATAAATGCCTAATTGGAAATATTTATGGTTATTAGGAAAGGTGCAAGGGGCGCAATCTCTCCCCAGTGCATGTAAGGAATATGTGGCACAAACTCTTCACAAACAATATTATAACTACTGTAAGTGGCACAAACTCTCCACAGTACAGAAAAATAATAATACACTGCAAGTGGCATAAACTCTCCACAGTACAGCAAAAATAAGGTTACACTGCAAGTGGCTCAATCTCTCCACAATACAAGGGGGAAGAAGGAGATATGGGTGACGTGAGAAGTCACCTTGTATCAGGAATGGACAAACCGCAAGTGGCGCAAACTCTCCACAGTACAGTATAGGTATGTGAGTTAAACTGCAAGTGGCACAAACTCTCCACAGTACAGCAAAATAAGGTTACACTGCAAGTGGCTCAAGCTCTCCACAATACAGGGGGGTGGAAGGAGATAGAGGTGACGTGAGAAGTCACCTTGTATCAGGAATGGACAAACCGCAAGTGGCGCAAACTCTCCACAAAACAGTATAGGTTTGTGAATTAAACTGTAAGTGGCACAACCTCTCCACAGTACAGTAGGATTGGATGAATAGGAAATGCAACAACAAATTAATGTTCTTAATAACGTTGAATATTAAAGTACTTTAAACGCAGTAATCATTAAAATGATTGGCAAATATGATATACTGTATGTGATACAATAACTTTTAAAGTCAAATATCAAATAACAGGCTAAACTGAATTACTCTGTGAGATAGACTCACCTATTTAACTCCTGATATTTTATTGTACAATGCACCACAATTCACACTATATTTAAACGTATTTATTTGGCACAAATGTAACACTTTAGGTATTTTCTAGGAACTAAAACTGGAATCGTTCTCAAAATTCCCTTTACTCTCTCGTAGCCTCGAAAACTACTTATCGCCGACGTGAAATATGATACTTTATTTATCTATTTCAGGCAATTGGTTGTTTTGTCGAGAAATGCATTTCTGAAATATTAGGGTAGGTATGCCCATAATTTAATTTATTATACTTGAAACGAAAACTATTTTAAAAATAACAGGGTGAAAAAAAATTGTCTCACATTTAAATATTTTGTAGAAATAAAAACTGTATGTTGAGATTAAAATTTGCGAAACTTGTTACAACGCCATGTTATCTCAGACTTTCTTTCACGAAGATTTCGTGTTACATAACGATCCTCCTTACAAGGTATAATAAAGGGGCTTATAGAAAAATATATGAGGGTCAAAAGTAGACATAAAGCTTTGAGAAGAAAGAAGTGATATAAAAAGATCGTAAAAAAATGGTTTATAGGAAAATAGTCATAAACAATAAATTGAAATTATGAATTTTTACTGTTTAATTCGCTGGAATTTAAAACACTTTGTGAGTAATGGAAATTGCCCCGATACCTACGTTGTTTACCTTTACGTGACTGCAAATGTCGACTAAATTCAACAACAAACAATATACATATACAGATACACATTTGATGATTAATGTGTATATAATGTTTTTCTCCTCCCTATATTGTAAACAACGCATTTTGACACTGTTTTGAAGGACGTGAGTAACAATATTACTAAAAAGGTATCGATTACCCTTGACGACGGGTTGTAAGTCACCTTACCACCCATGGGTGGTAATAATTTATGCCATATAAAACATGTATCTTATTTATTTAGGCTCAACTTTAGTTTAGCTGAAAACCGTTGTCATGGCAACGATGGTCATCATAACGAGAAAACAAAAGCACAAACAATATGCCGAGGAAATGCGTGGTTGCCAAATCAACAACCTCAGCATGGCTGAAACTAATTTTACGAAAAATCCGTTGTCATGGCAACCGTTCTGATGGTGAAGAAAGAGTGAAAACCCCAATTTTATCGTTCGCACAAGTGCTGTATTTCTTTCACGTTCTAACTGATTAAAGTATCGTTCTTGGGACTGCTTGGGACGGTATACAAACTGTACCTTTTGGAAGGGGTGATACCTAATTCGAGTTTGCGCATACAGTACTCGAAACGATTCCAGTACGGTTCATAAATGCCATTTGGAACAACAAACCTAATATCATCAAGAAAATTTTCATTGCGCTAAATTAATTATACTTGAACTATGGGTCGCACGTCAATCATTATTGTTTTAAAAATGTCAGAGAACTGTCAGTTCAATAATATCATCGTTTAGTGAACTCTCTCTTCCGAGAACTCGAACTGAACCATTTGAATTTGCTCGCAGTCATGGTTTAGTGCCAGCAAGACCATACTGTAAAACGAAATTCAAGCGCCATAAAGATGGGCCTGAACTCTTCTCCCATTATTAATATGGAAAAACTGATTTACCGATGACCCAAAATTAAAAAATGTAGACCGGATATATCGGTAGCAAAAAACACATTTGTCTACAGAGAAAGAATTTAGGTGAGTTTTTTCTCACATTGCATCATTCTCATTTCAAAAAGTCCATATTACAGGGTATTGTTCGGTTATGCACATAATGAGAGTTATGAAAGGATTTCATTGAGAGTTGGGGAAAACTTGTCCAGTGCTCTACTTGCAGCGGGAATGCATTACTGCATAGAAATGTTGACAAGCGCATTTAAACAAATGCAACTTTCTTTACCAAAAATTGGAGGGCCTGGAATTATAGTACAGGTAAAAAAAATAATTCACATGATTATCCACATTATTCTGAAAGACGGGCTCAATTGCGCGAATTGCGAAACGTCGACCCGACGCGCTCGCTTTGCTCCCGATATCAATCTGCTTCAGTATTTCAAACGGAAATCAAATCTTATCTAAATCTCTGAATTAGAAAATTTATTCATAAACATACTGACTTTTCAGATTGACGAATCCAAATTTGGACAAAAAAAAGATAATCGAGGACGGATTGTTGAAGGACACTGGGTTTTGGGTTTCGTTGCTCAAGATTCAGACGATTTGAGATTGATTGTTTGCCCTGATAATAAGAGGGATGCACAGAACTCAATACCCCTTATTAAGCAGCATGTACAGCGAGGTTCAATTATCCACACGGACATGTTGAAGGGCTACTCTAAACTTTCAGAGTGTGGATATCATCATAAGACTGTCAACCATAGTGTTGAGTTTGTTGCTGCTGATGGTACGCACACTCAAAGAATAGAGTGTCCAATGGAGTGCTGCCAAGAAGTTTCTGAGGGGTAAACACATTCCGGAAAACGAGTTTGCAGACAAGCTTTGCGAATATATGTGGAGAAGACACTGTAGAAAAAACAAACTCGATCCAATGTTAGATCTCCTAAATTCAATAAGAATAGAGTATAGAGATTTTAGGTCAGATTAATTTTTTTTAATTGTTGATATTAAAGAGTTATTTACATTGAAACAATTTGAATCATATTACACAAAACAATTTACAAAGAATCTTTGAAACATAGAATTAGCATTTCATTATTTTAAGAGAACAACTTGACAACCACTATACGATTTGGATTTTTCTCCACTCGTTACCACAACAATGGTTACCATGACAACAGTTTTTCCACAACTGATTTCAGCTAAACGAAAGTGGTCAACTCGGCAACCACGCATTTCCTCACCATATGGTTTAGGTTTTTGTTTATCCGTTACCATGGCAATGGTTGCCATGGCAACAGTTTTTCCATAACTGAATTCAGCTAAACCAAAGCTGACCCTTTATTTACATGAATATTAATAGTACAATTATTACAATTATGAACATTATTTACAAAATTTGGATAAATGTTTTATCGTATTTTCTCAATTTGTATGAAATGTTCTGACTCCATAATTACTCTTGAAGTACTGCAGGAGACTTCTGGCTTCGTTATATTGTATAAAATTGAGTTGATTAACAGCTTTGGTGTCACCACATACTGTATCGATCGATTTGTATGTCAGCAAGTCCCCAGGGAACAACTGTTCTATCTTGAGAGAATCAATTCGTTGACGTCCACATTTTTTGCTGCTAAAATTTCTCTTTCTGACAGCCACTTATGATTAATGTATCCTGTGTACATCAGGAAATATCTGGTCAATGAAAACATCTTGCGAATTAACGATTGTGCAGAAATCGCTCGGTAATTTTATGCATCCTGTTGCATCTACATCAATTTTTCCATCGCCGATATCCAATAGTTATTATGAGAATTTTTCAGCAGATGGATCTTGAAGCATTTGAACGCTCATATTTACTTTTAGTTGTAATTTTTCAACATTACGCCACAGTGGCGATAATTTCAAGCAATCGTTGATTTCATCAGCATGCGTTGAACGTGGAATGACAGGAAGTGTTTGTATAAAATCACCTGAAAGAAGTAACAGAATAACGCCAAATAGTTGTCGTTATTTTTAAGATCTTTCACCGCCTCAAGTGAATGTTTGTGTGCCATAGTGCATTCATCCCAGATTATAATTTTACACTGTTTCAGCCAATATTTGATCGTATTTCGGCGAGAATTAGCGAAATAAGGAATGTTTTGCCAGTTCCACCTGGTGCGTCCAAAAAAAAAGAATCCACCTCGTCCTGTCGAAACTGCGAGCATAATGCGGTCGTAAATAGTTCCTCATTCATTAGATCTAATATCGCTGTTAAAAAAATAGGGGTTGATGTTAGAAGGGAGAAAATTCAGAGTTGTATGTATTTTTTAATGCCACATGATAAAAAAATTAAAATAAAAATCACCCTTATCACTTAGGGGTATAAAGAATACATAACAACCTATTCTCAGACCTACCAAGTGTACATATAAAATTTCATCAAAATCGGTTAAGCCGTTTCGTAATCTATTACAATGCAAAATTAATTCAACTAAAAGAAAATGAACACCTTTTGACAACACCGCTAAAACTATCACCTAACCAAAATTGGCAAAATTTAAGTATTTTCTTCCGGTTTTTTTGAACTAAACTCGTGATTTTCAAAGTAATTACTGAATGATCCAGCGAAATTTATGTTTTAACCTGATTTATTTAAGGTAAGTTATCAAACAAATTTAAAATTAACATAAAATTCCAAGTCTACCAGAACCTTTTTGGGCTTATATCCATCATTTCTTCTTTTTAAAAATGCCCGAAGTTTAGGATACTTGGAAATATCTATGTTTTCCTCTATGTAATGGGTGAACTTCAGCATGGAATATTCACACCATAGGCTTGATTGCAACGGCTACTCAGTTTAGAGAGCACCTCAGGTGTAGCTTCTGAGACCAAACTAGTACAAATTCAGAGAGTAGTCTTACCGGTTTTCGGGCAATCCTACTTGAAATTTATTTTAATTAAGGTACTGAAGGAAGTTAATAATTAATAAAAATTATGAAAGTTAAAAAAGGTAAGTGAATAATACTAGTTTATTTTACTCACATCAGCATTATAGCGACAAATCCTGTAAGATTGGAAGGGAAAAAAACTTTATGAACAACGTTATTGAATTTACAAGTTGTATATTGACGTTGTTACAAAAAAAAATTTTAAATAGAAAAAAAAATGACTAGGTTTATTAGGTTGTTGTTCTATGTTGATGAGCTGGATATATGTAGAGGGTACTTTCCTGGAGTGATGGTGAGGAGATGGTGTCCTTTTGAAGTCCCAGGTTAAGTTCTGGTTTCAGTTAACGTTCTTGTTCCAGGTAAGATTTCAAGGTAGAGTGTTCCAGGTAAAAATTCCTGACTCAGATAGTGTCTCAACTAAAGTTCCTGTCCCAGGTAAAGTGCTAGGGAATAAATATAGTATCAGGAACAAATTTACCTCATTCTACAAAATCCAGGATGTCTGAAGTATGAATTTGATCGATTTTATATTACATTGTTAAAGAAAATTATTTACTTTGATATTACATTGTTAAAAAAATTATTTAACAACGTGGTTCATACAGCCTGTATTTTTAGATAAAAGAAATACTCAAAGAAAGCAAATAAAAAACAATAAAATCGAATAACCGATTCTACATCGGTAAATACATACATATTTTAAATATGTATATATTTTTAAAAAGGTTTGAAATATATTCAAAGATAATATGAAAGAAATATGAAAGGAAAAAAACCAAAATCATATCGATATATATTCCTGTCACTGGAACGACATTGCTATATAATAAAAATAGGAAAGTAGAAAACTGTTAAGAAAGAATAGTTAATATACATTTAGCGAAATAACTTACCATTCACATGAATGCACTTTTCAAAGATAAGATAAGATAAAAATAAAATTCTGCTTCAATGGCACATGTTCACAGGAAAGAAGAATGAAAACCTTTTTGCCACTATTTAAATACACGAAATCATGTGAAAGATAACAGACTTACGTCTCATGTTCATGTCAAGCTCAGACGCTTTGACCAGGAAAGGAATTTACATTTCAATAGTGAATTCTTAATTCATATTTAATTAATAAGTGGTAGAAGAAGAGATAAGAACGAGGTCGAAGTGGGAATAGCACATGGCAGTGGATATTTTCACGATAGACGGAACTCGATCGGCCCGTATAGAAACGTTGATTTCGACTCTCGTCGACAGTAAATATATTCAGCCTTGAAACATTTCTCGGTGTTGGGTATGAGAAAGGACTGGCTATTCGCAGCCCATACGATAATTTATTATTAAATAGAAGAAAATAAAATGAACGAAATTGACGTTACATGATGGAGACTTTAATACAGCAGATTACTCATGAAAGTACGCCAAAAGCACGGTTTCTGAAACTGCAGTAGCAGTCTTTGTTTTGCTTGAAGTATTGATACGTTGCTTCATACCCCTTCCTTGATTTTTCTGGCAGCAGCGACAGATATTTGCTGATTCTTGTATATTCATTTGGCTGTTATACAAATCAATAATTTCAATTTTTGATAATAAACTGTCAGCTTGACGTTGTTGATAAAATAACAATGCTTATGACGCTATAGAAACCGGTCAAAGCCGTCCATAATTTCATGCGAAAAATATCGAATTAAATTAATGAAAATCCAAGAATAAATCCTGCGGGAAGGAGAAAAATATATATCCTCTTCAGTCCCGAGGAAAAAAAAAGATATAAATTTGTATAGTTTTTAATGAAAATAAGTTATTTTGGGGTCAAATAGGACATTAAGTACATCAAAAGGAAAAATATTTATGAAGAAAAAAAAATGATGTGTCGAGTATATTGGACAACCGGACACTAGTAACATAGAAAGTAAAAAACAAATTCGATTAAACTAAGTATGGAATTCAAAAAAACATTGTCTATCTGGATTAATGCATAAATAAAGATTGCATTTTACACAATAAAATCTTGTTTTTTTAGGGCCAGATCTATAAAATGCCAAAAAACTCGTATTGGCCAAAAAATTTTAAATATGGTCAAAAATTTGGAAAAATGATCAAAAACTGTCAAAATTTTGAAAAAATGGTTAATAATTGCCAAATATTTCAAAAATTGTCAATAATTGCCAAAAATTTTGAAAAATGTTTAAAATTTTTGAAAAATTGTCAAAAATGGTCAATAATTGTCAAAGACGGTCAATAATTGTCAAAACCAATCAAAATTCGTCAAAAATGGACCAAAAGGATCAATAATTGTTAAAATTTTGAAAAATGGTCAAAATTGTCAAAATTTTGAAAAAATGGTCAATAATTGTAAAAGACAGTCAATAATTGTCAAAATTCGTCAAAAACTCTCAAAAATGGTCAATAATTGTTAAAAATTTTGAAAAATTGTCAAAATTTTTTAAATGTGCTCAAAAATTGTCAAGAATTTGGAAATATTGTCAAAAACTGTCAAAATTTTGAAAAAATGGTTAATAATTGCCAAATATTTTCAAAAGTTTGTCAATAATTGTCAAAATTTTTGAAAAATTGTCGAAATTTTCGAAAAATGGTCAAAAATTGTCAAAATTTTGAGAAAATGGTCAATAATTGTTAAAATTTGGAAAAAGGGTCTAATATGGTCAAAATTTTTTAAAAATTGACAAAAATGATCAATATTTGTCAAAACTGTTAAAATTGGTCAATAATTGTCAAAATTTTGATAAAATGGTCAATAATTGCCAAATATGTTAAAATTTTTGAAAAATTGTCAAAAATGGTCAATAATTAACAAAGACGGTCAATAATTGTCAAAATTCGTCAAAAATGGTCAAAAATTGTGAAATTTTTTGAAAAATGGTGAAAAATTCACGAAAAATGGTGATTCTATTGTACATAAGAAGCAAGCTTCTGTCGGGGGTCCGACGACCGCTCACCTTTTTTTTATCGCTTCTAAATTTATTTCTTACGGATTTTGATATACGATTAGTCATTATTGTTCCCACTGCATAAATTTGCTTGTGATGTAAATACTCCAAAAGATTTGTAGAGGTAAAGTAAATAATGTGATTAGGAGCAAAAAATAAGGATGTAGATGATTTAAATATAAACATTCAGAGTAAAAATACATTCATTTAAGTCGATCGATTCCATTATCGATACAAATGAAGTAGTCAATTATCCAACTGAATTTCTAAATTAATTGGATTTGCCAGGATTACCACCACACAATTTGCAGCTCAAGGTTGGCTCGATGATAATTATGTTACGCAATCTGAATCAACGAAAATTATTGTGCAACGGAACAAGACTCGCTGTTAAAAAAATTATGAAAAATTTAATTGAAGCCACTATAATCATAGGAAAGTTCAAAGGCGAAGATGTGCTTATTCCAAGAATACCACTACTGCCAACTGACTTTCCTTTTGAATTCAAACGTGTCCAGTTTCCAGTGCGCCATGCATTCGCAATGACAATTAATAAATCCCAAGGCCAATCGTTAGAAGTGTGTGGAATAAACCTTGAATAGCCATGTTTTTCGCATGGGCAGTTTTACGTTCCGTGCTCAAGAGTCGGCAAACCATCGGCCCTATATGTTTTTTCTCCAAAAGCAAAAACCAAGAATATTGTACATTACAAGGCATTACAATAGAATATAAGAATCATTTTAAGAATAGTATTTATTCACCATAATTGAGTGAATAAGTGTGTGAAATTATTCATAATATTCATTTAATTTATAGACAAATAAATGTATTCCAATATTTGTCAATAAACAAATTAATATGATGAGTATATACAGTCGTATTATTTTATTTTAACTTGATTTCAATATATGGCCCTATTGAAAATAGAAGCTATTGTATTTTTTTTTATTTTGTCATAAAACAAAGTCTTTTAGGAAATCAGAAAATATGGCGGTACGAAGTTCGCCGGATCAGCTATTCCCTATTATAAATAACTGTTACCTGTAAACGTTACATGACTCTGGGCAAAATGCGGAAAATCTCATCAAGGCGTTAGGAGGAAAGTTTGGGCGAACACACCCATCCACTCTTCTCCACACTTATAAAACCTTCATTCCACCCATTATGGACTACAAATCCACCATCTACTGCACCCTCACACCCGGTACTCTCAAAAGCATTCAATCATGCGAAAGAGCCATGCACCGCTATTGCCAATACCAATCATTTATGTCCCCAAGCATCCAGGTTTACAACAACACAAACATTCCCTCTATCACTACTCGGCTAAAAGACCTACAATCCCGTTACGTCAATCGAAAAAATAAAAAATACCCTCCAAATGCCTTGGTCAAGACGTCAATCACTTTCACGAAGACCCAGAAAAAAATTCCCCTTCCCTCCTCTTCGCCTCTTAAAAACCTCTTACGTAGATCTACCCGAAGATCTCGTACATTATTTCGACAACTACCCCATCTCAATCAGATAGCCACTCCGCATACCCTTCAGGTAGCCCCATCGGTGTTACAGGTTTTTCTGTATTTTCCCTGTAACCTATCCTAGTTTCTTCAAAACTCTGATAGCCAAATGGCCGACGGTCGGGACTATAGCTATACCCAATTCTCAAAAACATTAAATTTACAAAAATACAAAAAAAAATATAAAAAGAATGAAGGGAACTGTTTTTCATCCTGTCACAACCTAACCAAACAAAATCAAACTAATCAACCTAAACCACGTTCTCCACCTCTTCGCCACCACACACCAAAAAACACAGAATGCAGCGGTGGACCCGTAGGGTCACGGCAGAAGCAAACACGACCTTCTTCTCCCCCCAAAAAAGCCCCCAAACCCCCCCTGCAGAGGACATTTTCCTATATCAGGGACAAAATATCACCAAAAACTATTCTACTAAAAAACTTCCACCCCCAAAAAGCCCTTTCGAACTTCTCTCTCTCTCTTTTAAACATCACTTTATAAACAACTAGAGAATAAGATATTATCAATATCTCTGAAACTTCCAGGGGGTAGATTGATATTCAAAGCACAAAATTGGGGAGGTACAGACTTACTCGTCACCAAACCCTTGAGGTCTTGAACTCAGAACGTCAAACTGTCCACAGGAAATTTTCAATGAATGCTTAAAAGACATTGCATTAAATCCAGCATAGTTACAAGGTTGTTCTATTATAATTTCATGGTTATTGTATCATGAAAACAATCAAAATGTATAGTTTATGACAATTCCAAAACAATTTTGCGTTTTATGTTTCAAATATCTTTTTAAAACCAAAATACCCAACTCTGCAAGCGTAAAGAATTGAACCAGTTCACTATTAAGTTTTTTCTACCAGTTCGTGTTTGTCCTCCAACTTAAAGAGCCAATTTTTTCCTCTTGTAGATTGTAAAGTTAGATAAAGAATTTTCTTTTCTTTCCAAACAAACTTTGTAGATAAACATAGAAATTTCCCCTTTCTCATAAAACTACTAACTTTAACAAAAATCTATTTGATCTTTTCTATACAGCACTAAGTATTTGAAAGGTTTCTCCCAACGCGTATTTTTACTGTCTAATTTAAATATTTTTATTATCTCTGAAACTTTACAAAAACCAATGGATCGAGAATAAAATGAACTCGGAATATCAATTTCGTAATTCATTAGTTTCCGTGGACATAAAAGCGGATCTTTTCCTTTTTTTTCCCTTAAGAAAATGCTCGGAAGAATAAGAGAGCCATTTTGGTTTGTCGCCCCATCAACCCCGAAGTAGCAGGGAATTCCAACTACTTGACAACTTATTTTTTTCGATGGATAATTGGATCATTATTCTTCTATAAGTAACTTTCAATCGATATAGGCTATTTTTAAATAAGAAAATGTAAATAACTGAAACTAAAATTTACTCTTAAGATTGAAGATACTTCTTTGAAAACTAATTGGTTTCGAAGCAAAGTAAATAAAGCAATTTGTGTAACTTCCAGAACTTGGGAGTAATTTAATTTTAAAAATTATCTCGGAGACTCTTAAAACTAATAAAAGATTTTCGCTTTAGATTTGAATACAATTTCTCCTATTTCGGCTGGTTTAACTTTTATTTTTGTGCCACTTTCATTAAAGCTAACTTGCAAATTGAAATACAAATTTTGTTTATTTTTCTCCAAGGAAATTCTTCAAAATAAATTGCCTTTGCTTACTTTTCTTAATTATTTTATAACATCTAAAGGAAATTACGTCCTTTCTATCCTGTTCGAGACCAATATTCCATTCTATAGAAATATAAAAATCACTAGGATCTGTCAACTTTTGAATTCAATTATACGTTCTCCGAAAATAAATTGAAATATACAGAGTGATTCACGTAAGTTTAGCACAGTTTATTTTCACTGAATCACCCTGTATTTTTAAATTCAAAAGTTAACTTGTCCAAGCATTTTTTATAATTTAAAAAAATTATTTTATTCCATAACAAATTTTCTCATGCTAGCATACCAGACAATGAGATAGTGGATGAACCGGCAAGGAAAGCGGCAAGTTGTGGGAATTTCTTTTCTTTCTTACTAAATTAAGCAAGTTATTTTTTTAGTTATGGCTAAAATCGTTAGTTGTGTACCTGCTTATTAAGAGGAGGAAATAAGCGATTTTTTTTAATTAAATCTTTGCAGCAATGCAAAATTCATGTATATGCGGATGACACTCAGATCTATTATAGTTTCCCTCCTTATCTGGCTAGTAATGCTTGAGACATAATTAATGAAGAGCTAAATACGTTTATTAATTTAGCATCTGAAGATTGCTTATTGATAAATTGTACTAAATCAAACCTAATGCTATTTTGGTCTACACACAATCGCGCAAAAATAGATACAGCAAGCGCCAAACGTGATGGCGAGCGATCGCGCAGGTATAGACTCTCCCAACTAAATTACTATTGGATTACGATAAGCCATTTACCGGTCAGTGTCGTACCTATAATTAATTTAAATAAGGGTAGCAAATGGAACGTGATTTCTTTGTAATTTCTTTTCATATTTTATTCAGTATTATAGGTAGTAGTACAGTTCATTAAAATGTTATATATTAAAAAATAAACTTTAATCAGTCACTATCTGAATACAAATTTTCTTCATCTTCACTGCTGCTTGTGCTTGTGCTGCTATCTACAACATGTCGGCAACGCTTTTGCCATTCCTCGGAAGTGATTTGATCAAACTCGTGCTCCGCCAGTTTCCTCAAATCTTCCAACTTGAAAGTTACATTCTTTTAGGACACATTGTTTTTGACAGTAGCCCAACTAAGTTCAATGGGAATCAAATCCGGATGGTAGGGTGGAAGTCGCAAAACATTATGTCCCTGTTCAAGCATAACCTCATCAAATTTGTATCTAATATGATGCTTTTTATTTCTCTTGATCAACTCGTATAATTCGGGTTTGAGCATGTCAGGGGTGAACAAAATGTTTTTTTCGTGCAGCCACTTCACCATGTCAGCCTTCCTAGAATTTGTGTTGGGGGCTGGATTAATTTGAATATTATGGTATGGAGCATTATCGGTCACGACTATCGAATTCACAGGTAAATTTGGGATCAACTTTTCTTGTAACCATTTACCATAATTTTCAGAATTCATTTCTGAATGAGAATCCCCTGATTTTGTGCCTGATTTAAATATAAGCGGACAATTAGGTATAAAGCCCATGTCACCTCCTGCATGGACAATAATGAGTCTTGGTCCCTTCGAAATATTTTTAAATAACCCTTTGGTTGATTCATCCGTCCAGTTCTTAGAAGATGTATGTTCACTATGAAGGTATGTTTCATCAAGAAACACAATTGGTCGCTATTGGCTACGAAAATAATTGATTTTTTGTAAATACTTGATCCTCAATGCTCTGATGTCCATTTTCTCTATTAAAATTTTTCTATTATTTTCAGTCCTTCTCCATTTGAAACCTATTTTCTTTAAAATTCTACGAAGAGATGTTCCGGAAGCCACAATTCCCAAAACATCATTAATTTTGTGTTGTAACTTTTTTACCGTAATACGACACCCTTCCGTCTTATGAAAGTCGTAAATAATCCGTCTAATATTGGAATACTCATACTCGGGAATATCAGTTATTGGTGCTCTTCTAGGCCGCTTCTTACTTGGGGTGGAAAACTTTACTTGCACGTTATTTGCAGAAATTAATTGCTCCCCTTCTTTAACCACTCTTTCAATGGTTCTTATCGAAATACCTACTACAAAATAAAGATTTGTGTTGAAATGGTTATTTTTGAAATTTATTTAATGTTACCTGTAGCGAGAGATGTTTTATTTTTACATTTGATAACGTATCCGACTCACATTTGACACTTTGAAAATAATTGAACACTTTAAAAATTATTTCACGTGCCTGACTTTTGATAACAGAATTGGAGGGCAACTAATGATACGCCTCTGTACAGAGCATTTATATGTATAGTGGGAGGTAACATTGAAAATGAGTTTGTGCGCATGGGGGCGGGCTCGCCATCACTTTTGGCGCTTGCAGTATTCCAATTGAAAGTTGGCGACCCTGACAGAATTCATGTCATATCACTAAGCCGATGTCAGATGTCACTAGTTAGTTTTAGTTCTTCCTATGAGCAGTACTTGTAAGCTGCTGTACAATAAATGTTCCCGCCAATTATTTATCACTCCATCATCTTCTAATCAATCCAAATTTATATTTACCATTTTGTTTTAGCTCTCCAGCATCTACCGCAACTGAAAGTATTCCTAATAAATGATTGATCGAATGAGACCTTTCAATTCAATAAAAACTATTAAATTAATTCTTTGTAGTTTTTATAAAACTTTGTGATATACACATGTACCTTTAGAAAATGCTGCCTGAATTACTTATTTTGAATATCATGATTAAAATAAAATAATAAATAATGCCACCCCAATTTTTATGGAATTGTTTTATTAAAAAGAAACATTGCAAATTTATAAATTAGTTACTACACCGAAAAGTTTGTAATACTATTTTTTTAAATAAGGTAGAACAATAATTGTCAAATAGAAATCTTTCAAATTTGAGAGGTTCACGGACAAACCAATTCCAACCCGCAACTTCTGGAATGCATCTATCGGCTTGCTTGGCAGTAGCCAGTATTAACTCAATAGGATTTTTAAAAAGATGGTAGGTAATACTTTGTGACTATACTGTTCTATCATGTCCACAATGTATTTTGTTGGGGTTTGTTTCTGAAAAAAAAACATTTATTGAAAGGGCAGTATTCAAATAACCAATTCTTTTCTTTTCAAATATACCTATATTATTATTTTTGTAAAAATAAAAGTAAAACAGCATTTATTGTCTATTAGGTATAATTTGAAGTAAGAATTTTGAATGTATTAAACTAGTTGTGTAGTCTTCTGAATTCTAACATATAATTTGCTATATCACTGTTTAAATACAGTTTGTATCTACTTAATAGGCTACAATATGAATAAGCTCAGCTTCAACATTTGTTGATTGAATTCTATATTGTGTCATTAACCTAATATTATCGAAAAGCATTGTCCATAATTTATCAAAGGTTCAGAAAGATTCAATAGTAATTGGTTTTCAAACCATTTAAAAACATGTTCTTGATTCATTTTCCCATGATAATAACTCAATTGAGATTCATATAAAAATATACTTTCTGCTCCATCAATATAACCATTTTCATTCTCAGCATGTAATACAAAATATCTAGAATAAAAACAATTTTGCATTCTAAAATTTTATATATTATATTATATATTTATGTACCTTTTAACATGAACAGCCTACAGCACCATTTTGGAAAATTCAGGATTCATTAATAAAAACAAATTTATACAGTGGTTTATTTTTGTTGAAAGTTCCATAAGTCCTCTTTGTGGATGTGTATCATATTTTAGTAAACTACTCAGGAACATTCTACATTTAATAATTATTGTTCTTCCTCCAATTACTGCAGTAACATTCCTAAAGTGACATGATTATCTATAAAAAAATGTCCATGTATAATTGCCAAGTATTAAGAATAATGTAACAGAATATAATAAATACAGTTGATTGGGTATAATATTGAACTTATACATACTTGCTTCATAAACGCTGTATCAGGAGTAAATGCATCAACTATTGCAGTATTATTAAGTTTCATTTATACGTTTTTTTGGATGTGACTTTAACTTTGATAACTTTACTGCTTGTGAAAAATTACTAACAGTTCTTTGCAGTTTTTGTCACAACATAACCCCAAAAATGTCAAGACGTCAACTGAACCTGAAATAAACCATTTTAATCGCGACAACAGCGCGCATTTTTGCCAACATAAAAAGTTTTTATTAAGACTGACGTTAGTTTGAGTTTAATATTTAATTAACCTACGAGCTGCATTTGATATGAAATTAATTACGAAACCTTTCTTTAAACATATATTTATATTTTTCAATACAGTGCGACCTACAAATTTCAATATTTATTGAGCTTAGAGAGGCTTAACATAGTGATTGACAGAGGATTGACAGCAGCAATCGAATGACATGATATGAACGAACGTCTCTTTTTCGACACTTTGATGACGTGCAACGGTTTTTGTACTGAACGGGCTATATGCGCATGTTAGATTATGTCAGGAAATGCCAAATATCATACAAGTTTCAAAATAAGTAAACGATTACGACTCGTCTACCTATCGAGTGAATCGACTCGTATTTCTACGACTAATCGAAAAATGGAATCACTGATTGTCAATTTTGGTCGGCCGTTACGATCGTATCGTAAAATAGAAACCCGGTGCAGATATTTTTTCTGGTTGTTTTCGAATACTTAATTTCATTGGCAATTAAACGAGAGCTGTTCTGACAAAATCAGTTCGAGTTGAATTACCTATATGAAAGTAAGTATGAGAAAACAACCACAAAAAATATCCTGCTAAATTTGAGCTCGCGTGGTATTTGGTAAGACAATTCCATGAATGGAATGACTTTTTTTTGTATATTCTGGAGTTGATTTTTCAATCTCCTTTACTATTTCTGCCTCGCGAATATTTCCAAATTTCGACATACTAACTTGCTGTTTAATTCTGTTTTTGACATTAACAATTGTCAAACTGATGCGCCGCGCAATGCTTGATAAACGAACGGTAAATACTAGCGTTGCTACGGTAACTTAACTAAATTGATCGTTCGAATTGGTTGAAAATTATATGAACAAAAAAATCAGGCAAATACTACCAATATCTGACTAACATGAATTTTTAACTGTAAAATTTACAAAACAACTTAAAATATAGCTGGCCTTTTGGCTCTTCCAGTGCCAAAAACTTAGTAAAAGAAAATAACAAATTTTTTGCGTTCAAAAAAGAAAAAAAGGAAAACCCACTTTTGTCGTATTCCAGATACTTACTTTGTGTGTAGCTAGCTGCCTTTGTCGTTACCCCTAGCAACTTTGCTAACAATGAAATTATAAGGAAATTACAAAATCATGCATTTTAATCCTTTTATCAAAGCCAACTTTTGAAGTAAAATATATGGTTGAACGAAGTTAACGATATCTAATGCTACATAAAATGTATAGAATTAAAAAAAAATTCAATAAATCATATATGGGATTTTGTAGTTACAAGCTTTGCCGACATGGAAAACTCTTTGGGAAAATGGTTTTCTTGAAAAATATTGTGTAAGGCCTCACTTTCGCTCTGCTTCGTACTATCACTTAATTAAGTAACTCATAGAACTTCTTTCTTTGGGATTTTCTCATTTGATTGGTGTCGTCTTTAACTTAAAAGCAGTTTGACATAAAGTCAATTCTTGTTAATTTGCCAAATCCAACTAGGTACTGTAAAGATCGTTTAGGCGCTTCCTTTGGAACCAATTCTGGAAGAAATTATTTCACTTGCTTGTTGGTACATTCAAATTAGAGTTTTTGAAGGCGTTGACTGCATCTTCTGGGGACTGGAATCTCTGACCACGCAGTTCATTCTTAATTTTTGGAAAAGTAAAAAAGTCGGTAGGACTTAGGTCGGGACTGTAAGGAGGATGGTCCAGCAATTCGATGTTTTCTTGCTTTGAACACTCAATTGTTTTTGGAGCTGTAGGAACTTGCATTGTCTTGGTGGAGGATCATTCGTCGTTGGGAGCTGGTTTTTCGAAACTCAGCAATTACTTCCGGCATACAAATCAATATGTACCAATCAGCAGTAACAGTTCTTTGATTTTGCTGAGAAAGTGTGGCTATATGACCCACTTTTGAGACAAATGTCGCCATCCTCTTTTTCGAAACATTTCGAGAACGGATAACTTTTGAAGGTTTTGGTTCATCTTGGAACACCTAAACAACCGACTGACGTTTATTTTCGGGTTCATAGGAGTAAATCCAAAATTCATCACCACTGACAATACTGTATACTTTTTGTACGCAGGAGTTATTAGACTGCATTAATGTACTATTTGTCGTCTTAGTTCTTCCAACGAAGCGGGTTCGGTTTAATAATTTTGCTCTTTAAATAAACCCACAAAAAAAATCGAGGGGTGTTAAATTGGGGGCCTCTCCTTCCAATCCATTTCCTAGGAAATCGTTCATTAAGATATTGACTTACAGCTCTACTGTAATGTGGAGGTGCGCCGTCTTGTTGGAAAAAGAGATCATCATCTAAGTACCTGTTACCATTTTCGATTATATCTGTTCAGCAGGATCAATATAGCCTCCTCTAATAATTCGAGATATGTTTCCCCATTCCCCAAGTTGCCATCAATGAAAAATGGCAACAGCAATACGATCCCCATAAATTCCTGCCCACACGTTTAATTTAAGAGGATGTTGGGTATGTGTTTCGTGGAATACTCTAGGATTTTCGTCAGCCCAGTAGCGACAATTGTGTCGATTTACGGTACCATTTACAAAAAAGGAACATTCATCCGAAAAACAAATATTGAATAAAAAGTTTGCATTAGTATTTATTTTGTTAGTCATAATCTCACAAAACTGTAGTCGTCTGTCTGGGTCATCTTCATTTATTTCCTGTACCAAATGTATCTTGTAGGGATGAAATTTATGATGTTTCAAACGCCAATTTTCTTGTACTTGTTGTACGATCTAAATTAACATGACCTAAAATTGCTACTTCTGCTGCTTCAGTCTTAACCCTATGATGTGAATCAAACTCTTTAGTGTTGTGCAGCATAACCGACCTACTTGGTGTCTATGATATCAACCATCAGTGTCTATGTGATTGCTGTCAATCTGTTTACATATCTCAAAATATGTACAATTTTCTTATTGAATAAAAGCTAATATCCTAGGTTTTCTCGTATCTATTTCAATTTATTCAATACTATGGAAAAGGATTTGAGACCCGAGTTATTCGATGGAGACCCTGCGGCAAGTCGACATCCAAAGAGTGAGATCACTGGAAGAAGACGTTCCTTCTTGGCTGCTAGCTCGACAGCTCCAGCACAGCTTTCATCAGCAACTAAACTCCAACTGTTAGTGAATCACATCACACCAAAAGTTTACACCTATGTAAGTGAATGTCCTGATTACGACATTACCATACCGGCTTTAGACAAGATCTATGTAGAGCCAAACAATGTCATTCATGCCAGGCATATTCTATCGACACGATGGCAACAGGCTGATGAAACGGTAGACGTTTACTTACAATATTTAAAGCAACTGGCCAAAGATTGCGATTTCAAAACCGTAGACGCAGAAACAAACAAGTACGATATAATTAGAGGTGCCTTTATAGCTGGCATATCGTCCCCTAAGATCCGCTCAAGACTGCTAGAAAGCCTGACGCTAACTTTAGAAGAAACGTTTAACATAGCACGTTCTATGGAAATGGCAGATGTCAACTCACAGAACTTTGTTAACCCAACAGTAAGCGCATTGCCACTCAATGAAGATCCTACCTGTCAGCAGCTCTTCAGGACGGAGATGTTATTTCTGTGGAGGGCCAATGCACTCTGGAGGACGTAAAAACTGCCCAGCACGAGACGCGATCTGCAAAACTTGTGACAAGAAAGGCCATTTCTCCAAAGTTTGCCGCTCAAGGAATAGATCAACTAGTGCATCTACAAACCTCTCTGATGAATGTGATCACTGCTCAGCCTGCATCGAAGCAGCTACTCCGGCTTCTTTCCGAAACCCGCATACATCAAGGGTGTAAGAGCTGAAGCCCTAATAGATACCGGGAGCTCTGTCAGCTTTATAAATGAGGATTTTGCAAATCTCTGCAAACTAAAAAGGACACCTTGCACACAAACAGTTTCTATGGCCTCATTGTCACTCACTTCTGTCGTATAAGGCCAAACATTTCAAACTATCAGATTAAACCAAAACTCATACGACAATGTGAATCTACTGATCGTAAAGAACCTTTGCGCCGATTTGATTATCGGTCATGACGTCTTGGCGAACAATTCAAGTCTTGAAATGGTGTTTGGTGGACTAACAGAGGTTTTCAAAGTATGCAGCGTTACAGTACCAGCAACCCCTTTGTTTTTGAGCGTGAATCGAGACTGCAAACCAATTGCCATAAAATCGCGAAGACATAGTTCTGAAGATCAGGCTTTCATCCGAAGTGAGGTCCAAAAGATGCTAGAAGAAGGCATCATAGAAGAGAGCCAATCCCCATGGCGGGCCCAGGTATTAATAATTAAAAGTGAAACACACAAAAAACGCCTAGTTATTGATTATTCACAAACTGTCAATAGGTACATGCCGCTCAACGCTTACCCGCTACCTAACATAGAAGAAACTGTAGCTAAGGTATCTCAATACACCGTGTTTTCTACAATCGACCTACAAAGTGCGTACCATCAGGTGCCCATCCTTCTGCACGAGAAGAAATTCACCGCGTTTGAGGCAGCTGGTAACCTTTATCAATTTCGGCGGATCCCGTTTGGTGTAACAAATGGAGTAGGCAGTTTTCAAAGAACCATCGACTGGCTTATTCGTAAGGAAGGTCTCATAGGGACCTATGCATACGAATTTGCGGTAAAACTCGAGAAGAACACGATGAAAATCTGACAAAATTCTTAAAAGCAGCTGCTAAATATAAATTAACGCTAAACGAGAAAAAAAGAAAATTTAACCTACAGATCATAAACTTACTTGGGTATACAATCGGACCCAATCACATGATAAAACCTGATAGTGACTGACTCCAACCCTTGCTTAAGATGGCTCCGCCTAGCGACCTTCCATCTCTAAGACGCTTATTGGGAATGTTCGCGCACTATTCTAAGTGGATTCCTAATTTTTCTCAAAGAATTCACACACTAGCCTATTTCAGCACATTCCCACTCAATGAAGAAGCCGTATCATGTTTTGAAAAATTGAAATCCACTATAGCATCCTCCTCCGTGCACGCAATCGACGAAAGTAGGTAAGCCCTTTACGGTTGAGACTGACGCTTCCGAGCATTCGATCGCAGCTACTTTATGTCAAGACTCGAGACCTGTAGCTTTCTTTTCGAGGCCATCAAATGCTAGTGAGCTCAACCACTTTGCTGTGGAGAAAGAGGCGTACGCCATAGTTGAATCACTCAAGAAATGGCGACATTATTTGATCGTAAAACCTTTTACAGTCATCACCGACCAAACGTCCGTATCATTTATATTTGATAATAAGCACGCAAGTAAGATAAAAAGTGAAAAGATCCAGATATGGAGACTAGAACTGGCTTCGTATAAATACGACATTGTGTACAGACCCGGGAAGGATAATCGAGCAACTGACGCCCTGTCACGCATATGTGGTTGCACTACAACGACAGGAGCATCGAAACTTCAATCGCTTCATGAAGCTTTATGTCACTTCACCCCGGTATAACTAGGATGTTTTATTGGTTAAAGACTAAAAGTTTACCCTATTCCCTTGAGGAAGTTAAGAAAATGACTAGAAGTTGCCAACTGTGCGCTAAAATCAAGCCTAGATATTTTAAAAATGCTGACCCTTTACCCAAACTTGTAAAAGCAACGTCAGCCTTTGAAAGATTAAGCATCGACTCCAAGGGGCCCGTCCCATCAAACATGAACAATTATTGACGAATACTCAAGATTCCCATTCGCCTTCCCAAGCAGCGACATAAGCGCGAAGACTGTTATCAAGCACCTGAATAACATATTTACGATTTTTGGAATGCCCTCGTACATACATTCAGACAGAGACACGCAGTTTCTTTCTACAGAAGTGAGGGAGTTCCTCCATTCCAAAGGAATCGCTACACGTCGCATCACTGCTTACAACCCACAGAGAAATGGGCAATGTGAAAAATACAACGGTACCATCTGGAGGACTGTGCATCTGGCCTGCGGCACTCACAATGCGCCGATAGAGTCGTGGGAACAATACTTGCTAGTGGCTCTACACTCCATCAGATTACTCCTTTGTACTGCAACAAACTGCACTCCTCATGAACGCATGTTTATGCATACGCGCCGATCGCCCAACGGAAATACCATTCCTACTTGGCTAACTGACGCTGGTCACGTCCTAATGAAACGGTTTGATAGAAAGAATAAATACCAGCCACTAGTTGAGGAAGTCGAGTTACTCCAAGCCAATCCTGACTACTCATTTGTACGGCTACAAGACGGACGCGAAACAACTGTGTCAAACTGGCATCTTGCCCCCATGGGACATCAAGGTGAAGGGGAACCGCTAGACTCACCTACTCAAGAGGCACCAGAGGAGGAACCACACGCGAACGAATCGCTATTGAACTTCACGACTCCTCCAAGCTCGCCGCTCACTGTAGACGCTCGTTCTGGTCCAAGCTCACCTATGTGCCCTGAAAGATCAACCGGTCCCTCGTCGCAGAATTCACCTGCTCCTCCTCCTACCTCTCCTGTACGAAGCTCATCGCCGCTCACCGGTGCTCCCGCTGTGCAGGCTCCGAGGAGGACTGACAGAACAAGAAATCCTCCACGCTACCTTCAAGATTATAGTGTGGGAGAATGATGTGAATCAAACTCATTAGTGTTGTGCAGCATAACCGACCTACTTGGTGTCTATGGTATCAACCGTCAATGTCAATGTGGTGTCTATGTCATTGCTGTCAATCTGTTTACATATCTCAAAATATGTACAATTTTATTATTGAATAAAACCTAATATCCTAGGTTTCCTCGTATCTATTTCACCCTATTTTCATAGTTCTTTTTTTGATTAGCTACTGACCCTGTTTGACGAAATTTTATCATTAACTGTAATACGTATGAGTGATGAAGTTGCTTGTCGTCATGAAACTGATTAAATAAATTCGCTGTTCTTCTTTTCAAAAAATATGGAAATAATCTCAACTCGTTCTGCAGTAGAATATACCATTTTGGAAGTATTCAAAAACTAACTAATAACAATGTTAAACAAACTGTCTTAGTATCAAATTACTAATTTTTTGCAATAACTGTTTTAATTTACTTTTGATGTGACAGAAAAAATGACACATTAGCAAACCATAGGCGTTGCGTTTCATTTTTAAGAGGTGTTGTACTTCAAATGAATTAAGACTTTTTTTTGCAAAGATGGTGTAAATATCGGAAAAAAATCGTGGACGATCATCTGAATACTCCATCTAAATGCTTTTCTAATGATGTGCCGCACATGGTATATTCCCTATTTAAAAATAAGGGGTTGGTGAAGTGGAAGGGAGGGGAATGACAAATGACAGATGCCTTTATCGTAAAAATGTGTCCCTTTTAGAACAAAAATCGACATGTTTCCTAATTTCCTTAAAATCTAAGGAATACTGCCAAATATCGGGGTGGACTGTTTTCTGTGGCCCATTCTCTATAGATACTGTAAGCTTGTCGTGAAAGAGCCTGTATATTTTTTGAGTTTCCTGCGTTAAACCGGTTTAGAGGTTTTTAACACCAAATGATTCTAATCACGTCAACAGATGTGGTATCCAACGAGAAACTAATTTTTTTACAGATAATTCTTCATGTGAAATTTTTTGAATTGAGATCTTTCAAATACCCAATGATACTCCAATTTCACGATATGTCACATGTCGATCTTCTTGGATCAGCTAACGTACAGCATCGACGTTTTCCTGGGTGACTGCCGTTGTTGGTGGACCTGTTCTTGGATCGTCGCTAAGATTAATCCGTCCACGTTTAAATTATCCATACCTACGAGAAATTGTCGACTGATGAGGTGCTTCATTTCCGAAAACAGAAACCAACTCGGCAAGGCATTCTTGTTGAGACAACTGTCTTCGAAAATTGTAAAAAATTATTGCGCGAAAATTTTCTCTGCCTAATTCAATTTTTCGAATGACTCATCAACTTTAAAAATTCAGTTTAGGTACAGCTTTGAACGAAGCGGTCTGAAACTTTGGATGCATCTTTGTGGTATTTCTGTTTCTTTTTTTAGTAGAAAGTATTTTCAATGAAACATGTCTATCGACCTGTTTCGATTTAATAGAATAAATCCTTTTAATTACCGCTCGCCGCCACATTAGACACTTTCAATTATAGTTCTGTGATCTCAAAGTCTCCTACTCCGAACGCTAAGACAATTGACACTTGTCAACGGCATCTCACTTCCGCTGAAACAGTTTTTTCCTCTCTATCACCGACCGCCTACGGGGAAAGACCATCTTTCATATTTTTCTAAGTATCTAATGAATTTTGCTGTGGTAAGTTCAAAATCATAATTTATAATTAATAAGCTTCTTCTAAAGTACTGTGTGATATAATTTTTGTATGCATTATTTATTTTTTACAGAGATTGACGAAATTAAATTTAACACGTGGTCATAAACTGTTCTTTTATACTAATATGGTAGTTTTAAACTAAATATTCTTTTATAATTCACTGTTTTACTTTTGTGCAAACATTTTCAAGCTTTTTCTATTGCAGAATAACTTTTTTAACCATAAAATAACATTTTTATAATCTGTTAACCTATAAAATATTCTTTCGTACCGCCAGTGCCGGTTTCATACCTATATTTCTTAAGCACGATATTTTTTCATATAACTACATGACTTTTTGCTATAATTAGTTTCTTTCAGATCATTAGTATATTTTTCAATTTAGCCGATAATTGCTTTTTTACAGCTGCCTTCCTATTTTTTACATTCAAGTTCCTATATATCCCTGATCCACCTGTACTTCTAGGTAAGCACAGCCCCTAGGCTAGGATAAAACCCCTAGGCTAGAATACAAGCCCTAGACCAGGATACAGCCCTAGACCAAAATACCGCCCTAGACCAGGTATTTTTCATTTGTTCCATTTCCTGTGGCAGAAAAATAAATATAAATTTATTTTAAATTCCATTTTCTATTTTTTTCTAAATCCTCAACTATAAAAGTTGAGGGAGATACGACCGGAGGTAAAATTTCAAATGTTCTTTGTTTTTTAAGTAACTTTTTTATTTTTTGATCTCTGTTTAAACTTTTATCTAAATTCTACAAGGCGTTTCTACCTTTTCCTGCCTTAATTGTTATTACTTTTTATCGAGGTCAAAAAGGTAGTGGCGCCCTCAATTTTTACATCCTTTCTGTTATCCTTGTGCGACATAAACTTGGGGTCGAATCACCCTTGAGAGGAGTCTCTAGCCGGAGCCCTTCAAGCGATAGCGTTTAAGGTTACATCAAGAAGGATGAAGTTACATATATTTGTGAAAGTAAGAATACGATTTGTCATCCCGGATGAGTTTTTGTCTTACACTAGACAATAATTGTGTTAAGAAGAAGTTGTGGGTACGTCACTGCGTTAAGCTTGAAAATGTAAATTATTTTCCAAGCATTGAATATGTATATATATATACGGGAATTGGGCCAATATTAAGATTTCATGCATGTAAATTCTGTAAACTGGTTTTATCAAGATCTAAGTGCAAACAGGAGCAATCGGATTCCCGCATATAGAAACTCCTCTAATTTCGTTTAGGCTAATAACATTCCTGCGTTTATGTAGTTGATTTCAACGTAATAATGTAAAATTAATGATGTTAGTAGGTACCTATATAAACGGGAGATGTTCGGAATTGGTTAAAATCAAACTTCTAAAATCTATACACTAAAATATCATCACGTCAAACACTTCCATTTAAATTTTGCGCATAAAGTTGAAAGTTTTTACGGTTCCACTTAAAATTTGCATACAATTTCGAAGCATATTCCATATGGTATAGAGTTTTTGCTAAAAAAAAAACAGCCAGACAGTCGCGCTGTCTACAAATTTCAAATTTCCTTTTGAATACTTTCCTAAGTATTCTGAAAGTTTCATGAAACAGAAAAGGTGAAACTACTATAAAGTTTATACCAAAAAAACTTGTTTAACTCTTATCATTCATATACTGGATGATTCGCAAATAGTGGATATTATTTAGAATTCTGGGTTAAGTATATACATAGGTACAAAAGAGAGTTTTTCCAACTTTTAATTAAAGAAGTTTCTTTTTATTTTTGTAAGCTGTTCGTGAAATGCATATTTAACGTGTTCCTGTATTGTTTAGAGGGTGTCGGAGGTGATAATTAAAGAGATAGCCAAAGCGGGAGGAAATGAAACGATCCGAGGTAAGAAAAGAATGAGGAAGCCATAAATAAACGGATCTTATCAAGTAAATAATCGCCGAAGAAACCGCCGATTTGAAAATAATCTCCGAGGAAAGTAAGATTTATTGAAAACGGCCCTATTCCACTTTTTACTGCTAATCGATTGTTTTCAGTTCTAGATGTGATTAAACAAAAAAATATATATACAGAGCATTTCAATGAACACCATCCACCCCACATAATTCTGAATGCGTCACTTTTATGAAGAAATGAAAAAACACGTCAAAAATCATATAAAGGGGGGCGTCTTTTTGCTCATAATATGTAGACGTTATAAGTTTAACCCCCCTAATGTTCCATTTAAAAAATTGGGAGCAATGATCATAAGGGGGAGGGGGTTAAAGTTATAACGTCAACTTATTATGAGCAAAAAGACGTCCCCGTTTATATAATTTTTGACGTATTTTTTCATTTATTCATAAAAGTGACGCCTTCAGAATTATGTGGGGTGGATATTTTTCATTGAAATGCTCTGTATATACAGTGTAGGTACAAAATTTAAAAACATAAATTTATTTTTGCGTCCCTGTAGCCTTTGAAAGCTTTGAAGACAAATTTGTGGCAAGTTAACTTGTCAATCTCTTAGATGTTGTCTTTCCTACATGACAACAAAAGAAGAACTAAAGTGACTCAATTATACTATATTTTGCAATTGGCACCAACCCATTAACGCCTAATTGGATGCAAAAAGTAGTGAAATGGAGTATAGTAACCGCAAAAATAATTTTTAAGAGATACGAACTATTTTAAATAAAGTAATTGTATTATAGTTAGATCAATAGCGTTAGTTTCGATATAAAGTATATTAGCGACGTCTGTAGAGTGAGGAAAATGAGAGACAAGAACAGATGGTGATGGATAATAGCCGTGATGAGTGTTCCCACTGGAAACATTAATCAAGTGTTCGGAAAAACAACTGCTAGTCGAAACAAAAGCATACCGGAACATTACACAACTTATCGTCTTGATCGCTAAACACGATGGAAATGGATATTTCTCTAACGAGTTCCCACTCCCGCTGCTGTTTATATGGAATTTTCGAGAAGACAGATGAGAGCATATTACTGCAGCCCACAACATCGGTCCAGACTAGCAAAAAATTAGATTCCGCTAACTCCATTTAACAGATGATAAATGAATGACGAGGATTATGGGGTGAGACACACGTAGAATGGTTTTTGTTACGCCCTTCGGAGATGAATACTTGAATCATCGGATTCAATAAGAATGGAACCTTAGACAGTGGGGGAGATTCGAATCATTCCGAATAAATATAGTATATACACTTTTTTATATGGAAATCCACTAATTCGACAACGTAGATTCCGAAAATGATTTAAAAAATTTCCTTTACTCTTCACTTTCGGATACCCCAGTATACAGAAGATCATAGATACCACCCTACTGATTTTTCTCTCTATTCTTTCATTATCTGAGAGTGTGGATTTCAAATTACAGCTTTATATTCCTATTAGTATGGACTAGAGCGTGTATTTCTGACCGAATCTCGAACTTATTTTTTTGAATTTTTATATAAGGAAATCCACTAATTCGACCCCGTAGATTCTGAAAATGATTATAAACATTTCCTAAAGACAAAGGTTAAAAACTTTATTTTTTCGAAAATTTCAACTCTTCACTTTCGGATACCCCAGTATACAGAAGATCATAGATAACACCCTACTAATTTTTTTCTAAAATCTTTCGTTGCCCGAGAGTGTGGATTTCAAATTTCAGCTCAAAATTCCTATGATTATGGACTCTACGATTTTTTTTACTAGAGCGTGTATTTCTGACTGAAACGTAAACTTAATTTTTGAAATTTCAAAATCGGAACTAAGTCTTTTCCGACACTCACTTTTATATAAAGAAATCCACTAATTCGACCCCGTAGATTCCGAAAATGATTATAAACATTTCCTAAAGACTAAGGTTAACAACTTTATTTTTTCGAAAATTTCAACTCTTCACTTTCGGATTCCCCAGTATACAGAATGTCATAGGTAACACCCTACTAATATTTTTCTATAATCTTTCATTGTCCGAGAGTGTGGATTTCAGATTTCAGCTCAAAATTCCTATGATTATGGACTCTACGATTTTTTTACTAGAGCGTGTATTTCTGACCGAAACGCGAACTAATTTTTTGAATTTTGGAATTTTCAAATCGGAACTAAGTATTTTCCGACACTCACTTTTATATAAGGAAGTCCACTAATTCGACCTCTTAGATTCCGAAAACGATTATACAAATTTCCTAAAAACTAAGGTTAAAAACTTTAATTTTTCGAAAATTTCAACTCTTCACTTTCGGATACCCCAGTATACATAGTGTCATAGATAACACCCTACTAATATTTTTCTATAATCTTTCATTGTCCGAGAGTGTGGATTTTAGATTTCTGCTCAAAATTCGTATGATTATGGACTCTACGATTTTTTTTACTAGAGCGTGTATTTCTGACCGAAACGCGAAGTAATTTTTTGAATTTTTGAATTTTCAAATCGGAACTAACTATTTTCCGACACTCACTTTTATATAAGGAAGTCCACTAATTCCACCTCTTAGATTCCGAAAACGATTATACAAATTTCCTAAAAACTAAGGTTAAAAACTTTATTTTTTCGAAAATTTCAACTCTTCACTTTCGGATACCCCAGTATACAGAATGTCATAGATAACACCCTACTAATTTTTTTCTATAATCTTTCATTGTCCGAGAGTGTGGATTTCAGATTTCAGCTCAAAATTCCTATGATTATGGACTCTACGATTTTTTTACTAGAGCGTGTATTTCTGACCGAAACGCGAAGTAATTTTTTGAATTTTGGAATTTTCAAATCGGAACTAAGTATTTTCCGACACTCACTTTTATATAAGGAAGTCCACTAATTCGACCTCGTAGATTCCGAAAATGATTATACAAATTTCCTAAAAACTAAGGTTAAAAACTTTAATTTTTCGAAAATTTCAACTCTTCACTTTCGGATACCCCAGTATACATAGTGTCATAGATAACACCCTACTAATATTTTTCTATAATCTTTCATTGTCCGAGAGTGTGGATTTTAGATTTCTGCTCAAAATTCGTATGATTATGGACTCTACGATTTTTTTTACTAGAGCGTGTATTTCTGACTGAAACGTGAACTTAATTTTTGAAATTTCAAAATCGGAACTAAGTCTTTTCCGACACTCACTTTTATATAAAGAAATCCACTAATTCGACCCCGTAGATTCCGAAAATGATTATAAACATTTCCTAAAGACTAAGGTTAACAACTTTATTTTTTCGAAAATTTCAACTCTTCACTTTCGGATTCCCCAGTATACAGAATGTCATAGGTAACACCCTACTAATATTTTTCTATAATCTTTCATTGTCCGAGAGTGTGGATTTCAGATTTCAGCTCAAAATTCCTATGATTATGGACTCTACGATTTTTTTACTAGAGCGTGTATTTCTGACCGAAACGCGAACTAATTTTTTGAATTTTGGAATTTTCAAATCGGAACTAACTATTTTCCGACACTCACTTTTATACAAGGAAGTCCACTAATTCGACCTCTTAGATTCCGAAAACGATTATACAAATTTCCTAAAAACTAAGGTTAAAAACTTTAATTTTTCGAAAATTTCAACTCTTCACTTTCGGATACCCCAGTATACAGAATGTCATAGATAACACCCCACTAATATTTTTCTATAATCTTTCATTGTCCGAGAGTGTGGATTTCAGATTTCAGCTCAAAATTCCTATGATTATGGACTCTACGATTTTTTTTACCAGAGCGTGTTTTTCTGACCGAAACGCGAACTAATTTTTTGAATTTTGGAATTTTAAAATCGGAACTAAGTATTTTCCGACACTCACTTTTATATAAGGAAGTCCACTAATTCCACCTCTTAGATTCCGAAAACGATTATACAAATTTCCTAAAAACTAAGGTTAAAAACTTTATTTTTTCGAAAATTTCAACTCTTCACTTTCGGATACCCCAGTATACAGAATGTCATAGATAACACCCTACTAATTTTTTTCTATAATCTTTCATTGTCCGAGAGCATGGATTTCAAATTTCAGCTCAAAATTCCTATCTACGATTTTTTTACTAGAGCGTGTATTTCTGACCGAATCGCGAACTTATTTTTTGAATTTTCGAATTTTCAAAATCGGAACTAAGTCTTTTCCGTCACTTTTATATATGTAAATCCTTTAATTCGACCTCGTAGATTCCGAAAATGATTATACAAATTTCCTAAAAACTAAGGTTCAAAACTTTATTTTTTCGAAAATTTCAACTCTTCACTTTCGGATACCCCAGTATACATAGTGTCATAGATAACACCCTACTAATATTTTTCTATAATCTTTCATTGTCCGAGAGTGTGGATTTTAGATTTCTGCTCAAAATTCGTATGATTATGGACTCTACGATTTTTTTTACTAGAGCGTGTATTTCTGCCCGAAACGCGAAGTAATTTTTTGAATTTTTGAATTTTCAAATCGGAACTAACTATTTTCCGACACTCACTTTTATATAAGGAAGTCCACTAATTCCACCTCTTAGATTCCGAAAACGATTATACAAATTTCCTAAAAACTAAGGTTAAAAACTTTATTTTTTCGAAAATTTCAACTCTTCACTTTCGGATACCCCAGTATACAGAATGTCATAGATAACACCCTACTAATTTTTTTCTATAATCTTTCATTGTCCGAGAGCATGGATTTCAAATTTCAGCTCAAAATTCCTATCTACGATTTGTTTTACTAGAGCGTGTATTTCTGACCGAAACGCGAACTAATTTTTTGAATTTTTGAATTTTCAAAATCGGAACTAAGTATTTTCCGACATTCACTTTTATATAAGGAAGTCCACTAATTCGACCTCGTAGATTCCGAAAATGATTATACAAATTTCCTAAAAACTAAGGTTAAAAACTTTATTTTTTCAAAAATGTTATCTCTTCACTTTCGGATACCCCAGTATACAAAATGTGATAGATACCAACCTACTGATTTTTTTCTATAATCTTTCATTATCTGTGAGTGAGGATTTAAGATTTCAGCTCAAAATTCTTATGATTATGGACTCTACGATTTTTTTTACTAGAGCGTGTATTTCTGACCGAAACGCGAACTTATTTTTGGAATTTTCTAATTTTCAAAATCGGAACCAAGTCTTTTCCGACACTTTAATATATAAAAATCCACTAATTTGACCCCGTAGATTCCGAAAATGATTATAAAAATTTCCTAAAAACTAAGGTTAACATGTTTATTTTCTCCAAAATTTTTACTCATCACTTTCGGGTAACCATCACCTTGATTTTATGCGATCAAAACTGAAAGATATATCAGCGTAAAAGTCTCCAGTTTCGAGTGCTCTACGTTGTGCTTTCAAGGTCCTGCGAAATTACAGTCAATTATAAGAAAAACCAAACATTTTTTTATTACAAAAATATCACAAAATATCTAGAATTAAACTTTGCTAAACAACCTTAATTCCCGCCTTAACAAACACTTTCGACATTTACAGTTTGTAATTGGTTCTGGAATTGATTCCATTGAAGGGGTACGACAAAATCTCCTCGTTCTTCTATAGTTCGTAGGAACAGTACATTTTTGACTTCCAGATTTTCGAATTAAAAAACAATTACCTCTACGTTCGAGAATTCCGTTTCTCAAGCCGTATTTTATGGCTATGTTAACTAAGCTTAACATGGATCTTTCTTCTGATTGTTGTTGTTTTTTCTTCGAGTTGTTAGTTACTTCAGACGTAGGACGTGGAGCTAATAACTGTTTTAGTTTGATTAAGTAGTACAATATTAAACTTTCTTTAGTTTTTGAATTTATAGTTACCGCTGAATTCTTTTGACTCTTCGATAGTCGTACTTTTTTCTTTAAGACCTTGGTATTTTTCTTTCTATTTATAGGTGCCATTTTTTGAATTAAAATCACTAAAATTTTGACAATTTACTAAAAATTTAACAGAACATTTTATGGCCAACTACCTTTCGGTATCACAACTGACTTTAACTGTCACGTATAATTTTGGTTTGGAAGCTTCAAAGCCTCATTTTGTGTTTAATTAGTCCATTAATATACAGAAATAATCATGATTCAGAATAGGTATAAAGTTAATCAGACCCTTTTCGTAATTGCGGTTTCATTGAACTCAGTACGTGTGATATACGAGAATAGTTCAAACCGTATGGATTTTCTCCTCTTATGAATCCCTATAAACTTTATGTATTATATTTTATTTATATTTGATTAGTTATCAATTGTAATTAAACCACAATAGAGCATTTCCAAGTGTCGCTATCCCGCGCCATGTTGTCAGCTGATCACGGACAACCTTCAGAAAAATGGATGGAAATAGCATTTTTTACTGACTTAAATATAAAACGAGAACAAAGGTTGATTGGTTTTGGTAAATTTGTATATTAGTGTGAATTAGTTTGATACTGTAATAATTTAAAAGTGTAAAAAAGCAATTGTTATTAATTTTATCGTGTTGTATTATTCGGTTTGAGGTTATGTTAGAATTTAGTTTGAAGGTTGTCCGGTGACAGGAATTCGTCACGATGACGTACTTGGAAAAGGTCAATATTTACTGATTATTCTTATTTTTGGTAGCATTCCAGTAGCCGTTATCAAGAACTAATGTAATTTTTAACATTTCCCTAACTGACACTTCTAAAAAATTCGACAACTGGACAATCATTGAAAATAATATTCTGAAGGTTAAGGTCCATTCACAGTAGATTATATCTCTGTTATTCAAATGATCGAAATACCAAATGAACGAAATTAATTAATTTATTGAATTAACGGCCATTTTCATAATAAACACCTTAAAGTCACTTTAGCTAAAGTTACTTTAAGAACTCAATAGTCAGCCTTTTTCATAATCACCTTGTTTGGTTGCTTTAAGCAAAGATAGGTTTTTACTTTTTGTGATGCATGATGGCAAACCTGATTGTCTAAATTTTAACAACTGGCTATCTTCTCGTTAATAGTTCTGTCATTTTTTGAAAGAAAATTACAGGTTAGAAGTGGAAACTTTTATATTGTTTACCAAATTAAAAATATAAGCAACGATTAAAATGAAATCCTGTGCAATGAGTGTACCGAAAGTTCCTCAAAACGTTTCGAATAAGCGTTTAAGGGGGGTCAAACTTCACTAAACAAGAAGAATTATCGTTAGTTTCTTCGTCCGAGCTTGTTGCCATCATGGAGTCAGTTGAAATATCTGAACCTGTCGTGTCCATTACACTTTTTCAAATATTGCAATATTTATGTTATTCCAAAACACATGGATGACAAAACAAAAAAATTTTATAGGTTAAAGTAGTTCTACTACTTTATAGTAAAAGTGACTTTAACGACTAAAGTGGTTTTATGAAACTTACTGGACTGGTTTAAAGTCTTAAAGTCGTAAAGTATTTTTAAAGTGCATTATGAAAATGGGCATAAAGTTACACAGAACATGTGTCAAAACATCATAATAATAATTCATTGACAAAACGTCGTTGCCTAGCAATTGGTCATAACTGGATAAACTAGGTAACGGAATGAGCACATTTATACTCCTTCTCGAGGTAGATACATAACATCTCTTTCCCCATGGGAGAATTCTCTTTTACAGGTTCAGACGGTCAGGAGCCCTTCGGATTCGCGAAGATGTCCTCAAGATGAACTGGAGATGAACAAACACTGGTTGATAAAGATGGTTGGTTCATATCCACTTGACCTAGCGAGGACTGGTGAGACGGTGCGTTATTCCTTGGTGGGCTGTGAGGTGAAATTTGTGTTGGAATCGGCGTTGGTGCTGTAGGCGGAGTATCCTCCAGGGATTCTCCCGGTGTCGGTTCCACAATGCTTTGATAATGTGGTGGTGTAGGATTCGAGAATTGTATGTCACCAAGTGAATGAATCACTTGGAAAATATTGGGCTCCGGGACTATTTGGTCTCCTACCTTCAGCATTTGGTCGACATATTTCTCCACATTTCTCCTTTGACTTGAACTGTGTAGTTCAAGTCTCCATCCTTGGCCAAGATCCGTCCAATGGTCCACTTTTTGTTCGGGCTTTGGTAGCTTCGAACAGCAACATAAAACTCTAGTATAGAATGAAGTTTCACCTTTTTTTGGTAACGGCTTTGATAGGTTCTGGTCTCAGTATGTCCAGTTTTGATCTTATTTTTCTGCCTAAGAACAGCAAGGCTGGGCTGTATCCTGTGGTGATGTTCGGAGTCCGACGGTAAGTATGTAGGAATGTCTGTTGTGTTGTGCCCGGATAAAATTGTAGACATTGAAGCGCTTGTTTGAAGGTAGTAACATATCTTTCTACTTGTCCATTAGACGCTGGATGGAATGGGGCACATGTTTTATGGGATATGTGATAACTCAGTAAAATTATCTGAAATTCGGAACCCGTGAAGCAAGCCGCATTGTCAGATAGTATTGTCTCGGGTATACCGTAATGTGCAAACAAGGATTCTGAAATTTTTATGGTTCCAACCCATTTAGAATGAGCATCCACCACAAGGAAGTATGTTGATCCCATAAAAGTTCCTGCGTGGTCGATGTGAATTCTTTCCCACGTTCTTGAAGGATATTCTCAGTAATGGTTACGAGTTTTAGGTGGGTTAGTTGCAATCAGAATACAATTTGAACAATTTTTCGCGAGTTGTTCACTTGTCGAGAATACGGCCCCAGGCCAGTAGACGTGCGAACTAGCAAGTGCTTTCATTTTTACAATCACCTATGTGCCCAAGATGAAGTTCTTCCAGAATTTGTTGCCTGAATTTTTGTGGAATATATACCCTGGAACCGACCATGATGCAATCTCCTTGAAGGGACCAGTTCCGGTCAGGTAGCTCCAGTTCCCCCGTAGCGTAAAGCTGCCAAAATTTTGGATGTATCAGGATCAGTTTTGGTTTCAGCGAGATTGGTAGGATGTTTAGTTGTTGCAAAAAGAACTAGGAAGTTTAATCGGGACTGTCTGGATCCCATCGTTCTAAATGGAAAATTGAATTATCTTTGACTGGTACTTCTAAGTGTTCCAGGTTTGGGAGTCTTGACAAACAATCTGCATTTCCATTTTGGGAAGATTTACGGTACTTGATGTTGAAGTTGAAGGTTTGTAAGAAAAGAGCATAACGTAGAAGTCAACTCGCAGTGATTACAGGCGACGCAAAAGCAATTGGTCTTTCGATTCCATCAATCAGATGGGCTAATACTGCAACGATTCCGGTGGGAGATGCGTCCGCTGATAGGATCAGAGGTAGTTCCGGGTTATAGTGTACCAACAATTTTTCTAAAGCATTTTCTCTTCTGATCCTCTGGAAACTACTTTCTTCTTTATTTGTTCACTTGAATCCTCCATTACTTTTTTTAAACAGGTCATATAAGGGTGTAGCTAGAGTAAAGAGTAGCTAGGTGGTTCAGGAATCGTCCTTAAAAGGTGATCATTCAAAGTAATGATTTTACTTCGTGTACCTGTGTATGGCTTTTGCAGGCTAAAATTGATTGAATTTCCTCAGGTGTTTCATGAATCTATTCTTTGTCTAAAATCTATCCAAGGTATTTAACTAGATTTTGAAGAAACTTGCACTTGTCCTTATTTAAATGAATGCCATTGTGTTCTAGTTTTTCAAACAGGGACACCAGATTCTGTGAGTGTTCAACATTGTTTTTACCCATGACAATAATATCATCGTGGACGACTATCACTCCTCGAAGCCCCGTTGTTACACCTTCTATGTAAGCTTGCCAATCCGCTGGGACGCTACTGATCCCAAACATTAAACGGTTCACATTGTAGAGACCTAGATTGGTATTTATGGTTAAAATTTCTGAAGTTTTTTTCGCTACGGGGATGTGTAAAAATGCCGTCCGTATATCGAGAGTTGAAAATGTTTGCCCCCTTCGTAGTTTTTCGAGCACTTCCTCGAACCCCATGGAAGGATGCTGGTTAACGATCATCTGGTCATTAACTGTACGTGAGCAGCCAGCGCACGGAACACCGCGATTAATGGATTAAGTATTCCGACATTAGGAATGATCTTCAGAGTATTTTCATCTATCACTGTGACTGCACTACCAGTATCTAGCTCTAGAGCAGTGTAGTTTCCGCTAATCTCTACATTCATCATCAAGGGTTGATTTGAGCCGTTATTGAGTGCGAAAATGGGCAATGTAGTTGTTTCTGCGTTGCTCGCAACTGGATTTTGCATAGTGGTGTTTACTTCGAGTGAATGGACCTTAGCAGAGTTTTAGCTGTGCAACGTGATCATTTTTTTGCAATAATTACAAAATAAATCGGTAGCTGTGCAAGACTTAGCAGAATGGGAAAATTCGGAAAATTTGAAGGACTTTAACTTGGGTTTGGGATTTGATTTTGCTGGTTTTGGAGGTTCAAATTTTGCGTTCTGATCTACTGGGTTTTGGCCCTGTGTGTTCAGCTTGTGATGTGGCCGTTGATGCCACATCAGTTGAAATGACAACAAATTTTATGCCGTCGTAAAAAAATAGGATGCCTTCGATTTAGTGGACCGGAATTCTATAGGATGACTGGTTCTCTCGCATAAATAATAACTGTATTTCGTTAACAATTCAGTAAACTTTAATAAACTTCAACGTCGAAAATACATACAGATGGAACGATGAATATAGACAAGCCTTTCAGTATTAAATAGTAATTATTAGAACGATCTTACTCTTTCCTTTGTACTTTTCAAAGCACTATTCACTTGAAATATAACTTTGCTTCGGGTTGAATCTCTATACAAACTTTAACTTTATAGAAAAATGCATTTATTATGCAGGAAGCAACGGAAGTAAATTAATTACTATAAAACTTGACCCATTTGGTCTGAAAATATCGGTTTTATACCGGTAAAGGAGTGGTGGGTCTTAGCTGGGAGACCGATCGGGTTGGAAACTCAACATCGATTGTTACTAGCTGAGATAGCCTCGTAAAAATCAGAGAGATAATGCATTTTGGCGCGAAATGTACGTTTGGTCACGCCTACTTCAACTGCCGAAGAATAATAGTAAATATTGCAAGGCGCCGGTCAGCCGCCAGGGAAAGAAAACAAAACGCGATTTTGAACTAAGGTAGAAGTATTAGACAGTGGCGCGCCGGAAGGAATTTCGAATGAAAATAAAAGGACTAAAATATAACTCTACATGAATATACAAAGGAACTAAAATATAAATATACAAATTGTTGAACGTGAGGTTTCAACAGCTTGCTAACATTCAAAAGATCGGTAAGGATGCTCCTTGAGCTAAGGGCGGCCTCTTCGATGGCAAGGGACAATTCTAGGGTTTGATCATGTTCAAGAAGCCTGTCTAGTTCCTATTAATCTTTCTCTTAGACCCCCCACGAACACGCGGTGCATGATAGAAAATATATTGGCTGAGTATTTACATGGTACCGCGAATTTTCGGCTTTCCTTCATATACTCAGCATGGCTTTTCCTTCACGTTGCTTACGGTTGATGAAGGTGTGTCTTGATGGAATTATCAATGGCTGAGGAGCTAAGTGGTTCTTGAGTAATATTTGTAAATCTTCAACTGTATTGGTTTTGTAGGTTTCGGGATATAGTAGGGTTTTAAGAAGTTGGAATAGTCGAGTCCCAATCGCCGTAATAAACGACTCGACTTTTTTTTTCTCTGGCACCTCCCGCAAGTCGAGATATACGTCAAACCGGAAAACGAAACTTTCGAAGTCTTCGCAATTTTCATGGAACCTTTCAAAAGGTATTCCTGGATTGCCTGAATTTCCGTAGGATCTTACTGGTTCGAGAGCACTGCCTGAATATTTATCGAGGGTAATCAATGTTGCTTGATGTCGTGCTTGCATTTCTGCTTGTTTGGTTACGACGTGAACGAGGCTGCTCACAGTTTCTTGAAGCGAGCCGTTTTGCGCAACTAGGATATTGAGTTGTTCTTCCGTCGACTGCGCCATTTTGGTATTCAAATGATCGAAATACCAAATGAACGAAATTAATTAATTTATTGAATTAGAATATGTGTCAACATCATAATAATAGTTCATTGACAAAACGTCGTTGCCTAGCAATTGGTCATATCTGGGTAAACTAGGCAACGGATTGAGCAGACTTCTACTTCTTCTCGGGGTAGATACATAACAATATCTTCGATAGAATTGATTGTAAATAATAGTTATTTGTTTTACTATACAGGGTAGCCGGACGAAAACGAAACAGAGTCATTATCATTTTCTGCCTAGGCAGTAAAAATACACCTTTTAGGGCGAGTATTATAAACATTTCTTGAAGTTATCTTTGTATTCAACAATCAAGTTAACTTTAGGTTTCAAAACGTCAGTTTTATGAAAATTTCATTTTTAAAATAAAAAGAAAAAAACGGGCAAAATTCAAAGAAAACAAAGTAAAAACACATTCAAAATATTCACAATATAATCAATTGAGGTTATAAATTCGATATCCCTTCCTCCCGACAAAGTTAACTCCGCCATTTTGAAGTTAACTATAACGTGTGAAGTCATTCTACAAGTTAACTTTTAGTTATATGTCAAAATAGTTATATAATACCCACCCTTATGTCTGTCAAGTGGAGAAAAAGAATATTTATGTGATAAGTTTTATTGTTGATGAAGTACATGGTGCTCCAATACCAAGAAACGTGCAGCAGATATTTCTGTATTTTATTCAATAAAATTTTTTACTTTTACAAAAGTCGTAGAATATATGAATATAATAAATGCAATATAATAAATGCATATTTCCTAAAGTCACTCACTTTCCGAAGAAGAATCAGAACTAGACGAACTTTTTTCCAAACAAGCTTTGTCTGGAATGGAAAGCACACTTTGCGCCGGACGTAATTCTAGAGGACCTGAAACAGATTCCTCTACACACGCACAATCTTTAGATTTCTTTTTCTTTTTTGTTCTACCATAGACACTTCTACTTCTCTTTCTTTTTCTTTTTGTTGCAGCTCCAGCAGCACTCCTAGTTTTTATATGATTCGTATTTTCGTCGATTCTATCGAATGACAGGTCGATTTCTTTTAGTTTTTCTTTGACACACTCTTCTGGTATTACATGCAAATTTGCAGCTGGACAAATTAACGAATATAACCTTTTTCGTTTCGTTACTAATCTGGCTGCTAAACCAATTGATAAAGAATTTTCCAGCTGGCTACGTATATCGCCGAGAATACTGAAAGTTTGTTCCATGTAAGCAGCGATGTCATCCAGAGTTGCTCCTTTATTTTTTTTATTCACATTTTCAAGGTGTTTTATTGATACTAACATTTTGTAGAAAAAACTTGTCCCGAGTTTACAATGTCCAGGACAACATTTCGTCATTTTGTTTTGACATTATATTGAAATTTCAAAAAAAATACGTCATTATAAACATCAAGTCTACAACATAACCTAACTAACTAACATTTACAGACTTAAATAAACCATAGAAATAAACAGATGTAGGTATTCATAACAATCTGATTTTGACGTATAACTGTCAATTAAAACAGTGTGAGCAACTCAAATTTAGAATAAACCTTGGCGCCAACAAATTTTTAGACTATAAATGGCGACCGATTTTAATGAAAACAATTTTTTATTTCAAATCAAACATTTTTTTCAACAATATATACACTATAATCTATTAACATATTTTAAAAACGTTTTTACACTTTCTTCGTACAATTCACTAGGTTGTTGACCATGTTCTTCGTTTAATTGATAAAGATACAATGATCCAGTTTTCGTACCAATCATCTAAAATTGAAAATTTTTAACTTTTGTTCCATTATGAAAAAATCTAATTTACCAAAAATGATTTTTTATATTCCACGCTAACAGGTGATAATTTCATACAAGTAATTTCTTCCTCGAAAGGAATGGAGTAAATAGGAAACATATCACTTTCATTTAAATACCAAATATTTATCTTGTTTTCCGCGTCCTTCGTATACACGATTACTGGTATATTCTTTGACCACTGGATAATATCAATAGGACAGTACTCTATACTTTTATCTTTATCAGACAGTATTATTAATGGTTTTTCTGAAGATCTAGAATATATATTTATATTTCCATCATTATATCCTGATAAAAAATATTCCGACGAAAACGGACAGCTTTCTAAACATTTAGCTATCGAATCAGTACCTTAAACAAAAAACAATCCTGCTAGAATCCTTTTTATATCGTGAACAATAGTTATTTATTGTATAAGTGTTTTTTTACGTGAGGAAAAGCCCCAGGGATAGATGGCCTGAGGGGTGAAATGATGAAGAGGCTGTTGAATGAGAATGGGGAGTACTTCTGGGAACTATTCAACAGGGTGCTGAGGGAGGAAGAGTTACCGGAAGCATGGAAGGTGGCCAGGGTGATACTGATGAAGAAGGTGGGTAGAGAGGGGAAGCGGACGGGGGACTACAGGCTTGTCAGCCTGCTGCTAAATTGATGGTGGGATAATAAAGGATAGGATTGAGGAGGAAGTTGGTAGGAATGGAGGTTTTAGGAGTATGAGGGCGCGCTAAAAGGAGCGATTGGGAAAAGGAGAGATTGGATGGACCGGAAATTCGGGGAGGTGAACTACTTCTTGACACAGGAGTTCACAGGACATGGGTCGAGAGTAGGGTACCTCCACAAGATTGGAAAAAGAGAGACTGGAGTGGACGAGTGGTGTGAAGTGGAGGATGATGTGGGGCAAGTGTTTAGATGGTGGAGGAACGAGGAAGTGCTGAAGAAGTTGGAGAGGAGACTAGGCGAGACGGTGTACTGGGAGAACATGGTGGAGATAATGTTGAGGGGGGAGGAGGACTGGATGGAAGTGAGTGGAGTAGTAGAGAGGTTAGGTGGAGAGAAGGACTCGATATGGCATGAGAGGTCGGAGTGATAGTAGGGAGAAGGCGACGGTGTGAGCGGAGAGTGTGCGAGGGACCGCCGCCCGTCTCGAAGTATGCAAGGGTAGTGATTCCGAGGCGAGGGTAATGGCGAATTTGGGGATGAGTCGTGGACCTATTCGAACATGAGTTTCCCATCTCGACCCCAAAAAAAATTGTATAAGTGTTTTAGATAGTGTTTTATCCACGTAAGAAAGTGTTAAAGTTACTGTCCGTGAACTTAACTGTATTTAAATTTATTAACTTTACTGAGGAAAAAACTGCAGTAACTTTTAGAAAAATGCTTTAATCAAAAAATCATATCTGACATCAATCAAAAAATGTAAATATATCGCTGCTTTTCGACAATACTGACACAACTCGAAATTTCTCGATTTTCGGATTAATTCATTAATGGCCTTAAAATAAATTTTTTCTTCAGATATTTAATTGTGTAAGCCTTTCATTATTCACTAAAAAATTATATACTTGCGTGCATAGAAATCGGCCCACAGTAAACTTTTGACTTTATATTTTTTTTTTAATTATTCATAAGATCAAAAAAAGAAATATGCTGTTTGAAAGACAATTTAATATGCTTTAATGTGAGTATAAATTTATCAAGAAGGCTTATCGTTTATACGCGTAGCAAGCGGTAAACAAATGAAACGTGTTTATGTGGTGATTGTTGTTGTTGAGGAGTGGCTATCAGTAAGTGGACAGTAAGACGAAGACTGCAGGAAAATAACCTGACCCCTAAAACACCTGCGATTGGTCCAAAACTTACTCCAGCTCATCGGCAAGCACGCTTGCGTTTTGCACGGGATCATCTGAATTAGACGTTGGAACAATGGGGATCTGTTTTGTTCTCAGATGAGACCAGAATATGCCTCCATGGTAGCGACCGAAGAAGGAAAGTGTACCGAAGACCAAGAGAGCGATTTGCTGCTTTGAAGAGCGGAGTGATTATGGAGGTGGTTCCTGCATGATCTGGGGTGCAATTTCTATAGGAGCACGAACCGACCCTGTGTTCATTCGTAGGTTAGATATATCGAGGAGATTTTAGCAATTCATGTGGTACCTTACGTCGACTACATTGGAGACGAATTTACCTTTATGCATGACAATGCAAGGCCGCACACCACAAGAATCGTGCAAGATTACATTGCAGAAGTCGGTTTTCGAGTTATGGAGTAGCCAGCATACAGTCCTGACCTAAATCCGATAGAACATTTATGGGATGAGCTAAAACGAATAATTCGAGCTAGACTTCATACCCCAAACTCGATCCGAGAGCTTATTGTTGCAGTAGAAGAAGAGTGGCTTAACATCCCACAAGAAACAATAGCAAACTTGATTAGATCTATGCCTAATCGTATGAGACATGTTATTAGGGCAAGAGGAGGTCATACCCATTATTAAAAAATTAAGTGTTAAGTTTTAAATTGTCAATAACCCTATTTATGATAATAATAAAAAAGCTTAGTTTGCTTAATGCATTAATTTCACTATGTTAAACATAGGAAGTCGAAATAAGTTTTCATAAATTTTTACTCGCATTAAAGCATATTAAATTGTCTTTCAAACAGCATATTTCTTGTTTTGATCTGATGAAAAATTTAAAATAAAAATATAGTTAAAATCAAAAGTTTACAGTGGGCCGATTTCTATGCAGCGATATATAATCCACTTATCTAGTAGACCTCAGTGTATATCAAGTGATAAATAAAGTAACTACCCACAGATTCAAAAGTTTTGCATCACCCAATATCTCCAAAAGTAATTTTTTCTTCATCAAGATTGGATTGGAGTCTAAATTGATGAGTTTTATGTGAAAAAAAGGATTTTTGTAAAAATTTTATCATCCACTAATAAACTTGCTTGTAAACATAAGAGTATTTTTGTAAGGAAAATTAAGTAAGGACTTATCTAATAATGAGTATTTCCACCTCTAGAATCTATGTAAGCCTAGATAGGCCTACCCATACTGTTCACCAGATTTCTGATTTGCTGTTGCGGGATATTCCGCCATTCCTCCTGAGCGGTATGAACAAACTCTTGTACACTCCTGGGTGGGTTTATGCGTGCTGCCACTGCCCTGAAAAGCGTGTCCCAAGCATGCTCTATTGGATTCATGTCTGCCGATAAGACAGGCCACTCCAAACGTGATGCCTTCGCTTTCTTGATACTCATTTACAGCTCTGGTGCGATGAGGTCGGGCGTTCGTACATAAAAACGAAAGCGTCGTCAACAGCTACTCGCCATAGTCTCACGTGAGGATGTAGAATCTCCCTGAGGTATCTATCAGTAATTGTTCCTTGAACATGAATTAATTATGTGCGGCCGTTGAACATAATCCCAGCCCAAAACATAGCACTGCCTCCTCTAAAGGGCATGGGTCGGCTGGACTGCTCTCGTTGGCTCTCTCCACACACGTGTTCGATGGATGTTATGTACCAAACAAATTCTTCAAGGAAAATTCTCCTCTCGTTATTGCTCTACAAGAAACCCGTTTCAATCTATCACAACATAGCCCAAAAAATTACAATGGCTTTTTCTCTAATATACAGCACCAGAATATAAATAGAGGTGGAGTAGCCATTTTTGTAAGAAACAGCCTAGAATCCTCAGAAATACCTTTAAATACAAGCATGGAAGCGGTAGCTGTATCCATTCTATACCGTACTAAAATCAACGTTTGTAATATATATGTCCCACATCCCAAAAACATTGACCTTAGAGATATTGAAAATATAATAGAGCAAATTCCGTCTCCAAAAATAATACTAGGAGATTTTAACTGTCACAATGTTATTTGGGGCTCAGAAACCACTAGTAAAGAAGGGCAAACATTTGAAAATATTATTAACAACCAGAAACTAAACCTACTCAATACTGGCAGCAAAACCAGATTTAATGCATTCTCTGGAAAAGCGTCTGCAATAGACATATCACTTTGTGACCCTTCTTTATCAGCTCATTTATCCTGGGAAGTTGCTGAATGTCTCTACACAAGCGATCACTGGCCTATTTTCATCAAACATTTAAATGATCCTTCAACAGACCGCTGCTTCCGTTCAAGTACATGGAGAATCTCTCAGGCAAACTGGGAGTTATTTTCTGACAATATCCTAGACAACCTTCCAAAGCTCAACTTTTCTCAAAACATAAATCTTACCATAGAATCTTTCAATTCAATAATTTTAAATTCCGCTCATAAATCAATCAAGAAAAATATTCCCAACGGCAACAAGGCAGCAGTGCCATGGTGGAACTTAGACATACCACAAACAATTAAAGCATGCAAACACGCCTACAACCGTCTTAAAAAACACAACACACCCGAAAACCTACTAGCATTCAAAAATCTACGCGCAAAAAAGAGGTACCTAATAAAAAAATCAAAAAAGGAATCCTGGTCACACTACGTCTCTTCAATTAATGAACTTACACCTATGCCAGTCATATGGAAAAAAATTTGGGCAATCAGCTCATGCCGAAACTATGATGGAATCAGCACATTAATAGTAAATAACGTAAATATTTCAGAAAACCATGAAATTGCCAAAACCTTCGCAGAAATTTATGAAAAGTACTCTACTCGTCCCAGTAATAAACCAACAAACGAGGATCACAATATTCAAATATTACTCGAAAATAGCCATTTGAATGCGCCTATATCGATGGAAGAACTTACTGAAGCCATAAATACATCAAAAAATTCCACCCCAGGTATTGATGATATTCCTCTAATTTTTCTACCCAAACTTCCTACACCAGCCAAAACAATTCTTCTTGAAATTTATAACAAAATATTTTCTTCTCTTCTGTTTCCCGATATTTGGCGGAAAGCTATAATACTCCCAATATTGAAACCAATCAAACCCAAAAATGATCCTACTTCTTACAGACCGATATCACTAGCATGTAATAGCTGCAAACTTATAGAAAAAATTATAAACAAAAGACTACTCTGGCATCTAGAAAAAGAAAACCTAATTTCTCAAAATCAAAGCGCATTCCGATCTAACCGCTCAACTCTCGATAGTATGGTTATTTTGGACACAAACATAAAGGAGGCTTTCGCTAACAAACAAAAAGTAATTGCCGTATTTTTTGATATCAACAAGGCTTACGATCAAACATGGACCCCACACATTATAAATACCTTACTCAATTGGGGAATCCAGGAAAATATTGTGGCTTTCATAAAAAACTTTTTGCATAAAAGGTCCTTCCAAGTAAAGGCAAATAATGTACTATCTAGTTCCAAAACATTATCCAATGGACTACCACAAGGATCTGTGCTGAGCGTTACTTTATTCTTGATTGCTATTAATGACATACTGAATCAAATTCGCCTTCCAGTCAAAGCCCTCCTGTATGCAGATGAGCTTATACTCTACACTCAAAGCAATAACCTGAACTCAGTTGCTAATTTGCTCCAAAAATCAATCTATAAATTAGAAGAATGGCTGAAACAAACTGGACTACAATTCTCCACCGAGAAAACAAAATATCTAATTTTTGATAAGAAAAAAAATGCAGATAGAGTATCCTTGAAAATAAACAACAAGAGATAACATATAGTGAAACCATGAGATTTTTAGGAATTAATCTGGATCCACAACTGAAATGGAACGCGCACATAAAATCGTTGCAAATGATCGTACAATCCAGACTCAATTCAATTAAATGCCTGTCGAATCACACATGGGCATCAGATACTACAACTTTAATCCGTATCTACAACTACCTCATCAGAAGTAAACTCGACTACGGTGCTATTATTTATGACTCAGCTTGTAAGGCACAACTGCGAAAAATCGATACAATTCAAAATATTGCCCTTAGAACAGCCACTGGAGCCTACAGAACAAGTCCCATTACTAGCCTACAAGTTATATCTCAAGAAATGCCACTGGACCTAAGACGCAAATACCAGATGTTATGCTATGCTTCTAGAGTTTCAGCTAACAAATTGAACCCTGCATTCTTCTCTCTCTTCTCAACTCATTCAAACTATCTTTTTTCAAACATAAAAAACTACAACCATATTCCTCTCTCTGAAAAACTCAAACGATCAGGTTTTGACATTAAAAATTTTACGTTAACCATACCATTTTCATTCAAAGACCCACCTTGGTTAATAAAAACTCCCACCTACAATACTTCCCTAAAAACACTACCCAAACAATATATACAGATGCTTCCAAGACATCAACAGGCGTAGGAGCAGCAGTTGTCTATAACAAAGAAAAGCACGGACTGCGTCTACCAGCAACCTGTAGTTCTTTCACAGGAGAAAGTCTAGCTGTTCTCCTCTCACTAGAGATATCCCTAACCATAAATAAGGATACGTTGATAATCACCGACTCACTCAGTGTTATAGAAAATCTCCAATACATTTACACAAAAAACGTAATAATGCAGAAAATCAAAACAACACTTTCTCAACTCCAATCCAAAGGCAAAACTACAGAATTTCTCTGGGTGCCATCTCGCACAGGTATTAAAGGAAACGACGAAGCTGACGAAACTGCCAAAAACTTTTCTACCAACCCCGCGGTAACATTGATAAATATAGTTCCTAGCCAAGACCATAAAGACTCTATAAAAAAATACATAACCAACGAATGGCAGCTAAGATGGAATTTGAACCCCCGCAATAAACTTCACCAAATAATACCCGATGTATCTAGAACTCCTTCCTTACCAAACAATAGATCCGATCAAGTGAAGACAATTAGGCTTAGAATTGGACACAGCAGCATAACCCACCAATACCTGATGTCCAAAGAAGCCATTCCTCTGTGTGATCAGTGCCTGTGTGTTAAATCTGTGATGCATATTATTTCAGAGTGTCCTAATCTTAATTATATGCGTAATTTGTGTGGTGTTCCCGATAATATAAAGACAGCTCTTACGGACAAATTAGATAAAACCTTAAAATTTCTTAAGTCAATTAATATTTATAAGCTGTAGACCTTATTTTTTATGTTTGTAATTAATTCCATATGTATTCAAACTGCCAATGACCCAAGTGGTTGACGCAGTGTATGTGAAAATAAAAAAAAAATTCTTTTCTCATCAGAAAAAAGCACACCATTCCAAAATTCTTCGGGCAAGGCTGCGTGTTCTTGGGTCCATTGTAAACCGCGAAGTCTGTGCGCAGGTAGTTGTCGGAGTACTCAGCTCAATCCTGTCGAAAGTATTCGTCTCCGTAATGTAGAGACCGATACTGAAATTTCCAAGGCATATCTCATATTTATTTGGAGTGCTGGTAATGCCATGGTTGAGTTTATCCGGATCGCTAAATGGATATTGCGCTCCTAGGTCTGTCACGAAGAGAATTGGTCTAGAGGTAACGGTTCCAAGTACGAGATACATCACTTTGCGATCTACCAACTCTATTAGCCACGAACCTTTGAGAATGACCTTCTTCAATTAGACCTATTATTCCGGCACGGTCAATCTCACTTATGACTTGACGATTCATGTTGGGAGTCCAAATAATGAAATTCAACTGCCTTTGCTAGCAAAATTATCGTACCAAAAATATACTCTCCAACAAAAAAATTGTAAACATGTATTTATTGCCAAAACAAAATGTATACAAAAACCCTTGATATTTTTTTACTTGAAACTAATCAATTGGTTAGTATCCAGTCCATTCTTTGCGAAGAAAAAATTACTTTTGGAGATATTGGGAGATGCAAAACTTTTGAATCTATGTGTATAATGAAATAGCTTCAACAGAAAGTTTAAATCCGAGAGCAAAGCGAGGGTTTAATTGGATAAAACGCAACTAAAACACGAATGCAATACAACGTTTTATCCACAATCACAGTTATTTAGAATCAGATTTCATCAAAAAGTGATTTGACATTTTGCTCTGACAGCAGCTGTAACGTCAAAAATGTAATTTATTTATGCGCGATTGCACCAGTTTAGCTTAAATGTAAGGCTTAACTGCAGCTTACTGATACTTCCAATCTCTCATTGCACCATGTTTTGCTTAGTAAAGCTTATACGCTTACCGTAGGTGCAGCGAGCTCAATTTTTTAAGGCCTGGCTTACTTATTAAGTCCTGGTGGTGCAATCGGGCATTAAGATTGTATTTTTCATTATTCCACTAATGGATAAAGTGAAACTTTATATGCTTCATAAGTGTGGCGGTGGATAAACATATAATTTTACCTGGAAGAAATTTTTTGACTGTACTCCTTCCTCCTTTGATAAGATGGTGAATGATAAATCCATAATTTGTTGAGACAAATAAATAATTTGTATTCAATCTATTGGCGATAAAATCTGTACATTGTAAATCCGTCAAATCTGGATGAAGAATATTTAAAGATATGCTGGTGTTTTTTACCAGAACAACTTTATCTTCTTCTAATCGTTTTTGTATTATAGTCCATAAAATTATTTCTCCATCTTCGTCAAGACTACAAAGCTGTTTAAAAGAAAAAATATAAACCCAAATAAAAAGGTTGCAAAATTTCTTAACTTTACTTACTTCGTTAGTTTGTTGATTGTATGAATTTTCTTCAGAAGTATCCAAAATGTGAAGAGCAACAATCTTCGTTTTATGTCCAGAAGTAATATCGGTAGAAAAATTAGGCACAGTCATTGGTGAATCCCCTTTATTACAACTTTTATGTCGAGTATTCCAAATTAAAATAGACCTTAAATTCAAAAAAATCTCTTAAAAACCCTTTAACAATAATTTTTCTTATATTTACCCATCTTCTAGACCCATATAAACTAGCTCAGACTTTCCAACTCCAAAACAACAACAAGTAACAATCCCGTAAGTTTTAAAAATAGCGTCAGGTTCTTCGAAATTTGAAATACTCCAAACGGCAACTACGGTGTTACGATTTTTTGTAAAAACTGCAATAACCCTAATACTAATATCACAGGAAAAGGTCACATAGGACACTTGAGTGTTGATAAAAATGTCTTTGGTTGTATTAAACGTATAATAACCATCACTAAATGGTAAGGTTTTATTGTTAGTTTGTAGAGTCGTATTGGTATTAGTGGTAGATTCTTCTAGTAGTCGAAGGATTAATTCACCAGCTGATAATAAAAATTTGTTTAAATAATTCTGGTTGCAGTCCTGATTTTTGTTATTTTCTTTTATATCATCTTCACTACCATAACCTAGATACTCGTTTTTATAATTTTTCCAAAAATCTGGTGTATCTAGATCAAAATTTGTAAAAATTCTTGGCTCCTGCGTCCATTTCGTTGAATAAGCAATTCCATCAGTCTGTACTTCTTCGTTAACATCTTCATCGCCAGTTTGACAAGCTGTTTGTATAGAATTCCCTTTTCCGAAATTTTTAATAAACGTTTCGTAAGAAACTGGTGCTAATTCAAATAAAGTAAAACTAAAAAAATCCAGTCTTATCATGTTTAATATTTCTCTTCCCCTTTTTACTTTATTTTCCAAACTTTTTCTTCTCTCGTTCTTCTTTTTGGCGTCTAAAAAGTTTATAAACTGTAAAGATTTTTGTTCTTCAAACCCTTCGTCCGACAACGAAGCTGGGTTATTAATTAAGAGATTTGTATTCTCTTTTTCTATAGATTCCTTAATGTTGTTTAAAATTTGTTTATGTTTATAGTCGGACATGTCGAAATGTCCAGAATCCAATTTTTTTTCTTCATCACTTATCGAAATCGTTTTTGTTTGCATCGATAATTTTCTCTCGGTACTTTCGAATTCTTCTAGACTGGTAGTTGAAGAGCTACTACTCGTATCTTCAACAGAAAGGTTTGGTGTTGAGTTAGATGAAGAATACTCATCGAAATCGGACTCGTATGACTCAAAATCTTCTTCGTATTTATCTAAAATATAAAAGAATGTGAAATCTACTGACAAAAATTACTAAATTTGTAAAATTTTGTACAACAAAAACATATTAAGGGTAGAGGTGTATAAGAGTACACATGAGTATAAGAGTACGCATGAGTATAAGAGTACGCAGTTGAGAAAAAGGATAGACGATGTGCACGAATTGGTCCGAACGAATCTTCAAGTTGCCAGCGACAGAATGAAAAAACGGTACGACACGCAGGCTACAGATGGCAGTTTCAAAGAAGGGGACAAAGTATGGTTACACCACCCGACGAGGAGAAAAGGCTTTTCTCCAAAATTACAAAAATCTTGGGAGGGTCCGTACTTAGTCAAGAAGAGGATCAATGACGTCATCTATCGCATAAGCAAGATCCCCAATGGAAAACCGAAAATAGTCCACCAAAACCGACTAATGCCATTCGAAGGAGACCATGACAGAGAGGAAGGAGTGAACCATATCCGGGAAGATCCTGATGGAGGACCATATGGAGGTACCGGTAAAGCTAGATTTGGAGTCACTACAGAGCAACGACAAGACTTGTTCACGCTCCCGGAAGACTATTCACTGGCACAGAACATCCCAGCCAGTATCAAAAACGCACGAGGTTTGGCAACCGTATTTCGAAAGAAGTTTGGGCTACTAAAAAACTTGTAGAAGAGATTCCAACCCCTGGCAAGACACTGAGACTCAAACACAATTCACGGTATTCACCGGAATGTGTGGGAAGCGCTACGTAGCCTTCGAGACCATGTGCTGGAATCCAACGTAAAGAAACTAGCTATGCCTAAGATAGAGAGCAACCAGTTGGATTGGCGAGTCATAATGAATATGATGGAAGTAATCTTCAAAGATACCGGTGTCCACATATTAATCTGCAGCTCTAGCCCCCGTTATCAGTGTCCAATGAAGACAGTGCCCTGTTATTTCCATACGACCGGGAAGTGTAGGAATGGGTCCAGTTGCCGATTTAAACATCCAGTCCCGGCTACACAGAAGTTCCAGGAGAAACTTCCTATTGAGGAGGGGGCAATATTGCAAGGTCACCAACTCAAAGGCTTAACGACAGTGCTTAATAAACTACCGAAGGTTTTATCTAGAAAAGGATAAAAACTGGTCGGAAAAGTAGCTAGCGCAGACCGTCACAGGTGTATGTTGCTTTAGCGCCACAGGAACATATATCCCTCCAGCTATGATATTTCCCAGAAAAAGGATGAAGGATGAGCTCTTTTTAAATGCACCTACATGCAAAAATGATATCGGAGTCTGCATTTATTAACACAGATTTATTTTGCCAATGGTTGCTGCATTTCAAGAACTACAGCAAGCCTAGTGCAGAAAATCCAATACTTTTGATCCTTGACATCCATTCCTCACACCATAATTTAGAAGATACAGTTCTGCAGGAAAAATCACATAGATATACTTACCACCTCAAACAAGCCACAGAATGCAACCGCTGGATTTTTTTTGGCCCATTAAAGTGTGCTCACAGCAGGGAGTGTGATAAATGGATGGTAAATAACTCGGGAAAAGTAATAACAAAGATGCAAGTTGCCGGACTGTTTAACTTTGCTTACACCAGCGTTTCCAATATTGAAAAATCCGAGAACTCATACAGAGCTTCCGGAATCTATCCCTACAATCCAGATCAGTTTAACGATGATGACTTTGCGCCTTCCCAACAATAAAGGAAAATGTCCAGCCCAATGAAGAAATCGCGGGAGAAGTAGAAGAGCCAGAATCCTCTACCGGTGGAGAAGTGGACGAGCCAGAATCCTCTAAGAGTATTCCATTACAGGCAACACCACCACCGCTAGATAATGCCAATCTTGATATAGTATATGAAGATGGGATATTTACATCACATAATTTGCAAAATGTTGAAGAAGAGAAGAAAGTTGGAGCAGCAAAAAGAAAACTAGTTGCAGTGGCTCAAAACGTCATAAATTAAAGAAGTTGCAAAATATGAAAAAGAAATGTGACGAAAAGGATGTACGTTGACCAGGATGTGGAGACTTATACTCTTATACACACTTACCCTACTTACCTTCTTCCGAACTTCCTGCCTTTGGACTGAGAACTTTTATTTCCGGTTTAATTGTTTTAGATTTGTGTAAAATTTTCGGAGCTTCTGGTCCTGCTATATTCGCGTTTACTATACTCCCTTTTCTTAACGTAGCAGTTCTAGGTCTTTCAGAAATAGTACTTGTATCAGGTGAAGAAGAATTCTCAGTTTTAATAATATTACTCCTATTAGATTTAACTAATCTACCTGTAACTTTTTTATTTGGTACTTGTTTGGTACTTTGTTCTTCCACTAGCTTTTTACCAGTTACATCTTTAGTCTTCAAAGCGTTAGAATACATACTTTTTGATGGAAAAAATTTGGATGTAGTTACACTACTACCAGATGGAGTTAAAGGCACTTCTAGTTTGTTTTTTAATTTTTTATTTGCTGCTAATGTGGAATTGGATTCACTGAAAGGTAAAAAGTATATAAAATAGGTATAAATCTGTCATATTTATATATTTTCTTACCCAGATTTATATGTTTTTTCCAAATTTTTCAGTTTTGTATTAATGATTGGTTTGGATTTAGCTTTTTGCGATGATTGCAGCTCCAACTTCTTCTTCCTATCGACGCTGGGGTCTCTTTCTTTTGAAGAAAGTTTTGTAGCTGCTTTTTTGGTAGTCTTTGACATATTCGCCACATCCTAATAATATTAACAATCAAATATTCTTTAAATTGGATTTAGATCGATAATGTAGGGCAAATGCAAGAGAGAGATACATTTCCACCTGTATGTGTCATCAATAAAAAAAATAGGGCAAGATATTGACGAGGACTAAATATATTCTTGATTTTATGAGTTTTGTGGAAAATTTTACGTAAATATTGAATGAAAGTATACGTAACTTTTTAAATAAATTTTCCTCGCTATCTTGAATAATATCATTTTATCTAAAAACTATTATATGTATAATAAATAATAAAAACACAGCAATGTAATATAAAAATGTGTATCTATTGATTTTTATTTTCCACAATAATTCTATATCCTTTTCGTCCATCTTTGATAACACTTATAAAACTGAAACTTTGTACTCACCTTTCTGTTAGACATTAAATAAAGATTAAGAAAAACCACTTAACAACGTAACGAAGATTTGACAGAAGAACTGTGTCATTATTTTGCTAACAATGCCTTGATAGAACAAGATGTAGTGTAGAAATAATCAATAAAAAGGGAGGAAATGCTTTGTCGGCTGCTCACTATACAAACAAACTCGTTTCTCGGGAGATATTTATAATATTCTTACAGGTAAATAGGAAATATTTCATTGGGTGTCTATTTTCAATGAAAACGTTTTTTTTTCAAACAGCTTCACTGCGATAATAATTTTCGAGTTGAAATTATAAGAGGAATAGGGTGTTCAACTAAAAATAGATTAGCAGATTACGTCGCACCGTATTTTATCAAATTTAATAGTGTTGTTTTGTTTTTATCCCCATTTAGAAAATTCTAATTTAAAAATTTCTTAAAATCCGCCTTTTAGATTTTGACGTCACTAGTATAAGTTGAAGTTAGTCACACATTTTGACATAGAACAAAATAATCATAAGAGAGGGTTGTTACCCAAATTGAAGAAGAAAAGAAGAAGTTTAGGTTAGAGTGAAAGTGAGTTGTTTTCATTCGCATGTGGTTTCAACTTGGTTTAAATTTTTGATTGGTTCGAGTTTAAGCTGTATACCTTTTATTAATAAAATGCTTCAAATTCAAATTTAACAATGTAAACAACAGAGTGATAGATGTCAGATGTCAACATTTCTGACCTGAACAAGCTCAAACATACCGATGAAGGAAAAAGAAGAAGAAGCTGAAACATGGAACAGCAAAGGAAGACTTCAACAACAACTTTTTTTTGTTCGAGCAAGATTTTACTGTTTGATTTTAAATTATCCTTCAATGGATATGCAAATATTGAATTCTACCCTGTTATAGGAGATTTAGTCCTCTTCTTGATTAAAAGGCAAGTGAGTTTACGGTCGCGGTAGGAACAGCTGTGGATGTGCACCCAAGGATGGCCATTTGGTTAATTTCCGCAATGTATCGCGGTTCCGATCATTGCCGAAATTAAGATGCAGGAGTACCACACAAAACCTCCATCTATCATCCCGGATTAGGATAGGGAAAAGGTGTTCGTTAGTTTGTGTACTGAAAAGTACCTGAAGTGTGTGTTTTGCACTGAAAAGTGTGGTACACTAAAAAGTGCGTTTTTTGTTTGTGTTGTTGCGCCTCGTAGTCTGGGACTCCTCTCGTTGCAACAGTTCTTTTTCGTGCACTTTCCGTTTAGTTTTTCTTGATTTCGGTGCACTACTTCGTTGGAATTTCGCTATTTCGGCGCGTGGAGGTGAGGTGAGTATTGTTTTTCCGAGGTTAGAGGATTTGCGAGAAATTAAAATATGCCTTGGGTAACAGAGCAGTTGTGGTAATAATAGGACGGTATGAGGTGACGAAGTGTCTCGATCACCGTCCTACGGGCGAAAGGGATTGCATTCACTAAGGTAACGCAAGTTATCTCAAGAATTTTTTGAACATCCGAAGGGAAGTCAAATGGCATAGGAGGTTTTGGGAGAGTGATGTGAGCTGTTTCCTTGGGTTTTGAGGTGGAAGTTTGGGTGAGAGATATGGCCTCTTAAGATTTCGTTTCTGATCGGGAGGCTGAAAAGTTTCTTCCGAGAGCAGAATTTGGATAGGAGGTTTCGTAGGTTGGGGGTTTGACGCGGAGTTATTGATGGTGATGAGGTGTTGGATGAAGATTTGGACGAAGAAGTCCGAACTGAGGCTGCTAAGGTCGATTTGGTTGAGATTTGGTGCTTCGTGAACTGAGGAGGCCTGAGAAGAGCGAGATGATGGGATGGATGATGCCGGAGATTTGGCTGCCTGGGAGTAAAGCTTATAGTTTTTTGGATTGAAAGTTGGATCAATCATGATCATGGATTCATTCATTTCAGCTATATCCTCTGGGGAGAGGAGAGGAGAGGATTTTTGAGCTGCTGGAAGGTGCCTCGCAACTTTTTGGGAGGGAAGATTTGGAAGTTGAAGTTTTGGTTAGAAGTTTGGGAAATTCGTAGGTACTTTCAGAGCGGTTTCTGAAAAGAAACCGACCCTAGGTGCTGTTTTTTCGTAGAATTTTTGTTTCTTTTTTCAAGGCGTGGCTTATTTTTCAGACCCCGGCAAGTAACAGTATGTACCAGTGACCGTTAATTATGTGCCTGCTCGAAAGTAAAACCGGTACTGTGCAACAACTATTTAAACTAGTGACGTATATGCATTATAATTAAGTTGCATAGTTTAGGTAAATTTTTGTTTTCCTTTTATCTGTTAATCTAAAGATTAAATTTAAAATAATTTTATTTTTGAATATTCCACTTGTCACTTATTGATATTACCTAATAAGACATGGGGTCCAAATTTGAAGTTGAATTGCGAATAAAAATATCATCGAAAACTACATTTTTTTAATTTTTTACAATTTCCACATAAAAATAATATATCACAGTATTTTCTATTAATTAAAAAAAAATTGAGCTCGTTGTACAGAGTGGGTCATGAGAAACTGTACTTGTTGCTGCTGTTTTCAAGAAGACTAATGCCCGTATTTATAAACAAGACTCAAGGCTAAGCACGACCTTAAGCATTTATGTTTGACTTTCCTTCCATGTAAAATGTGTCAAAAACTAATTCTCAAGCCCGTGCTCAGCCTTGAGTCTTGTTTATAAATACGGACATAAGTTTTTCAAAAATTGGTAGAGTAGAACCGGAGTTATCAGTGTTTTTTCATAACAAAGTTCCCACTCTCCCCCACCCCTTATTGGAGTAGATAGACTAGATCAAATATACGCAGAATTACTACTGTACTATAAACGGTTTCTGATATAGGGCCCGGTACAGTTCCTCATGACTCACCCTGTATAAAAATAATATAAAATTGCCATTAAAACAGCAAAAACCTTTGTAAAAATATGGAGTATTTTCACACTTTGATAACAATAGAAAAAATAGTCTTAACCTAAAAATGTATGTATAAAATTGACTATAAACAAAATCCCAATAGAAACAGTTAAAATCTGCGAGCTCGATTGCACGCATTTATCATCTGCATAGTTATTACTATCATAAACAAACGGCATTGGATCATATTCTTTTTCATTTGGAACTGCTCGCAATTTTTGGGTATCATCGTGAAACACCAAATCGGCAACATCATCGTATTTACCGAACATAGTAACTGGATTTGTTAGAGACTTGTAATTTTTTCCAAACAATTCATCCAATTGAAGAAACACATCCAATGTATCTTTTTTCCACAAAACCGAGGAGTTTGCTCTAATCATAGCATGACCAATAGGTGCCCAACTAAGATGACATGGCTGATCTTTGTATTCACACAATATTTCGAATTCTTGCATAGAGAGATTGAGACCAGTACTAGCAGGATCTGAAAAAGATATGTACAAATTATTGGACGAGCCTCGTATATTTAATATACTTCTAAAGCTGCTGGCGCTATGTATTAATAAAATCGAGTGAAAATAGTAGGATCTGGAGAAAAAATGTGAAAACTATGGAATTAGTCTCTTATGTTTAATGTATTTTTAAAACTGCTGGCGCCCTTTATTAATAAAGCTGTAAAGTTCTAAGTGAGAAACTGTAATTAAGCTACAGTAATTTCTCCCCTCGTGTGTAGATGTCACTAAGTGATATATTTTAATTTTTTTATTAAAAAAATCGAGTGAAAATAGTAGGATCTGGAGAAAAAATGTGAAAACTATGGAATTAGTCTCTTATGTTAAATGTATTTTTAAAACTGCTGGCGCCCTTTATTAATAAAGCTGTAAAGTTCTAAGTGAGAAACTGTAATTAAGTCACAGTAGCTTCTTCCTTCATGTGTAGATGTCACTACTTGATATATTTTAAATTATTTCATTTGAAAAATTGATTAACGAGTAAAACTAGCAGGACCCGGAAAAGAAATGTAAAAATTATGGGATTAGACTCTTATATTTAATGTATTTCTAAAGCTGCTGGCGCTCTATTAATAAAGCTGTAAAGTTCCAACTGAAAAACTATAATCATTGTTTAAGTAGACCTATACAATGTTATAATTAAACCACAGTAGTTTATCTCCTCGTGGGTAGATGTCACTACTCGATATATTTTAAATTCTTTCATTTAAAACTAGCAGAGTGAAAAATAAATGTAAAAACTGTGGGATTCTCCTCTTATATTTAATGTTTTTCTAAAGCTGTAAAGTTCTAGCTGACAAACTGTAATTATGCCACAGTAGTTTCAGCAGTCGTAACTATGTGTATTCAAAAAATCAATTAACAAGTAAAACTAACATTTTTGATTATTTAAAAAAAACTTACTAACCTGTAATAAACTTCTTAATCGAATTTTGTGAAATAAAAGCAACTTCTCCTTTTTCACTAGTTAAACAATGTAGCGCTCCATATTCTCCTATAAAATCGTCTTCACAAAGTTCTTTTAAACTTTCGATACCAGCACCAGTAGGAATGTTTGGAACACAACTAGACCCGAAGAAAGAAGCCATTTCTTTATCCAACGGACATGTTTTAATTAAACTTTTATTAAACAACGTATTTTTTACAGTGTTCCAAGCAACTCCATCGTAAACTGGAAAACAAGCTTTCTTCCCTTTTAAATCCGAAATCGTCTTAATGCCAGATCCGGGCTTAACCACAGCTACCGTAAGATATTTTTCACCATCCGAAACAGTTTCGTAAAATAAGGTTGTTAAGTTATACTGCCTAGAATTAAATTTTAAATTAAAAAAAATAATATATTATTTTATATGGAGGAAAAGTGATACTTTTCATGACGCGCTCGTGTTTAACAGCCGAACGGAGTGAGGCTGGTAATAGAGAGCAAGTCATGAAAAGTAACTTTTCCTCCAAATCACATATGCTGTTTTTTCTTCAAATGTCGACAAATTAATGCAAAAACGTCTCTTTTTGATAGTAATAATTTTTAAAGATAATTGGGTTCGCAAGGCGGTTTAGACCGGTGTCGGTGAGTAGGCACAGGTTGTTGCTATAGTAATGTGACATAAAGCTGTCAGTGGACACTGGCAACAACCTTCTAGCTTATTTTAACTATTTGCTAAAAGAGAAGAAGTGGAAATCCTCAACTCTCTGGTCTCGGTATTCAATGGTTAAAACCGAATTAATTATTAAACAAGGAGTGGATATTAGTCAATATTTAAAGTTACGGGTCTTCCTTCCGATGAAGGTTATTGTGCCAAAGAGTCCAGGATATTTAGCAAAGAACAGTTTGAAAGATTTTTATGTGAAGCGCCAGACACAGTTCATCTGGGAATGAAGGTAAGTACAGTTTAATTTAAATTAATATGTGGTTTAACAAAGGATATTTTTTTATTCAGATTGTTCTATTAATTGGAGTATCTGGGGCATGCAGATGCGACGAAATGGTGAAAATGGCAACTCATGATATAGAAGATTTAGGAAATTTAATTGTTATAAAAATTCCCGACTCAAAAACCAGGAAGGTTCTTTCTTTCACCATTATCGGAGAAACATATTTAAAAATATATCGAAGTTACGCTTTATTGAAACCCAAAAATATGGAGGAAAAGAGATTTTTTTTGAAATATCAAAATGGGAAATGCTTTAGAAATGTAATGGGAATTCACACTATAGCAGGGACATCTAGGAAAGTAGCATCATTTCTGGGATTGAGCAGGTACTTCAGCAGGCGTACTTCAGCTACATTATTGATTGATGGTGGAGGAAATATTGAATCTTTGAAGAGACATGGGGGCTGGAAATTAACTGCGGAGTAGCTGAGGGCTATATAGAAGAATCTCTTCGAAATAAAAATGACACAGCTAGCAAAATATTAAACCTGAGACAAAATATCGATGAAATTGACAAAAGTTGCACTGAATCCTCATCACTAAAATGCTCGGTAACATCAACAGTTGTAAAGGCTACTCTAAATTCACAACAAGATGCTACAACGGTATTGCGCGGGTTTAATTTTCAAAATGCAACAATTTCGCATTGTACATTCAATATTCATTTGAATGATAAATAAAAGTTTCAGTTTAATAAATCTTGAGTTGTTGACGCTTGTTTTCTTGTTTCTATCTATGTTGCTATGATAACACTTTTCCCTCCGCTGGCGGGAAAGTGAAAACTAAAGCTCCGGCGGAGGAAAAATGAAACTTTACGGTCGCCTACACAGTCGAAAAATGACAGATTTACTGACGTTTGAAGAAAAAAATAATTTTTTTGAAAATATCTCTTCTCTTACTTTTGTGAAAAATGAACTTGATCTGATGGTACGAATACAACATCAGCGACCCCCATATTCAAAGCCATCATACAATGGGTCCTATTATCTGCTTTAATACACTCCAGATCCGGCTCTATTCCATAAACAGAGGCAGATTCTCTTAACCATGAACACTTCGCTGTTTCAATTACTGAAGTAGTACACACATGTATAGTTCTTGGAGGATGGCATCCAGAAAAACTATTAGCGCTCAAGAAACCTTGAAATTTAAAAATAAATCTTGTGTAATTAGGTCTAAAATAATCTAGGAATGTCTACCTGTAGCTTGATCTAAATAAGAATCGATAGCTTCAATTTCTGGTAACTTATATAAAGTTAAATAGGAGGTTTCTAGAAGCATTAACAAGTTGTATTTCCACGAGGATCTATCATCATGCGTTAAAGGCGATACTATTTTTTGTATATCATCCGCTACTGTCCTGAAATACATTTATTTTTTAAAAAAACGACTTCTAGTTGAAATTTACATTCTTACCTTCCTGTAGCTATAACCGGCCATGGTTTTACAACCCACACACATGGTTTTGTACTATTTAAAGGCATTAAAGAATCGTTTGGACATAAAAAGTAATAACCTTCAGGTGAAGCTTGTGTAGGACCTGAATTGAGTCCGAAATGGGATTGGACATCGTCTAGTCGAGACCAGCTTATATCTCCAGCTCCATCTGTGAGGCAAAACAAAGAACCTATTCTTCCCCAATATTTATCTTCAATTGAACATCTTTCTGTGTTACCACATAATGCGCATAGATGGGGGTATTTCTTTTCTATAAAAAAAACTTATTTAATTTGATTCTTTTTTTATATTTGAAAATTTACTTAGTTGCATGTCGAGTAACGCATCGTTTACCCATGGACCAGCTTTACAAGCGGAGCTGAAGAAATCTGCAGTGGCTTTAATACGATTTTCGACTATGGGTAGTGTTGTATCACAAGAAGGAGTGACAACTGAAGCTTCAAAATACTAAAAATTGAGGGTAGAAATTTTATAAAATTTAAAAATTTTACTCACGTTTGCTAAAATTTGTGTCCAGTCAGTCTCGAAACCATGACCGGGGTGACAATATTTTTTTCCTTTTAAATCATGTTTACTTTTTATTCCCGATCTTTTATCCACTACTGCTACTACTTCATATTCGAAAGGAGCTGAAATTATAAAAATTAATTATCTAAAAACCCTCGTAGACGTGTTTATATTGATAATTTTACATACTGGTTGTTGATTTTTGAAATTTTGTTTTAAATTTATAATATCGATTTCATCATTGTTTATAAATAAATTAAATTGAAATACTATTGACCTAGAAAAAGAAGTTACATAATAAACTAGTTTACCATAAGTATTTGTTTTAAATTTAAAATAGAAAATGTCTACTTACTATCACTGAATCTAAGTTCGTTTGTGACTAGAATTTGGATCCCTTCATTGTTTGCCGTTACTAGATCTTCTGGAGTGAAAACTGAAAAATCTGCTTTTCCTTTTAATACTTTTCTCATACAATCAGCCCTGCAAAATGAAGGTTAATTATAAAACAAAAATTTGGAAAAAAGAATAGATTTTTTTTTAACTATATTTAGTCAAATGGCTCCGAATTTATTGGATCCATTTGGTAGAAATATGAAATTCGGTGATCCAAGTATGGAGGTTTGACGTAAATTAACGTATTTTGGATATAGGGGACAAATTAGAGAATAAATTTTTTTTTCAAAAAGTATCATGTGACATATCAAATGAAAAGGAATTAAGGGGGGTTTCAAATATTTCTTTATTATTATTTTAAAATGGTGGATTAAAAAAAAATGGATGAAAATTTACCCTTTTCCCGAATTTTCGAAACTTATGAGTCGAAAATTAAAAAAAAATAGGGCCAAAAGTTATCTCTTTATAACCCATGGTCTTGGAATAACATGGCCAGATTTCAACCCTCTTCGGGTGAGTTTAATTTATAATGAGCAAGTTTGTTGAAAAAGTGTACAGACACCGTAAAATCAACTGAATTTTGTAAAAATATGAAAAGAAATAAAAAATATATAACTGGATTCACATTTATCACAAAATAAAAAATTATTAATGTAAGAAAGAGTGATAAATTTAAAAATAAATTCAAGGTAAACAAAACTGGATGTGTTTTACGAGTTTTTAAATATATTTTAAATCTAAAGATAGGTTTATTATCATTTAAATTTTTTAAAATGATGTAATTAAAAATACATAAAATATAAAAAAACCATCTATTCCATAAGAACAGAAGAATTTTGATTGATTGTTTAAAAGTTTAGATGTAATATATTTTAACAAATGATTTTTTCCAAAAATCATTTTTTGCCAGATTCCTTTAGAACTAGAAACATCTTTTATCCCGATGATCTTTATCAGAACATTAGAAATTCTAGATTTGTCCGACATCTAGTAGCTGAAAGCAAGAGCGTCGATATGGGGGGAGAATAAGAATAATAAATAAATAGTTTAATTCCATCAAACATCAAATCGGCCATCAATGCGGACTATTCTTCAATAAAACAAAATTTAGCAGAATATTTATCAAATTTCACGAACGAAGGCAAAGATTTCTCATTGTGACTATTAAATACCGATTTGGAGCTTTGGTTTAAAAAATGGGATGGTGTCTCTGATGAAAATTTGCCTGTTTCGGCATTATCTGCTGTACAGGTTTGCGATAAGAATACTTATCCAAATGTATACCTAGCTCTATATTTAATCTGTCATGCCTGTGAGTATAGCAAGCTCAGAAAGAAGTTTTTCAACCCTTAAAAGGTTGAAAACGTGGAAGGGTTGAAAACGTGGCTTAGAGCAACAATGGGCCTAGAAAGGTTAGTGGCATTAGCATTGCTACATATTCATAGGGACATAGATTTAAATTTAGATGCTGTACTAGAGAGATTTACAAAAATGAAAAAGAGGCATTTAGATTTGATTATGTAAATTTAATAAAGTTTTTTTCTTTTTCCTTTTCGTCTTGTAAGTACATGCCAAATAACATTACCCGTTTGATAAAGCTACTATTTTGAACATAGGTTTAAAAATAAAAATGAAGAGTTAAACAAATTAAATTGTTTTATTTCATCTTGTTAACATTAGTGTTGTTATTTATTTGTAATAAAAGATATGTTTTTTTTTATTTGTGACTTGTGTGTGTGTGTGCGTGGAAAGAAAATGGCTCGGAAGGCAGGTCCATTAGCAACAAATTTATATATTTATTTGTAAAATAGATTGATTTGTGATTTGTTTGTCCAAAGAAGTTTAGTTTTGTTTCTAATTTTAATATATGTTATTTATGGATCTCTACAATATCACCGTATATTAACAAAGAATAGTAGTACAACTCACTCTTCGGCTCTTTGAAGTCGATGTTATAAAGTAAAGCCGCTGTCGCAAGTGTGACGATCGATGATAAGCACGTGGGTCGTACATTCATAGGTTGTTGATTTATAGATTGAGAGTTTCTTACGGGAGGCAGTAAAAACGTACCTCGTTAGAAAACTTTTTTTTAAATACATGTTTTCTTTTGGTAAGTAGCCACCGAATATCAACTACTACACTAGAAGTTTAACTAGTACTGAATTGTTTACAAAATATTTGACTGAAATAAAACAAGAAGTAGCAGGAATAAGCATTTAATAAACATAAAAGACAATTTTTACAATTTTTTTAATATTGACAACTTTATATGAGGTTTATTTGTTTTGTTGCTTTAATGCGATAACAAATAACTTTTGGGGAAATTTGTACAGGGGTGGTTAAAAGTTACCTACATTTTTAAACATCTCTATAGCAGATTTTTTCCAATGCCATCTCTGCCAGCCATTTTATTAAAATTAATCCACTTTCTATATATGGTAATCTATGGTTATCTACCTGCTCCTAAAAATGGACAATAATGGCGATTAAACCCAATTAACTTGTTGTAGCCAATAGGTAAGTAGGTACTTGGTTCGGAGAAACCCAATTTAAAATGTATTTCAAAGAAAATGAACAGGTTCCAATATTTCCCACAATAAGAGTGACAATGAACTATACTATATTTCTTATTCCGTAGGAGCAAAGTGCCTCATTATTTATTCAAAAGTACTATAAATATAGGGTGAGTCTTTCTTTTTTCTATGTGGAATAAAAAGATAAAACAGGTCAGTTTTACCAAAATTAAATCGACACGTCCTGTATCGCCTCAAATACAATAGGACCGTAAAATTCGGCACAATAGTTAAGGATTCATTAATATGATAAGCCGGTGGCCACTAAAGTTCACTACGGGGCTAAAATTTTGCGACATGCTGATTATAAAAGTGCAACAAATACTGAAAAACATATTTTAATTTTAGCATATATATTATATACCAAAAGATAACTACCTAATTATATTAAGGATTGCACAATTCAAGTACCTATCTACATTTATAGCTACCTGGAATACTTTGTGACCGCGTAGTTGTCAAAACTTTCATTGTTTAGCATTGAAACCATTCATGTCTTTACCGAAAGATGTAACGCCAATGGTTTATTGCCGCTTTATGGCTATCGACCCTTGCTTGTGCTCCTATGCATTAGGAAATCTAGTATAGAAGTATTTAATTTGTGTATATTAAGGTGGTACAAAAAAAGTATTATAAAGATTTACTTATTATTTTAAAACATTTACCTTGATCTACAGGATCTGTTAACTCTGAAGCATCACAAAATGTGTGTTTTTCACTTTGTAGCTGACTTCTGTATGAAGGAGGATGACTGCCGCATGAAGCTTGATCTAAAAAAAATAATATCTTATTAATACTATTGAGGTCCAACATAATAATTGAAAAGTTTTTTTTATTTATAAATATTAAAACATAGTAAACTTAAATAATGTAAAATAATATATTCTCAAATAGGTACAATTCTATCTCTTACCTTCGGTAACCTCAACTATTTTAACTACAAATTTTGTTTATGAGTTTGCGTTCTTACCCGAGTTATTATTTTATGTGTTTTAACTAACTATATCGTTGTATGCTTGATTATAATAGTTATTATTTTCCCGTATTCAATTAATATGGCCAAAACCTCAAATGCAGACATAATGATAGATAATTATTATGGAGAACTTGCTAAATATAATAAAACTACATTTTGATCATATTTGAGTTGACTTAGTAATGTGGAAAACTTAATAAAGTTTTTATTCGTTCAAGGTGAGTTCAACGTCATTCAAGATACACCATCAGATAGCATAATTATCACAGCTCAGGGCATGCTAGGAACTACAACTCAGTTTAATTGGTCAAACAACCACACCAATTTGTTTTTTGACGTTTACAAAAAATATAAGCCTAAGGTAGGCACATACCAAATTAAAACATTAAAAAAATGGCAAAAGAATTGAATGAGATTCTAAAAACAAATGTAAGTCCAGTAAATTGTGAGAATCGATGGAGAGTTTTAGAAAGGGGTACAAAAAATATATCGATAGTATAAATAAAACAGGGGAAGGCAGAAAATGTTTTGAATATGCTGAAGACATGGATGAAAGATTTTTAATGGTAAGCGAAATGTTAAGCCTGCAATACTGTTGACTGCAACTACAGTGGAGAATATGCCTGAGGATGAGGATACAAACGAGGATGTTATTGAATCAGAGCCTTCAACCTCAAAAAAGACCCTTGGAACACCTACCAAACCCTTGATAAAAAACGAAACTAAAATAAAAAGAAAAACCCCAGTGGTCAACAGAAATTTGACACTTGCCAGTATGAAGAAAGATAGGAAAGAATATTATGAAGAGCGATTAAAAATTGAAAGGGAAAAAACAGTGCTCCTTTAGGAAAAAATAATGGTAATGAAGGAAAGAAATATTTTGTTGAAAGAAATAAATGATATTTTAAAAAATCAGAAATAGTAATGTGTAACCTCTCAAACACTTCTTTTTAGGTTCTGTTTTCATTAGAAATATAATGTTTTGTTTTTGGTTTTTTTATGAAATAAAAATATGAATAGGTTTAATATTTCCTTTTTCGTTTAAATTAGTATTTATTATTCTATACAAAAAAAAAGCTTTTCTCAGAGTAACATATTTGAGAGTAAAACAAAAATTAATTATTGTCCAGAATATTTACAACGAAATTTCTTTTTATGTCATTCTCTGGGTCTTCAGCAATTTGTGAGATGTCATATGGGCCTTCATCGTCTTCCTAAGAAAAATTATGTAACACACAACAAGCTCGTATAAAGTTAACAATGTTCAAAATTTTTTAAGTGGTATAGTTGACGCCATTTTTGCTTTAATACTTGCTGCCCAGTAAGAAGTCCTCTATCAGGAAAAGGAGTTAATAGATTACTTGAAAGTGGATACCCAACTTATCATTTGGCATTTCTCAACTAAGGATTCGCACAATGGTGATGTTCGGAAAACCCTTGCGTCATGAACAGAACCAGGATATCCTATAAAAATATCCCTTATTCTAAGTTTGTGGTCACATACAAGTTGGGCCTATAACAAAAAAATTAAGGTTGATCAATTTTAACTGGTAGCAACATTGCAATTTTGGAAACCTTAAAAGTTACGAAATAGGTTAAGGGACAGTAAAGTTGTATTTTTAGAGGACCATTGTAATGGTACCAAAACATATCTCAAATGAGTGTTATTTTCATAGTTATACAAGGGAAACAAAAAATGTCAATTTTTTATTATAGGCTGTAACGCTTCGAGACTTCAAGGAAATCATTAACTTTTTGTTCTCAAATAGGGACTTGTATTTTTGATATAAATTTTGTGCAGTATTTCAAAAGCAGCATAGTTGGCCATCTATAACTTCCGTCGTCAATAAAAGTCTTCAGTAACAAAATGCTCCTATCTCAATTTATACGGAATACGGACCTGCAATATTTCTCTGATGGGAGTAATAAGAAATTAACATTTTTTGTTTCCCTCAGATAACTCTGAAAATAACACACATTTCAGACATGTTTTGGTACCATTACATTGGTCTCAACTGACAGTAAAACACAAATATCTGAGAAATCAACCTCTTAAAAATTAATTATTTCAATAAAATATAATATAAACAAAAATTTAGTGATAGATTTGTCATCTCCGAAGTATTGAACTGGATGCACAGATCTTCCGCACTAATAAACCCAAAAGAGATATAAAACGGAAATAAACAAAATGGATAGCGAAGATTATTCGACAGATGAGGGAAGAAAAAGGAAAGTGGGGTATATGGAAGAAACATTTGAAAGGAGCAAAAAAAACGCCTAGGTCACCAAATAAAAATCAAAAAACAGAAAACGAAAAATTAGACAAAATATTGCTAATGATTAAGGAAATGAACGCATCTCAAACAATAATTAAAAATGAACAATCAGAAATAAAATCTGAAATAGTGGAAATAAAAGATCAGCAAACCAGATTTAATGATGCAATCTTGAAAATAACAAGGGAACATGAACAACTTAAGAAGGAAAATCAAGAAATCAAACTAGAAAATGCAGAAATCAAAAAAGATTTGCAAGAAACGAAAAAAGTTTTAGAAGAAATAGAAAGGGAGAGAAGGAAAAACAAGATCGTTATATCTGGTCCAAAAGTTGAGTCAGATGATTCAACAAAGTTGAAGGAAGTAATGAAAGGTTTTATACAAAACCCTTTAACAAATTAATATAGCATCAAAAGCAGCAAACAAAATAGGAGAAAAGGTATGTGTAGTGGAGTTGGAAAATGAGATGGACAAAAGAGAGATTATGATGATTAAACACAAGCTGAGAAATAAGATAAGTGAAAGAATCTTTATAAATGATGATATGACCGAAGAAGAAAGAGATAAATCGAAACAATTAAGAACTTTTGCAAGAATCGAGAAAGAGAGGGGCAATGAGGTCAAAATAGGTTACAATAAAGTCTTGGTGAGCCGTGAAGAATGGAGATGGAGCAAAGAAATGAAAAAATTAGAGAAATTAATACCAAAAAACTAATAAGTTTTTCTAGCACGGAAACTAACGGTAATGACACAGGCAATGAACAGGATACGAGCGCAATTACTGACATAAATCATAAAGAAATAAGAACGAAAAAGTCGAGGAAGAAAATAAAAATTGAGAACGAGAATTTAAAAAATAATAAAAGAAATATTGATTGTGAAAAGAAAAGAAAATTGGGAACGTGGAATATTAAAACTCTAACGGGAAAGGAGCATGAACTTATAGAAGAATTTGAACAAACAAAATTGGATGTACTAGCAATTTGTGAGACGAAGAGAAAGGGAAATGGAATGAAGGAAATGGATAAAGGACATATACTTTTATATAGTGGCGTAAAACAAACAGATAGGGCCAAAGGCGGAGTGGGATGCATAATTAATAAAGATTTCATGAAATACATACAAACATGGGAATATATATCAGAAAGATTCCTAAAAGTTGAAATAAAAGTGGAAGATGAAATGGCAACACTAGTCATAACATATGGGCCAACTGAGGATGAAAAAAACAAGTGTTAAAGACACTTACTGGGAAAAAATAAATGAGACAGTTGAAAATATAGAAAACAGACTAATAATCGTAGGAGACATTAATGGCAGAGTTGGTAAAAGAAAAGCAGGAGATAGTGATGTAATAGGACCTTTTGGCGAAAATGTCAGAAATTCCAATGGTTTCAGATTGATAAATTTTTGCGAAGAAAACAACCTAATGATTATGAATTCATTTTTTGCCCATAAAGAAATTCATAAGTACACGAGAGTAATGCAGTCAAGAAACGAAAAATCAGTAATTGACTACTTGTTAATAAGTAGAGAAAACAAAAAGGAAATACTAGATACCAGAGTCAGGAGAGGCCCCGAAATAAATAGCGAACATTATCTATTAGAAGCTAAAATGAAAATTAAAATAAAAAAACCAAACAAAGACAGAATATGCAAGATAAATAAACCAAAAAAGATAACAAAGAGTTACAGACTCGCAGAAAAACAAGTAGCAATAAAATATTCTAAACAGACAGAAAGTAGAGCTATTGATTTAATAAAAGAAGGAGAAAACAAAAGTATAGAAGAACTATGGGATATGACAAAAAATATGATTCTAAACACAGCAGAAGAAGTATGTGGAACAACGGTTATAGTAAAGAATGGGAAGCAAACAAAATGGTGGACAAAAGAAATCAAGGAACATATAAAAATAAAAAAGAATCTATGGAAGAATTATTTAAGAACGAAAGCCGAAATCAGCCAACAGAAATACAAAGAACAGAACACAAAAGTAAAAAATATGGTTAAAGAAGCAAAAAGAAGAACTTTGGAGGATTTTGGTGTAAAAATGGAAAATGACCACAGAGGAAACCAAAAGTTATTCTATAAAGTATTAAAAAATCTGAAGAAAAACAAATCTTTTGAACTTACACAAATAAAAAATCAGAAGAAAGAAATAGTAACTGGCGATCAAGAAATAATGCAGTGCTGGAAACAATCCTACCAAGAACTCTTAAACCAAGACACACATGAGGAATACAGAAATGAGATAAACCAAGAAACTCAAGTTAACGATGAACAGATGGGAACTATATTAATCGAAGAACTAGATGAGGCAATTAAAAAGATAAAACGAGGAAAATCAGGAGGACACGACAAAATAACACCAGAGATGATAATTAACTTAGGAGAACAAGGAAGGCAACTACTTCTAATAGTATTTAATGAAGACTGGAAATGTGTTCAAGTACCTATGGACTGGAAAATAGGAATAATACTACCCATACATAAAAAAGGGGATCCAACAGAATTCACTAACTATAGAGACATCACATTACTAAGCGTGGTTTCCAAGCTATATGAAATTATCTTAGAAAAGAGATTGCGAATCTTAACGGAAGGGCAACTAGATGGATCACAAAGCGGCTTCAGGAAAGGTCATAGCACACAAGACCATATTTTCTCAATAAAACAAATGATTGAAAAGACAAAAACTAAAGATAAATATATTGCTTTTCTAGACCTTGAAAAGGCTTTTGACAGTGTCACACAAATGGGATAGCTTAGACAAAAGAGGGATTCCGAAGAGCCTATCAACAAGAATTAAAAGCTTGTACGAAAACAATTATAGCTATGTCAGGAAAAATAACTTAGAATCCGATAAATTTAGAGTAAATGACGGACTTCGACAAGGAGGAGTGTTAAGTCCTTTACTTTTTATTATAATAATGGACGATATTATCAAGGCTACGAAAAAACATACTAAAAAGATCCACTTAGGCTATAATAGACTGAAACCCATCAACCTGTCTGAATGTGCTTTTGCAGATGACGTTATGATTTGTGCACCGAGCGAAGATGACCTCCAAAAAAACATACAAATATGGGAAAGAGAACTCAGTAAAAGAAATCTAAAAGTAAATGTACAGAAGACAAAAGTCATGACTACCGGAATAACAAACACAGAAATTGACATAAGGCTACAAAATGAAAAAATTCAACAAGTGGACTTGTTTAAATATCTTGGTATCAAGATCGACAGAAATGGAACAGAAGATGAAGAATTGAATGAAAGGATCACTAATGCCTCAAAACTCTATCATTCCTTGTCTAAAGCATTCATTGATAAAAAAGAAATAAGTAGGAATACGAAAATGACAGTGTTCAAGACAGTATATCGACCAATTCTCACCTATGGAAGTGAAAGCTGGATACTGACGCAGAAATCGAAGAGTAGAATACAAGCAATGGAGATGAGATACTTGCGCAGGGTTGAGGGAATAACACGGAGAGACAGAGTTAGGAATGAGGACGTTAGAAGTGAACTTGGAATTGAATCGATTCTTGACTTGCTAGACAACCAAAAACTTAAATGGTTTGGTCATTTATTAAGAATGAACAACAGGCCAGTAAAAGATGTTTGGGAAGCGCGAGCAACTACAAAAAGGAAGAGAGGAAGGCCAAAGAAAACTTGGAACCAAGTGGTTGCTGAAATATTGGAAAAAAGAGGGAAAAGTTGGGAAGAAGCCAAAAAGATAGCAAAAAACAAGAAACAATGGAGCAATTTTATATATGGAAAGGAGAAATAGACTTCCACCCTTACACCTTCGGGTATAAAAAGGGTTTAGATTATATATATACATTGGTCCCCTAAAAAGACAAATTTACTCTTACTTAACCAATCCGTTCAATATGTAGCCAAAAAATGGAGAAATAAAATAATTATACTTTACATACCTGAATGGAGTAATATCCTTTTCGGTTTATATAAGATTCAGGATCTTCTTCAGGTTTATCAATTTTTATATGAGTTCCATCGATTAAACCTATAATTCCTGGAAAACCGTTTCTATGTCTAAAAAGTACTCTATTTCCTGCTTTTCATCAGCATTTGTCCAGCTTATAACTTGCAAAGAAAGGTTGCTCAAAAAATATATCATCCTTTTTAAAACTCTAAATAGAGCACTAATACAGATACAAAACCTATCTGGCACATCTCGATAACTTGATGTCTGGTGGCCCGCATACCACAAAAAAATATAGGTGTGCTGCAATGAACTTAGTTTTCCATATGGTCCTGCTTGTGATTTGTAATATTCACTAGCCACAAATCTTTCAGCAATTAGATTTGCTACGACGAGGCTTACTCTGAAATGTTCAATAAATTCCTTTCTGTTGAACTGTGGAATTGTGCTTTCAAAAAAATTTTGGTTCTTGGGCCTCACCCTTTCTTCTAGAAGATTTTCCAAGTCTGTATCTGAATCCATATCAAAGAGCGTTGACGGTTCTGAATCATCAGATGTCTCAAAATCGCTCATTGTTTTAATTTAAATATCAACTTTTCTAATAATAACAAAAGCCGACAAAATAAACTCCAATAAATTCCAAACAATCAGAAATGTCAAAAGATATTTGATGTTAAATAAACACTGCGCATGATCCGGACATATTACTTGTAAAAGATCCGCAAACTGTTTTGACAGTTTCCAAACTATCCACAAAACGTGTAGGAACGCTTTCGAGTCTTTGCGCCGAATCCGGATTGTCAGGGTCTGTCTGTGATGCTTGTGGGAACAAACCTATATGATTTTTTTTATTACTTACCACCCTTAAAGAGAAAACATTATGGACGCCCATGGCTGAAAGACTTACCTATCTAGTGCTACGACACATTCTACTTTACTCTCGGGATTCATATCCAGGCCAGGGCAATACTTTTGTGATTTTTTGAACATTTTACCATCAACTACACATAATTTATCTGTAACAAAAAACGTATTTGGGTTTTTTTCGTAAATCACTTCTTTAAAATTTCTTCAGGGTATTCCACTATACCAAGAACTTTTAATGTACATATTTAATGGTATGTAAATTACCTATCAAGGTTGCGTGCTTCCATTTGAACAGATACAAAAATCCTAATTGTTTGTTTTTCAAAGTATCAGGTAAATTCAGTAGCTGAGTGATTAATCAACATTATATTTCTGTATATTTATAATAATGACACGCTAACTCCACATACATATTAATGTACGAGTATCTATTAGAAAAATTTATATCTATTAAAAAAGAAAAGTCCGAGATATTTTATTATCCAAAAAAAACAAAAATTTACAATATTTTTAATGTACCAATACTTTTTATAGCTAGAAGATAATTCTGCTAGGCTTTTTGTACTAAGAGTTGGATACGCAACAACTTTTCCTAAAACGACTACCTCTTCTGCTTCGTTTCTTGAGGGATAGCGAGAGGTGTGAAGTGGAGGATGATGTGATGAATGTGTTTAGATGCTGGAGGAACGAGGAAGTGCTGAAGAAGTTGGAGAGGAAAATAGGGGAGGCGGAGTATTGGGAGAACATGGTGGAGATAATGTTGAGGGGGGAGGAGGAATGGATGGAGAAGTGTGGTGTAGTGGAGAGCATGATGAGGGGGAGAGAAGGACTCGATATGGCATGAGTCGAAGGAGTGATAGATAGGGAGAAGACGACGGTGTGAGCGGAGAGTGTGCGAAGGACCGCGAGTGTGCGAGGGACCGCCGCCCCTCTCGAAGTATGCTAGGGTAGAGGAGTCCAACAATGTTTGGTTCCTGGACCCATTCGAACATGAGTTTCCCATCTCGACCCGAAAAAAAAAACTGTTTCATTTTCGTTGCCGCACCCTGTATATGATAACTAGTATTGTCCACTATTATGGTGTCTGGAGGAATATTTGACAGTATGAAGGATGAATCTTAATTGGTAAAAAATTGTACCTCAGCCGAGCCAGGTTAGTTTGAGCATTCATAATGCCAAGGGTATATCTTGGCGAACATTATCATTGTTTGTATGTCATTGGGACAGTGAATCTAAGAACCAGTAGTGAGTTAACCAATTTCTGCTTCCCAGAAATACTATGATTTGAAGAAAAATTGTTGTTTTGGATTTTTCACCCAAAAATTTAAAAAATATGTAAGCTTAGACAGACGAAGGAGGGAGTGTAAGAAAGAGCGAAGACGGATGCTGAGGGGAAGAGGAACGTTAGCGGGAAAAAGAGGGATACAAATTGAAGAAGAAGGAACTGGAGCGAAGGGTGGAGAAGGGAAAAAACGGGAAGTGGGAAGAGTTACTGGGGGAATTGGAAAACAATCCATGGGAGAAGGCGTAAGAGAATGGGTTGAAATAGGAATGAGGTACTAGAGGAAGATTGGGAGAAGGAGATTATAGGAAAATTGTTCACAGGGGGAGAAGGAGGAGTGGAGGCAGGATACTAGGAGGTGGAGAAAATGATGGGAATAAGGCCGGTAGAGAAGTGGGAAGTAGTGGAGGGGTGGAGAAACATTAAAGTAAGGAAAGCTCCAGGTATAGATGGCCTGAGGGGTGATATGATGAAGAGGCTGTTGGATGACAATGGAGAGTACTTTTGGGAACTATTCAACTGGGTGCTGAGGGGAGTTTCCCATCTCGACCCGAAAAAAAAGACGAACTTAAGTTGAATACCTTCTTTGAAAGTTTATGAGTCTTATATACAGGGTAGAAAAAAAAACAATCTACAGTTACGCCCATCTTAAATGAAATTAGAAGCATCAACAAACATCAAAAGGCTAAAATTTATCTCCTTGATTGCACTATCTTTATTTCATTGTTTTTAAAATAATTATTCAGATTCCTTTGTATATTTTTTATTTATAATTATCAACTTAATAGCAACCAAGCGTTGTTAATAATCTTGTCTATTTTCAAGGTCAGTAAAATAATCTGCTTTTTAAAAATATAATTGTTGTCGACAATAATAATAATAAAAAGTAATTTAAATTTACTTTGTCAATATTATTTATTTATTTATATGTCTTGTTGCAAAGCACCAACAATTTAATTTTCTATCCTAATCAACAATAAAAAATGTTTATTTAGAGATGAGAAAACGAAAATCTATTAATTTCAAAGAGATTCTCCTTAATTTGTGTCAGTACCTTTTATGTAAATAAAATCTCGAAAAATAATTACTATTTTATATTTTTTATCTCACGTTTGTTTATATTCTTTTTTAAGAGGTGTGTCTTTTATCTACTCACATTTCTCACAGCTAACATGATCCCAAACACTAACAATCACAAAAAAGCACGTGGCTAGGTAATACGTTAATCTGGTCATTTTTTATTTCTCACTTTTTCCAAAGATCCTGCCTAAACCACTAGAACCAACCAACTGACCAACTGAAACCTCTGTTTAATGCTGGTACATTCAATATGCAATCTTCTCATACCATTTTAATTTTGAGAACGATATTTGAAGGACGTTAATATAGACTAGTCGGACTTCCCTTGTCTGGGTTTTTTTTTCTACCAGAGGTCAACTTCGATGCATGTTGTAAAAAATGATTAAGCAAATTAAAAGAGTTGTTATTATATTTTGCTGATTTTGGTTATAATGAAGTGTGAAATACGAGGGGAATAAGATATGTAGCAAAGAGATTGAACCTTTTTGATTTTTTCTCAAAAAAAAGTAACACTGCGAAGTTTGTGGGCTTTTAAAGACTTTAATTGTTAGAAATATTTCAAATTTAATATTATCTAGACTTAGGTTGCATTCTAATTACAATAGAATGGCATTTTAAAGCATTTTTTAACTGACTTCTAAAAAATGATGTATGTTCGGGCATAACTTATTTGTTTACCGATTTATAAAAATTCTTTTTTCTACAACTGCTATGAAAAGTGACGCATTTCTCATACCTTACTTAATTTCAAAACCAAATATTGCTCATACTGTGAGAAATATTATTTCTCACGGCACTTTGCCCAGGCCACATACATTTATATGGAGAATCAAATAAAATCGACAAAAACTTAGTATAGGCTTCTGTCATCTTTAAATATCTACTTAGTTGTCACGAAACTGACAGATTAATTAATATAACGGAGAATTTAGTGAAAAGAAATTACGTTCCGGATTTGACCATACAAAATTGTACAAATTTCACAATTAACTATAATTTTAAATAAAATTATTTAACAGTATAGAGATGGGATACTTTAGTGTTATTTTTGTTTTACTAACCATAAAAATAAATATGAAGTTACTTTACTTGTATTCTGTAAATTTGTGCAGTTGTAGAAAAAGTATAGTGTGCAACATGTGGGGAAAGTACTTTTCTCACTCGTGTGTTTGCGGCTCTCGCCCTTCGGGCTCATGCCACAAACTTCCACAATATACTATTTCCGCCTACCTCTATCAAAAGTATACATTTCCTGGCCTCATTGTAGGGAGCAAAGTCGTACTTTTCCTCCCTAGTGTGGAAAAGTACTTTTTCTACAACTGCTATGAAATACCTTACTTGATTTCAAAACCAAATATTGCTCATACTGTGAGAAATAATATTTCTCACGGCACTTTGCCCATTTTGCTTTTGAAATATGTTCAAAAATTGTCAAAAATTTGGAAAAGTGGTCAATAATTGTCAAAAACTTTTGAAAAAATGGTTAATAATTGCCAAATATTTTCAAAAATAGACAAAAATTTGGAAAGATGGTTAATAATTGTCAAAAATTGACAAAAACTGTCAAAATTTTGAAAAAATGGTCAATAATGATAAAAGAGTGTCAAAAATGGTCAATAATTGTTAAAAATTGTCAAAGATTTTGGAAAAATCGTCAAAAATGGTCAATAATTGTCAGAATCTGTCAAATATTTAAAAAAATGGTCAAAAATAGTCAATAATTGTTGAAAATTGTCAAAATGTTTGAAAAGTTGTCAAAAATGGTCAATAATTGTCAGAACCTGTCAAAACTGCTCAAAAATTGGCAAAAATGGTCAATAATTGTTAAAATTTGGAAAAATGGTTAAAATGGTCAAAATTTTTGAAAAATTGTCAAAAATGGTCAATAATTGTTAAAATTTGAAAATATGGTCAAAAATTTTTAAAAACTGGTCAATCGTCAAAAATTGTCAAAATTTTCGAAATATTGTCAAAAATTGTCAAAATTTTGAAAAAATGGTCAATAATTATTAAAAAAACTGTCAAAATGGTCAATATTTGTTGAAAATTGTCAAAATTTATGAAAAATTGTCAGAAATGGTCAATAATTGTCAGAAACTGTCAAAAATGGTCAATAATTGTTAAAATTTGGAAAAATGGTCAAAAATTGTCAAAGTTTTGAAAAAATGGTCAATAATTATGAAAAATTGTCAAAAATGGTCAATAATTGTTGAAAATTGTCAATATTTTTGAAAAATGGTCAAAATTTTTGAAAAATGGTCAATAATTGTCAGAACCTGTCATAAATGGTCAAAAATGGTCGATAATTGTTAAAATTTGGAAAAATGGTCTAAAATGGTCAAAATTTTTGAAAAATTGTCAAAAATGGTAAATAATTGTTAAAATTTGAAAATATGGTCAAAAATTTTTAAAAACTGGTCAATCGTCAAAAATTGTCAAAATTTTCGAAAAATTGTCAAAAATGGTCAAAAATTGTTAAAATTTGGAAAAATGGTCAATAATTATAAAAAAACTGTCAAAATGGTCATTAATTGTTAAAAATTGTCAAAATTTTTGAAAAATTGTCAAAAATGGTCAATAATTGTTAAAATTTGGAAAAATGGTCAACATTTTTGAAAAATTGTCAAAAATGATCCATAATTGTCAAAATTGGTCAATAATTGTTAAAATTTGGAAAAATGGTCAAAAATTGTCAAAAATGGTCAATAATTATAAAACTGTCAAAAATGGTCAATAATTGTCAAACTTTTTGAAAAATGGTCAAAGTTTTTGAAAATTTGTCAATAATGGTCAATAATTGTCAGAACCTGTCAAAAATGGTCAAAAATTGTCAATAATTGTTAAAATTTGGAAAAATGGTCTGAAATGGTCAAAATTTTTGAAAAATTGTCAAAAATGATCAATAATTGTCAAAACTGTCATAATTGGTCTATAATTGTCAAAAATGGTCAATAATTGTTAAAATTTAAAAAAATAGTCAAAATTGTCAAAAATTTTGAAAAAATGGTCAATAATTGTCAAAAATTGTCAAAATATTTGAAAAATGGTCAAAAATTTACGAAAAATTGTCATTCTATTGTGCATAAGAAGCAAGCTCCTATCGGCGGTCCGAGGACCGCTCATCTTTTCTTTTTGTTTTACTAACCATAAAAATAAATATTAAGTTACTTTACTAGTATTCTTTAAATGTGTGTAGTTGTAGAAAAAGTATAGTGTGCAATATGTGGGGAAAGTACTTTTCTCACAATATACTATTTCCTACGATCACTACCCAAAGTAGGCTTTTGCACACTCAAATCTAACCGCAAAGTTGATGTTTTCCGTGATCTGTCATAATTTGACATTATTTCCGCTCTAGAGCGTACTTTTCCGCTCGCCTGTATTCATTTACAATAAACTAAAGGTAGTAAATAATAGGTATATTAAAACAAAATGTAGGGCAGTCTGAATATTTTAGTTGAAATTTGAAGATATTTCGAACGAAATTAAACCTTATTTTATAAAATTTACCTAGTAAAAATATAACAGTCAGAAGGTAGGCAATACATTATACATTACCTAGATGCAATAGTCATTGCTTATTTAAGTATTTTGTGCAAATAGTAGATTATGAAATTAATGAAACGTTATTATTTAATTTTTAGTTTATAAAAAAGTTGTCTGTTTATAAATAGCTATTTGAAAAATGGATAGTGACAGTGAATTTTCAAGCAGACCTCCAGATATAGCAGATTTGCTAAAAATATAACTCTTAATCTTCTGCCAACTAAATCCAGAGGTGAATACGAAAAACAATACGATATTTTCATGGATTGGTGCAGCTCAAAGAAAATTAAAAAATATTCGGGGAATGTATTGCTGACTTATTTTGGCGAAAAATCCAAAACTCTAAAATCTTCAACCTTGTGGTCACAATATTCGATGCACTTTGCAAGTAAAAAAGTGTATTTTTCATGTTTTTTTAAAAATTATTTGTCTAAAAATAATGTGATCGTAGAAAAAATCTTGTATGCAATTCGAGCAGAAAGTGCGTTGCCGCTTTCGGCAAGCGGCAAAGTATCACTTTCCGCTCTTAATACACAAATAGCTATTTCCTCCCTAGGAAGGAAAAGTAAAAGTGAGGTTATGGTACGACATCAATGAAATAACTCATACGGCATTGACGACCTAAACTATATTCTACTATATAAGTATAAATTTTATCGTTTAATTAAAGAACACCCTGTATTTTGCAAAATGGTAGAAATCAGTAAATTGTTATTTTATTTTAACGATTTTTACATTAATAATTTGACTTTAGCAATACGTTATGTTCATGATTCCGCAAAACATGCCTACGAGTCTCGGTAGCGCAACGCGTTGGAGCACAGCTCACTGTAGGTGTTGGATCGAATTCTGGCGAGGACAATTTTTTTTCTATTTTTTTAATTCTTTCATAAATAAATTATTTAAAAATGTCTTGTTATTTGAGGGAGGCGGAAAAATAATATGTATAACATGGGAGTAAAGTGCCTTTTCCTCCCTTGAATGATTACTGCCCTCCGCTAAGCGTCGGGCAGTAAACTTCATCCTCGGGAGGAAAAGTTGTACTCTCCTCCCTTGTTATACAAATAGCTATTTCCTACAACCACTATACAAAACACGCTTTTCTACACAAATTTTTATACGCAAAGCAGACCCTTTCTTAATTTATTTGATAACCGTTGGAAAAGTAACGCGAAAAGTACCCGCTATGACACTTTTCCGCACCAAAACGTCAAGCACAGCTACTACATATGACCTGTCAACTTTTTTTGACAATTCAACATATTTATTGTAGCGAATTTCTGGGAGAGCAAATTTTGAATTTATTAATTATAAAAAAATTAACCTATTCAGCATTATTTTGGTCATTGTTTTCGACTAACTTCAGCTACCTACCATTTTAGTAAATTCAGGCGGAGACTTATTCAACATTGAAGCGACATGGTGGATGGCGCTCAAATACAGTGACGGAAGAATATAGGTATTGACGATTCGATCTCAAACAAAAAAATTGAAATTGCCAGTTAAATCGAAAAATCTACTATACCTGGGGTTTCTAATTCATATATTATTCCTAATGTAAAACAAGCACCAACATAATGCGCTGACAAACACTAATATTACAATTAATGAAAACTTATTATACAAAAAATATACACCAGGCATAACAATTCAAAATTGTTCAAATTTCACATTTAACTGATTTTTCTATATTTCAAAGTTTAAATAAAATACTGTTTTTCTTTCATTAATAAATGTGGTGGTAGAAAGAATATTCTGTACAACTTGTACGCAAAGCACTTTTTGTACAAACTACTATTCGATCGTGCAAAAAGTGACTATTTTTTGCACTATGTACTGTGCCAAAAGTTTAATTTTTTGCACTAGTGCAAAAACTACCTTACTTTTATGCACTAGTGCATAAAGAAACGTCAAAACATATTTAGTTACTTTATTACTTGAATTTGTGATCAAATTTCAAATCATGAAAAAGTAGGTACCTACAAATACAAAAATCCGCTTGAAAGGTAGCGATGAAATAACACAGAATAGAATAGCTATTTGAGTATCAAGAGCAGAAAGTAGTACTTTGGCAGTCGAGACAGAAAGTTGCCGCGCGACGCGTCAGCGGAGCGCGGCAATCTGTCGAGACTACCAAAGGACTTTCTGCTCGAAATACACACAAGATTTTTTCTACGATCACACCAAAATAAAATTAATTTTTTATTAAAAACGTCTTACTTTCATTACAATATTGGAAGTTTATTTGACATATTAAGCCTACTATTTGAAGACAAAAGATTAATTGTGTATGTTGTGTTTCCTACTTATAACAATAGACTTTATGATTTAAAGATTTATGATTTAAAGATTTATGATTTTATGGTTGTAGGAATATTGTAGCTCATTAAATAAATTACAACTTTTTAAAATTTTATTTGAACGGAATACAAAACGATAATAAACAAACATACCTTTTACTTATTAACTAAATTAAAATTAAAGGTACAATTTTGGTAATTTTTTATGTTTATGCCTGAGGTAGATGTCTCTGAAAGGTGAGAAAATGTCAAATCTTTCTGGTGGCAAGTATTAATGTTGATTCCAGATGTTGATGGCTCTGAGGGGTTCTGGCATTTGAACTGAAACTTGACCAGATATTTTTTTAAGTACTTACTGACTTATAGTATAGTATTTTATGCAACGATCATGTAATGATAGCCATTAAGACACGAGCATGTTGTAGGATACGAAACGAGCCGCAGGCGAGTTTCGTATATAATATGCGAGTGTATTAATGGCCATTACATGAAAGTTGCATACAATATTTTTTCTACTCCGATTAATAAGAATTATTTAATTAATAATTATCATATATAGTTACTTTTGAAAATCAAAATTATTTGACAGCTGTCAAATTAAGTGTCACCTAATATAATTAATTTCATAAAGGTCAACCAGGTATCCATGACTATATTAAATATTGTGCGAATGTCGCATTCCTATTGGCTTAAAAATCTGTATCATAATGAAAATTTGTTTCATAATGAATATCATTATGATACAGATTTTAGTCTTTTAGTAAGTATATTATAAAACAGGAGTAGAAAATAGTATATTATGCAATGAGCACAAAATGATGCCCATTTTGCACGAGTATGAAATTTGCAGCACGAGCCGAAGGCAAGTGCTGCAATTCATACGAGTGCAAAATGGCCATTTTGTTGCGAGTTGCATACTATACTTTTTCTATGACAACATATCGTTCACGTTTAATACATGCATACATTGCAAAAACTTTGAAACAAATAAACTGATAATATTTCATTTCATTTCATTACATACTCTTCGATATCCGGTAATAAATTCAGTGTTGTTACCTTCGCTTCTTCTATTATGTTCGGAGGTGTCAAATCTAAGTCAATATCACTATCAGTTTCCATTTTAATTAATAGTTTTTATAGAAAACAACTATGAAATTACTCGTTACCTACTAAAACTTTGACAGAAACGATCTGCTGACATTTCATCAATTTGTCGCTGGACGTCATAATTTGACAAGCCGTAGTCGTCTTGATTTTAGAGTGAACCTATACCTAACACGAAATATTTCATTTCGCATTTGTTGCTTAGCAACTTGCCTAGCAACCGATGCAAAAATGAAATTCTGTACAAAAAGTGCTTGTTTATGATTGAAGTTACGGTTATAAAATGAACATTTATCGAGGTTGTCGTAGAAAAAAATATTAATACAATTACACAGGACAGAACTAGCTCAAAAAATATTTCAGTGACAATGCACTAGGTTCTTTCTTTGACATAGACATACTTGATTCTTATAATCAGTAAGTTATTTGCAAGTATGTTGTGTTGCCTACCTATTGCCATTGTTTGTACTTAGCAGTTTCCAGATTGCAGTTTCGTGTACCTATGTACGTAGGCAACACTTATTACATTAATGTCAGATATTTTTTAGATTTCCCTATTTCTCATTAAATTATTACGGAAAATACTGTTGGATGCTTTAACATATTAGAAAATCAACTAAAATATTTATTTATTCTACAGTTTATATTAAAATAACTACTAGCTCTCTTTTATCTATAAATAAAATTAGGCGTGCGCCAAAGTTACTTTCTGCTTAAGAGCGCCAATAATGTCAAATTATGACAGCTCGCGGAAAACATCAACTTTGCGGTTAGATTTGAGTGTGCAAAATCCTACTTTGGGTAGTGATCGTAGGAAAAGATTTTTTTTACTCTGATTTTATAAAATTTAATATTTCTACTTCTTCATCTAGTTACCTATGAATGAAAATTGTACTTGAACTGTCACTGTCAGATTAAATAATGTAATAATTTTCGTGTTACATCTGAATTCGTTTCAAATTATTAGTTTAAAAATTTAATAAGTTGTAAGTTTGTTAAACATGTTCAATTCGGATAGTGAGGAAGAAACTATTACTTTCTGTACTCCTCCAGATTTAGTTGAAACAGCAAATGAACCAACCGCAGATTTACTATCCGATAAATCTAAAAAAATTTATGAAATTTGTTATAAACGGTGTGAGACTGTTGTTCCAGTGGTAAAATTGTACAATAACATAGTAGAATAATATCAATTTTACTTTATTTTATATTTTTTCTACAATCATTAATAAAAGTGACGTTTGTCAACATGACAAACATAAACATTCAAATCGACGCCATTTTCAGTCCATTTGCTTGATTGCAGAAAAAATAGTGTATGCAACACATGCATAAATTGTCTTTTTTTCACTCATGGAATTGACGCATTCGCCTGCGGCTCATGCGTCAACTTTTCCACTCGTGAAAAAAAGCACCACTTTATGCACTAGTTGCATAATAGTTATTTATAATACAAGTGTGTGAAGTGATACTTTTGCGCACGAGTTGCGAAAATGAAAGGCACGAGCGTAGCTAGTGCCTTTTTTCGCAACGAGTGCGCAAAAGTAATTCACGCATGAGTATCATACAATGTTTTATCTACGACCACATTAAAAATACTTTCCCTTAATTATATATAACATAACCTCTCCTTTTAATAATTGTGTTTGAATTATTGCCTTCCTTCATCATAAGATATTCGTTATCTGGTGCTCCATTTATAAAATCCAAAATCTGTTCCCTTGTGAAAATTTTTGATTTTTCTGGTTTATGGCTCTCTGATTGTCGTTTTAGGAAGGTACTAAGTTTATGAAATTTACTTATATCAATGTTTAAATTTTTAATTTATGGTAGTTTTCAACATTGAATAATGGGACCATAACGTTGATGATTTCCATTGACTTTTCCGAGAAATATGCAATAAGAACATTTTCCGTCTAATTTTTAATTTTTTTAGTGTTACACCAATCCAAAAAAAAGGTGAGCGGTCGTCGGACCGCCGACAGAAGCTTGCTTCTTATGCACAATAAAATGAACATTTTTCGAAAATTTTGACAATTACTGACCATTTTTGACTATTTTTTCAAATTTTAACAATTAGTGTCCATTTTTGACAATTCTTATTGACCAATTTTGACAATTATTGACCAATTTTGACAATTATTGACCAATTTTGACAATTTTTCAAAAATGTTGACCATTTTAGACCATGTTTCCATATTTGAACAATTATTGACAATTTTTGAGCATTTTTGACAGGTTTTGACAATTATTGACCATTTTTGACAATTTTTCAAAAATTTTGACAATTTTTAACAATTACTGACCATTTTTGACTATTTTTTCAAATTTTAACAATTAGTGTCCATTTTTGACAATTCTTATTGACCAATTTTGACAATTATTGACCAATTTTGACAATTTTTCAAAAATGTTGACCATTTTAGACCATGTTTCCAAATTTTAACAATTATTGACAATTTTTGAGCATTTTTGACAGGTTTTGACAATTATTGATCATTTTTGACAATTTTTCAAAAATTTTGACAATTTTTAACAATGATTGACCATTTTTGACAGTTTTTTATAATTATTCACTGAACACTGTTTACACTAACACTACATCAACACTAACACTTTATAGTTTACCTTCAGTCTCTGAAGAAGATAACTTGGTTATCGAAACGCGCGTAAGATAGTGAAAGTGTTGGTGTAGTGGTAGTGTAAACAGTGTTCAGTGTCAAGTATCGCCAACAGTTCCAAAATTCCCAACTTATTTATAATTATTGACCATTTTTTGAAAATTTTGACAAGTTTTGACGATTTTTCGAAAATTTTGATCATTTTCCAAAAATTTTGACAATTATTGACCATTTTTTCAAAAATTTTAACAATTTTTCCAAATTTTAACAATTATTGACCATTTTTGACAATTATTTACCAATTTTGACAGTTTTGACAATAATTGATCATTTTTGACAATTTTTCAAAAATGTTTACAATTTTTGAACATTTTTGACAATTATTGACCATTTTTGACAATTATTGATCAATTTTGACAGTTTTGCAAATTATTGATCATTTTTGACAATTTTTCAAAAATTTCAACCATTTTAGAACATTTTTTCAAATTTTAACAATTATTGACCATTTTTGATAATTATTGACCAATTTTGACAGTTTTGACAATTATTGACCATTTTTGAAAATTTTCCAAAAATTTTGACCATTTTAGACCATTTTTCCAAATTTTATCAATTATTGACCATTTATGACAGGTTCTGACAATTATTGACCATTTTTCAAAAATTTTGACCATTTTTCAAAAATATTTACAATTTTAAATAATTAATGACCATTTTTGACAGTTATTTATAATTATTGACCATTTTTTCAAAATTTTGACAATTTTTGACCATTTTTCCAAATTTTAATAATTATTGACCATTTTTGACAGTTTCTGACAATTATTGACCATTTTTACAATTTTTCATAAATTTTGACAATTTTCAACAAATATTGACCATTTTTGACAGTGTTTTATAATTATTGACCATTTTCTCAAAATTTTGACAATTTTTGACCATTTTTCCAAATTTTAATAATTATTGACCATTTTTGACAGTTTCTGACAATTATTGACCATTTTTACAATTTTTCATAAATTTTGACAATTTTCAACAAATATTGACCATTTTTAACAGTTTCTGATAATTATTGACCATTTTTGACAACTTTCAAAAATTTTTACCATTTTTGACAGTTTTTGACAATTTTTGACAGATTCTGACAATTATTGACCATTCACGTTTCACACTTGTTAATGACAGTACAAAATTATTACAATTACAGAACCTTTGACAGAAAACAAAACACAAAATTATCTAAGGTAACTTAATTAATAAACATATAAAAAAGAGTGTTATAACGATTATCGCATTTAAAAAGCATTGTACTTTTTCGCATTCTTTTGGGTGTTATAATGAAACTTACATTTACAAAGCATTGTTCTTTTTCGCACGCTTTAGACGTATGTATAAAATGTAATTTCACGTATTTATATGAGTTTGTAAATGCTTAATTTTAATGGTGGTCGTAGATAAATAACTATTATGACATTAACGTAATCATCTTAAAACATTGACACAACAACTAACTAAAAACATTAGATTACTAACCAATGATATATTCTAACACAATCTCATGTCAAACAATTAATAAAATCACTGTAATCTTCTTAATTCTAATTATTCAGCACAAAATGAATGTTTTGGTCTAACCAATGGCTTAGTAAATATATCAGCTGGCATTTCTTCCGTAAGCAGATAAAGCACCGATATTTCCTTTTTATCAACCAGCTCTCGCACGTAATGATATTTAATGGAGATGTGTTTAGTACGATTGTGAAAAACTGGATTGTACACAAGCTTGTTTGCTCCTTGATTGTGGTTATAGACCACAATTGACTCACATTCTTTGTATAGCTCATTGAATAATCCTTTAACATACATAACTTCTTTTACTCCTTCAGCTATTGCCATGTATTCTGCTTCAGTTGTACTTAGTGCAACACTTTTTTGCTTTCAAGATAGCCAGCTAATATCAGCTCCAGCATATGTCAGCACAAAACCGGTGTATGAACAACGATCTTCTATGCAACTACCCCAGTCGGCATCAACATAACCTTGAATAGGTTTCCTGCTCTCCTGGAAACATAGAGCGAGAAGACAAAGAAAGCTCTTTTATCGCACGCTGGTTACCAGCGCGATAGAAGCTGATTTTTGAACATAAAGAAAGCTAGTTTCGTTCATTATATTTCAAAATGTCGAGTACCTCAAGTGACGAAATATGTTTGGTGGAAAATGTTTCTTTAAAAATGAAAAGAAAGGCTGGTGTTCATCATATAAATCGTGGTAGAAAAGAGTATGGAGAGTATCATCATATATTTGTGCAGTTAAAAACCCATCCAAATAGATTTTATGAGTATGTAAGAATGAAATTCGAGACGTTTGAATATATTCTGAAAAAAATTGGAAGGTGCAGCGACATTTCTGTCGGTGCTCAACCTTCTTGGGGTTCCCTCCGTGCAGGTGCTCAATTGAGGGTGCTTTCCTGCAGGAGCAGCCGGTTCCTTGCCTTTGTTCAAGGCGGATCCCTTGGCGCCCGCCGCAGGAGGTGTCCTTGCCCCTGCTGTTGGAGGCGGAGTGGAGGAAGAGGGGTGCACTTGTAGTTGCTGCCGCCCCTGTCTCTTTCGCGCTCTTCCCCTTTTTGGCCCCGGCACCGCAAATGCGCTTTCGCCTTGGCCTTTGTGTATCTTCACGAGGTGATCTTCCATGTCCAGCCTCATTCTGAGCAGTAGCTTGGGGTGGACATTTCTGTACCTCCCCAGCTATTGCCTTTGATTGAGGTGAGCACTTCTGTCCAGCCTCGGGATTTATTTTTGTTTTTTTTTTGAGTCCATTGTGTACCCACGAGTGTGTCGACAGATCAGTTTGGAACAGCTGAAGTCTGGAAGTCGCATGGAGCCTTATTCTGTTTCCTACAAAAACTAACATTCTGCGAAAAGGAGTAACTATTGACGACTTTGCAACAATTGAAGTTTATGAACAGCCTACGAAACATGGTATTCCAGAAGAAAATGTAGCCCATATTAGAGCCATGCTTCCTTACCTCACAAATGAAGCAAAGGAATAGTATTCACAGCTTCTGGGCTAGAATGCATCTGTGTATTGTTTGACATATTCGTTTTTTATTGTAACGAACGTGTTTTAATGTTTTATTCATGCCTATTACAAAACTTTTATTGATTTTATCGCCATCTATTAACAAATAACCGAAGTATATACATTTGTAGTAGAAAACTAATTAAACTCTTAAGATGAAAGTAAGATATATATACAGGGGAATCTTCAAAAACATAATGGAAGATAGTTACAAAGAACTAAAAAACATTCACAAGAAATTTTATTCTTCTTTTTTCAACAGAGCTCAGTAAAATATTTTTGAGCTAGATTTATAGTCATAGAATTCGAAAAAAAAATTATCGAAGGAACTTAAGATCCAAAAAACTATTATCTAGGAATTTATTGATCTGTAAAGAAATGCGACGCAGTAAACTCTCTAAAACTCTCCAAGTTACCGCTGTATAAAATTTTGAAAAATGGTCAATAATTGTCAAAAACTGTCAAAGTTTTGAAAAAATGGTTAATAATTGCCAAATATTTTCAAAAATAGACAAAAATTTGGAAAAATGGTTAATAATTGTCAAAAATTGACAAAAACTGTCAAAATTTTCAAAAAATGGTCAATAATGATAAAAGACTGTCAAAAATGGTCAATAATTGTCAGAATCTGTAAAAAATTGTCAAATATTTTAAAAAATGGTCAAAAATAGTCAATAATTGTTAAAATTTCGAAAAATGATCAAAAACTGTCAAAATTTTTGAAAGTTGTCAAAAATGGTCAAATAATTATAAAAAAATGTCAAAAATGGTCAATAATTGTTGAAAATTGTCAAAATTTTTGAAAAGTTGTCAAAAATGTTCAATAATTGTCAGAACCTGTCAAAAATGCTCAAAAATTGTCAAAAATGGTCAATAATTGTTAAAATTTGGAAAAATGGTCTAAAATGGTCAAAATTTTTGAAAAATTGTCAAAAATGATCCATAATTGTCAGAACTATCAAAATTGGTCGATAATTGTTGAAATTTGAAAAAATAGTCAAAAATTGTCAAAATTTTGAAAAATTGTCAAAAATGGTAAACAATTATAAAAAACTGTCAAACTTTTTGAAAAATGGTCAAAGTGTTTGAAAAATTGTCAATAATGGTCAATAATTGTCAGAACCTGTCAAAAATCGTCAATAATTGTTAAAATTTGGAAAAATGGTCAAAATTTTTGAAAAATTGTCAAAAATGATCAATAATTGTCAAAACTGTCAAAATTGGTCTATAATTGTCAAAAATGGTCAATAATTGTTAAAATTTAAGAAAATAGTCAAAAATTGTCAAAAATTTTGAAAAAATGGTCAATAATTGTCAAAATCAGGAATGGACAAACCGCAAGTGGCACAAACTCTCCACAATACAGTATAGGTATGTGCATTAAACTGCAAGTGGCACAAACTCTCCACAGTACAGCTAAATAAGGTTACACTGCAAGTGGTTCAAACTCTCCACAATACAGGGGGGTGGAAGGAGATATGGGTGACGTGAGAAGTCACCCTGTATCAGGAATGGACAAACCGCAAGTGGCGCAAACTCTCCACAATACAGTATAGGTATGTGAGTTAAACTGCAAGTGGCACAAACTCTCCACAGTACAGCAAAATAAGGTTACACTACAAGTGGCTCAAACTCTCCACAATACAGGGGGGTGGAAGGAAATATGGGTGACGTGAGAAGTCACCCAGTATCAGGAATGGACAAACCGCAAGTGGCGCAAACTCTCCACAATACAGTATAGGTATGTGCGTTAAACTGCAAGTGGCACAAACTCTCCACAGTACAGCTAAATAAGGTTACACTGCAAGTGGTTCAAACTCTCCACAATACAGGGGGGTGGAAGGAGATATGGGTGACGTGAGAAGTCACCCTGTATCAGGAATGGACAAACCGCAAGTGGCGCAAACTCTCCACAATACAGTATAGGTATGTGAGTTAAACTGCAAGTGGCACAAACTCTCCACAGTACAGCTAAATAAGGTTACACTGCAAGTGGTTCAAACTCTCCACAATACAGGGGGGTGGAAGGAAATATGGGTGACGTGAGAAGTCACCCAGTATCAGGAATGGACAAACCGCAAGTGGCGCAAACTCTCCACAATACAGTATAGGTATGTGCGTTAAACTGCAAGTGGCACAAACTCTCCACAGTACAGCAAAATAAGGTTACACTGCAAGTGGTTCAAACTCTCCACAATACAGGGGGGTGGAAGGAGATATGGGTGACGTGAGAAGTCACCCTGTATCAGGAATGGACAAACCGCAAGTGGCGCAAACTCTCCACAATACAGTATAGGTATGTGAGTTAAACTGCAAGTGGCACAAACTCTCCACAGTACAGCAAAATAAGGTTACACTACAAGTGGCTCAAACTCTCCACAATACAGGGGGGTGGAAGGAAATATGGGTGACGTGAGAAGTCACCCAGTATCAGGAATGGACAAACCGCAAGTGGCGCAAACTCTCCACAATACAGTATAGGTATGTGAGTTAAACTGCAAGTGGCACAAACTCTCCACAGTACAGCTAAATAAGGTTACACTGCAAGTGGTTCAAACTCTCCACAATACAGGGGGGTGGAAGGAGATATGGGTGACGTGAGAAGTCACCCTGTATCAGGAATGGACAAACCGCAAGTGGCGCAAACTCTCCACAATACAGTATAGGTATGTGAGTTAAACTGCAAGTGGCACAAACTCTCCACAGTACAGCTAAATAAGGTTACACTGCAAGTGGTTCAAACTCTCCACAATACAGGGGGGTGGAAGGAGATATGGGTGACGTGAGAAGTCACCCTGTATCAGGAATGGACAAACCGCAAGTGGCGCAAACTCTCCACAATACAGTATAGGTATGTGAGTTAAACTGCAAGTGGCACAAACTCTCCACAGTACAGCAAAATAAGGTTACACTACAAGTGGCTCAAACTCTCCACAATACAGGGGGGTGGAAGGAAATATGGGTGACGTGAGAAGTCACCCAGTATCAGGAATGGACAAACCGCAAGTGGCGCAAACTCTCCACAATACAGTATAGGTATGTGAGTTAAACTGCAAGTGGCACAAACTCTCCACAGTACAGCTAAATAAGGTTACACTGCAAGTGGTTCAAACTCTCCACAATACAGGGGGGTGGAAGGAGATATGGGTGACGTGAGAAGTCACCCTGTATCAGGAATGGACAAACCGCAAGTGGCGCAAACTCTCCACAATACAGTATAGGTATGTGAGTTAAACTGCAAGTGGCACAAACTCTCCACAGTACAGCTAAATAAGGTTACACTGCAAGTGGTTCAAACTCTCCACAATACAGGGGGGTGGAAGGAGATATGGGTGACGTGAGAAGTCACCCTGTATCAGGAATGGACAAACCGCAAGTGGCGCAAACTCTCCACAATACAGTATAGGTATGTGAGTTAAACTGCAAGTGGCACAAACTCTCCACAGTGCAGTAGGATTGGATGAATAGGAAATGCAACAACAAATTAATGTTCTTAATAACGTTGAATATTAAAGAACTTTAAACAAAGTAATTATTAAAAATAATTAGCAAATATACTATACTCTATGTGATAAAATATCTTTTAAAATCAAATATCAAATAACAGGCAAAACTGAATTACTCTGTGAGATAGACTCACATATTTAACTCCTGATATGCACCACAATACACACTATATTTTAATAGATTTATTTGGCTCAAGTGAACACTAGTTATTTTCTAGAAACTAAATCTCAAATCGTTATTAAAATTTTCTTTCCCCTTTCGTGGCCTCGAAGACTACGTGACATTTTGATACTTTACTTATCTGTTTCAGACAATTGGTTGTTTGGTTGAGAAATGCATTTCTGAAATATTAGGGTATACCCATGATTTAATTCATTTTACTTGAAACGAAAACTATTTTAAGAATAACAGGGTGAGAAAAAAAATGGTCTTACAACTATAGTAAAACACTTTAAATACAAATAATATGATAATGTTATTAATCATTTTTCGCAAACCAAAGACCGTAGAATTCCGTTAATATATAAAAAAAGTTAATAAAATTAATTAAAAAAATATGAAAAATTTCAAAAAAAATAAAAAACAAAAAAAATTTGTTGGCAAGAAAAACTCTATAACTCGACGTTGGTTCTTGCTGGGCAACAATTAATTTTGTCACTGAAGTAGCTGGTACGGTCGCTGCGCAAAGGTTAAATTAATTGGCTGAATAGAGTATATTTTTACGAAAACGTTTCATGTCCAGCATGAGCCGCCACTGCAAGCAAGCTAACTTTCCGTTATCAATATCAATTTACCCATAACCTAAGTTATCAGTAGATAACTCCCACAAACATATATATATATAACCTCCCCAGTTTAAAATAAACACTTCAACGAGTTCACTGGCCGACTTAAGTAAAACTACGTGTGGGGACTCGATTCAACCGTAGAATTTAACATAAACGGCATTGATAACATTTCAAGTTCAAGTTCGAAAAAGCAAAGATCAACGTCGCATCTCAAATCCACACCTAATTGCATTTCAATAACTAGTTTTACGCGTTATAGTTGTATATTCATTACAATTCACTCTTGTCGGTATGTTTTGTTTTAAATAACTATGATAAGTAGTTCGTGTCTATGTGAGAGAGAGGCTTCATTTACAATTTAAATTAAGTGGAAAGTATTTTTCGTTTGTCGCAGACTATGAGGTGAGTGGTTATTTTGTCGTTAAAAAATTTCCGAATTTATGAACTTTTGTGGAGCATTTTATTTTACTGATAGCATTTAGTAAATAAATAAAATTTTATACACCCGTACTAATTTCAGTAACAATGGAACCCTTAACCCATTTAGCGATAAACACTGATAAAAGATTATAAAGATAAGTAATCGTTAAACAAAATATAAAACGTATAACGGCTATTTGATTGTAGTTTATTTAATTTCAGTATGTGACGAATGGAAATAGAAAATGTACAAAATCAACCAAAAACTGTTGCCGATAAAGGCCCATTACTTCTTTTTTATGGCAGGTACGTTTGTAGAAATCAATAGAAATATTTTTTACACCTTTTTTTTTCTTCCAGCAATGGGTCCGATTCTTCCACAGCTTCCAGTTCTTGGTAAAGAATTGGGAGTATCTTCCGTAGTAATTGGAACAATTACCGGAATATTACCATTAATATTTCTCGTCGCCAAACCAGTTTTCGGTCTTATAGTAGACATTTTTAGAAATTATAGAAAAACAGTTTTCATTGGACTCATTGTTATAATGATAGTATCCTTTGCTTTATTGAACTACGTACCTCCACAACCGAATTTGAAAATCGAATTAAAAAAAGTGAACGGAACTACTTTGAAAGAATGTACGTCCGCGGTAAGTACAATAAATGTATACGACGGGGAGTCACACAATATTTAGGCGCGTTGAGCACTTTTTTTAGGTGAAGAAAAAACAAGGATTTTTTCGTCATCGTCACACTTTTATGCAACACCTAGGGTTGAATAATACCGCGCCCTCAAGATAATATAGCTATAATTTTCTATTAGTACGGATCAGATTACATTTACATTTATATATTTATTTTAACAGATATCGCAAATGTAATTTTCTGCAGTGTCTCTTCCACTACATTCTTTGTGGATCCAGGATGAACAGACGCAGCAACGTTACGTCCGAATTCACCACATAGATTACTTATATAATTATTTTTCTCATTTTCTTTGTCTGAGTCTATCTCATCTTCATCATCATCATCATCATCATCACATAATTGTGCTAGGGGAATGTCATCTCTGCTTTCTTCTCTGCTAGAAATTAACACTTTTCTCTTCACAGATTTTCCTTTTACATGTTTTCCTTTACTTTTTTTTCTCTTCTTTCTCTCCTTATCTTCTAGCTGTTCTTTCAGGGGCGTGGCGGTCAAAATTTGGGAGTGTTGTTTCTTTGAACGACTTTTGATTTTTGGAATTTTTTGGAGCACTGGACTCAATACATCCAAAATATTACTACTGGTGCTGGCAATGGGTTCGGTGTGATTTGTAACATGCGTAGTGAGTGATTTCGTTGCTATGTCATTGTTGGAGGAATTTTCGTTTCGAGTAGTTGAGTCTTCAACGATTGGGTCTGAAATAAAATCATCATCATGAAACACGTAGGGATTTATGGGATGAATGCCAGTCACTTCGAAACCTTTTACTGCTTTGTCCATCGAAGCTACTCTCAAATAAGCTTTGTTGAAAATTGAAGCCAAAACATCATGAGTAATTTTTTCATATGGATTGCTTTTCATATATAAGTCACATTCTCTATTATAAGCTGACTTCAGTGGACCGAAGAAAGTGACATCTAGCGGCTGCACCCTATGTTGAAGGCGGCAGAGAAGGGTAAAGTGAGGGCAGCATGGCTGGGGAGATTGATATGTAATGTGAAAGGGCCGGGAGAGTGGAAGAGGAGGATAATTGGTAGGACGGTAGAGCAGAGTAAGCTGTATGGTGCGGAGGTGTGGGGTGGAAGAGCGGGGGTGAATGCGAGGGTTAGGCCACTTCTGCGGGTGCAGAGAGAGATACTGCTGAGGGTGGTGCAGGGGTACAGGACAGAGGGTGGGGGGTGGACTGGTGCTGGCAAGGTCCTACCCATTGGACGTGATGGCTAGAGCTAGGAACAAATGCTGGAGGGGTGCGACCAGAAGAGGAAGTACAGAAATGGAGAGAAGGTGGGAGGATTATGAGGGAGCGATTGGGAATAAGAGAGATTGGATGGACCGGAAATTCGGGGAGGTGAACTACTTCTTGACACAGGTGCTCACTGGTCATGGGTCGAGAGTAAGGTACCTCCACAAGATTGGGAAAAGAGAGACTAGAGTGTGCGAGAGGTGTGAAGTGGAGGATGATGTGGGGCATGTGTTTAGATGCTGGAGGAACGAGGAAGTGCTGAAGAAGTTGGAGGTGAAACTAGGGGAGGCGGTGTACTGGGAGAAGATGGTGGAGATAATGTTGAGGGAGGAGGAGGAATGGATGGAGGTGAGTGGAGTAGTAGAAGGCATGGTTAGGGGGAGAGGACTCGATATGGCATGAGAGATAGGAGGAAGAAAATGGCGGTGTGAGCGGAGAGTGTTCGAGGGACCGCCGCCCGTCTCGAAGTATGCTTGGGTAGTGATTCCTAGGCGGGGGTAACGGCGAGTTTGAGGTGGGTTTGGTTGGTAGGCGTCCCCTTGGGGATGAGTCCAACACTGTTTGGGTCCTGGACCCATTCGAACATGAGTTTCCCATCTCGGCCCGGAAAAAAAACCATATGAGAAGTGTGCGGAAGCAAAGATAGCATATGGATCCCATTTTCCCGGCAAAATTGATAAGATTTTAATGACAAGTGATTAGCATGATTATCGAGAATTAGTAGAATAGGGTTTTCAGTTGTTGCATTAATATTTTTGGCAAAGTGACGAAGCCATTTCTCAAAAAGTTCTTCGGTAGGTCACTTTCGCGCGGAGAGGGGTTTCTCGGTCGCAAGGGCGATCACGTGATGCACACAGCCATAGTTTTCTATAGGAAGATATTTAGTTACACTGGGGCGCGGTATTATCAACCGCGTGGTATTATCCAACCCTCCCCTAATATTTTTGGTTATGCAACACAGTTAACAATCAAGCGTATACAGAGTGTCCAGAAACTCTCCTGCCAAACGGAAACTACAGTTAAAGCCTGTTCATAGTTATAAGAAAGTAAATTAAACGGATTATTGAAGGGTAGCTATTAACTAACAATGACATGAAATTTATTACCCGATTTTCGTAGTTTTAGAGCAGGTAGGCTATGGTCCGTACCCATTTAAAATCTTTATCCTATACTTTATCAAGGGGTACTTCCTAATAGGATTCAGTCAGTCACTTTCTTATATCTATGAACAGGTTTTACTAGAGGTGATGTTAAGTCGATTTAGCTCAAATTACCTTAATCCGAAAATGCTTCCTAAGCTACAGCCCTTTGAAGAAGACGTCCTCATATGAGTTTTCTTCAAATTGTTCAAAAATACCGTTATTTAAAATATTCAAACTTGGTATAATCAATAAACAATTGCAAACCAGTCGTTCGCTGTAAATAAATTTTTTTCAGATCCATCACAAGCGTGTCAGTCGTGGGGACCAACAGGTATTTTTATTAAAAAAAATTTTATTTTCAAGTTTTTTATGTATCCGACACCGAATTTGGAGAATTCAAGATAATTTTCATAAAAAATGTTCTCTTCTTTCAAATCGATATCATGAACCGTTTTCGAGAAAAATAAATTTATACTTTTTGTGTATCTTACATAAAATCATGTTGGATTATAAAATTGTATCTGTAATATCAAGTTGGCTTTGAAAAATCAACAAAATCTGACAATGTGTCAAATTATTTTGATTCTAAACAGTTATTATTGTTATTGTGTGTGAAAGGTAAAAAATAGTAATTATGCGCCAAGGTAGAAAAGTGAGGTATTATTGTCGAGGTCCATTAAAGACCGAGAAGCGAAGCTTCGAGGTCTTTAATGGATCCGAGACATCAATACACTTTTCTACCGTGGCTCATATAGCATTTTTTTCACTACTTCACTACTGGCATTTTATTTTTTTAAATATTAGTTTGTCGACTTCCGTTTCACATGACATGACAGCTGTGCACAAGTTAACCTCACATTCTGTCAAATGGATTGAGATTTAGTTATAATCAAGTAGGCTCTGTATTTTTCTACCTTGGTTAATAATGAACAACTTTACTACCTCAACAAAAGTCAATAAAGTTAGGTTTAGAGACGACTAGTGAAAAATAATAGTTAATTAGATCAAAATGGTTTATTTCTCGAATAATACTATGATATGCATTTAGTTTATGGGGAAGTACAATGTAACGCTCGTGCAGCAGAGCGAAGATATGCGGAAAAATTTCCAAACAGAAGGCATCCTGCTCGCGCAACATTTGTAGCCGTACACCAAAGATTAAGAGAAAGTGGCTCAGTAGTACCTAAAAATACTGAAGCTGGTAGACGACCTGATGTGACAATGGAATACGAAGACGATATTTTGATTGAAATCGAAAATAATCCTGAGGTTAGCACCAGAAGACTCGCTGCTATGTATCCTGGCATTTCCAAGTCTTCCATATGGAATATTATTCATAAAGAAAACCTTCATCCTTTCCATTTTCAAAAAGTTCATGCCATGGTAGATGGTGATTTCCCTGCCCGCATAGATTTTTCAAACTGGTTGCGGAACAAAAAAAATCAGGATCCTAATTTCTTTTCCAATATTTTATTTTGCGATGAATCTACGTTTACCAGAGACGGAATTTTTAATTGACATTATGCACATCATTATAGTGATAATCCTCATGCAACAGTAGAGAAAAAGCACCAGCAAAGATTTAGTATAAATGTTTGGATAGGTGTAATCGGTAATCAGCTTCTGGGACCCGTAGAGCTTCCTAGCCGTTTAACAGGACAAGATTATCTTAATTTCCTACAAAATGTTTTACCTGATTTCATAGATGAGGTTCCCCTGATGATTAGAAATAATTTATGGTTCATGCACGACGGCTGCCCAGCTCATTTCAGTAGAGAGGTTCGTCAATATCTCGACAATAACTATCACGATAAATGGATTGGTCCAGTTAATTGGCCCCCAAGATCTCCAGATTTAAACCCCTGTGATTTTTGTATTTGGGGTTATTTAAAATCATTAGTCTATGCTGTTCCAATAGAAACCCGTAATCAGCTGTGGCAAATAATTCAAAACGCTTCTAATGAAATTATAAATAATGCAGGAATTTTTGCAAAAATTAGTCGATCTTTAAAGAAAAGAATAAATTTGTGTATTGAGACAAACGGTCGTCATGTAGAGCATCTGTTGTAAAATTAATTCTCTTAGTTCTGTAGGTAATTATCTCTAACTTTGTTTTTTTTTTAATGTTGATTGTTGTTTTATACCCTCACGAAATACATAAAATTAATTTAAAATTTCCAACACAATGTAAGCAACTAAATACTTTTGTTACCAGTATCTGTACATTTTGTTCAAAGTCAACTTGATATTACAGATATACAATTTTATAATCCAACATGATTTTATGTAAGAAACACAAAAAGTTTAAATTTATTTTTCTCGAAAACGGTTCATGATATCGATTTGAAAGAAGAGAACATTTTTTATGAAATTTATCTTGAATTCTCCAAATTCGGTGTCGGATACATAAAAAACTTGAAAATAAAATTTTTTTAATAAAAATACCTGTTGGTCCCCCCGACTGACACGCTTGTGATGGATCTGAAAAAAATTTATTTACCGCGAATGACTGGTTTGTAACTGTTTATTGATTATACCAAGTTTGAAGATTTTAAGTAACGGTATTTTTGAATAATTTGAAGAAAACTCATATGAGGACGTCTTCTTCAAAGGGCTGTAGCTCCCTTAGGAAGCATTTTCGGATTAAGGTAATTTGAGCTAAATCGACTTAACATCACCTTTAGTAACTGTAGTTTCCGTTTGACAGGAGAGTTTCTGGACACCCTGTATAGTATTGCAAATTTTTAAAAGGGATTCATTTATTGGTGTTTTCCCTTCTATCGGCAGTCGGACTATACGTTTTTTTTTATTTTTTAGGAAATTTTAAATGAAGAAAAATGTGACAGTCCAACAAAACAATTAATCTGCAACTCTGAATGTTTCTATCAAGATCAGTCGTTGCTTTTAACCATTCCAGAGAACAATTCAAATATTTCACAGAATAATTTTTGTAGATTAAACAATGAAACATCTTTAAACAATTGTGATTTGGTTTGTTATCGGGATTTTGAAAATGGACATAGCTGTTTATATAAAAAGCTCTCCTTTTGGGCTTTCGTTGTACTTATGTCTTTAGGTTCCATTGGATTCAACGTGGTGAATTCAATTAGCGACGCTATTTGCTTTGACGTTATAGGTCGGTTGAAGTAATAAATTAGTTTGTCCGAAAATAATTTTTTTTTCAATTTTAGGGCAGCAATTCGATTATGGCAAACAAAGAGTTTGGGGTACAATCGGATTTGGTTGTTCTGCGTTAATAGCTGGATACGCTGTGGATTATTTTTCTGGAACTTCTATTACGTATACACCAGCTTTAATTGTGATGATTATTTTTTCTGTGTTTGATTTGTTCGCTTGTATAAAACTGAAGGTGAGTTTTTTTTTTAAAGATATGAAACCGTTTTCAGTACTTTGTTTTAAACAAACGCTCTCGCAAAGTACTCAGAAAAACATGTTTTTCTTCTAGTAAATATTTCAGCTGCCGATAATGGAAGCTCCAGACAATATTTTTAAAGATCTGAAGGACTTGTTGAAGGATAAACGAGTCGTGGTATTCCTTACCTTCGCCGTTTTTGCAGGAATCGTTGATAGTTTTATCATATACTATTTATTTTGGTAAGAAAAAAGACACCGACAACGTTTAAAAATATAAATATTTAAATAATTTTAGGTATTTAGAGGATTTAGCTGAGATTTCTCAAACTACTAACGTAAAATTATTAGAAGGGATAATCGTAGCTGCCGAAACATTAGGTGGAGAAGTGATATTTTTCTCCATATCAGGTATTTTTTAAAATCCATATTAAAATTCATATAAAAATTAAAATTTCACTTTTTCAGGTATAATTTTAGAACGATTTGGACACGTCCATTGTTTCAGCATGTGCTTTATAAACTACGCCCTTCGCTTGGCTCTTATTTCAGTAGTACCATCACCCTGGTGGATAGTACCTATTGAATTCGTCTTCCAAGGACCAACATACGCTTTAACATACACCACTATAGTAGCATACGCTAACGAGCTAGCGCCTCCTGGAGGTTCTGCTACAATGCAGGGCATAGCTGCTGGAATGGACGATGGTTTTGGTAAAAACTATTCAAATTTTTAAGAGGAAAAAATTTATAAATATAATTTTTTTTAGGTTACGCTTTAGGAAGTTTTATGGGTGGAATTTTGTATAAATATATAGGCGGTAAACATACTTTGCAAGTCTTTAGTTTAATAGGATTGGTTTGTAGTGTAGTACATCTAGTACTGCACAAAACTATTATTAAACCTGAAGAATTAACGGATAAAGGAGAGTATAAATCTCCGGAAGATGCCATTAGAAGTACATAGGAGAAAGTTGAAAAAAATATGTATATTTTTGTTATGTTTGTGTATATATTAAATTTTTAATAAACTAGATAGTTTTTGATAATTATTGGCTGCTCCTCGTATAATGAATATATCACTTGGCTTGTAAAAAAATATTATAAATAATGGACAAGAAAAATATAACAAATGACCGGATCGTAAGATCGCGGCATCGTTTGTTGCGTTGGGGTCGGTAAAAGTTGGGGGTGAGTGATTTTATAATAATTGAGCACAATCGAAATAGCCTTACGTGTCGTGTTGTCACCTGGTGCGGCTCGATAATTTCTCACGGCTTATGACTCCACCACGGCCCTGTTCAATCATGAAATATACATTTTTATTGTTTTTACATTAACTGTTATCCTCTCAGTTCATCAAGACATGAATGGACAGGGGCGTATTTAAACATTTAAAAACATTGTCAATTTACAAAATATTACGTTACCCTAGAAGATGATGCCCAAAAAATAAAAATGCCCAAGAATATGATCTCTGAAAAATAAAATTACCCAGGAAGAATATACCCAAAAAATCAAATTTCCCAAGATGTCCAAAAAAAAATACCCAATAAGATGATGTCAAAAAAAATAACGAGTATCCAAGAAGACGCTGTCCAAAAAAATAAAAGTAGATTAGGGATAACGATGTATTTTTGATGATGAAAAAAGCGTAGGTGGTGTACAGAATTTTTTTAGGGGGTATCTACAACTTTAAATTTTTAAAAAAATTTATTAAATTTGGCATATTTCGTATATAATTTTAAAAATATTTAGGTTACTTTACATTTTTTTGATTTGGATTTACAATTGAATGAGTAAAAGAGATCACATAAATATCATTTAAAATGATCGGATCTTATTCCAGGTTCATGTTAAACCCGAATAAAACGAAAATAATCGTAAATATTAATCCTGGATTGGAGTGTTTTTTTTCGTGCATCTGATGGCAATTTAACGCCTATCATAGGGACGTAAAACGTAACGTACAAAAGTTGGGTAAAGTTGTGTAAAGATTGTGAACCGACGTTGGTTACATTTACACACCCATCATCGGCATCGTATCGCCCAACCTGATGGTGATATTACCATAGTCACTTGCCTGCTGTCAAATGGTGAGAACGCTATCAGGTGTTTCAAGCTCTAACTTTGTTATGGAAACAAAATTACCACTAAAATAATCGTTAATGTTATTAGGGTCATTAGATGCGACCTGGTGGCAATTTCCAGGGTGGAATCGGACTGTTTTTCATTTTTATTACACTTTATAAAAGTGCGTAAAATAACTTTAATATTAACTACTTTTAAAGAAATTGGGAATTTTTTAAAATATTTTTGACGTTTTTATTAAATGTGAATGTCGTTGCAGAAAATTGTTTAACAAGGTAAGAAACATGGAGTCTATATAAGGATATCGAACTCTATGTATTCCAATTTCTGGTCATGGTCGAGGGCGCCAGTTTAAAACCCGTACCATAACATCTGACGGCAGAACAATAAGAGCCAATCATAAAACTCTATTGGTTGCTAGCTCCTTTGACAGTTCGCAGTTCACGTGTAAGGTATGTGAGGTTAGGAAATAGAAATGGAACCTTTTTGTGGATAAGAAATCCGTCATAATAATCTCAAAATAACAATAAATGAGCTACAAAAAGTGAAAAAATAAACTACTTAGATAGACGATTTTGAGGACAGATTTTATCAATTTTCCCGTGTATGAGTTCGTTCTCCTTATCTAGTGTCCATGGTAAAAAGGGTGGGATTTTGCAAATTACGACTTTGGTTCATTGATTGATTGGTTCGGCACCACCAGTCAAAGACTTAAAGACCTCGGCACCTCAGCATTTAGGCTTTTTGTGCTCTTGGTTATACCGTTTATGTGAAGAGATCAGTAGCCCTTATCAGGCTCAACAGTCTTTTCACTAGGTCCTTATTGGAGAAATCCTTCCTTGGATACTCTAGGCCTAGGAGTCTATATCTCCAATGAGACAGTGCTTCTCATTCGAAGATAATGTGAGAGGCTGTTTCCTCCTCTTCCATGCACAACCGACAGATAGGTTCCTCCCTATATATGCTAGTTGTATGCATGATGTGCTTCCTTAGGGTACAGTGACCGGTGAGTAATCCCGCCAATTTCCTTATCTGGCCCCTGATGAGGTTTAATATTTAGTTAGTCAGCGACCCGAGGGTTTTTTGACCAGGAGTTTGCTGTGTTCCTGTTTTGGCACGTGTCTCCAGTACGTCTGATGTTTAGTTTGAATCCACCGAGATGTACAACGTCAGGAGATTTTGATATTCCAAATACTGGTTCAGGACCAGTGAATGCCGTTTCAGACCCTCTGCCTTTTCATTGCCTACAATACCCTTGTGCCCCGGGACCCACTTTAAGAGTTACTATATTGTGGTTTTCCAGGGTTAAAAGTCGGTCAGCTTCTCATCGCACCCGTTATGCACAGGCAAGCCTCTGAAGTTTTGATAGCTCCAGTTCGGCTTTCTCTGATCTGTTTTTGGCCACCAAACTAAGGCTCCATAGGTAACCGAATGGGTACACCTCAGTGGCGGCTCGTGAACTTTTTAAGAGAGGAGGCTAGACATAAAAATCGTCAAAATTTTTGAAAAATGGTCAAAAATTGTCAAAATTTTGAGAAAATGGGCAATAATTATTAAAAAAAACTGTCAAAAATGGCCAATAATTGTTGAAAACTGTCAAAATTTTTGAAAAATGGTCAAAAATTCTCAAAATTTTGAAGAAATGGTCAATAATTATAAAAAAAACTGTCAAAAATGGTCAATAATTGTTGAAAATTGTCAAAATTTTTGAAAAATTGTCAAAAATTAGTCAATAATTGTCAAAAATGGTCAATAATTGTCCAAAAATGGTCAATCATTGTCAAAAATTTTTAGAAAAATTTCGAAAAATGGTCAATAATTGTCAAAAATCGTAAAAAACTGTCAAAATATTTGAAAAATGTTCAAAAATTCTCAAAATTGAACAATAATTGTCAAAAGTGATCAATAATTGTCAAAAATGATCAATAATTCTAAAAAATTAATCAATAATTGTCAAAATTGGTCGATAATTCTCAAAATTGATCAATAATTGTCAAAAAAGGTCAATAATTATTAAAACTTTTAGAAAAATTGTCAAAAATTTCGAAAAATGGTCGATGATTGTCAAAAATCGTTAAAAACTGTCAAAATATTAAAAAAATTATCAAAAATGTTCAAAAATTATCAAAATTGATCAATAATTGTCAAAAATGGTCAATAATTTTCAAAACTTTTAGAAAAATTGTCAAAAATTTCGAAAAATGTTCAATAATCGTTAAAAACTGTCAAAATATTTGAAAAATTGTCAAAATGATCAATAATTGTCAAAAATGTTCAATAATTGTCAAAAAATGGTCAAGAATTGTCAAAACTTTTAGACAAATTGTCAAAAATTTCAAAAAATGGTCAATAATTGTCCAAAAATGGTTAATCATTATCAAAAATTTTAGAAAAATTTCGAAAAATGGTCAATAATTGTCAAAAATTGTTAAAAACTGTCAAAATATTTGAAAAATGTTCAAAAATTCTCAAAATTGATCAATAATTGTCAAAAGTGATCAATAATTGTCAAAAATGATCAATAATTCTAAAAAATTGATCAATAATTGTCAAAAATGGTCGATAATTCTCAAAATTGATCAATAATTGTCAAAAAAGGTCAATAATTATTGAAACTTTTAGAAAAATTGTCAAAAATTTCGAAAAATGGTCGATAATTGTCAAAAATCGTTAAAAACTGTCAAAATATTAAAAAAATTATCAAAAATGTTCAAAAATTATCAAAATTGATCAATAATTGTCAAAAATGGTCAATAATTTTCAAAACTTTTAGAAAAATTGTCAAAAATTTCGAAAAATGTTCAATAATCGTTAAAAACTCTCAAAATATTTGAAAAATTGTCAAAAATTGATCAATAATTGTCAAAAATGTTCAATAATTGTCAAAAAATGGTCAAGAATTGTCAACACTTTCAGACAAATTGTCAAAAATTTCAAAAAATGGTTAATAATTGTCAAAAATGGTCAATAATTGTCAAAACTTTTAGAAAAATGTCAAAAATTAGTCAATAATTGTCAAAAATGGTCAATAATTGTCCAAAAATGGTCAATCATTATCAAAAATTTTAGAAAAATTTCGAAAAATGGTCAATAATTGTCAAAAATCGTTAAAAACTGTCAAAATATTTGAAAAATGTTCAAAAATTCTGAAAATTGATCAATAATTGTCAAAAGTGATCAATAATTGTCAAAAGTGATCAATAATTCTAAAAAATTGAACAATAGTTGTCAAAAATGGTCGATAATTCTCAAAATTGATCAATAATTGTCAAAAAAGGTCAATAATTATTAAAACTTTTAGAAAAATTGTCAAAAATTTCGAAAAATGGTCGATAATTGTCAAAAATCGTTAAAAACTGTCAAAATATTAAAAAAATTATCAATAATGTTCAAAAATTGTCAAAATTGATCAATTGTCAAAAATGGTCAATAATTTTCAAAACTTTTAGAAAAATTGTCAAAAATTTCGAAAAATGTTCAATAATTGTTAAAAACTGTCAAAATATTTGAAAAATTGTCAAAAATTGATCAATAATTGTCAAAAATGTTCAATAATTGTCAAAAAATGGTCAAGAATTGTCAAAACTTTTAGACAAATTGTCAAAAATTTCAAAAAATGGTCAATAATTGTCCAAAAATGGTTAATCATTATCAAAAATTTTAGAAAAATTTCGAAAAATGGTCAATAATTGTCAAAAATTGTTAAAAACTGTCAAAATATTTGAAAAATGTTCAAAAATTCTCAAAATTGATCAATAATTGTCAAAAGTGATCAATAATTGTCAAAAATGATCAATAATTCTAAAAAATTGATCAATAATTGTCAAAAATGGTCGATAATTCTCAAAATTGATCAATAATTGTCAAAAAAGGTCAATAATTATTAAAACTTTTAGAAAAATTGTCAAAAATTTCGAAAAATGGTCGATAATTGTCAAAAATCGTTAAAAACTGTCAAAATATTAAAAAAATTATCAAAAATGTTCAAAAATTATCAAAATTGATCAATAATTGTCAAAAATGGTCAATAATTTTCAAAACTTTTAGAAAAATTGTCAAAAATTTCGAAAAATGTTCAATAATCGTTAAAAACTCTCAAAATATTTGAAAAATTGTCAAAAATTGATCAATAATTGTCAAAAATGTTCAATAATTGTCAAAAAATGGTCAAGAATTGTCAACACTTTTAGACAAATTGTCAAAAATTTCAAAAAATGGTTAATAATTGTCAAAAATGGTCAATAATTGTCAAAACTTTTAGAAAAATGTCAAAAATCAGTCAATAATTGTCAAAAATGGTCAATAATTGTCCAAAAATGGACAATCATTATCAAAAATTTTAGAAAAATTTCGAAAAATGGTCAATAATTGTCAAAAATCGTTAAAAACTGTCAAAATATTTGAAAAATGTTCAAAAATTCTGAAAATTGATCAATAATTGTCAAAAGTGATCAATAATTGTCAAAAGTGATCAATAATTCTAAAAAATTGAACAATAATTGTCAAAAATGGTCGATAATTCTCAAAATTGATCAATAATTGTCAAAAAAGGTCAATAATTATTGAAACTTTTAGAAAAATTGTCAAAAATTTCGAAAAATGTTCAATAATTGTTAAAAACTGTCAAAATATTTGAAAAATTGTCAAAAATTGATCAATAATTGTCAAAAATGTTCAATAATTGTCAAAAAATGGTCAATAATTGTCAAAAATAGTTAAAAACTGTCAAATTATTTGGAAAAATGGTAAATAATTGTCAAAAATTATTAAAAATTTTGAAATATGGTTAATAATTGTTAAAAACTGTCAAAATTTTGAAAAAATGGTTAATAATTGCCAAATATTTTCAAAAATTGTCTAAATATTTTAAAAATTGTGAAAAATGTTCAAAAATTCTAAAAATTTTGAAAAAATGGTTAATAATTGCCAAATATTTTCAAAAATTGTCTAAATTTTTGAAAAATTGTCAAAACTGTTCAAAAATTCTCAAAATTGATTAATAATTGTCAAAAATGGTCAATAATTGTCAAAAAATGGTCAATAATTGTCAAAACTTTTAGAAAAATTGTCAAAACTTTTAGAAAAATTGTCAAAAATTTCGAAAAATGGTCAATAATTGTCAAAAATCGTTAAAGACTATCAAACTATTTGAAAGATTGTCAAAAATGTTCAAAAATTCTCAAAATTGATTAATAATTGTCAAAAATGGTCAATAATTGTCAAAAAATGGTCAATAATTTTCAAAACTTTTAGAAAAATGGTCAAAAATTTCGAAAAATGGCCAATAATTGTCAAAAATTGTCAACAATCCTTGAAAACTGCCAAATATTTGAAAAATTGTCAAAAATGTTCAAATATTCTCAAAATTGATTAATAATTGTCAAAAATGACAATAATTGTCAAAAAATGGTCAATAATTGTCAAAAATTTTAGAAAAATTGTCAATAATTGTCAAAAATTTTAGAAAAATTGTCAAAAATTTCGAAAAATGGTCAGTAATTTTCAAAAATCGTTAAAAACTGTCAAAATATTTGAAAAATTGTCAAAAATGTTCAAAAACTCTCAAAATTTGTTGAATTATTGTCAAAAATGGTCAATAATTGTCAAAAAATGGTCAATAATTGTTAAAATTTTTAGAAAAATTGACAAAAATTTCGAAAAATGGTCAATAATTGTCAAAAATTCTCAAAATTAATCAATAATTGTCAAAAATGGTCAATAATTGTCAAAATTGATCAGTAATTGCTATTTGCTGGATAAATTGGTGAGGAGGCCGAGCCTCCTTAGCCTCCTTCGAGGAGCCGCCACTGGTGCACCTCAGTTGTGTACAGCCAGTGAACAATCCGTGGATTTAGTGTTTCCTATCGCCCGTTTGGCAGCCATTATAGCCGTTTTTCCTTTATTGTTTTTGTCATGTAGGTGTGAATTCTAGGTTAGTTTTGCATCCAGAATTATGCCCAAATACTTGACCTCCTGTCTAAGACACAGCTGCGCGTTGAAGAGGCTTGGCAGTTTTAGTTTCTCAAGCTTCCTTCTTCTAGTGAATGGAATGAGCGCAGTTTTAGCAGGGTGCCTGCAGTAGAATCTGCATGGTCTCGCTACCAGTTTCCGTGTATGATCCATTAGGTTTTAAAGTATTGCCGTTGGGATTGATAGGATCTTTGGCAAGGATTTTCTGGCTCAAAAACCAAAGAAGGCTCAGGTTGTGGAGTTTACTCCAGATCACTTAGCCTAAGAATTAAGTGGGGAATGGGAAAAAATACCAGCGTGGTTTAAACAGAATTGGCTGGCATCTCAATTGCCACAAAAGAACTAACCAGGAAAATAATTTATGGCAAAAACATAACAATCTGCACTGACAGCAGACAAGCCCTATTAGCCTTGAACAGACAACGTGTTACATCAGGACTAGTATTAGAGTGCTACCAAGATTTAGCTGACGCCTCGGTAGATAAAAATATTATCCTGAGTTGGGTTAAAGGGCACGAAAGGAGAAAAGGTAATAGCATTTACGATTATTTAGCCAGGGAAGCGGCTGGACTAAAAATTTTAGGACCCAGTGACACCTACGGCCTGAAGACTTCTAAAATTTCGGAACTAGCCAAGCATTACACCCATGCTCAATCCCTAAAGAGATGGGATGGGATCAAAGGATGCAGTCTTGCCAGGATCACCCTGGGAAGCTGGCGCCGAAGAAATATTTGGCGATGACCAGGAAAAACCTACGCTTAACAGTAGGATTTCTGTCTGGCCACTGTCAACTGAGGAAACACCTCCATACTATGGGGCTAGTGGAACACCTCTTTGCAGAATGTGTGTATAAGAAGATGAAACTGTCAGGCATGTCTTATGCGAGTGCCCGGAGTTATCTTCAATAAAAGAGTGTGTGTTAAGTGAGTCTTGGCCTACACCTGCCGATATAAAGGAGATGTCTCCTAGTGACCTGTCCACCTTCCTGGAAAGGGCAGGATGGACGATGACCTAGGAGGGCAACTACTCGGGAGGATGTATAATGGGTCACATGTGGGCTGTGGGCCTAAACTCACCCTCCCCACTCTACAGAACAGAAGGATTTTCTGGAGTCGAGTCGTTTCTGAGGTTGTTTCCACCTCACCACAGAATTTCCTCTAGGACTCCCTTTTTGCCTTCCTGATCTGTTTGTTGTAAGCGGTCCGAGTGGAATAATATTCTTCCCACTCTTCTATCCTTTTTATCAAGCAGTTTGCGAGCTCTCGATTTTAATTTGGTAAGCTCCTTGTTCCACCAGGTTAATTTATTACTAGGAGAACGGGTTACTTCAGAGTTGTGGTTGTGATAAGATATTTCGATGGCCTCGCGAAGTTACGACGTTATAAACAAATTAATTTATTCTCGCCCTGTACGACATTGCGCATCACCCGTTTGCTGGTAGATTTCGCTGTGATAAGTCATGTGTCGTTGTTATTTTTCAAAAATATGCAATTCCGCAACCGGAGACCTTAGTTGTAAAATGCAATATACCGCATGCCCAACGACTTTTGCAATATATTATTACGTACATTGATAGAGCATCAAGCAAGCTTTAATCTGTAAAAAATTCGTCAAGATTCCTTGAAAAATAACAGAGTTACAGACCCTCAAAGTTGAAAACTACCTTCCAAATTGCAAGTATACTTATCGAGCTCGATTATAATATAGACCTTTGTAGTTATTTATTCCTTGAAATAATGTATTTTTAGCGTGTGTCTCTTTTACCTATTAAATATTATCGCTGCAAATAATTGTAACATCCTGGACACCTCACCTATAGGATCGTGAGAGCGCACACGTGTCCACCCTTAACCTTATACTCGATCTAAACTACCCATCTTTTTAAAAATTATACACATATTGACATATACCTTTAGCACCCCCAGCTATCCCCACATTTTTATTTCTTCTAAAAAAATTTATGGATGGAAGTGAAATCTTAGTATAGTTTTTCGCTATATAAGTATGAATTAATTATCAGTTTCGTGCTTCAAAGGGTGATACACTTTTTTATGAAATCGTCGGTATGTTGTATAATGAAAAAAACTATAATTACTGGTTCTTTGAAGGAGCTTTACCGATGATAATTACATTAATTTATCCATAAAATTGTATTACTTTACAATTATGGAATAAATTTACTAAGAAGCTATTGTCTGAGAGGGTTATTTTAAAATAGAATAATAGTTTTTCGTGCTTTGTAATCAAGTTGATTTGCTAATGCTGGTCTTTTGATATTTTCTGTTTTATTACAGACCACAATTCCTAAAAATTTAAATCGTATAACTGATATTTATTATTTATGTTGAAAATAGATGTACTTTTCAATGTAAAATTGTGACAGCTTCTTGTTTGCAGGATTTTTAGTCTAAACCAGCAGGATACATATATATACATAGTCGTATAATGAGTTATTGATGATTATTTGGAAATGATAAATATTTATTTACGTACAAAATAAACATATTATGACTCCCATTATAGGAGGACAAATAAGGCAGAATAAACACCCTTTATGTGATCGGTAAACTTTTGTTTTTGATTTTATCTACATTGATGACAGAATCTTCATAACTATCCGACAATCGATACGCTATATTTTATAAAAGTTCACCAGCTGTTTGATTTTCTGGTATATATTTTTCATTCATTACAATTTTTATTATTTTCTTAATAAAATTAAATTACATGAATGTACAGGGGGGTCTGTGAGAATGAGATGTTTTTTTAGCAATTTTAGTTACCCAGTAACACAAACCTTCGATCATTAAACAGACTATATGAATAACCCGCTATACTGACAACACACTTTTTTTGAAGCCAACATCTTAATCGATTCTCTCATTCCAAAACAAGGATAGCAATACACACAGCAAAGGTCACAGATTCCAATAACACTGCCGTGCTGTGTGGAGATTTAAATTTAATAAAAATATTCATTTTAGATTTATTTATTACTCAAGGAATGAATTTTAGTTGCCGTCTACAGTGTGTGTCGACAGCGAGCAGCAGAGTAGATAGGACGTGTCTTAGATACTCAAAAGCAAGCAAAGCGGATTCTGGGAAAGCGATCGGACGGAGGTTGTTCAACTTGTTCAACCGAACCGGCGAAAGCTAATTAGAAGCCAAAAACAGCGTTTTTAAACGCAAATAATGGTTTTCAACACTATTTTTAATTTTTAAATTTGTAAATTATAGATGTTTTGTATGTTTTAGGACCTGTGGAGGACAGGACATATCCAGATGCCGAGAACAAACGTCAGCCTCGGTAGCCTCCAAACTAGCAACAGACAAGGAAGAAGCTGGAAACGATTATCATCCGACGAAGATGAGCACGAAAACCCAGTTGAAAAAGGATTGACAATAATCAGAGCTGCGAAAGAAACAATCGAGAGGGTTAATAGAAAAGAAGAACAAGAAAAAATCGAAAAGGAAATACTCAAAAGGGACAGAGACGGACATGAAGCCGAAGAAGCCACAAAAGAAGCAGAAAAAGAGGCAGAAAAATTTGAAGAAGAGGCAGAAGAATTAAAGAAAACATTTAGAAAAATGGAGGACGAGCTAACAGGACTGCGAAAAGCCATGGAGAACATGGCAAAGACGATGGAAGTAATGCAGGAAGAGAAAAGAAACCGAAGCCGATCAGAAAGTGTCCGTAGAAAGACACGGAGAACAGAACACCCCCAAGAAGAAGAGGAAAGCGAGGATATGGATTTCACGGAAGTGATATCCGTAAAGAAGATCCAAAAGGAACAGCGCAAAGGAAAGCCAACGAAGAGATGATGGATCAGGCCATCAAAAAAAACCAGAAGACAAAAACACACCGACCACCACCCGTCATCCTCAGGAGTGTCCACTACTGGAGCTCCGTGAGGAAGGAAATACACAGTCAGGAAATCCAAACGAGATACATCACAATCAGAGAAAGACTCTGAGTAAAGATACAGAGGACTACAGGAACCTAACCAGGTACTTGAGAGAAGACAGAAAATAAGTGGAGTGGTATACGTTTATGCCACGTGAAGAAATAAAAGCAAGTATTGTCATCCGAGGATTAACAAACTTCGAAGATACCGAAGAAATAAAGGAAGAAATCGAAAAAAAAAAAAGGAATCAAGATAAGGAAAATCAGCCAACTCCACTTCAGATTTGGAGAGAGGAAACCACTACCCATCTACATGGTAGAGCTCCAAGTAGAATAGAACAAAATAAGAAAAATTCAACACATACAGAACGTGAGGATAAGATGAGAAGAGCAAAGAAGAGGAAATGGGCCAACGCAGTGTTACAACTGCCAAGGATATCACCACGGACAGACGACGTGCATCATAAGCACTAAATACGTGAAGTGCGGAGTACCACACAGATCAAACGAATGCCCAAGACCGAAGAACAAGCCAGCAACCTGCGCAAATTACCAGAGAGAACACCCGGCGAACTACAGAGGATGCCCACAGGCCCCAAACAACTTGAAGACAAGGAAAACATTCCCAAAAACAACGAAGGAAGGTGTTAAGGGAAGGGGCTAAGGCCCAAGCTGCAGCCAACAAAACGGCGACGACAACACCGACGAAGCACCAGATTCTCGAGCAGGTGGCAAGTCTATTAGCTCAGCTAATGGCCTAACGTCACTTGTAAGAAATGTCAAGAAAAGAAGACCCACCTACGAGAAGAGGCCCGGCACATCCATAAAAAGATGAGTCGGGATTTCAACTAGGACAGCAAAAACAACTCTATAAGGTCGTCTTAGGCCGCAGTTCGTTCGGCAGCCTTGTAGATGCAGCGCAAAAAACACACACAACGGAAGACAAAAGCAAGTTAGAAGACCGCTGAACAAATAACTACCGCGGTTACACATCCAGCAGCCATTTGGCTGGGGAAAAACGAAAAACGCGAATGGCGACGATGAGGACCCAGAGGATGAGATGTGGGATTGGTGGAAGTTGTCCCCGAGATACATTGCGCTTAGAGCGATGCATTATGGGAGGGACGGGTTCATCTGGCAAGTGTGTTTGTGTTTAGTTGACGTCGATATTGAATTATAAACATGTAGGTATAGTTACACATTGTTTATTTTCTGTTAATAATATAAATTTGTATATATTTGTATGGGTAAATGATGCGACACTGGTAATTTCAGAACTGTAGAACTGTTCAGAACTTGTTGCTTACCTGTGAAAGGATGTATTGTAAACATCACTGATACTTTATCTTTTGCACAGTACACAACGATTCACCGTCTTGTAAATATAATTCAACTAATATATAAAGTATCCTTAATTAATTTACATTAAAATTTCTTCACAATATCTACCACAGTTGAATACAACAGCCATAACCTATTCAGGAAAAATCAAAACAGCTGTCAAAAAATGTAAACATTCAGTATAAGCGGTTTTTTCGCATTTACTGAAAAATGCAGAATTACATAAACCTTCAAATTGACATCCTATTTATAAACATTCACTCATGTATGAAGGAAATTTTGTACATAGTCAAAGATTAAATAAATCGCTTCTCATACATTTGACGTTGACATTGTTTATGTTGGCATCAGATGATACGTCTGTTTACTCTTCTAGTATGGTCATTGTTCGGAGACACAAAAGGTGCATAAAAAATTTGAAATAAGACGTAGAAAAAGTGGAAGTTGCGTATTTTTGTTATAATGGAAAAGTCATGAAAATTTATAAGGTTTAAAAAGTTTTACAATGAAATATAAAAGTAGTTAAAGATATTTTAGACTAATATAAATCCTTAAGCATTGGTAGAGGATAGAAGTATATTTTTTTGTCAATTAATATTAAAATCCCTTCGAAAAGAAATAAAAAACAAGTATCTACGCTATAGGATGTCCAAAATTGACTCAATTTTGGATACCACTGTATACTAAATATCACAGATACGTTTTCGCTGATTTTTTTCCATATTCGTTCATCATCTGAGAGTACGTCTCTAAAATGTCATCTTGAAATTCTCAATATTATGGCCTCTATGAATTTTTGACTTAAAGGGTGTATTTTCGGGGGTAATATCCCTAGTGCATTTAATTTTTCCGGAAAAATTCGGAAAAACGAGTTTCTAAGTATTTTGTTTTAATAAATAGCATGAGCGAGAGTGGTTTTAAAAACCCGAGTCGAAGACGAGGATTTTTCCACTTTCGCGAATGCTATTTGTTAAATCAGATTACTTAGAAACGAGGGATATTTGGTAAGATTATTTCCTGAGTTAAATAAACATTTTATTTTAATACATTTTTTTAAATTAAAATAATAAGAACAATAATTAATAAGAACAATATAACTTTCAAGCTAGGAAAGGTAATTACTTCAAACTCATTTTAAATTACAATTAATATAAAAATTACAATTATTGTAGGTTAGTTAGCCATATCAACTTGTCAAACTTGCATGAAATTTTTTCGATTTTTTTTTTTCCGGAAAAACTGCTGACAGCTAAGTTGACAGTTGTTAAGTAATTTTTCCACTTAAAATTTATATTTGACATACCAATTCTTGATAGCGATTGGTCAAAATTAATAGGAAGGAAATAATCGACTAAATCTCAAATTTCCAAAATCGAAAGTAAGTTTTTCCGACGCTTCTGTATATAGAAATCTACTAATTCGACCCTATAGATTCCGAAAATAATCATAAAAGTTTTCTAAATTCCATACTAAATTTTTTTTTAGAAATTTCGTTTCCCTCACTTTTGGATACTCGTGTATACAGAATATGGCAGATACGTTTTCGCTGATTTTTTTCCATATTCGTTCATCATCTGAGAGTGTGTCTCTAAAAGTTCAGCTCAAAATTATTATGGTCCTTGTAATTTTTTAACTTAACGCGTTTATTTTCGACTATAACTTTTTTGAATTTTCAAATTTCCAAAATCAGTACTACTTTTTCATTTGGAAATATAGTAATTCCCATCAAAATTTTCCAATCTCCATGATAATTTTTTTTTTAATTTCATATCCCTCACTTTTGGATACCCTGGCCGTGTATACATTTCCGCTAATTTTTTTCCTTATTCGTTCATCATCTGAGAGTGTGTCTTAAAATTTTCATCTCAAAATTCCCATTATTATGGCCTCTTTTTGACTTAACGTGTATATTTTCGACAACATAATCTCATTTTTTGAATTTTTCAAATTTCCAAAATCGAAACTCTGTTATGGAAATCCCTCAATTCGATCCCGTAGATTCAGAAAATGCCCATACAAATTTTCTAAAGTCCACAATAAAAACTTTTTTTTCTTTCGAAATTTCGTACCCCCCCAAAACTAGCTACTTTAAAAAAAAATTCAACCCCAATACTGACAACTTTCTCGACCCAAATTTTTCAACAAACCTAACTCCCATTACTGCAGTGTAATAATTTTAACTTTTATAATTCCAATCGAAAACGTAAACATTCGTAACTTTTTTTCTGCTTTAGGTGGGAGTTACACAAAACACTGTTGGTGTTGTAACAATCCGTTTTTTGACCACAACTAACCAATGGGGTTGAAAAATATTCCATTATTATATGCGCAGGACTACAAAGGCGGGGAAAATGAGTAAAGAAAACGCCTCGGTAGTGTCATAATAGATTCATAGCAACGTTAACTATTATAGTACAGGTATTTACTTACACACGTTGGCAAAAATATGTTTTCCTACGACCACCATCCAAAGCACAATTTTTGCACATTGATTATAATACGAAAAATTAACAATTTCTCATTGCAACAAAAGTTGTGGGAAAATTGGCATAAGGCTTAGCCAAAGTGACATAAAGCATAGCCAAAGTGACATTAGGCATACCCAAAATAAATACCTACAGCAAATTGTTTGATTTCTGGATGGTGGTCGTAGGAAAAATACAGTGTGCAATACGTGCGCAAATGATAATTAGCACTTTTGCGCACTTGTTACACAATATTCTATTTTCTACAATTAAGTAGGAAATTGTGACATTTGTGTGCGTAAAAGTGACATTAGTACAAACTTATGTCAAACAACCTCGATGGCGTTTTTCTTTTTTGTCAAAAATTATAAGTATGTTTTATGAATTATTGTGTATTGTGTACAAAGTTACTTTTCTCACGAGCGCAAACTACTGTTTTTTTTTGAGTACCCACAAAAGTACTGGTTTTTCCTTTTATTTACAGTAAATATATCAATCTGAAGGATGCTAACTTGAATTTTCCGATTTTAAATGAAGAAAAATCTATTCAGGATGGGTTAATATGTAAAATTTCACCGTTTTTAGACACTTTAACAAAGATAAACGGTAGCAGTTTATAATTTTTATAAAACAAAATCATCAACCTCATTTTTTGTTTTGTATTTTCGCAAAAAAAATGTAAAATCTCAACGTAGAAATAACTAAGGGTGGTTTTTCTAATTTAACTGTACTAAATTGGAATCGTAGCAACCTTCTGTAATCTAATATTCAATATAACACAATTGAATTCTTGCACGAATAATTATATTGTCAGTATTAGGTTGCCGAGGGCGCGTAAATAACATATCCACGAGGTGATAGTTTTTTTTTTGAAATATGGATTCGCAGAATCCGCATTTTCGATTTTCCGAAAACGCTCCCGAAAGTCCGGTTTTACCAGTTTCGGCTTTTTCCACGTACAGTCTTTTAAGAAATTGTAATTATTTGTTAACTGCACAATCTCAAGGTTCGTAAAATACAAATAAATTGAATTAATCTTTTTCGTAAAATTATATATAAAATTGTTTGATTGTGTAGTATGAGTGCGTGAATTGAAAGTGTTGGCAGACTGTGGAAGAAAAATGCTTGGAGGTAGAAAAATTAATGAAAATATGGAAGTTGAGATTCAATTATGGTTGAACGCCGAAAAAATATTTTAATCAAGGGATAAAAATATTATTTATTATTTGGATTCACACATGAAAAGCTCACTAAAAGATTATACATTTTTGACAGTTTTGGATACCCCTGTATATATACTATCGCAGATATGTTTCCGCTGATTTTTTTCCATATTTGTTTATCATCTGATAGTGTGACCCTGAAATTTTAGCCTAAAATTCCCATTATTATGGCCTCTATGATTTTTTGACTTAACGTGAGTATTTTCGACAACATAATCTCATTTTTTGAATTTTCAAATTTCCAAAATCGAAACTAAGTTTTTTCCGACATTTCTGTACATGGAAATTTACTAATTCGACCCCGTAGATTCCGAAAATTCCCATAAAAATTTTCTAGAGTCCATAATAAAAATTATTTTTTCGAAATTTCGTATCCCTCACTTTTGGATACCCGTGTATACAGAATATCGCAGATACGTTTTCGCCAATTTTTTTCCATATTTGTTCATCATCTGAGAGTGTGGCACTGGAAATTCAACCTGAAATTCCCATTATTATGGCCTCTATGATTTTTTGACTTAACGCGTTTATTTTCGACAACATAATCTCATTTTTTGAACTTTCAAATTTCCAAAATCGGAACTAAGTCATGTACTACATTTCTGTACATGGAAATTCACTAATTCGACCCTGCAGATTCCGAAAATTCCCATAAAAATTTTGTAGAGTCCATAATAAAAATTGTTTTTTCGAAATTTCGTATCCCTCATTTTGGATACCCGTGTATACAGAATATTCCAGATACGCTTTCGCTGATTTTTTTTCTATATTCGTTTATCATCTGAGCGTGTGGCACTGAAATTTCAGCCTGAAATTCCCATTATTATGGCCTCTATGATTTTTTGACTTCATGCGTGTATTTTCGACAACATAATCTCATTTTTTGAACTTTCAAATTTCCAAAATCGGAACTAAGTCATTTTCTACATTTCTGTACATGGAAATTTACTAATTCGACCCTGTAGATTCCGAAAATTCCCATAAAAATTTTCTAGAGTCCATAATAAAAATTATTTTTCCGAAATTTCGTATCCCTCACTTTTGGATACCCGTGTATACAGAATATCGCGATACGTTCTCGCCAATTTTTTTCCATAGTCATCCATCATCTGAGAGTGTGGCACTGAAATTTCAGCCTAAAATTCCCATTATTATGACCTCTATGATTTTTTGACTTAACGCGTATATTTTCAACAACATTATCTCATTTTTTGAACTTTCAAATTTCCAAAATCGGAACTAAGTCATTTCCTACATTTCTGTACATGGAAATTTACTAATTCGACCCCGCAGATTCCGAAAATCCCCATAAAAATTTTCTAGAGTCCATAATAAAAATTATTTTTTCGAAATTTCGTATCCCTCACTTTTGGATAACCGTGTATACAGAATATCACAGATACGTTTTCGTCAATTTTTTTCCATATTCGTTCATCATCTGAGACTGTGGCACTGAAATTTCAGCCTAAAATTCCCATTATTATGGCCTCTATCATTTTTTGACTTAACGCGTGTATTTTCGACAGCATTATATCATTTTTTGAACTTTCAAATTTCCAAAATCGGAACTAAGTCATTTCCTACATTTATCTACATAGAAATTTACTAATTCGACCCCGTAGATTCCGAAAATTCCCATAAAAATTTTCTAGATACCATAATAAAAATTATTTTTTCGAAATTTCGTATCCCTCACTTTTGAATACCCGTGTATACAGAATATCGCAGATACGTTTTCGTCAATTTTTTTCCATATTCTTTCATCATCTGAGACTGTGGCACTGAAATTTCAGCCTAAAATTCCCATTATTATGGCCTCTATGATTTTTTGACTTAACGCGTGTATTTTCGTCAGCATTATCTCATTTTTTGAACTTTCAAATTTCCAAAATCGGAACTAAGTCATTTCCTACATTTAGGTACATGGAAATTTACTAATTCGACCCCGTAGAGTCCGAAAATTCCCACAAAAATTTTCTAGAGTCCATAATAAAAATTATTTTTTCGAAATTTCGTATCCCTCACTTTTGGATACCCGTGTATACAGAATATCGCAGATACGTTTTCGCCAATTTTTTTCCATATTCGTTCATCATCTGAGAGTGTGGCACTGAAATTTCAGCCTGAAATTCCCATTATTATGGCCTCTATGATTTTTTGACTTAACGCGTTTATTTTCGACAACATAATCTCATTTTTTGAACTTTCAAATTTCCAAAATCGGAACTAAGTCATTTCCTACATTTCTGTACATGGAAATTTACTAATTCGACCCCGTAGATTCCGAAAATTCCCACAAAAATTTTCTAGAGTCCATAATAAAAATTATTTTTTCGAAATTTCGTATCCCTCACTTTTGATTACCCGTGTATACAGAATATCGCAGATACGTTTTCGTCAATTTTTTTCCATATTCGTTCATCATCTGAGACTGTGGCACTGAAATTTCAGCCTAAAATTCCCATTATTATGGCCTCTATAATTTTTTGACTTAACGCGTGTATTTTCGTCAGCATTATCTCATTTTTTGAACTTTCAAATTTCCAAAATCGGAACTAAGTCATTTCCTACATTTAGGTACATGGAAATTTACTAATTCGACCCCGTAGAGTCCGAAAATTCCCACAAAAATTTTCTAGAGTCCATAATACAAATTATTTTTTCGAAATTTCGTATCCCTCACTTTTGGATACCCGTGTATACAGAATATCGCAGATACGTTTTCGCCAATTTTTTTCCATATTTGTTCATCATCTGAGAGTGTGGCACTGAAAATTCAACCTGAAATTCCCATTATTATGGCCTCTATGATTTTTTGACTTAACGCGTTTATTTTCGACAACATAATCTCATTTTTTGAACTTTCAAATTTCCAAAATCGGAACTAAGTCATTTCCTACATTTATGCACATGGAAATTTACTAATTCGACCCCGTAGATTCCGTAAATTCCCATAAAAATTTTCTAGAGTCCATAATAAAAATTATTTTTTCGAAATTTCGTATCCCTCACTTTTGAATACCCGTGTATACAGAATATCGCAGATACGTTTTCGCCAATTTTTTTCCATATTCGTTCATCATCTGAGAGTGTGGCACTGAAATTTCAGCCTAAAATTCCCATTATTATGGCCTCTATCATTTTTTGACTTAACGCGTGTATTTTCGACAACATAATCTCATTTTTTGAACCTTCAAATTTCCAAAATCGGAACTAAGTCATTTCCTACATTTCTGTACATGGAAATTTACTAATTCGACCCCGCAGATTCCGAAAATTCCCATAAAAATTTTCTAGAGTCCATAATAAAAATTATTTTTTCGAAATTTCGTATCCCTCACTTTTGGATACCCGTGTATACCGAATATCGCAGATACGTTTTCGCCAATTTTTTTCCATATTCGTTCATCATCTAAGAGTGTGGCGCTGAAATTTCAGCTTAAAATTCCCATTATTATGGCCTCTATGATTTTTTGACTTTACGCGCATATTTTCGACAACATAATCTCATTTTTTTAACTTTCAAATTTCCAAAATCGAAACTAAGTCATGTACTACATTTCTGTACATGGAAATTTACTAATTCGACCCTGCAGATTCCGAAAATTCCCATAAAAATTTTGTAGAGTCCATAATAAAAATTGTTTTTTCGAAATTTCGTATCCCTCATTTTGGATACCCGTGTATACAGAATATTGCAGATACGCTTTCGCTGATTTTTTTTCTATATCCGTTTATCATCTGAGCGTGTGGCACTGAAATTTCAGCCTGAAATTCCCATTATTATGGCCTCTATGATTTTTTGACTTCATGCGTGTATTTTCGACAACATAATCTCATTTTTTGAACTTTCAAATTTCCAAAATCGGAACTAAGTCATTTTCTACATTTCTGTACATGGAAATTTACTAATTCGACCCCGTAGAGTCCGAAAATTCCCACAAAAATTTTCTAGAGTCCATAATAAAAATTATTTTTTCGAAATTTCGTATCCCTCACTTTTGGATACCCGTGTATACAGAATATCGCAAATACGTTTTCGCCAATTTTTTTCCATATTTGTTCATCATCTGAGAGTGTGGCACTGAAAATTCAACCTGAAATTCCCATTATTATGGCCTCTATGATTTTTTGACTTAACGCGTATATTTTCAACAACATTATCTCATTTTTTGAACTTTCAAATTTCCAAAATCGGAACTAAGTCATTTCCTACATTTATGTACATAGAAATTTACTAATTCGACCCCGTAGATTCCGAAAATTCCCATAAAAATTTTCTAGACACCATAATAAAAATTATTTTTTCGAAATTTCGTATCCCTCACTTTTCGATACCCGTGTATACAGAATATCACAGATACGTTTTCGTCAATTTTTTTCCATATTCGTTCATCATCTGAGACTGTGGCACTGAAATTTCAGCCTAAAATTCCCATTATTATGTCCTCTATCATTTTTTGACTTAACGCGTGTATTTTCGACAGCATTATCTCATTTTTTGAACTTTCAAATTTCCAAAATCGGAACTAAGTCATTTCCTACATTTATCTACATAGAAATTTACTAATTCGACCCCGTAGATTCCGAAAATTCCCATAAAAATTTTCTAGATACCATAATACAAATTATTTTTTCGAAATTTCGTATCCCTCACTTTTGAATACCCGTGTATACAGAATATCGCAGATACGTTTTCGTCAATTTTTTTCCATATTCGTTCATCATCTGAGACTGTGGCACTGAAATTTCAGCCTAAAATTCCCATTATTATGGCCTCTATAATTTTTTGACTTAACGCGTGTATTTTCGTCAGCATTATCTCATTTTTTGAACTTTCAAATTTCCAAAATCGGAACTAAGTCATTTCCTACATTTAGGTACATGGAAATTTACTAATTCGACCCCGTAGAGTCCGAAAATTCCCACAAAAATTTTCTAGAGTCCATAATACAAATTATTTTTTCGAAATTTCGTATCCCTCACTTTTGGATACCCGTGTATACAGAATATCGCAGATACGTTTTCGCCAATTTTTTTCCATATTTGTTCATCATCTGAGAGTGTGGCACTGAAAATTCAACCTGAAATTCCCATTATTATGGCCTCTATGATTTTTTGACTTAACGCGTTTATTTTCGACAACATAATCTCATTTTTTGAACTTTCAAATTTCCAAAATCGGAACTAAGTCATTTCCTACATTTATGCACATGGAAATTTACTAATTCGACCCCGTAGATTCCGTAAATTCCCATAAAAATTTTCTAGAGTCCATAATAAAAATTATTTTTTCGAAATTTCGTATCCCTCACTTTTGAATACCCGTGTATACAGAATATCGCAGATACGTTTTCGCCAATTTTTTTCCATATTCGTTCATCATCTGAGAGTGTGGCACTGAAATTTCAGCCTAAAATTCCCATTATTATGGCCTCTATCATTTTTTGACTTAACGCGTGTATTTTCGACAACATAATCTCATTTTTTGAACTTTCAAATTTCCAAAATCGGAACTAAGTCATTTCCTACATTTCTGTACATGGAAATTTACTAATTCGACCCCGCAGATTCCGAAAATTCCCATAAAAATTTTCTAGAGTCCATAATAAAAATTATTTTTTCGAAATTTCGTATCCCTCACTTTTGGATACCCGTGTATACCGAATATCGCAGATACGTTTTCGCCAATTTTTTTCCATATTCGTTCATCATCAAGAGTGTGGCGCTGAAATTTCAGCTTAAAATTCCCATTATTATGGCCTCTATGATTTTTTGACTTTACGCGCATATTTTCGACAACATAATCTCATTTTTTTAACTTTCAAATTTCCAAAATCGAAACTAAGTCATGTACTACATTTCTGTACATGGAAATTTACTAATTCGACCCTGCAGATTCCGAAAATTCCCATAAAAATTTTGTAGAGTCCATAATAAAAATTGTTTTTTCGAAATTTCGTATCCCTCATTTTGGATACCCGTGTATACAGAATATTGCAGATACGCTTTCGCTGATTTTTTTTCTATATCCGTTTATCATCTGAGCGTGTGGCACTGAAATTTCAGCCTGAAATTCCCATTATTATGGCCTCTATGATTTTTTGACTTCATGCGTGTATTTTCGACAACATAATCTCATTTTTTGTTTCAAATTTCCAAAATCGGAACTAAGTCATTTTCTACATTTCTGTACATGGAAATTTACTAATTCGACCCTGTAGATTCCGAAAATTCCCATAAAAATTTTCTAGAGTCCATAATAAAAATTATTTTTCCGAAATTTCGTATCCCTCACTTTTGGATACCCGTGTATACAGAATATCGCGATACGTTCTCGCCAATTTTTTTCCATAGTCATTCATCATCTGAGAGTGTGGCACTGAAATTTCAGCCTAAAATTCCCATTATTATGACCTCTATGATTTTTTGACTTAACGCGTATATTTTCAACAACATTATCTCATTTTTTGAACTTTCAAATTTCCAAAATCGGAACTAAGTAATTTCCTACATTTCTGTACATGGAAATTTACTAATTCGACCCCGTAGATTCCGAAAATTCCCACAAAAATTTTCTAGAGTCCATAATAAAAATTATTTTTTCGAAATTTCGTATCCCTCACTTTTGGATACCCGTGTATACAGAATATCGCCGATACGTTTTCGTCAATTTTTTTCCATATTTGTTCATCATCTGAGTGTGGCACTGAAATTTCAGCATAAAAATCCCATTATTATGGCCTCTATGATTTTTTGACTTAACGCGTATATTTTCGACAACATAATCTCATTTTTTTAACTTTCAAATTTTCAAAATCGAAACTAAGTTTTTTCCGACATTTTTGTACATGGAAATCCACTAATTCGACCCCGTAGATTCCGAAAATTCCCATAAAAATTTTCTAAAGTCCATAATAAAAATATCGCAGATACGTTTTCGGTTGTTCAATATTAATTTAAAATTGTAGGCTAGAAAGTTATCGAAATTTAGAAATATTGGTTATGTTTCTTTATCTATCAAATCAAGTTGATCACGAACATGTAGGAGTAGTTATATATCCAACTGAAAATAATCTTTGCGTGTATAAAAAAAAGCAGTACCAATATTATATTTCGTTTATATCCAACAAGAAAATAATTTTTTCCATAAAAAAAGTTCAATTCTTGCATGACGTTTCGAAGGCGTGATTCGCTCGTTTCATGCCAGGTAATGTTTCCAAAACGATATTATTGTTTCTGAAATAAATTAATGTGGTCAGATAAAACAATCTGAACGTGCACAAATCGTCAGGATCTATTTAAATACCGAGAAATCAAAGAAACGAACTTGTTATAAGTCGAACGGACGGTGCCTGGTTCTGGAAAATTAGAAATTCTCACGTGGAAAAATTAGGAAACACAATTACCGAATTTCATGTCAGATTAACTGAGGTTTTTTTTTCATATAATAAAAGATAATGGCATACTACGAGGAATATACAAAAAATTCTCTTTTTTTCAGAGCCTCATTTGAAGTCATTTCTAAACCCAGATTTATCCATAAGATGCCAGTCGACGGAAAACCCAAGCAAAAGTTTTCTAACACCGTCCTCGATACTTAGATATCCACCACCGTTCCATTTTTTACCAGAGCAAATTCGTGAGTAAACCACGTCAAATTTTTCTTGCCATTTCTCTAGATCTCATTTATAGGTGCCCGATCACCTCCTGATGTATCTCAATATTCATCTTTATACGATTCAAACAGTAGAAGACAACGGGGAGAAAAGAAAGCCATACCAGACGAACAAAAAGACGACAAATACTATGAGAGGAGGAGGCGCAACAATCAAGCGGCTAAGAAGTCGAGAGATGCTAGAAAAATGAGGGAAGATCAGGTAAACTTTAAACTATTTAGATATAGGTAACCAAACACACAAAATTATTCATTAAGGGCCCCTACTAACGAATGACTTTGTATTAATATTCAATTTTGTAATATAGGAACACTAAAAAAGTAAAAATGTATAGTAAACTAACCAACAACCTTAATGTTGTTAATATACAGGGTGGCCGGACGAAAACGAAGCAGAGCCATTATCAGGAACTGCGTCAACGTTTTAAAAAAAACGCAGAGACCCGTCGATTTTTGATCAAAGGTTTTCTGGTATTTTTTACTTGCCTCAAAATATTTAAATGACATCAGGGGTCGAGTAAGGTATCATTTTAAAGCCCTTTTAATTTACTTTGCAACAGTCTTTAAATTTTAAAATTCGGCCACACTTTTTAATAAATTACATTTTAATGTTTAAAATATTTACTTACTTGTTTAGTTTTTAATAAGAGTTTTAAAAAATTGGAAGTTTTTTCATTTTTGTCAAAATGGCACATGAGTCGTTGAGTTCGTCAATGCTTTAAATGTTGATTTTCTTGATTTGCATTGTTTTTGTAATCGAAGCGAAGTTTTTTTTAATGTTTTTGAAAATTAAATACCATGGTTTATTCCATTGTGGGGATAGGGTAGATCATTTCGCTTTATTTCATGAACAATAAGTGTGCAAATGTAACGGCTCAGTTATTTAATGAAAAATACCAAGATAAACATGCCAGTAGGAAGTAAGTTCTAGAATTAATGAAAAAATAGACCGCCTGTAGTAAATGAAGTTAGTGAAGTTGTAGTTTTGGGACATGTTCATCTAGATCCTTCGTTAAGTACAAGGCAATTAGCATCAGTGTCTGGGATCAATCGAACTAAGCATTCAAACCATTTTGAAGAAGAACAAATCCCATCCGTATAAAATACACTTAGTGCAAGAACTTAATGATGATTCTGACCGACGTTTGTAATTTTGCGAAATAATGAGTGAGCGAACAGTTTCTTTTTAATATCTGTTTTTCCGATGAATGCAGCTTTTTTATTAACGGTTCTGTAAATCGTCATAATTTCCGCTACTGATCTGATTCAAACCTAAGAATTTTCCAGGCGGTGCAACCGCAAAAATTTAATGTATGGGCTGGCATTTTCGGTGACCGGCTGGTGTGTCCATATTTTTTACCTGGTAATTTGACTGGCGAAATGTATTTACAATTACTGGAAGATGCTATTGACCCTACCTTGACCGATATTATTGAAAATGACCAACAGTATAGTGAAGATCATTTCATGTTTCAACAGGTCGGTGCTCCTCCGCATTGTGCTTTGATTGTTCGTCAGTATTTAGACCAACATTTTCCACGGCACTGGACTTTTTTCCGGTATTTTTTACTTCGGTACTCTCCCTTTCTCCCAATTGGGAGAAGAGATAGCATTGAATGACCTCCATCACGGACACCAGATTTGTCGCCCCGTAATTTCTTTTGTGGGGATACCTCAAAAGTAAAATCTACAAAACACAACCATCCTCTTTAGAAGATTTGCGTCAAAGAATTGTCGAGGAGAGCCATCGAATCACTCCGGAAATTCTTCAGAATGTGCGAGAACGTTTCGAACAAAATATTTTTGAACATTTAATATAACTAAGAAGTAATTAAGTGAACAACTAAACATAATTTAAACATTAAAATGTAATTTATTAAAAAGTGTGGCCGAATTTTAAAATTTAAAGACTGTTGCAAAGTAAATTAAAAGGGCTTTAAAATGATACCTTACTCGACCCCTAATGTAATTTAAATATTTTGAGGCGATGCCACCCCCGTTAGGGGGTGAAAGTAGCGAAGTAAAAAATACCGGAAAAAAGTGTTCCCCTTTGATCAAAAATCGGCGGGTCTCTGCGTTTTTTTAAAACGTTGACGCAGTTCTTGATAATGGCTCTGTTTCGTTTTCGTCTGGCCACCCTGTATATTGTTAGATAATTAATTAATTTGTTGTAGTTAAATTGTAGATTATGAAAAAATTGTTGTAGATCGCTTTGAGGGCGACGATATTGGAGCACGAAAACGCCATTTTAAGAGCACAAGTTTTAACTCTTCGAGAAGAATCTTCATCCTTAAGACAGATGTTATTGCAGAAAAAAGCGCTGGAGATCGCATCGAGAGACTCTCAGATTTGTATTACGTAAAAAAATGTTTATTATTATTGTGATATATGTTTAAGTTGAATATGTGTACATAATTTGTATATCAAATAAATGAAGTTTTTTTAACCAAATTCATATAGCGGACCCGACAGACGTTGTCATGTGCTAACCTCTTTTTGATAGAAGGTATATATTTCCTGATTTTTTTTCTTCCATTTTTTTGTGAGAATTTGACGCGTCTTTTTGAAATTATCGTACCAAAAAAACTCCTTTGCAAAAAGTCAACAAAATCGGACCAACCGTTTGGGAGAAGTTCAGTATTAACACGATTGCAGCAATGCCACCCACCGGGACCAATTGTGAATCTAAGCCATTCTCGATTTCACTTGAACACACACAAAAAGTTTCATCAAAATCGGTCCAACCGTTTAGGAGGAGTTCAGTGACATACACACGTACAGTAGAATTATATGTATAAAGATATAATTGAAAGTGCTTGTTTTGTCCAGAAGAAATATTTTTTAAATACCAGCAGGAGGTGAGGTAAATAAAAAAACAATAGTTATAAATGTTTATTTTTATGTTTAAAAATCTAAGTTCGCCATTGTCAGATCTACAACAGTGCATGGTAAAAACATTTTTTTAAACAATTAAAATTAATGTTAAAACATTTTTCTGATGGAAAAGCAACTTCTCGTAATTATGCTTCACTTGGACATTAAATTAATTTCCAATAGATTAGTAGTATAAGATTTTTTTTTAAATTAGAATAAATTAAATATAATAGAATTATAAATATTTTAATGAGATCATTTTAGAAATACTTAGAAGAAAATCGTTCCAACAAAAATTAGTAAATGGAAAAAATACCAACAATTATTGAAAAAAAAAAGTAAAAAGTTATAAAAATCATTAAAATATAATAATTTGGCGAATGTAAAAGTGAATTTGTTCGTACTACATCATCATTGTGAGCTAAAAACATCCTTTATCTGCAGATATCCTAAATACCCTTGTTATTTTGTTTGGGTAGCGTGTTATAGAATATTGAAATCGAGTAAATAATGTCATTGAATAGAAAACTATATCTATAAATATTAAATGAGCAAGGGTAAGCAAATATTATTTTTGCCTATACTTAGTACGATTAGTAGCTTGCCTAAAATGTACCTACTGGCGGATTTTTTTGCCAAATAAGTTAATAAAATTGAATAAATTAATTGAAATAAACATTTTAATCAATTTTAATATCAATATAACCATCTTGCTCTGTAATGTCCAACCTTTCCTCCTTTTCAATAATAGTATTATTTCCATTTACCCTACAATATGATTTAATATGTCTATTAAAGGAACTTCTATCTGCGAATGATTTTGAACAAGTTACACAATGAAACGGTCTTTCTCCATTATGATTCCGAGCATGAATAATAAGGTGGTGTTTGAAAGAGAATGTTTTTTGACATATAGTACATATAAAAGGTCTTTCTCCTGTATGAGTTTTCAGATGCATATTAAGAGTGTCTTTACGAGAAAATCGTTTTGCACATACTTCACAACTATAAGGTTTTTCACCTGAATGACTTCTATGATGTATTGCTAGATAATATTTTTCAGCAAAGGAATGTCCACATATTCTGCATAAATATGGTTTAGCACCAGTGTGTGTTTTTAAATGTCTATTCATTGAGCTTCTATCAGCAAAGGGTCTTAAGCATGTTACACACTGATAAGGTTTTACTCCTGAATGAATTTTAAGGTGTCCTATAAGATGGTGTTTTAGATTGAATGATTTCGAACAGTATTTACAATGCCACGGTCTAACTCTATCATCATCTTTTAAACAAGGTTTTTCTTCTTTCATTAAATCTAGTAAAGGTTCTTCATATGGTTGACTTCCAGTTTCACTAATTAACTGGTTCCAACCTTCAACACAAAATTTATTTATTTATACATATCCCTGTTTATTATAAAAAAAACATAAATACCTGGTTCACAGTAATCAGTGGCCATTGGTAAAAGTGTTTCTCTAATATCTACTGATACTTCAGTTGATTCTTCATCCAAGTAAAGTTTCAAATGATCCCCCACAACTTCATGTTTTACAAAACTTGAGCTAGAAGACATACCATCATGATGTAAAGACTGTGATTCAATAGTGCTATTTTCAATTTCAGTTTTTAATTCTTTTACAGGTTGATTTGATCTTGTTACTTGAAGTTGCTTTTTAAATATGTATTGTTTAAGTGCTGCATCATTTGTTCTACATAAATTAATATACACTGCTATATCTTTAAGTTTCTGAATACAATTATGACATATATAATTAGGTTTGTCTCCACGTAGAAACTAGAAAGAAATGAAAGTTTTTCAATGCAAAATGCATATTAATCATATACAATCCAATCAATTGCATAAATTACCTGAATGTTTGTTACATCTTGAAAAACTTTCCATATATAGTGTTGGTTTTCAAAGAAAATAAGGTTTCTAGGACCAAAACAAGCTCTACAAATCTGCGGATGATTAAAAGACATATCTTGTTCCATTAATGTACTCATATTTATAACACAGATACAATTAAATAAATATTTATATACATTTACTTCAAATAACAACAAATCGAGCTTGGAAAATTAATAAGACAAGACAATCGATTTCGATGAGAGAAACATTAAACTTCTTTAAAGAATCGACATATTACGCAATCGATTTTTTATTTACGCAATCGATTTTTTATTTTTTAAACAAAAAGTGCGTAAATGATATAAAAATTAAATAATAATTTGATTTTCAAGTAGCAAATAGTAATAGTACCATAATTTTCATGACATGTACATCATTTTAACTATTTTAAGTGATGCCATAAACTTAAATCGATTATATATTTGACAGTTGTATAGATGACTAGCAATACATCTGTACTGATAAACAGGTTGCATAACTATTAGATATAATATATATACCTAACCTAAATAAAAAAACTATATTCCAAATTAAACCCAAATGAAGACTAGAACCAAACTTAGATTATTTATAAGATTGACCAAGCCCCTCTAAAATTGAATATGCATGTAATAAATAAGACGAGACCTTAAAATTAACCTCCTTCGTAAAACAACTACAAACGTTTTTCTACTCTTTAAAATTTAATATTTGAAATACATAAACCTTACAAAATATTGAAATTGATTAGTGAAATATACTTACCCATTTATTTTCGTTTTCCTACGGAGTAAAGATCATAACATACAATAAATATTTATTTTTAAGCTGCTGCAGCTGGTTGTTCGTTTGGCAGATCAGCATCACAAACTGGTCATCATTTAAATCATTTTCCGTGATTTTCTATCGTATGTTGCAATTTTGGGTCTGTGTTTATTCTATCCACGATATTTTGATTGCCTTCTAGTCAAGGATAAAATACAAAATTGGTTCTAGAATAATTATTCAATTTGCCAATAAGATAGAAGATTTTTAACAATAGAAGATACCTTAAGCTTAAGGTGCAATTTCATGAAGCCGCTTGTCGCTGATTTTCAGCGACATGTGGCTAAAATTTAACATGTATAAGTGAAGCATTTACTCAATATCCAGTGAATTTATAAGATCGCAAAGTAACAGCAGATTTGAATAATTCGGTACAATTTTTTAAGATTGTGAACAAGTTGAATTTTAACCACGTGACTACATTTTTCGCTAAAAATCAGCGACAAGCGAATGCATGGAAATGCCCCTTTAAGAGGGCCGTTCGGCAATGTTACTCCATTGACTCCGAACACTCCTCCCTTTCTTCAAACCGTTCGGTCATTACAGAACGAGTAAAAGGAGCACAGTCTTTGAATCGTTCGTTTACTGTGGAGTGGTGTGAAAGGAGTTGCTCCAATTGTACCACCTCGGCGAGGTAGGGTTTTAGAAGTGAATAAGCGCATTTAGATTAGCGGCCAAAAAATAAAATTCTTATGTATTTTAGGTTACATAGTTTACAATTGCGAAGTAATAATTATTCATATTTTATAAAAATACTAAAAAATAACCAACAACGAATGACTTTTGTTTGAATTTGACGTTTGTTAGATTTCTGTCGTTTGACAGTTCGGTAACAAATGATCCTTACTCTACGAGAAATCTGCTCCACTCCTTTCAATCTCGATTTCGGAGTTTATTGCCGAACGGCCCTAGTTATGGTTGTCATTTGTCTCTGTTGTCATTGTCAACATTGTCATTTATGACAGAAATCCGAATTCAAAAGTTGTAGTTTGTATCGTTATATTTTAAATGTTTAATAATGACTTCTATTATTGAAAAATTACATGAATTAGGACAAAAAAGAGATCAACAAGGATTGGAAACCTTGATGAATAGATTAAATGAAATCGAAGTAACTACATTATTAATTTCTTTTACAATTTAAATATACTGATTGTTTTAGCTCGTAAATCTTATTAAAGACAATATCTGCTCATCAAATTTCATAGAGACTTGGAATTATGTTCTCAAATCATTTAAAGATACTACCGAAGATCACAAAAAAAGGATAAATTTAATTATCAACCTGCTAAACGAATTTGAAAACAAAGATGTACCTCAGTCTCGAATAGATGCTGTTTTAAATTGCTTAAATCTTGAATTACCGCATTTTAAATCAAATGATTTAGCAAAAATATGCAGCCTTTGTTTGGAACAAATTCAGTCAAAAAAATGTATAAAGTTTGTATGGAAAGACTTATTACCTGAATTATTAAATGTGTTGGTTGATAGGGAGACATTTACTCATGAAGAGCTAGATTATACTGGGGCAGAATATAAAACAGATTTCATAAATACTGTCTGTATGTCTTCTTGGTCTCCAGCCATAATAACTTCATTAACAACTTTGTTTATGTAAGTAAGAAACAATATTATTTACTGTCGTTTAATGTAGGTAGATATCATTATTTTCTAGTGATATGTCTTTAACCAAAGATGAACATTTGAAGATTGTTAATAAATTAGGGACTTATATTGAAAAACTTACTCCACAAGAAATTCCTGCTTTTATATATCAGTTACTTCGTTTATGTAAGCAACAGAATGGAAAATCTATCTTTTTAAAACTTCACCATTACTTTAATATTAGAATTTATCAAAATGCAAATAATGTAAATGAAGATTCACCTGATTCCATGGTTTTTGATTTAATTGGTAAGTATAACGACCTATAATAGATTCATTTTAAACTTAATAATATTCCAGAACCTGATAATAGAGATGCTATAGAAGCTGAAAGTACTGTCTTATATCATATTCATACAGCTGCTTCCATGGGATACGAATGCATTAAAGAATACTTAAATTCTTTAAAAAACATTGTAAAAGCACCCGAATTTATTTTAAACCCTTTTCAACTAATGATACTCTTTACAATTTCAACAATTTCACATTATGAAGAAACGGTTTATGATATTATAAGACCCTGTATAGTAAGATCATACAATGAAGATCAAAGAACATCTCATTCTGCTTGGTTCAGAGAAATGGTACCATCTAAAAAGAAACCAGAAGAAGTCTTGAGGCAAGTTGTTCACTTTAGGTAAATATTTGTTTTTTTTAAATCATGTAACCACAACATAATTTTCCAGTTTACAGGATAGAGATATGGTGCTCTTGGGGCTGGTTAACTTTGCTTTTGTTCTTCTTGGAGTAGGATCTGCTCTGGGGAGAGATGTAATAGCAGAGAAGCAATGGAGCTTAGGAAATATGATTTTACTGAAAATTATCAAACGTAAAAGACATGTTGCTTCAACTGTTATTAAAACTCTCGGCAATCACGTTGATTCTAGACAAACTGTTTCACAATATATAGGTGAGTAAAATAAATGAAATATTCATTATTGTTGAGGGTTTTTGTTTTTAGAATGTTTGTATATTTTAAGTCGGTCTATGCCATTAGTTATGCTGGAAAATCAGAGTTGTATAACTGAATTAATTGAATGTTTGATGCAAGTACAGCCTCAAGTAGCCGATCAGTTACTAGATTGTTTAATTCCTTTGATGAAAGTATCGCCAAATATCAGGGATCATTTGATAATTTATTTAAGGAAATCTCTGTATTCTAGGTAAGTTTTATTGAATTGTTATAGTAATAGTTGAATAGAATTTTTTTTTCAGATCTGTGGAAACTAGGAAGATCGCAGTTGATGGTTTTTTAAAATTAATAAAAAAATTTAAGATTTCCAATATGGCTGTTCTTAGTCAAACTAGTATAGGATCTTTTGCATCCGGTCATTCAGTTTTTACACAAATATCATTGCATAAAAGCACCCAAAGCATCAATGCTAGCAATTTTAGTAATGAATCTTTATGTTTAGAAATTCTGAATATTCTTAAAAGGTGTTTTATGCAACAAGAAAACATTAGAGGTAAACTATACCAAGGTCTGTATGACACAGTTTGTGTAAATCCACAACTGGGAGTACCAGCTCTAGATGTAATTTGGTCCCATTTTAACCAGTACTACATTATGGATGAAGAACAACTACCTCCTCTAAATTTTCATAAAATAGTGTCATTAAAAGAGGCTCAGATGATTTTAGATGAACCTATCGGGAAGTTGATACACACTATCGGTTTAATTGTAACTAAACTTTTGGAACTTGAAGAAGAAAAAGGAAATAACACAGTTGTTAAATTCGTTAACGTCTTGGAATCTGTATGTAAAAGATTGTCCAACTGCGAGTTAATACATTTTGAACTGGTGAGTGAAAAATTCCTTCTAATTACAGGGTATGTCTAATAATTAGTAAAACATTGATTTGCTTAGTCTTTATGTTCAATATTATCCTTTTAATTACGAGGGTGTCTAATATTTAGCAAAAGTTTGATTTGTTAAGTCTTAGAGTCATTATGTAAAATATTAACCTTTGAATTACGGGAGGGTGTCTAATAATTAGTAAAAGTTTGATTTTATGTAAAATATTATTAACCTTTGAATTACGGGGGGTGTCTAATAATGAGCAAAAGTTTAAAGGGTACAAAATATTTTTTTTTTCAAATTCTAGGATGATGGAACTGACCTGTTGGACATTTTACCTGAATCTCAGAAAAAGACACATATTTTAAAAGAAGGGTTGAGTACATATGAAGCACTTATAGGCTACAAAATATATTCCTGGAATGTGGATTCTGACAAACAAGGGCAGATGGTGAATAGTTTGTTCCAGGGTTATAGTAGATTGTATCATTTTTCAAAGGTATTCAGCACTGAATGCAGGGTATAATTTATTTTGATTTCCATTGTTTTATTTCAGTCTCTTTCTAAACCAAAAAAAGCAGAATCGAAAAAAAAAGCAGCAAATAAAGTAACTCAACCTACTCAATCTCAAACTGGATTAAAAAAAGACCCACATAAATCGACCAGATCATTTAAAGTTCCCGATACTGTTTGGAATTTCGAAACCACCAAAAAGGCTTTAAATTTACTACACGAGTAAGAATAATTGAAAATAATTTTTGAATAATTTAATTTAATTTTTATTTTAGACCAAAATTAACATGGTCTACAGTATCCGAAGCCAATATAGTTAAAACAAAAAAAGAACTCCACCAACACGTAATGCAGGCGACTTTATTTTTAGTACGTTCCGTTAAAAGACGAAAAGATTTAGAAACGCAAACGAAAAAATTGTACTACGATCACTTAACAGATGTAGCGACGATACTTTTCAGAAGAATCGTTCGAAGATTGAACGAATTCATAGATTTCGATTCGGTAACGGCAATTTTAGCTCTGGAGTGCTTCGATTTGATCGTAAACGTTATTAACGTAAATTACAAACCAAATTTGCAGTCTTTCTTAAGTAAACTCGGTAAGTGAATCTTTTTATAATTTCAAAGCTTTGAAGAAAAAAAAGTTATACTAATTGTTTAAGGTCTATTTATAAACTTGCAGTTGCCGTCGCCATTACCGGTCCCGCTCCCGTTGCAGTTGCTGTTGATAGTGTCAATTTATAAACCTGACGTTTGATGTTGGCCGTTGTGTTGTGTCACAAAGTACAAATCATCAAATCAACAAAAATAAATCTTAATGAACGTGCGAACGGTAACAGCAACGAAGAATATAAATGCCCAAATATGAAAGTAGCTTTTTAACTTTAAACGGGAACGTCGGGAACGGCAACTGCAAGTTTATAAATCGGCCTTTATTGTTAGGAAACTTTTCAATCTCCCCTCGTAATCTGTTCTTCGCCCTTGTCAACTGTCACTTGCCGTGAATCGCTACAAAATTTATTTATGCTTCACTCTTTTGAACAATTACGATTTATCATAGCTATGAATATATATACTGAGCGTCCTACTGGTGGATGTATATACATTATTTTGAAAATTGTTTTTTTTAGCCTTCCTTATTGACTTTTTGAATATTTTAATGTAATGGAAAAGTAAAAAGGTACAAAAACATATAAATAAAATTTTTTTCCTGTTTTCCATAATAAAAACCACAATTTTTTGGTAATTGGCTTAAAATCGGTTATTGCGTTTCCAAACCTGAGCAACATTGGCGTAGCTAATGACAATTTTTGGGTGATGAACGGATTTTCAAAAAAAATGAAATAATCATACACTAGTGTTGTTTTTTTAGGGTGGGTAATAAAATTGTCCCCTCTAGCTACACCCATGCTTTATAGCTGAATAAATATTTTGTCTTGCGAATCTGAAATTTATTTATTCATTTAACAAGATTAATATTACAGTTTCTGATGATGAAAGTGAAGATATTGTAACATCTTTGACGACCATAGTCGAAATTTATCAAAATATGTTCGAAAATGGCGACGAAGAAGCTGGCGATGATGCGGAATTGAAGAAAATATCTTCAATTGCAGTCAACACTTTAAGTACTTTAACGAATCTTTTTCCAATCGGTACCACCTCCTTATCAGTGCAGGTATTATTATTATTATTATCTAAGGGTCCGGTAAAGTTCGCGACCCTCGGAAATAGAAAAAAGTAAATTGCTCAAAATTCCGAGGGTAGCGAAGTTTACAGTACCTATCTGAAATTGTATTTCACCCATTTAGCTCACTTTTAGATGCTGGAATGGTTAAAAAATTTCGCTTACAATAATATATTAACCACCAAGAATTCTTCTTCGTTTATTAACCTACTTTTTGAGACTCACATGAAATACAAAGTCAGTTTGACGTTATTTGAAAATATTTCAGTAAGTCTTGGCGATATTTTTGGGGTTATCACAGAGGTAAGTCTGCATCTAACAATAATAGACACTTCCATCCGTTTTCCTATTTTTATCCAACTGAATATGCGCCGAATGGGGTGTTAAACTTAACAAAAATATGATGTTTTCTCAATGTTAATTGTTGTGTATGCAATAATAATAGATTCCAGTCACATTAGATGCTATATTATATATTGAACAAAACTTAATAAACGTAATCTAATTGACATATATTTAATTCTATATGACACTGACAACCCGGGATTGTTAACCGGCGCGTTCACTATGTATCTCCGTAACACTTCCCCTCGTTGTATTTATAAAGTTATAGATCTAAACGTTTTGGCGGCCTTCTGTTTCTACTACTGCGGCGAACCACCACATCCTCCTTATGTTTCGGTTCGTTGATTTGAGGCACACTCTCGGCCGAATATCCTACCTCTCCATTAGCCGGTTGTTGCTCCGATTTCTCTGGTGTCTGGTCCTCTTTCTCAATATTTTTTTTCTTAACGGGTTCATTCTCAGAGTTAACGCCTTTATCCGTCTGTGATTCCGCTTGCGAATTAGGCACATGATGCTCCCTAACAGACGGATCATTGTAGATAGGGTGGTCTTTAATACATGATTTTAATATTTGATCCACATGTCTTCTATGAATTTTTCCATCTGTATTTATCTCATAGTGTAGTTTTCCTTTTTTACCCACGATGACTCCGAATTTCCATTTATTGTCATCATACGATCGTATCTGTACTGTTTCTCCCACATTGAATTGTTTATTTATTTGTATTTCTTCCCTTTTGTTGTTCATGTCCGTTGCGAATTCCCTTTGAACCAAATCAATCCTTGTTCTATATAATCTTTTAAACATCATTTCACCAGGACTCAATCCAGTGGAATTATTTGGCGTTTTCCTGTGCATCATTAACATTTTTGTTAGTTTGTCCTGGAGAGTACCTCCCTCATGTATCATTGCCTTTAATTTATTTTTAAATGTTTGTACATATCTTTCCGCTTGTCCATTGGTCGATGGATGGAAAGGTGCTGTGAATTTTGATTGAATTCCATTTTGCTTTAAAAATCCTTGCATTTCTTCTGATCGAAATTGTTTTCCATTGTCTGATACTACTATCAAGGGTAATCCGAATGTAGTGAACATCTTCTTCAGAATATTAATAGTTGCTGATGCTGTAATTGATGACGTAGGTATCACTTCCATCCATTTCGTATAGGCATCCACAACTATCAAGAAATAATTATTCATGAAAGGCCCTGCATAGTCTATGTGTATTCTAGTCCATGGTTCCTTTGGATATTCCCAACTGTGTACGGGTACTTTAATAGGATTTCTTTGAAGCATGCAACATGCTTTACACTCCTTTACCATCTTTTCAATGTCAGAATCAATGTTTTTCCACCATACGTAGCTTCGTGCCAGTGCTTTCATTTTTACAATTCCAGTATGTGCTGTATGTAACTCTTGCAATATAGTGGCTTGTAATTGTTTTGGTATTACGATTCTAATTCCATAGAAAATGCAATTATCTTGTAATGAAAATTCATGTATATTGTTCATGTTTCCTTTTCCCGATTGAATATTTTTATATAACTGATGTAGCTCCGGATCTTTAGCTGTAGCTTCTTTGATTTTCTCTTTAGTAATTGGCATCGTTGCAATTTGATTTAGGTAAAATATATCGTCATCTGTATTATTTTCCTTATTTTTTGTATTATTTTCTAGTCTTGAGAAATAATCCGCATTTGCATGCTCTGTTGTTTTCCTGAGCTTTATTTCGTAGTCAAATCCAGCCAAGAAATTCGCGTAATGTATTAGTCTAATTGCTGTAGTTGACGGCATCACTTTTGTTGGATGTAGGATTCTTGCAAGGGGTTGATTATCAATGATGATTATAATTCTTCGTCCATAACAGTACTGAAAAAATTTTTTAAGTCCCCAAATCAGTGCTGCTGCTTCTTTGTCAAGCTGGCTATAATTTCTTTCGGCTTGGGTCAAAGATCGTGACGCAAAGGCAATGGGTCTTTCGGTCTTATCAGGCATAATATGTGACAATACTGCGCCGAATCCCATTGGTGATGCATCTGTAGCTAGCGTCACAAGTAAGTTAGGATAGAATGGGGTAAGTACTTTTTCACTACATATCTCTGTTTTCAAGTTTTGGAAAACATTTTCACATTCTTTGGTCCAATCAAATTTGGTATTCTTTTGTAATAGTTTATACAGCGGATTAAGTTTTGAAGCCAGGTTCGGTATGAATTGCTGATAATAGTTGATCATTCCGAGGAATGTTCGAAGTGACGAAACATCTGTCGGCCGGTAACTATTTTTGATACCATATATTTTCTCGTCAGTTGGATGTAGTCCCTCCTCATTAATTCTGTGACCAAGATATGTAATTGATTTTTGGAAAAATTGACATTTCTTCCTATTGAGGTGCAGTCCACATCCTCTTAATTTGCTAAATACTATTTCCAGTCGTTGCAGTAATTCTGTGTATGTACGTCCTTGTAAAGCAATATCATCAAAGAAGCATGCTGTACCTGATAACCCTTGTAATGTCTGATCCATATATCTTTGCCATATATTTGGAGCTATTTTTACACCAAACATTAAGCTATTTACTTTATAAGTTCCTTTGCAGGTGCTGACCGCTTTTTTGCTGAGCTTTCATCGGTTTTCATGTGTAGGTATGCTTGGTTAATGTCTAATGTGCAAAAATATTTTCCTCCACTCAATTTGCTAAATATCTCTTCTACTCTTGGAATAGGATAGTTGTCATTTTCTAGATTTTTATTTAATGTTGCACTGTAGTCGGCACATAAACGAATTTTTCCTGAAGGTTTTATTACGGGAACCAAATGTGTGCCCCATTGTGAGTAAGTAACTTTCTCAAAAATCCCAACTCCTTCCAATCTATCTATTTCTTTTTCGACTTGTTCCCTGAGCGCAAACGGTACTGGTCTAGGCCTCAAGAAAATTGGCGTAGTGCTTTCCTTTAATTTGTATGATGCTTGGTAATTATTAATTTCTCCAATTTGTTCTGAAAATAAGTATTCATTTTCTTTTAGTAATTTGTTTAATTTTTCTTTGAATTCTTGTTCTGTGATGTCGTTGTTTTTTTCTGAATTTATTGCATTTACTTCAAAATGTATGTTAAGTTTCCTTATCCATTCCCTTCCAACTACGGGGTCTACTTTCCTATCAATCACGATTACACTGCCCCAAATTACCTTGTTTTTGTATTTTATCATCATATTGCAGGTACCCAAAGGTTGTATTATTTCCCCCGTATATGTTCCGAGTTTAATTCTAGTGCTTTTCAGTTTCAGATTTTTGAAATGTGTGTTATAATAATCTGCAGAGCATGTAGTTACTGCTGCGCCTGTATCTAACTCCCAAGTGTGGTCTGATCCATTTAATTTTAATGTAATATTGAATTTATCATTTGATGTAACTGTATTCTCTGTAGGTATTGTATGTATTTCGTAAATTTCTTCATTTTCTGTATCATCTGAGTATTCCTTTTCAATTCCTAATTGCTTTTGTGCTCTGAAACATACAGCCTCGACATGCCCTTGTTTGTGACATTTTAGACAAAAAAGTTTGTCTTTAACCTTACATTCAATTGCTTTATGATCTGGTTTTCCGCATCTGTAACAAACTATTTTCTTTTCCTCTCTGGTATTGTAATTCTCTGTATTTTCCTTGTATGTATTTCTCTTGAAAGTATTCTTGTTGTATGTACCTTTCTTGGCTGTAATTTTATTTATTGGAGAATTTTCATAAATTCCCATTTCTTTACTTTCTGATTTTGATGTTTCAATTGCCATTGCAATCTTTATAATGTCATCAACTTTTGTAGTGGGTGGTTCCTGTAGTAATCGTTCTTTAATCTCACTGTTACGTAGGCCACGAATAAATTGTACTCTCAGATGAGTTTCAAATGTACTATTTTTACATCCATTGCAAATAAAATTGCATTTTCCACCTATTTCTTTTAATCCTGCCACGTAATTGGCTACAGATTCATGTTCATGCTGTGCTCTGAGACAAAACTTGTTGAACAACTTCACCTGGTTCCGGAGCGATGTGATTTCTCAGGATTTGTATGAGGTTCTCGTATGTTTTTGATTCTGGTGCATTTGGTGATGTAATGTTCTTTAGTATCTGGTAATACTTTGGTCCAATGCAATTTAGGAAAATGTGCACTTTTGTATTGGCATTTGTCACTCCCTTCAATGTAATGTAATTTTGTAATCGTTGTAGGTAACTATCGAATGACTCATTTATTTCGTCGTATGGTGCAAGTGAAATGCCTCCGACTTTAGACGTAGACGTATTTTCTTGGTTTAACAGCGTTTGTTGTAATCTATTTTGCTGTTCTTGCATCTCTGTCATTGTATCCATCATCTTTGCTAACACTATTGCTAGTTGTTCCTCCATTATTGGATTTGTACTGTGGTTCGAAATATCCTCGTCGCCAATCTGTTGTGTATGCAATAATAATAGATTCCAGTCACATTAGATGCTATATTATATATTGAACAAAACTTAATAAACGTAATCTAATTGACATATATTTAATTCTATATGACACTGACAACCCGGGATTGTTAACCGGCGCGTTCACTATGTATCTCCGTAACATTAATAGTTACTGGTGGACAAAATCATAATGGAGAATCAATTATTTTTAATATTTTTAGTATCACAAGGTTTTTATGTCGATTTAAAAATTCAACTTTTGGATGATTTAAATAGTTCGCCATTTATGACCTACATTACCTAAAAGAGAAGTTAGCTACATAAGGGTTGACAAAGGACCACAATTCTGTCGTCTTCTTTTCTAAAATCTTAATGAAGTATAAGTTATGCTTATGTTATATTGCTTTTATATCGAATGACTTAGGAGTTGTTTAAATTTACTTCCGATTTATTTTTACTGCTACACACACATATATAATTACTTACATCAAAATGATCTTCACAGCAATAGTAACTAGTTGTAGTCTGTTTATATTTTCTTCTAGCAGCCTGAAACCACAATTTTCGTCTAACTTCTACTGCAGGCACAGTTACAAACTTTTTAAATGGTTGTAACTGTTGTGTTCGTGCTGTATGATACAAAACAAGATTTATATGATATTTACATTATTCCTAATTGTGAAATTGTGGAGAAAAACTAACTAAACTCAACTAAAAAAATATTAACTCAATTTTTTTATAATATTGAAACGTTAATCTCGTATAAACTGTAAACAAAAACAAAACACTTATATTATATTATAGACTTTGACAGTTCTTCAAACTTCAAATTCGAATGGCCTTTTTGAAACTGGCTATTAGTTCATAAAAAGTCTAAATCAGAAAGTGGCTAACTTCATCTTCAAGTATGTGACGTATCTGTAGTGAAAGTTGCAAACATCTAGGAAGTCTTAATTTCCAGTTTTCTCCCTAAATTAATTTTTGCAGTAGAACTAATATACTTTAATAAAATACCGAAAGCCGGATATCGGTTTAACACCTCATTTTAACTAGGAATGGGCAAACAATATCGATACACGCAGAGTAAAAAATATCGCTATTTCGATATTTTCACCTCAAGACGCGATTACCTGAAAAATTGTCAAAATATTATACCAAAACTCGCGCGCTTTAGTTTATATTAATTCATACTTAGATGAAAAAAACAAAAATATTACAATTATAAGTGGGATACATAATAATTATTTTTTTTCCTCGCTTATTGGACTGGCTATTGCCAACTGGCCAAATCTTCTTATCTTGTACTCAAGCGAATCCTTTATTAATTAGTATATGCTTTGTCAATTTTCCCAGTTTTTTTTTTTGACATGGACACTAGAGAGGAAAATTTCATTGCCGGAGGACCTCCCGGACATACACTGGTGTTAATCCTTGGATGGGTAAACATACGAGTGGGAAACATTTATATATTGATGTAAATCAGTGAAACATTCCTGATTGCTTAGAAGATATTCCAGGTTAATTGGCAATGGGATTTTTTTTTGGATCAACTGATGGAAGAGTTTGTTGATGTGTAAGATTATTAGGTCACTCACACTCTAAGATGACATGTTTTAGATTTCCTATTGTACCACATGTACAGTCTGGACTATTTACTAATCCGATTTTATATTGATACTCGGGGTACATGGCGTGGTTGCTCCTCATTCTATTCATCTTTGTAATGATATTCCTGTTTTGGTATGTTTTAAACCATACTTCTTTTGGAATATTTGGTTGTATTGTTTTATAAAATCGACCTTTGGTGCTTTATTGGAAACCTGTGTTCCATTTTTGTTTCATTTGCTTTCCGAGTATCGAAAAATAATCTGTAAATGGGTTTTTTAAAGCCTTCTAGATCTTGTCCGTTTTCTGAAGCAGATTTTGCTAACAAGTCTACTTTTTCATTGCCCTTCATACCTATATGTGCCTTAATCCACACTAAAAAAATATTTTTATTTTCAAGTTTTATCTGGTGGTGAAGAGTCAGTACATCAATTAATATGTGACTTTTAATTGATGTAATAGTTGTGGTTTTTATTTTTTCTAGTGAGTTTTTGCTATCTGTGAAAATCACATGAGTTTAAGCACATTTTTAATGCTTCTCTTATTGCGGTGATAATTATTATAAAATATAATAAAGTTCTTGAGAAAATGTCGATTATCGATATTTCTAAATTAAAAATATCGCCGATATTTATCGATTATTTTCTAAAAAAATATCATTTTGATATATCGATAGTTGGTGCCCATCCATAATTTTAACCACAACCTTAAATTTACATGATTGGTAAACATTTCTACAAACTAGAAAGTTCCACAAGAAACTGATCTAACGCCTATCTTATATTTTTTTTATTAGGAAGAGCATACTAGTGAAACTTTCAAGATTGTAAATGAAGCAACTGTCAATAATATACTGTTATCTCTGTGTAGCTCTTTAAAAATAATTTTAGAAGATATCGACGCAGTTGTGGTAGGTTTAAAATCTGAATATTACATTTTAAGTTATCCTGGTGAAGAGTCAAATGAAAATAGTAAGTTTCCCATTTAATATAACTTTTTAGGATGTGAAAAATTTCTCAATTTTTAGGAAAAGAAAAAATGAAAACGAAGGAACGCGGAATATGTTGTCAGTTATGTTTTGTTGTAACCATTTTAACTAATTTAACTAATCTTTTAATTCCACCTGGAAATTTATCCGACGCTATTTTTAAAAACGTTATTCTGTTATTTAGTACACTCAGTTCTTTGACAAAGTATTTTAACACCAGGTCGACCAAACTTAATCTCGTATTTCAAGGCGCCAGGTATATAAATTAAATTTTTTAGCTGAAACTTTTATTTGGACGCAGCAATTATTTATTTTTTTAGATTCGAAAGGTTGGTGAAATTAGCTGGTAAACAGCTAGCCCCAGCTATCTACAAATTCATTCCGCATTTGGAAGAGTACCAAAAAGAAGAAACTAATAAGAAATCTGCTGATATTTTAAAATCAAAAGTACTTCGTGAAACTAGACTATTGCCAAAAACTATATACGAAATGGAACAGTTTAGTAAATGTATAATTCAACTTTCTAATAAGACGAAAGTAGATATGTCAAAGTATGTGGCACAAGGAACAGTTAGAGACTTTAGAATTATGGGTTTAAATGAAGCTTTGAAAGGAGATCAGGAAGAAAATGAATCTGTTATGGACGAATCCAGATCCAGTCATGACAATTCTATAATGAGTCATGATGAATCGAGAACAAGTCATGTAGAAAGTGGAGATGAAGAATCGAGCAGACCTCCAAAGAAGAAAGCAAAATTGTAAAGAGTAGTTTTTGTTTAGTGTTTTTGATTGTTATTATAAAAATAAAAGTTATTTTATTATAAATCACAGTGTTTCCTTTAAAAATTAATACCCATTCCGTATTCCAAACAAAAAAATCAAACTATTGCATATTATACTGGTCAGTCTTAAACTTTATTTGATAAAAAATATAATATAACAAGTTACGACACTGATTATTATAAATAATACGAAACTTAGTTTCAACTGAACAACCCGTAAGTAAGTATAACATATATAGAAATTTAACAATGTTATTAAAAGGTTTCAACTATATCAGATCTTGATAAAAGTAAAAACCCTTTAAATAATAAACCTGAAAATATCGGAGGTAAAGGTATATATAAAAAACTGTTTAATCTGTAAGAGGTTACTTAGCTGAGGTATCGGTTGTTCAAATTCAAATGAATGCCCTATTATAGAATCATCACAATAGTTTATGCTACAAAGTCCAGAGGTCTGTTAAACCCGCCTTTCCTATTCATGTATTGTCTATATTTTCTTTTAAGTATAACATGTACAGCTCCTGCATCGTTTCCACCAACTTTTTTGCCTTTTGTTGTATCAAAATTACAAAAGCCCATCATTCTCATCATTTCTTGCTCTTCTGCAGTTTTTCCTTCCAAGTCTGCTGCTGTAACTACGGGTCTTTCAGGTAATGAATTTCGTTTTCTTCTTCTGTCTGTTGGTGATCTAAAATACATTTATGCAATCAGTACACTCAATTCTTAAATGTTATAGAAAAACATTACAACCAAAATCATTATGAACGTCAATTTATGAAATAAAAGGATTAAATTTCCAAATATGTGGTAACAAAATGTCAAAAAAAATATCACTCACCTAGACCTTGAACGTGAGAACCTTCTTTCACCCCTTTCGGAAGAATGGCGTCTCCTTTCCCTGTCCCGCGACCTATCCCTGGATCTCTTGCGTCTATGTCGTTCCTTATCCTTGTCCCTATCTCTGTCCCTTTCTTTATCTCGTTCTCTATCTCTATCCCTTCTTCTACTTGGGCCAGGAGATTTTGACCTACTTCTTCTCATTTTCTTAACTAAAACATTGAAACAAATGAATATTTTTAAACAGAATTTGTGTTACACACTTTAAAAAATACTTCACATCAAAAAATAACAAAAAATTCTTTTTTTACCATATATTTTTAACGATTTTTATTTTGACATTAATTCACTGCATAAAAATGTCGGAAAATACTAATTTTAGTTGTACTTTTTTACGCGAAGCGCTGATGATCAAGTAATGTCTTAAGAATGCTTCAAGGAAAATAGATTCTTAAAGACTATTAGCAAAAGGTTCAAAATTGCATAAATTTGATTTGGTTGTGGCGAGGAATAAAATCATGTTGCCATACTTCTGCAAAAATAGTTTTTTCTTTATTAATACCACGATTTAATAATTGAAAGAAGTGGATATTTTTTGGTTCGAGCTGAAAATAATACAGTAGTAATTGAATACATTTTTAATCATACACAATGACGAAAAATTATAAACTCAACCTGTTTATTTTTTTAAATAATTTGATTGACCAATGACTTTTTTCTTTTTTCACAAGTCGATTATTTAAAAAAAAATTATAATCTTTACTAATTATCATTCAAGAGCATAAGAGTTGAATTAAAACGTTAAGATTTAAAATACTTTCTTTTATTCATTTTTATTATTTTTCCTGTTTTTCACGAAGCGACAACAGTGTAATTATTGAATTATTTTTGGTTTTCATTTGCGCAAGCGCAGCAGAGCAATTCATCAAGATCAGAGGTGTTCAGTGCTTGCAGAGAGCAGAGTGGTGTATGGAGAAAACTGGTGTAGGGTGTAGGTACGCGGATTGAATGACTTTATGTGCTAATCTGTAAATATAAGTGTTTTATATAAAGTTAAATACTAAAGCTGTATCCATTTTTTGGCTAAATTCTATTTGTGATATCGTTAGACTGCATGAGGCGTATCCTCTTAAAGCATCAGTGATTAGTTTTAACACCTATCAAATTATTGGCGGAGCAATCGCCGACCGAGTCCCTGGAGAATCGTTTTAAGCGGTGAATAATCATTTTGGTTTTAAAAAGTAATACGGTAAGTTTTTGAAATCTATATAGTAACATTAGAACTGTTGATGATCATACATAACTACTTAGTTATTTACGGTTTTGATTTTGACATATTCCATCAGGGGTGTGTCACTTCACCTGTATGCTCATCCGCAATTTTCGGGCCCCCCTACTTTTTATTTGTTACAATAGACTAATTTAAAAACTTATTTAATAAGAAATTCAATCGATTCAATGGTCTAGACAGAGAAATTAGGCCACTAACTCGACTTCAAACTTTACACGAAAAATCTAATTCTAAATACTTTTGCGGGGTAGAAAACAATAGTAAATGAAAAAACACTAGTGAAATGGAACAATGACCTCTTTATTAACATACAATTATTTTTGTATTCAATCTGTTCTATTATTGAATTTAAATTTAAGCATATTGCAACCTACTAATTACTGAAGAGAAAATTATTTTCGGTCAGTTTTTTAATGGAGGTTACATTATCAAATTGACTTATGTATAGATGATGATCTCATCTTCTCATGAATGCTGTTTAGTGTGTACAGTTGCACAAAGGTGTTGGTTGAATTAAACATAATTTATTATGTTATATAATTTGAGTGCAATGATCAGTTTTAAACATAAAGATAACAATAATTGATAATTCTTACTGTTGTGTTGGTAACCTTTTTATTTAAAAGAAAAATAGTAATGTGTAGGATCGTTTTATTTTTGTCTATTTCTTTCCTTTTTTTATATTTTATTTCTGACTAAACAATTCCTTATCATTCTTAATGTTTTTTACATACCATCAGGTTGGTTGTTTTGTAATTTTATTCAAAGTAAGGTTTATATTTAATTTATTTATAAATTATGCACATTAAACTAAGATCGAAAATCATTCTCCTTTAAATATCCCTTAAAACTAATGTTTTTTTTTCAAATCATTGTAATTGCTGTTGTATATTTGAGTTTAACTTTTCATAACCTCTCCAATGAAATGTCACATGACCCACTGCTATTTACAAATAAATGTAGGCTAATATAGCAAATATTTTCTTTATTCAATATGATTCTATAGTGAAATTGGTTGATGGTTGTTTATTTCATTCCAATAAATAATTCACAAGTTCAAATCAATTATATCAAAGGCATTTAATATATATCTAACCTTGACAAGTAACAAAATATATATTAGTAAATCAATCAATAGTTAAATAGCTTTTCTTGTGTCCCCCTTTTACTTATATTATAACTGTACTTGAAAGCAAAACGAACAATATCTAATTAACTTATAATCTTATCTCCAATACAAATTTATTTTTCAGAGAGTAAATAAGATATATTTACACTCACGACAAAATTATTTCATATTCTATTTTAGGTCTTTATTTTTTTCCCTTCAACACTTTTGTGATTTCAGTTGCTAAATCTGTTACATTAGAGTCTTTTACATTATTAATTACATATTGAAGTTTTACAACAGATGGAGAAATTAGTGAAATGGTCTGTTTCTGATAATAACTTTTAATTAGAAAAGTACAACAACTTCGACACGATACATTAGTTTAAGACAAAATAATAACAATTTAGTACTTAGTATTTCCTCCTCTAGCTTTAACGATAGCCTGCATCCTCCTAGGCATACTGTGCAAAAGATCTTTGATGGTTTCTTGTGGTATTCGATTCCATTCTTCCTGTGCAGCAATCCTTAATTCTGCAATTGAGTTAGGAGCAAACATGTTCTATGGGATTTGCGTCAGGACTGTATGGTGGCCACTCTACCTTCGCAATCCCGACATCCTCAATGTACTGGTTTACTGTTCTTGCGGCATGGGCATTGTCATGCATTAGCACAAAGATATCATATTCAATAAAGCCGGCATATGGTATAACATGTTCTACAAGGATGTTGCGTAAGTACCAGTCAGCATTCATCCTTAAATTCACTTCAATGAGTTCCGTGCGACTCTCCCAACTAATGTTAGCCCATAGCATAATGGAACCACCACCAAAGCTAAGATTATGTGCAAGATTACATTCTGCAAAACGTTCTCCTGACCTTCTGTATGCTCGACTACATCCATCAGGCTTCCATAATTGTATTCTTGTTTCGTCTGTAAAAAGAACTTTTCCCCATTGATGTTCATTTCAGTCAGCATGTGATCTTGCAAATTGTAACCGTCCGATTTTATGGCGTGGAAGAAGCCTAGAAACTCTAGCAGGACGTCCTTAAGTCTCCTTATTATTGTTTTGGTGGAAACATTGACTTGCCTTACATTTGGTAATTGATTTTTTAGATGCGGAGCAGTAAGTGTATGATCTCGACCTCCTTAAGTCTCCTTATTATTGTTTTGGTGGAAACATTGACTTGCCTTGCATTTAGTAATTGATTTTTTAGATGCGAAGCAGTAAGTGTACGATTTCGCAAATATTGAATTCTTAAATATTGCTCATCCCTTGGCGTTGTACATCTTTTACATCCTTGACCTCCATCCTCCAGTCTCATTGTAACATTCTAGTACACGAGAAACAATCGATTGATGTACATTCAATCTCTTGTCTGTAGCCCTCATTGATTAAACAAACAATTTTAACAGAAACTAACTCATTCAAACGTGGCATTCCACTAACTGAGACTACAGATTGAAGAAATAATGCACTGAAAATGTCATTCTGACATCGTCAAATGAAGAGAAGCCATTGTTTTAGTAGTCAAGGCTCAAGACTATGCTAAGTTTATATTTTTTCGCTTATTTAAAGTTATCGCTTATTCAGTTTTCTGTTATGAAAGCTATGACTAAACATTACTTTATCTGTAATAAATTGCAATATACTTAGAACACTCCAATGTAGCAGACTTAGCAACCGAAATCACAAAAGTGTTAAAGGGAAAAAAATGAAGACCTAAAATAAAATATGCAATAATTTTGTCCGTGAGTGTATTATATGAAATGGCATTATTAGTACGCTTTTTTTATTCAACTGACAAAACTTAATTTTTCCTTGGAGTACCTATATTATTAACAAATTTAAAAACGGTATGTCAAGTTCACAAGATGGTAATATGTTTTTAATTTAGTTGAGATTGTTTATTACACACATTAGTAAGATGAAATTGTGGGAAAATTCATTGGGAACCATTCGTACCATTAGATCCTTGTGTAAAAGAGTGTGAAACATTTCAAAAATATAATTTTTTTGATAAAAAGAAATAAAAACATTACCCCTCTTGTGAATTCAATCAGTGTACGTTAAAAACAACTTTTAATGGCAAAAGAAATGTAAATATGAAGAAAATAGTTCATCTTTTGATATATTGTTTGGAGCTTCATCTTTCCAGGTACTGGCCACGAATCCAAAGCTTAGACAAGACATCGTAGCATATTATGTCAACATGGCAGCAAACAAACTAAAGATGCTCTCTGAAGAAAGCTTAACAAGACAACCCGAAGAAGTTTTTGACATAATATGCAAATTAGGTGAGGGCTCCTATGGGAGCGTCTTCAAAGCACTCCACAAGGAGTCCGGGAATATAGTGGCCATCAAGCAAGTACCTCTGGATACTGATCTTCACGAGATTATAAAAGAAATATCGATTATGCAACAATGTGATAGTCCTTATGTGGTTAAATATTACGGTAGTTATTTTAAAAATACGGATCTTTGGATAATCATGGAATATTGTGGAGCTGGATCTGTTTCAGATATAATAAGACTGAGAAAGAAGACTTTGAGTGAATGTGAAATTGCTACTATATTATCAGATGCTCTAAAAGGTTTGGAATATCTCCATGCAAATAGAAAAATACACAGAGATATAAAAGCAGGGAATATTTTACTAAATACCGATGGACATGCTAAATTAGCTGATTTTGGAGTGGCAGGGCAGCTTACTGAAACTATATCTAAACGTAATACAGTTATAGGATCACCATTTTGGATGGCTCCAGAAATAATACTAGAAATAGGGTATGACTGTGTAGCAGATATTTGGAGCATTGGGATTACCGCTTTGGAAATGGCTGAAGGTAAACCTCCTTATGCGGATATTCATCCAATGAGAGCAGTGTTTATGATCCCTACTAAACCACCTCCATCTTTTCGAGATCCTGACAGATGGAGTGCTGAGTTTATAGATTTCGTTAGCGTTTGCTTAGTAAAAAATCCTTGTGATAGAGCTTCCGCTACGGATCTAATACATCACGTTTTTTTACAAAAATCCAAAGGACCCAGCGTCTTGAGTCAGATGATATCGGAAGCTTGTGAAATAAGAAAAAATCAAAAATACACCAGAATGCCTTTGGTTGGTGCAATACTCGAACAAAACGAATCTGAAGCTACTCTAGTTCCTAATAAAGTACCCAGCCAGAGCGGTACTATGATCACCGTGCAATCAGATTTAGGTACGATGGTCGTTATAAACAGTGACGATGAAGATATAGAAGGAACCATGAAATCACCAGACGTTAGAAAATACAAACCGCCGTTTTTAGAACATTTCGACAAAACCCAAACGGAAAAAGACAAATCTAACGCTAATAGAGAATTCTCTTTAGCCCAACAAGGCGCTGCTTGCTCTTCTACAGCAGGTCCTTCTGTAGCTCAAAGAGTGTCTGCACACGAGCCTTTAGATGTAAAATTAGAAAGAATCAGACCGGAAGATTGTAATTTTAATTTTCTCAAAGATCTCAGCTACGACGAATTAAAAGAGAGATTCGAATTGTTGGATACGGCAATGGAAAAGGAAATCGAAGAGTTGCAGAGGCACTATTCTCTCAAGGCTCAACCGTTGGAGAATGCCATACATATCAAGAGAGAAAGGAATAGGAATTTTTAGGGTTATAAATGCGATTATTCTTGTATTCAGCTTTTTTTTTATTTATTAAATGGAACAGTGAATTTACGCGTTATTTTTATATTATATTAATATTTTAAATTGAGTGAAATTTGATCTGATTTAAGGTGCGTCTTAGCACTTAATGTTTAATGGCCCATGAATAGTTCCATTGCATAAAATCGTTGTCTATAAACAACAACTTCCGAAGTGGCCACGATTTACAATTACAACGGTATTTACAAATTCTTTTAATATACAGTATCATAATAAAATACCATTGAAATGTAAAAATAATTAAGAAATGTTTTAAAATATATGAAAGAATGTGTTGTGCGCAACCTGTAGCGTATAGAACCAGTGTTACCAACTCTCAAAAAATTTTCCTCCTAAAGCTCCAACCAAAAATCCCTACAATTACTGGGAAACTCCCCTAAAACAATATTATTAATAAAATAAAGAATTAAATGTTATTACATTATTACTGCAATCCACAGTATAACCTGAATAACCATACCTTTTAAGTCTGGATCTGTTTACTGAGAAAATCATTATTAATTGACGGCTTTTGTTCAATTTTGAGGATACAAACAACTACTAGTTAGATGACAAATGACAACGATTGGCAGCACCAAATTAGCAAAATCTTACAATTATTTCAACATTTTGCGGTGCCGCAATTTTCCTAAAACATTCGTACGAATTATTTCCCGCCATTAAAATTCAAACACCACAGCCAATAGGAAAGTTTCCGCATTTCGCAATTCCGGATGCAAGGGGACTAACCTCTACACATTGGCATTGGCCTGTCCTTCTATAAGCGTCTATATTCGTTGGTACTATAGATGTAACTAAGCCGCTATATCAGAAATAAATGTGATTGGCTAAATTTGGTTATTCCTGGGCCTATAATATCACACCTTCATTTTTTTTAAGTTGAAAAAAATAAATATTCGAAGTTAAAAAAACCCTAAAAATGTAACACCCCTCAAAAAATCCCATTTGACTTTTACACCCCCTAAATTTGGGGGGAAAATATTTGAAGCTAAAGAATAATGGAAGAAAACGGAACAAAGAATATGTAGTCAAAGACAAAATGAAGACGAAAATAAATATGAGAACAGGGGGCAAGTAATAGTTACATATTGCCATAACGACAGTAATTTCATAAAATTTGATGGGGATATTAGAAAAACACATCCAACAGTGTTCTCAAACATAATAAGGGAATAGATTTGAAAAAAAAGATTTTGAAAGAAAAGATTTCAAAGAAATTATTAGGAATGATTTAACTGGGCAGGCGTTAATATGGTTTGCTAGCAGGGAAAGAGAAATAGATGAATATTTAACATTTCATGATTTGTTTATGAATTACTTTTGGGGATCAGTAAATCAGTCTATTGTGAGGGAAAAATTACAGTTTGGGCAATACCAAGAAAATAGGCAATACGCACATATGTATATCATGCAAATTTATAGACAGGTACAATATTTAGAACCGAAAGTGGCTGAGGAAGAAGCAGTGTTACTTCTTTCTAGACATTTTAAACCCCCAGATAATAGAGGCTGTTGCAATCCAAAACATTAAGACGATAGAACAATTTATAAATTATGTAATGCGGTTTGAAAGAAATAGTTCTAGGTACAATAATACAAATTCAGATATCAACAAGTATAATAGACAATATAATAGTAATCCAAATAACAATAATAATATGTAATTAAAAAAGGAACAATAATACATAACAGCAACAACGCTAGAGACACTCAAAACAGTGAAAATAATTATAGTAATTTAATAAATAGGCAGAATCAATAATATTTAAAAGCCCGAAATGGTGATTGTAGATTTGTTAATCAGACGGACAATTAATAGTAGAAATAATTTTGTAAATAGGAACAATAGTAATTTTAATAATGCATCTAGGAGACCTTATTACAATAACTATAATAATTATCCCAGACGGTATAACAATAATGCTCAAAGATATTGTTCATTGCCCTAATTAATGCTGAACCTGCGCTCTGTAACCCAAATGGTACAATATTAAATGTGTAGATCTCCCCGTCTACAGAAAATTCCGTGTACTTTCTACAGCTTTTCAGCTATGCGTGACTTATTATTGAAGAGTTCTTTAAATTTTTCTATTAAATTGATAATCATCCATACCCTATTTTCGGGACATATCAATTTAATATCATTTATATTCAATTCCCCAGTATCCTCCCTATATATTTCATTATATTTATTAAAATCATTGTAATACTCATTTTTATCCCTGGGCCTATAATATCACACCTTCATTTTTTTAAGTTGAAAAAAAATAAATATTCGAAGTTAAAAAAACCCTAAAAATATAACAACACCCCTAAAAAAAGTCCATTTGACTTTTATACCCCCCAAATTTTGGGGGGAAACCCCTAAATTGGCAACCCTGACAAAAAGGGATACAAACCCCGCTTCACGATACAAATGTCTTGTCCTATGCTTCTTATGCTTAATAGTTATTTTAATCGTGTTTGAGTTCATTTAATTTTGATTTAGTGTTTTTTCGTTTTTTCGACCTTGTTTTAATTGTTAAAATCTATCCAAATAATTGTTTATCCTCAGAGCCACTATCATTTGTGTCAACTTGTCAGTTGGTGGACATGCTCTTGTCTTTTTACATGGCATTGGTTGTAATAGTAGTTTGTGCAACAAGTGCGCAAAGTGATACTTTTTCCATGAGCGCTGAAGAGCAAATCGAGCGAGTGGGAAAAGTAATTTGCGCACATGTTGCACACATTACTTTTTCTACGATCACGATTTAAAACAAAAATTATTAATAATATATCTTAGGAGTATAATAAATATTTTGTTTACTTGAAATTATAATTTATGGTAAAATTTGAACAATTTTGAAGTGTTACTCCAGGCGTGTCTCTATTTTTTACCAAATTTTTAATAACAATTACAATATTAGCTGATGACGTGGAAGGTTGTTCTTGGTGGTTGTTGGATGATGAGTCTACTGAGTTTACAATTTTATTAGCTACCTCTATTTTATTTGAGATGGAGTCTTCGATATAGCTCTCTCCGACATTACTTGATCGCCATCCACCATGGCGTTCAAGAGTCAATAAATCTCCTCCTGCGTTAACTAGAATAGTTGCAGAAGAGCGTCGAAAACAATGTCCCGTATAAAGATTGGAGTTTGGCAATTTTAAAAATTCTGCCACTTGTTTAGACATACTGCCAATTTTATTAATTCCGACATATTGCCTTGTGCAGTTACCCCCTTAATTCACAAATGGACGTCTGCCAATGACGTTATTAGGGCGAAGACAAGCGTATTTCTTGTAGATATTATAAAGTTCTCCCGTTACTGTGAATGTTCTGTCAATTTTGGTTTTCGTATTGCGAATCTTAACCAACCCCGTTTAACTTAGAAGCGTAATTCAATGTCTGTCGGGGTATATAGCCCGCGAAGTAGTTGTTTCTTCTTAGTGAACAGTCTCTGTTCTTTGAAAACTATTTTTCAATTTGTGTAGAGCGTTATAATAGTATTAAACTATTAACTTTGACGTCTATTAATCACGCTTTACTAAAATATGACAATTATTTACAGGTAACTGTAATTAAGTAAATAACTACAAAACCGAGATGGTTTTTTGTCGATATAGAATTTTGGTTTGTGATTTAGCATTTCCTTTACTGAGGTTAATGTATTGGTGTGGTATCAACGTAGACTCCAGTCCAGGATTATACTCTCAGGGCTTCTGGACGAATATCATCTACCTTGTACTGATGAGGCGCAAATACGCCGAAACCGGTCTACAAGTGATGTTGATCCTTCTAATCACAAACAAGAATGGTTGGTTATATCTTGCAGTTATACCAACCCCGTTTAACTTAGAAGCGTAATTCAATGTCTGTCGGGGTATATAGTTGTTGCTTCTTAGTAAACGGTCTGTTTTTTGAAAAATATTTTTCAAATTATGTAGTGCGTTACAATAGTATTAAACTATTAACTTTGACGTTCTGTAATGAATTGAAATAAATATTTTAAAATGCGTATTTAAAAAGTGTTGATGTATTCATAGTGATCGTAGAAAACATTTTTCAATTATTTAATTTTCATTTAAAATCGTTAGTAAAAAAAAGTACCAACTCCTGGAACTGTACCTCCTTTATTTATAATTTTAATTTAACGCTGAAAATAGCCCTACGCGCGCCATTATTAGGTTGCGCGCACGGCTTCGAAAGCGAGTACGTCACTCATAAAAAATTTTTTTCAAGTACTTAAAGTTAATTGAAAAATCTAAAAACGTTATAGTATAATCTAAACACTTTAAAGAATTGATTCCCGTTGGAATTTTTTAATATGCTAGACGATTGTTAATTAACAAAATTTTTTCAAACTTCCTTCAACGTTCTAAACTAAAAAAAATGTTCAAGTAATTGCCGTAAAATTATTTCGCTTCGTGGAGCACTTCTTATATACATACAAAACCAGATTGCGTCATCAAAGTTTTAAAAATGTTAACACTTTGTTTATAATAATTTTTTCAAGTTAACAATAAATGACTGATTTGCCATTTTTTGCTAACTTACATTATTTGTTATAAACAAAGTATTAACATTTTTAAAACTTTGATGACGCAATCTTGTTTTGTATGTATATAAGAAGAGCTCCACGAAGCGAAATAATTTTAAGGTAATTATTTAAACATTTTTTTTTAGTTTAGAACGATGAAGGGAATTTGAAAAAAAATTTGATAATTAACAATCGTCTAGCATATTGAAAAATTTGTTTTTATGAAAAATTCCAACGGGAATCAATTCTTTAAATTGTTTAGATTATAATATAATTTTTTTAGATTTTTCAATTAACTTTAAGAACTTAAAAAAAATGGATAAGTGACGTACTCGCTTTCGAGGCCGTGCGCGCAACCTAATAATGGCGCGCGGAGGGTTATTTTCAGCGTTGAATTAAAATTATAAATAATGGAGGTACAGTTCCGGGAGTTGGAACTTTTTTTTACTAAATTTCCTCCTCTTCAAGGATTTTTTTTTAAATTTCAAAAATATTTATAATTTACGAACAATAAGCTACAAACCGAACACTATTTTTTTTTGGTATTTAATTGTTTATATCTTTTGGAATTTTTTATGGGCTAATTTAATTATTTGGCACAATGATCTAGACATTATTCCGGATCGAATGAGCTAAACCACATAATTTTAATAAAAGTATGTAGAATTAACACCATTTTAAGCTTATAGACTAGAGTATTAAGTTCTTTATTCTTTTTGACTTTCCTGCATTAGTGCATTACCTATCACATGATTCATTATCATAGGTAAGTTGATTTTTTAATTTTTCATATTTGAGGTTAGGTATTCATAATTGATATATTTAAGCAGTTAATAAAGATAGATATCCAAAGATTTTTACCACTAATACCCATACAAATAATAGAGACTTTTAGCTTGCCTTAAATTTCTCACGTATCCGTAACGAACTGCGCATGAGTAGACCCGTTACTTCTCAGCCGATACGATGCGTTGAACGTATTGTTACGTCCCCTACTCCGTATACGTAAACGTATCCGTATCCCTACCAAAATCAGAATTCTGTGCTATTAGTGCTATTTTACATGTCTTCTTCTTCTTTGATATTGGTTTGGTTTAATTATAACCCAACATATTTTGGTAATGCAAAATATGCATCAAAAATAGGTCGTCCAAATCATCATCGTCCTCGTCTAGCAGCAGTGGATTATTTAATATCGTTCCCATATTACGTTTTTACAAAAATATAAACAGACAAACTAAAAAAGTTTTGAGGTTATACAATTAAAAACAGAACGAAACGATACGTTTTCTGCTAAAAAGGTTTTCTTGACAATTTCTTTACGTCAACGTAACTCCAATACGGATACGGATACGTGTAAAAACTTATGACAAGCTAAAAGTGTCTAATATTAGATGTCAGTCCGAGGAGCCTACGTTTGCTACAATCAAAAAATATTATCCAATAGGTTTTTATTTGTGGGTTTTCGAGCATTATTTCCATTCCAGTGTTAGATTGCCTTAATTAATAATTACTATGCTTTTGCAATCACCTCGAATAAAAACAAGAAAGATAGTTTGACCGGCAGCTTCTTTGTTATCTTCTTTAAACTATTTTTTTCATGTTGGTTATTGATACTGAAGGGTGAGTAGCGAAGACTGAAGTAAATTCCTTGAATAAAAAGAAAGAAAATTTTAGATATCGTAATAATTCACAATTCCATGCATAAAACTTACTCTGTTGGTATATCCAGTTGATAAAGAACGGGACGTGGTTATGAGTTGCAATCAATTGTTAGTTATCCTGTTATACTATCGACTGTAAAATCGACAATAATGTTTTTCGTTTTCTTGGTTTATCTTTTGGTAGAAAACACTTCCAATCGTCTTCCGGAATGAACTAGATTAAATTACCCCTATAAAGTTAGCAGAGCCACTTGCAAACAAATCGATGAAACCTAATCCAATAATTGTCGAGAATTTGTCGTGAACGTAAAAAATTTGTCGCGCTTTTATTTTTTTTATAGGGGTGGCTCTGCTAACTTGATATTAAGTTAGCAGTGCCACCCATAAATAAATATCAAAAAGCATCAAAATTGTTACGAATAATTGTCGAGTAATTGTCGAAGTCCATCTGACGTAAAAAGAGCAAAAAATCTATTCCTTATAGCAAAAGTACACTTATGAACAAATCTAACAAAGTGTGAATCTAGATTTGTCAACTCGAACGGAAGAAAGGACATGACAACTGAAATTAAAACAGATGTCAAATAATTTTAAAATTTTTTAACTAAAAGATAAAAACAACAATAAATTATTTGGAGACATTAAAAATAAACTTTCACATCAGAAAAAGATAAAATTATAAAACAATCAAGTCAAATAACAGAAATCAAAAATTATTAAATGAATTTGATTGGTCAGCAAATATAGAAAAACTTAAAAATAAAGAGACATATGGATTTTGAAAAGATAGAAAAATTTGATATTGGTTGCTATTGATTAGAAAACGGTTAGTTACAAAAAATATACAGAATTGAGAAGTATAAGCTTTTTCATGTTAAAAATTTATTTAAAATTAGATTACGTTGTGTTAAAAGTGAAACTATAAAGTGAATTGGTGTTTCTAACCTTTCCTTAACAAGTTGCTGTTAAAAACAGAGGTTAAATAATCTTTTTAAATATAAAATTCCTTAAATAAATCCTGAGTGAAAATTCCAAGAGTAAACAAAACTGAAAATCTTCCCAAGCCGACCACGAAGCCATATTGAAGCCATTTCTACAAGGGTCTCCAAGGCCCAGAAAGGTCTAAAACATAGAAAATAAGTAATTATCCAATCTTCAAAAAGTAATACAAGATAAAAGGTATTTCTGATGAAATAAAACAAATTAATTAATTTGTTTTATTTCATCAGTAGTATGGATCTTCATCAAGTAAAAGCCTCATCTATTCAATTTTTGAAAGGTATTTCATAAACTATAAATTAAATCATTAAACTTACGTGCGTGTGAACAAATCTAGAACTTTATATTTATTCCTCTTCGTTACGATTACAATATCGTCCATTTTGTATATAAAATCTGTTAGAAACAGATGTTCTATTTTGTCTTTGTTTTTTAGTGTCACATGTAAAAAGAGTTGCATAATTTTATATATTTATTAGATATAAGAACTTCATTTAGTGTGAACGTTGAGCGAAAGATCATTTAGATAAGCGTTTTGAATTGTTTCTTATGTATTTACTTATCAATTCTGTATAAATACGCCGCTCATTAGAAAATAAAATAAATAATATTTCATAAATTTCTAATATAAAGAGTTTTCTTCCTATTAAGTTGGCAAAACTGCTTCACAGTTAGATAGTTCCTATTATTCAAGGGCAAGGACACAGGACCGGCCTGAGGATATGTTAAATAATAAAATAAAAAAAGAAACTTAAGTGAGCATTAGACCCATGAACCCAACCTGAGGTGAAGAGTCATCATAAAAGGTGAGTGATGTATGATATCACTAAAATTTAAATTAAAATTCATATTAATTGGCGCCCAAATAAATATATTACAAACAAATAAATGAGAATACATATCAACACTATAAATTAAAAATTCATATCAATATATACCTTTTTCTTGGAATTTCCTGGTTTTTGAAGAAATTTCGCATTTTTGGCATAAGTATTTGATATGAAATTAATTACGAAACCTTTCTTTAAACATATATTTATATTTTTTAATACAATGCGACCTACAAATTTCAATATTTATTGAGTTTAGAGAGGCTTGACAGAGGATTGACAGCAGCAATCGAATGACATGATATAAACGAACGTCTCTTTTTCGACACTTTGATGACGTGCAACAGTTTTTGTACTGAACGGGCTATACATTCTAATTGATAAATTTTGTTTCTAAATATAATTTACGTGACTTAAACTTTAATCGATTGCAGAATTTGAATAAAAGGGGAAAAGTAACGAACACTAATAATAGTACCCGGTGTTGTTTTTTGTTTTAGAGAAGGTATTAAAACGGAAAAGTTTCCTCCTATCGATGTAAAATGTCATCGACCCTGTTCCTTCACAGTGTTGCCAGATTCTGAAAGATTAAGGCGCAAACCCGTGATTCAAAAATCGCCCAAAAGCGCATCCAAGAAAAACGCAAGCGCCAGTGAATGACGTCAACAATGAGACCATTTAAAATATCTCATAGTATTTTTTTGAATGTCCTTTAATATTTATATTGCGTTGTGAAAACCCGCAATTTTAACGATTAGTGATGTAATTAAAAAAATAGAAGCATAAGAGTCTGGTAATTTTTATTTAAATATAAGATAAATGATAATAAATATAAGATACTACAAATAACATAAATCTATGATTTCCTCGACATTCATTAAATCAGATTCAGAACTGTCCGACTCTTTTTCGTTTGTGTACATTTTTGACGTAAACCTCGATAACATGTCTGCAGTTGGTTCAAATTGTTTGCAGCAAATTGAGTTGACACAGAAATAGGCCTTAGTTATCATTATTGCATTTAACAGATTTATCATCATTTTATTTCTTAACTTTGATTTTATTATATTCATGATAGAAAAACTTCTTTCGACATCTGCATTTGATGATGGCAAGCTTAATAGCGTGAATGCAAATAAAGAAAGATCTTCGAATAATAATTCACCTGCCGCATTTTTTAAAGTAATTACTTTTTGCCAGAATTCCTCGGAATTATCTGGTATATTTTCTCCAAAAATTTCTTCCCACTGAATACTTAATATTTGTCTGTATTGAAATTCTGCATCACCTATCTTTTCAGTTGGTAAAAAATGTAACGGAAATTCAGAAAATTTTGGTCTTATAGGATTTAATATTACTTTAGGGGAGATATTCTTTATTTGAGAAAAAACATTTAAATGAGTGGGCATTCGTTTGATTAATTCTCGTATGAGAACTTTTAAAAATTCTTTACATTTATTTTTAATATATCCTACTTTTTCTGCTGACAAATTACTAGCTTCAACTTCGACACTAAATTCATATCCAAAATCACAGTAATCTAATTCTAAATTATTCCTGTCAAAGTCCATTGCATTTTTTAAAGTATCAAGATCATTAATATCTATATGGTTTAATAATGGTGGCTTCATAATTTGCCTTGCAAATGTCCAAATTATATTATTTATATCATCAAAAGCTTGAAAATAATCAATACTTGACCTCTGAAAATAGGTGTTTAGATGGAATATTTGCTTTAATATAGGTTTTATAAAAGTTAAAATAACTTTATTTTCTTTATTTTTATAGGCATCAGAAAGTATTTTAGCTGTGTGGCATCTTTCCTTATCTGCATGAATATTGAAGAAAGTTTCAAGCTCCAAATATTGACTTAGAATTTTTTCTACCGCCTGATATCTAGACAGCCAACGGGTAGCTGATAGTTGTGTTAATTTTGAAAAATTTTTGCCTACATTTATGAGGTCATAAATTTCTTTGTATTTACTAACACGAAGAGAACTGTTTTTAAACCAATTGTAGGTTTCCTTCAAAAGGAAATCAATCTCATCTGAGAAAACCTCTGAGGCTTTTGAACTACATAAATGTAAGCTGTGGCAAATACATTTTACTAACACTAAATTGTTCAACTGAAGTCTGTTTTTCAAAAAAGCATAAAGAGAATTGTGTTCGGCACACATATTAGAGGCTCCATCTGTACCAACACCAATTAACTTTTTTAAATTGAACTGATCAGATAAAAAACCTGTAACCGCTTGATATAAATCATCTGCAGCAGTTTTTACTACAGGTAAAAATGTAAGAAACTGCAATTTAATTTTATTGCTTTTTTTTGAATAATATTTAATATTGATGCAAAGCAATTTTTCTGTACTCACATCAGTGGACTCATCTACAATAATAGAAAAGTATGAATCACCCAAGTCATTAATTAAATCTTTGAAAAGGGAGGGCGCAATAACATTTTTAATTATGGCAGCACATTTTGTTTTGTGAAGATGGAAATTATTATCCTGCTCGTTTGAGGAGCCTGAAGCTAAGGTTGATCTATTCTGATCAGAAAACTTATTTAAAATATCAACCAAATGATCTACGCTTCTGATGGAAGAGTGGCATGCTATGTAGCTTGATAGAATGATTTCTTTCTTCTTTAAGGAGTGGTTGCTTACAGAAATTCCTAAAAATAATAAAAAAACAATTATAAATACATGTTTGGTTAATTATTTTGGTGACAAACAAGTACTAGACTACCCGACATGCAACATGCAATCTATAAATCTAAACATACCACACGTTTTTAGAGTTCTTTGATGCCTATTTCCTACTCTTGATGCCTGCACCTTATGTTTTGACGTGTTTGAGTGCCTCAATAAGTCAGCCCTATGTGGTCTTAAATCTGAGTTACATAATTTACAAAAACTTGTGCCATCTTGTTTGCTTCCCAACCACCCTAATATAGAAAACACCATAATCAACATGATATGCAACTAAACAGATTCCATAGCCCTATCCTCCTATCTACAGATACAGAAAAAAAATTACCTTTAAACTGTGGTTCATCTTCCCATTCCTTTTTATGCTTTTTGGCATATTTAGCCCATTTTCCCATGATTTCGGCTTGATGGTAGAGGTGGTAGGAAAAGGTATTACCAGTATAACAAAAACGCAAAAAAATAAAAAATAACTTTTTGTTTCACTGTTCAGTTCAATCTTTTGCACAGACAAAACACAAAAAAATCTTTTGAGGTTAACTATTTGTTTTATTTGTCACTGGCTGGCGCGTTTTTGATTTTGTCGTTCCGTTTTTTCCGCAAACGATACGTCATCGTTAATCGTCATTCTCATTCGTCAGCTCATCAGGGTCGACGGTCGACTTGTCTTTCTCGTTCATGCGCAGTTAGACGAAGACAGAGTATAGAATATACTATTAGCCCATTAGAATATACAACAGATCCGGCTTTAGATTTATTGATTTGTAAATACTAAATAACATAAACAGGGAACGCAACCAAATTTATGTAAGCAATTTACAGCATGAAAAATTGAAGTTATATTTGGAAGTAGGAAGAGCGCTGCTAGTTTTTCTGAAAATCGCCCAATTTGCGGTTTGCGATTTTAATAAAATTTTAGGCGCAAATTTGTAACGAAAATCGCCCAATTTGCGATAAATCGCCCAATATGGCCACACTGTTCCTTCATCGAACAATCCGTCTATCTATCGTTTCGTGTAATACCGAGTTACGAACGACGACCACTACCTAACAAATAAATGCTCTTGACTTACCGCCGCAAGAAGTAATAAACCGTAAAAAAACTGAATAAGTAATTTTTCCATTGCCAAAGTATCTTATAATTAATATATTCAATAGACTAGTCAGTTATTTACGCTCGATATTAAAAATAATTATTTTAAAAATGTCATACTTGGGGGACGTTAATAAATTTGTTTTTTATGTTATATCCTGTTAAATGGGCACGTCACGTTGTAATGTTATTGCACTTTGGTGGGGTCTAGTGTTGCTCCGGGACGACTATAATTTTTGTAATGATTCTACTTTTTTTTTGCTAGAATCAACTTGTACCATAAACACTGTGCTATCAAACATTCTCAAATAGACTATAATGTTGGGCGTTTTATTTTATATAACCATAATAAAGGACTATGCTTCCATCTTATGGTAAATAAAAGACCACTCAAATGCGGATATTTTGATACCAACTTATTCGTCTTGAAAAATAGAACATTTGATAACATTGCGCCAATGTTGTAATTTAATTAATAAACCCACAATTAATGATATTATTTTTAAAATCGCTTTCGGAGATTGTATGAGTAAGACAGAGAGAAAATACGTAAATAGACATGTATTACAGAATCCACGAATCAGCGGTGATAAGAAATGAATAAATAAAACCAGACAGGGTTGAACTGACCTAATTTTATCAGTTAATTTTTATATTTTGTTTTTTCTTTGTAGTATTTTGTAGTGTATTTGTTGGCATCGGTAACTCTTTAAAAAAAATAGGATAGGGATGCGGAAAAGATTTTTTTATATGCAAGATGTTAAATGTCTATTAACTGTTGATACAAAAATGCCTGTGAAATGTGTGAAGGTAATGAACCCGACGTAAAGGGTGATACTAAAAGATAATGTTTAATTCTTAGAGTATCCCCTTTTACGCGCTCCACCTTCCACCCACAGGCAGTGCCTGAGGACCTCATTACCTTCTATCCGCGAAGTGTAGCTGAAAAAAAATTTGCATTGGCCTAAGCCGGTTTTTATATTTTTTTGGTAGCTAAAGTCGCCTTTTTGCTTTATTAAATTTTTTTGATGGCCGAAGCCGGGTTTTGTTTAATTTTTGTATTTTTTTGATAGTCGAAGCCGGTTTTTGTGTTATATATATTTTGATGGCGATGAGTGTTTTCCCTTGCGTGACATAAAAAGCACTGTTAACTGAAATCTAATTTGCATCATTATATTTCTTCATGATTAGGTATAGTTCGATCAGCAGCGTCAACTACAGTCAACCAGTCTACCTGTTCCATAATTAGGATACGTTAAGCCGTCACTCGAGTTCCCGTCAGGGTGAAAACTGACCTGTCTGAAAGGTGTTTATGGTAATTACGGTAAATTCTCTGAATCATCTGATATTTAGCTATGTATTTATTGCATATTGTAATAAGTGAACACTAAAAGTTTTAAGGGAGGTCCGTTTTCAGATGTATGAAATAAGAAATAGTTATAAATGTCTTATGTTTGGCACTATTACACGCTATTATTTTAAATGATATCATTATTGGAATAAAATACGGAATTTTAATTCTACAATTTTATTGCGTACTATAGTGTATTTGAAAATCAAGAGAGAGTAAATTCCCAGAATAAAAACTAATTCGGTATGCAAAACTATAGTACAGTACGTGCGGTAAAACTTCAATATTTGTAATGCATTCTAAATTGTTTTTGTTAATTTCAATACAAAATTTATTAAATTTCTTGGACTATCACATTATTTTATGATCTTTCATTGTTACTACAGTAGGCCTAAGAGGATTAACGTGCGTCATAGGCGTAAGCAGATTAGAAAGGGATAATTGTTATTTAACGACCTCCGAATGGCAACAGCTTCTAATGACAGATATTTTGACTTATAAATAGTGCTCAAGTTTCTAGAAATGCAGTTATTTGATTTTCGACAAACGTGACAAATAGTAGTGACTAAAAATGGAAGCAGTTTGTGAGTATTCGCCAGTGAAAAAATTAAAACTAGACCATTTATCGCTCAATGAAAAGAGTGCTGTAGTGAATGTGTACCACTATTTTAAACATCAAAATCCCTCAAACACTATTGACAGTGTAGTTGAAACAACATCTAAGGCAATGGGATATGGAAAATCTACAATATATAGAGTTCTAAAGGAGGAAAAATCAGGTGGAGTAACCTCACCAAAGCCGAAACCAGGTAGACCAAAACTATTAAAAGTCAACGTGGACGAGTTTTTTAAAAATGCTATTCGTAAGCTTGTTCACTCATTTTTTATAAACAAGCAAATACCAACTTTAGATAAAGTTTTGCAAGCCATTACGAATGATGTTGATTTACCCACAATAAGCCGGGATAAACTATGGAAAACGTTACATGAGTTAAACTTTAAATTTGAAAAAATGGGCAGACACTCAATGCTAATTGATTCTGAAGACATTGTATGTTGGAGAAGACAGTACCTCAGAAGAATACAACAAGTTAAAGCTCAAAATAAAAACATTTATTATTTAGATGAAACATGGGCTAATGAAGGACATTGTGTAGGAAGAGTTTGGAAAGACAAAAATATAAAATCATCCCATCAAGCTTTTCTAGAAGGATATACTACTGGTTTTAAGGAACCTATAGGAAAAGGTAAAAGATTAATTATTTGTCATATAGGCAGTACAAACGGTTTTCTTGAGAATGGTTTACTCTTATTTGAATAAAAAAAAACCGTTGATTATCACGAAGAAATGAATGGAGACGTGTTTGAGGAATATTTTGAACAGATGATTCAATTCATACCAAAAGGATCGGTTATTGTAATGGACAATGCAAGTTACCACTCCAGATTACTTGAACCTTTACCAACCACTAAATGGAAAAAGGATGAAATTGCAAAATGGTTATCTTCTAAAAATTTAGCCTTTGACAATACAATGCTGAGGGCAGAATTGTTAACTATTGCTAAAAAACATAAGCAAAATTATAAAAAATATAATATTGAGGAGATAGCCAAAAAACGAGAAATTGAAATCCTTCGTTTACCACCCTACCATTGCGAGCTGAATCCGATAGAATTGATATGGGCTCAAGTTAAAGGTTATGTTGCCAGAAATAACACTACTTTTAAATTATCAGATGTTAAAAATCTCTTCAATAAGGCAATATCTGAAGTAACAAGTGAAAATTGGCAAAAATGTATTAGACACGTTACAGAAATAGAAAAAAAAATGTGGGAGCTAGATAACATAATTGATATTACTATAGAGCCCATTGTAATTTCTCTAGAATCAGATGGTGAATCTTCTGACACAGAGTGCGAGGAACCATAACTTTAAAATTATTAATTTATGTACTTTAATTTTATTTTTTGATTTTTATTTTTTAAGATTTAATATTGTCGTATTTTTTGCATGTTGCTCGTCAAATTTTATCCTTGCGGTTGGTTTTTTTTCTCATATACCTACTTAATTGTTTTTTAAGCTCCTCATATTAATTTATAAATAATTGTAATTATCTGTACATATTATATACATATTTTGTAAATAAACATATGCCTAAAATAATATTGACTTTTTCTTCATTTTACCCAAATTAAATTACTACTTACGAATTATGTTTATCTATCTAAAATTGGTAATCTAGGTATAAATAACTAAAACAAATTAAATATTTCTATTTCCATATTAATTTAATTTTGAAAACGCACGTCTATGGTTTACTGCCTTTAACACTGATAACTGCAAAACATTTCAGGGAATTTACTCTCTCTTGATTTTCAAATACAGTATACTACTGAACTGAGTCATAAATACATACATGTAAGGAACCTAACCTAACCTAACTAGAAAGGGTTTACCCTTTTCACTTAGTATTACTTCAAGCATTTTGTGTATCACTATAGCGTACGACAACAAACTTTCGGAAATTTGTATATTAATAAACTGCCGTTTCGAAAATGACAACTTAATATAATAGAAAAATATATTCATAGGAATTAGTACTGACAGACCCCCTAGCCACCCCAATAGGTTATTTAACTTTTTCATTAGAATTCAAGATTACGAATAGGTATTACGATTTACTGGAATTTTCAAAACTTTTTAGTTTACCTGTAAGCGGATTAAATAAACTGCACGGCAATTCGAGTGCGGGATTAAGATACCTGCAAGTGTCGGACGGGAACTCATGTGTATTTTATAGTCATTAAGAATCCTGACGGGAATTCGTTTGTACCGGAATTGTTTACGAAATACGTGTTGGTCAGTGTTATTAAATGTACCTATTATAATATAGAAAACGTTATAATAAACTGCTATTACAAAATGACAAACTTATGTAAAGATGTTAGATTGTCAATTGAGAGATGTATCTTTTTTACATAATTTGATTGCAAACTATCATATCTTTATACAACTGAAAAATATAATCCTATTATTTTGTTTCAACGAAACTGGTATTCTTCGTATGTACAACTATATTCACAAGTCCGACTCTGTTTCACCGCAGCAGGTCGAGTCCTATTGAATGGTTAGATTTTGTAATCGAATCGAAAATTTCTGACAAATGAACTGATTTTGTGGGTTTATTAATTAAATTACAACATTGGCGCAATGTTATCAAATGTTCTATTTTTCAAGACGAATAAGTTGGTATCAAAATATCCGCATTTGAGTGGTCTTTTATTTTCCATAAGATGGAAGCATAGTCCTTTCCGAGTATTTTAATTCAACGTCAACGCAACGTTCCCAGTATAACAATACAAAAAACTTGATACTATGATTAATAGTTTTACAGTTACTTGGTAAAAAAAAATGAAAAAACTGTAATGGATAAGATATATTTTTAAAAGACAATTATACAATTTGGTAAATTGCCGGTCTGTCAAAAGATCTAGCGGAAAAAATTTCTTTTCAAGCAACGAAATTATACGTTTTAGTTTCTTCTTAAATTTCTCGTTTGAGTGAAGAAGACATTGTTTGGACTAAAACGAGTTCATTTCTCTCTTTCTCGATCGTTTGTTTGTTGTTGTGTGGGTGTTTGAATGGCGAACAAGTTTTTGTCTCTTGAAGTTTTGATTCACTATTATTCAAAATTGCAGTGTAATGAGAAATTTTCTAATCCTTGTGTAAGATATTTAATAAAACGACACATCAAAATTGAATAGTTTATATATAGGCCAGTCGATAAGTGCATTAATAGCGGGAGCAAATCCGGACAAGCTGGAATAAATTTTAATCTGTTTTCTTTCGACCAACAAGATACCTATTAATTTTGCACCCTCAAACAGACCTGGATTTAGGCGCTATGCTGAAAAAATGAGCCAAAAATTTAATGTTTTCTTAATATTAGTAAATATCTTGATTAATATCAATTTTAGAGCGAAATATGTAGTTATTAGGGTTGCGCGATACACTAGAAAGTATCGATATTAGGTATCGATACGGATCGGAAATTAAAGTATCGATACAGTATAATATCGAATATTAATTTATCGATACTCGAAGTATCGATACGTTAACGATCCGAGATTTTCCTAATTTTGACGTTTTTTCGGTAAAAATCACCTTTTTGGGGAGAGGAAAAAGACATTATTGCGATTTCCGGCCAAAGTTGAGGTTCTAGAGACAAAAGTTGATGATAAAAGTTGTAGATCTTGAGAAAATCTACAACTTTGTAATTGGCGACTTTTTCACATAACTTCAAAATTAGCTCGAAAAACGCAAAAAACTGCATTTTTCGTTTTTTATTTTTGGTTTCGTTAAAAAATGTTCGATTTTGATGAAAATTTAGTAGAAGGTAGCTTTGATAGTCACAAACCATGAAAAAAAATTTCAAATTAAAATATTGGAAATTTTTCGAGTTATGACATTTTTTCAGTAAAAAACCCTTTTTGGGGGGGTGGAACAAGACATTATTGCGATTTCCGGCCAAAGTTGAGGTTCTAGAATAAAAAGTTGATTATAAAAGTTGTAGATCTTGAGAAAATCTACAACTTTTTCATTAGTGACTTTTCCACATAACCTCAAAATTAGCTCGAAAAACGCAAAAAACTGCATTTTTCGTTTTTTATTTTTGGTTTCGTTAAAAAATGTTCGATTTTGATGAAAATTTAGTAGAAGGTAGCTTTCATAGTCACAAACCATGAAAATAATTTTCAAATGAATTTACAGGAAATTTTCCTAGTTATGACGTTTTTTCGGTAAAAAACACTTTTTTGGGGAGGGTGGAAAAAGACTAATATTATTGCTATTTTCGGCCAAAGTTGAGTTTCTAGAATAAAAAGTTGATTATAAAAGTTGTAGATCTTGGGAAAATCTACATCTTTTTCATTACTGACTTTTCCACATAACTTCAAAATTAGCTCGAAAAATGCAAAAAACTGCATTTTTCATTTTTTATTTTTGGTTTCGTTAAAAAATGTTCGATTTTGATGAAAATTTAGTAGAAGATAGCTTTGATAGTCACAAACCATGAAAAAAAATTTCAAAGTAAAATATTGGAAATTTTTCGAGTTATGACGTTTTTCGGTAAAAAACACTTTTTTGGGTGGGTGGAAAAAGACTAATATTATTGCGATTTCCGGCCAAAGTTGAGTTCCTAGAATAAAAAGTTGATTATAAAAGTTGTAGATCTTCTGAAAATCTACACCTTTTTCATTAGTGACTTTTTCACATAACCTCAAAATTAGCTCGAAAAACGCAAAAAACTGCATTTTTCGTGTTTTATTTTTAGTTTCGTTAAAAAAAGCACGATATCATTTCACAACGTGATTAAAAAATCACGATATCAAAAAACTGCATTTTTCGTGTTTTATTTTTAGTTTCGTTAAAAAAGCACGATATCATTTCATAACGTGATTAAAAAATCACGATATCGCTCATCACTATAGATAACGCCACTTGCCGCTACCACTAAAAATCCCGTGTCGCAAGGTATCGATACACTACAAATTAATCGATACTTGGAATGCATCGAAAAGCATAGTATCGATACAAAATATCGAGTATCGGAAGTAAAAGTATCGATACACTGGAATATCAGATAGTATCGCGCATCCCTAGTAGTTATCAAAATTAAAGAACAGTAGATACTCTATTGAAAACGTTATGTATATTTTTTGGTACGACTACCTCTTTTGAAGTTATTGGCGTCGAACTCTCGAAACCTGGATATTCTATGAGCACTTGATAACTTTCTTCTTGTAGGCACTTTTAAATATATTCAATTGATTTTTGGTGATATACCTATTTGGTAAAAAAATCATGTCATATACTTGTACTTGTTTCCACACCACCTAGAGGTAAAGTACCCGGCACGCTCTTTTTAAAGTGGTCTCCCCAATAGGCCTAATCTACTATGCTTAGCTAAGTTTAAGTTTCTTTTGAGGTTGAAGGCTCATCAAAGTTTTTTCGCCTTTTTGATGTTACTTGTTGTTCAATATAACATCTTGAATCTCTTCATCATCTGTCTCATATTCCGGATCTGGTTCATAATGTGCAGAATATTCTATTGATTGGTCTATATCTCTTTCTATATGGATAGGTAAATTCTCCTCGTAGTCTTCGTCGTCTAATTTGACCACTTCCAAAGTATTTGAACAAGATTTGCCCTGGCAAAATGCACACATTACTGAGCAATACAAACCTGCTCTGCGGCAGCTACATGCTACATTACAACCTTTAGCGCATTTACAAGAAATAAGTTTCAGTAATTCTTGGAGAGCTGCGTCTTGTAAAGTAGCAATGGGCATTAACCCATTCTTTGACTTTTTCCATCCCCAATCTAAAGCTGATTTTTCATTTCCATACCATAGCTGTACCTGATTGTAAGTGTGGAAGGATTGCAAGCGAGCTGCTTCTTTGGTTGGCGGTAACGATGCTAGGTTTGGTAAGCTTTTGGTATCTGTATTTATTTAATGAGTCGCAATTTTTGGATCCATACAGATGAAGGAGAAATTGTTCCCCAACTTTCTCTATATCCTCTGGGGATGCGTTTGGATCTTTATATATTTTTACAGTTTTCTGTAATTCTTCTTGTTTCTGTAAAATTTTACCGAATTTCATTTTTCCCTACCTGTATAATGCGGATGTAGTATCGCAGCCACTTAATGTGTGTATAAATAAAATGTTGTCCATAATTATTATGGGGTGTATACATTCTACTTTGCGACTTTTCCTTGCCTGGCGTTAGAAAATAAATATTAGAGCGAGACCCATTTAAGGCGGTAAGAATTACCAGTAAATCGGTTATAATTACCGTTTTATAGTGATTTGATTCTTCAATTGCAGTGTTGACAATTAATGTGTCAGCATCTTCATCAGCCTGATTGACTCTGAAACCTTCGTTCGTCAAACGATTACACATCATTAAGATTAATCGAGATTTATTCCTCTCATTTGACAAGAATTTTCCCTCTGACACAGTTGCTGTCATTTTTTCATCAAAATGAATTTCCGCAGATGAACCAACCTTTAATCGGCGACGTCGCTCAGCAGTCTTAGTGCTCTTCGGGGTATCCATGCAATTGCTGAGTAATGTCTTTTTACATACTCATCGTATTTATCCAAAATAGCACAATATGATTCTCGTTGATGCCAGACAATTTTGTGGAGCAGAAATCCCCCGTCTATCACATGAAGGGTATTTTCAGAGTCTAGTTGGCTTTCAATGGGCACAAATGCATCGTATAGGGCAGATTTTTGGGTTTTGCGCATCCCTATCTCGTCGAAGAGTGAACGTGGATAAGGAGCTAGTTCGTATTGGAAGTAACTTTTTAACTGTTCCTCAGATCTCTTGAGAAATGAAATTCTCTGAAAGAGCAAAGTGAGGTTAACTGGAATCGTTCTATTTCCTAGTTTTACTCCTGAGTTCTTAGCTCCAATGGCTAATACTCTATTCTTACGTTTAAACTTGATACTGCCAAAGTTGTAGTTACAAAGATCTGTCATAGCAGATATGCCAATTTCATATGCATTTTGGCAATTAACTTTCTCATCTTCAGTAGCTCCGGTACTGATAGACCTAATGTCATTGGTGGGTGGAAAAGGTGGATGCTCAGCTGGATACTCGCGTAGTTCTACTATCTATGTGCTGCTCTGTGGTATGTAAAAAAATATTACAATAATTTTCAATAGCTTCCGAAACACACCCATAGAATGGGCATTGAGATAATCCATTTTGACAGGGTCGGGTCGCTGATGCCTAGTCCATGAGTGAGTCCTCCACTGCTTTTTATAGATCGCATCAAAGTTTGCTCAATTGTCATGTTGGTCCAAATTCCTGCCCAAAACTTGTCCGAGCGCCTAACTGTGAAATAGCCTTTTTCAACGAAGGAGGAATATTCATCGGGATTTAACTTTTCTTGCAAATCAAGCATGTCTTGAAGGTAGAGGTGAGCCTATTTTGCGTACAAGAAATGGCCGCTTGCATGAAAAAATGGTATCATTTTTTGAATACTTTCTAAATGTATTTCCCATTTTCCAGAACGCTCGGCTTCAACAAATTGCTTTATTAAAGTAACCATTTCAAAATATTGAACCCATAACTGAGCAGTCGGGCTATTACCTTTAATTTTATTCAAGCTGTCCATAAACTTACCTAATAAGTCCTTCAGTAAGTCCTCTTCAGTTTCACCAAGGCTATCGGGATTTAGTAGATGGAGTTCCAGAAATGCGTGTTCGTCGGTATTCATATCTGTCTTACTCAAAATAATTTTTGCTAGAGCCAGGTATGGGCCCTTAGTGCTCCCGCATAGGCATGCCCATTTAACATTTTATCGACAGAGGCGCTTCATTATGTAGCCTATGGCACCCATGAAAGACATCAACAAATGGAAGTCTCCGAGCCTTACTATGACATTATTTATATCAGAACCTTCCATACTATACTATGTCCATCCAAGCAACGGAGTGTTCCAAAACAGTAGCATGCATAGTGCACGTGATCTCTCCAACTCTGTATGGACAATGAATTCCGCCGGCCGATTGCAGTTAAATCCGATTGGCCAGCGCATGGAGGCATATTTATTTTAGCCAATAGATGCAAAGGCGAATGGTGATCACGCATCTATCGTTGTTTGGGTCGCTCTGTTTGTTCGATGGATACAGTATAGATGCAACTATAAAATATCCGTGATAGATGCCAAGATTTCTTTGTTTTTAAATATGCCTAGAATAAAGAAATTAATAAATGCCTATAATATATCCAGCTTTTGATGACTAAATAACTTTTTTTATAGACAATTTAATTTGCTTTCATTTTGGTAACCACATATTTTGCTGTAAAATGTATAGGAATCAAGTTGTTGACAAATAATGAAGAAAAAACATTTTTTATGCCCTTTTTTCAAGTTGGCGTCCAAATCCGGGCTTTCTGGGGGGTGCAAATTTAATACGTGCTATTTAACACCAAATCAAATAAATTAAAATTATTTCCAGCTTGTCCGGAATTGCTCCCGCTATAAGCTATTCTATACGATTTGTCGACTGGCTTAATATAAAACAATGCGAAATTAACAGTTAGTACAATTGGACCGCGTTATCAAAGATTACAAAATATATATAAGATAGTTCACTTGAAGGCGGTCTGATTCTTCTTAGTGTTTTAAACGATCGCCGCACTCATCAATCATATTTACGGCTCCCTTTTGTTGTAAATAACGACACCGCTAGGTACCAGGGAATTAGAAGAGTATATTTTATTCCAAGCTATACAGGGGTAACTTGAGAAATATATATTCAAAGTAATAGGATGATATATTAAAGGTTTTTTTATATAATGTTTTTAAATGTTAATTATTTCGAAAAATGTTCAGGATATGAATTTGAAAAGGAAAGTAGGTATAAGTAAAAAATACATTAAAATTTTTAAAATGAATCAATTGACAGATTTTATTCAACATTTTAGTAATTTTGTGATGCTTATTGATGATCTAGCGGTTATTTATACAGAATATCACAAATTAAATTATACATACTTATTGGCCACCAGAATAATAGAACCACTAAAACAATTTTGATCTTTAAATTAGACACTCCGTATTTTTTAGATTCACAAGGTTAAAACAGTAAAAACATATTATGCAGCTGCAGGATATATTTATTAATAAATTAGATATGTGAATTTTCAAATTTCTATGAATACCCAGTATCTATATAAGTACTAAATAACTAACTAATTTATTATTATCAAATATCTTTGTTACAATAGTTTTAAAAAAGTTGAATTCCGTATTTGATAATAACTAATTTAATACCCACCTCTCAACATCTTTGGGACAACGATAAAAGGATATTTCTGGTTTTCCCACCTTGCTGGAACAACCCATTACAGCACAACACACAGGCATTTTAAAACCACAATTATAATATTATTAATGTTACTTTTGGAAGACAGGAGTTAAAATAATGCGAACAAGAAATTTTACTTCCGGAACGTTTCCCGAAAAAGTAAATGAAATACTTCTACAAAGTTTCTAGAGATTGTAGGCACATTTCTGGCCCTTAATTGCTTCTCTATATTTTTATCATTGTTTACATTACTTAAAATCAAGACTGCATTCCGAATTCGTGGGAAAGTGATAAACTACCATTTATTATGTATACAACTAAGACTATTAACAAATATCACAAAATATTTATTTTATATTGAAGAGGAAAATATGAATATTATTTTTTCCTTATTGCAATAATTAATTAATAAATTTAAAATATCTATAAAACATAAACACGAACAACGAATTCTAAAATACCAGCGCTCGATAGGCGACAACCCGTATAATATGCAAAATTAAATGCAAGTAAGGATTTAGCGACATACTGTAGCATGGCGCCAACCGATAAGTCACCAGACAGTAACCAGCGGTATGAATCCTTTGATCTATAGAATTCGTACGAGTGAACAATCTTATATATTTTTTGTAATCTTTGGCGTTATGCATAACATGATCAAGCGCCATTTCGTCAATTTTGAGATAATATGGCTATCTAGTTGTACTAGGTGTAATCTATCTATAAAAAATAGTGGGCTTATAGAAACCTTTATTTTACAAGAAATAATTTAAAACGCTAAACGCCAAATTCTCCATTTACATATTGACATTACGCATTACATGACCAAGTTCGTCTTGTAAGAAAACACTCAAAGAAGTCAGTATAAGAGTTTAGCAAAACATGACCAACTCCAATTTTAGCCGTTATTTTGTCGCATGGTCGAGTTATGCATAATCAATGATAAATATTAAAAAGTTCAATAGATACCTACTTGGCAATATTTCAGTGTGATTAAGTTATAACGGTTGTAGTTTTTTTGTGGTCCTTGTTAAAAATGATGCAGAAAAAAGCAAAAGCCAAAGAAATATCTATGAAGGTAAGTTTAGCTCAAGAAGTTTCTTCATGCTTATACAAGCATATTATGGAGAATCAAGATATGCAATCGTGTAAATATCTTATTCTTTGGTCCGATAGCTGAGGGGGCCAAAACTGGAATATTAAGGTGGTGTTAATGTTAAAAGCTGTTTTGGAAGCACATCCATTTTGGCAGAAAATTACCATGCGTTTTTTGGTATCGGGACATAGTTTTCTCCCTAATGATACCGATTTTGGTAATATCGAATGTGCCTTAAAGTTACAACAAAGACTATACTCCCCAGATGATTAGAAGCATGCAGAAAAAAACCCTCTAATTATTCACAAAATGCAAAAAGAGAACTTTTTGGAACTGCTGCCTTAGAAAAATCTATCGTGAATAGAAAAACAAATATTGACAATAAAAAATTTAATTGGCTAAACATCAGAGAGATTGAAATTCGAAAGGAAAACCCATTTAAGATACTTGTGAAGTCTGACTTTGCAAGTAGCGCACAGGAAATCGACTTGGCAAAAAAGCGGGGAAGGCCTTCCTCATTGGAAGAACCAAAATTCAATATCTCCCTTCAGCAACTTTGGCCAAATGGCAAATCTGTTCCTGAGAAGAAGCTTGAAGATTTAAAGTCTTTAATGAATTTTATTCTAAATGGCGCTTAGAAATTTTACAAGAATTTGACAGGAGCTCCTAATGTAGAAGATGATTTGGATGGATTTAATGGTCAACTAGATTTGGAAACACTAGAAGATGAAAACTTTAAGCGAAGAAAATAAATAAAATAGTTTTAATCCATTTTTATGTTTAAGTTGGTAAAAAAGTAGAATTTGTAGTGTTTCTTCTTGAATCACAGTTATTTTAAAATATACTTTTCAGTATAGGTACCTTACTGCATTATTATTATTTAATAAAAAATAATTTTATTAATAAACAAAATCTTCCTTCGTTTAATTATTGCAATAAAAAATAGAACGCCAGAATTTAACATAACTTGACTAAGCACCAAAAATGGCGTTTGGTCAAACTATACAAAATTAACCAGCTTTTTATTATATTAATATATATTATTTATATTAAAAAGCGTATTCGTTTCAATACACACTTTATTAGTTAATAGACAAAGGTAACCCTCAACTTCACAATAACAACCCAACTATCTCTGGATAGTATCGATATCATCTATTTTCGTCCCTCGTTCAGGGTGGCAGGTATCTGAAGGGTAAGCCATCCTACAGAGGCGTACTCTCCTTACAATCGGCCATCCTAATCCAGACTGTCCTCAGTCTCCTTCTCTGGTTAATCTGTAATCTAAATGTTTTTTTTATTAGTATAATTTATTCAGAGTGAAATAGATGGTCCAATACATTCATTTAAGTCGATAGATTCCATTATCGATACAAATGAAGTAGTCAATTATCCAACTGAATTTCTAAATTCATTGGATTTGCCAGGATTACCATCACACAATTTGCAGTTCAAGGTTGGCTCGGTGATAATTATGTTACGAAATCTGAAATCAACCAAAACTGTTCAACAGAACAAGACTAGCTATTGAAAAAATTTATGAAAAATTTAATTGAAGGCACTTTAATCATAGGAAAGTTCAAAGGCAAAGATGTGCTTATTCCAAGAATACCACTACTGCCAACTGACCTTCCTTTTGAATTCAAATGTGTCCAGTTTCCAGTGCGCCTTGCATTCGCAATGATAATAAATCCCAATCATTAGAAGTGTGCTTGAATTGCCATGTTTTTCGCATGGACAAGTAAGCATCATCAATTACAAACGCATTTACATTTCCCATAAAGCTTTTAAACTTATCATTAACTTCTCAACAATTGATTTTTACTAGTGTTCATGAACTCAACCTTTATAGTGTACTTTTCAAGTATACCCTTTTCATATATATTTTTATTTACCATTTCATCCACTAAATTTATGAACGTATTCTTCTCTGTTCTCTTTCATTTCGGTACCACTGCTCTTTAATACGTTTCCATTTCTTACATATTTCACATTTTGCAGGATATTCCACTTCTGACTTGTTACACCCACTTTTTATTATATTAAAAAGTGTATTCGTTTCAATACACACTTTATTATTTTACAGCCAAATGCAACCACAACTCTACAATAACCACCCAACTATCTCTGGATAGTCTCGATATCATCTATTTGCGTCCCTCGTTCAGGGTGGCAGGTATCTGAAGGGTAAGCCATCCTACAGAGGCGTACTCTCCTTACACCAAATTTAGCATAATTTGACTAAGCGTTAAAGCTGACGTGTAGTCAAATTATGCAAAACTCTAACACGCTGTTATGCATAAAATTCAATAAGCGACCAAGTGGCGTTTTTTCACAAAACCTTTATTTTCTATATTATCATCACAAAACTGCGCAATTCATTTGTTTTTGGTACTTTTGTAAGGAGGAAAAAACTTGACTTGAGGAGAATGAGTGATTTGTAAAGATTGATATATTTAATTAGAATTTAACTTTTAATTACTTACTGTGTACTTACATTCAATTGTTTATAATATAAATAATAAAACAAATCTAAATGTTGAAAATAACTATTTACAAGACACTGGACGTGATGCCTGGATTTAATTGAACGGTCCATGTGGACATGGTCCAAGTAGGTTGAAGAACCGAGATGACGTACCTGGAATTAGATAGAAAAACACTCTGAGTATTCAATTTGCCATAAATAATGATTAATTATTGACTAACGATTAGTATAGTTGAAATCCTCAAAATTAATGAAAGTATTAATAATATACAAGGTGCATCTTATGTGTTTGAACTGTGATTATGCATATCAGTACTAAAGTAAAGTTAAAACTTCACTTGATCAAAAATAAATGCCTAATAGTAAATATTTAGGGTTATTAGGAAAGGTACAAGGGGCGAATACTCTCCCCAATGCATGTAAGGAATATGTGGCACAAACTCTCCACAAACAATATTATAACTACTGTAAGTGGCACAAACTCTCCACAGTACAGCAAAATAATAATAATACACTGCAAGTGGCACAAACTCTCCACAGTACAGCAAAATAATAATAATACACTGCAAGTGGCACAAACTCTCCACAGTACAGCAAAATAATAATAATACACTGCAAGTGGCACAAACTCTCCACAGTACAGCAAAATAATAATAATACACTGCAAGTGGCACAAACTCTCCACAGTACAGCAAAATAATAATAATACACTGCAAGTGGCACAAACTCTCCACAGTACAGCAAAATAATAATAATACACTGCAAGTGGCACAAACTCTCCACAGTACAGCAAAATAATAATAATACACTGCAAGTGGCACAAACTCTCCACAGTACAGCAAAATAATAATAATACACTGCAAGTGGCACAAACTCTCCACAGTACGGCAAAATAATAATACATTGCAAGTGGCACAAACTCTCCACAGTACAGCAAAATAATAATAATACACTGCAAGTGGCACAAACTCTCCACAGTACAGCAAAATAATAATACACTGCAAGTGGCACAAACTCTCCACAGTACAGCAAAATAATAATAATACACTGCAAGTGGCACAAACTCTCCACAGTACAGCAAAATAATAATACACTGCAAGTGGCACAAACTCTCCACAGTACAGCAAAATAATAATAATACACTGCAAGTGGCACAAACTCTCCACAGTACAGCAAAATAATAATAATACACTGCAAGTGGCTCAAGCTCTCCACAATACAGGGGGGTGGAAGGAGATATAGGTGACGTGGGAAGTCACCCAGTATCAGGAATGGACAAACCGCAAGTTGCGCAAACTCTCCACAGTACAGTAGGATTGGATGAATAGGAAATGCAACAACAAATTAATGTTCTTAATAACGTTGAATATTAAAGAACTTTAAACAAAGTTATTATTAAAAATAATTAGCAAATATATATACTCTATGTGATAAAATATCTTTTAAAATCAAATATCAAATAACAGGCAAAACTGAATTACTCTGTGAGATAGACTCACCTATTCAACTCCTGATATGCACCACAATACACACTATATTTTAATAGATTTATTTGGCTCAAGTGAACACTTTAGTTATTTTCTAGAAACTAAAACTCAAATCGTTCTTAAAATTTTCTTTCCCCTTTCGTGGCCTCGAAGACTACGTGACATTTTGATACTTTACTTATCTGTTTCAGACAATTGGTTGTTTTGTCGAGAAATGCATTTCTGAAATATTAGGGTATAACCATGATTTAATTCATTTTACTTGAAACGAAAACTATTTTAAGAATAACAGGGTGAGAAAAAAAAATTGTCTTATACTTTTGATGTCCATACAAGATATTAACTTAATCTGATAAATAGTTGTTTTTATAGAAACCTTAGAACTAAAAGTTATTTTTCTCAATTCTTTAAAATGGCGTTTGGTCATCTTATGCATAACGCAGTCCAATTACGAATCGTGATTTACTTTACAAATGACAGAAATAGACCAACTATCCCTTTTCTCAAGAACAAACATTAAGTTACTGAATACGTGATAAATATGTAAACAACTACTCAAGAAGGGTGCCCTTCTTATCTTAGCTAGGGTTGCAGTGCTCGACCCAAGACCCAATACAGGTATGGCAGTGTAGAGATTCATGGCGTATTTCCTACACTATACACTTGGAAATATTGATTTAAAAATAAATTTAAATTTGTAAAATGAATAGATCGATAGCCATTACAACGTTGTAACTATGGAATTATTTGAGTTTGAGATTTTTTTTTGTCTTCACCACCCTTACTTTGACAATTATTAGTTCAGTAAATCTGCGATGTATTATTTTCAACAAATTTCCTTAAAACGGTAACCGAAATGTTTGGTTAATACACGCAACGTTTTAGTAATAGACCAATTACATTCCGATTTGATTATTCCCGAGTTATATTATCATTGACACGCCAGCGTTCATTCAACTCCGTTCTAAAACAATACCCTTGTGTATACATGGTATCGACACAAAAAAAAGGGCGAGGGTAGAGTTCTGAAAATTTTAATTGTTATGTCTAAAAACAAATATCCGATGTCGATATATCCGTCACAACTCTGATAGAGAGGAATAGTCTAGTCTATAAGCTTAAAATGGTGTTAATTCTACATAATATTGATATTAAAATTATGTGGTTTAGCTCATTCGATCCGGAATAATGTCTAGATCATTGTGCCAAATAATTAAATTAGCCCATAAAAAATTCCAAAAGTTATAAACACCAACAAAAAAATAGTGTTTGGTTTGTAGCTTATTGTTCGTAAATTATAAATATTTTCGAAATTTCAAAAAAAGATCCTTAAAGAGGAGGAATTTTAGTAAAAACAAAGTTCCAACTCCCGGAACTGTACCTCCATTATTTATAATTTTAATTTAACGCTGAAAATAGCCCTCCGCGCGCCATTGTTAGGTTGCGCGCACGGCCTCGAAACCGAGTACGTCACTTGAAAAAAAATGTTTTTTTGGTACTTGAAGTTAATTGAAAAATCTAAAAAAATTATAGTATAACATAAACACTTTAAAGAATTGATTCCCGTTGGAATTTTTCATGAAAACAAATTTTTCAATATGCTAGACGATTGTTAATTAATAAAATTTTTCCAAACTTCCTCCATCGTTCTAAACTAAAAAAAATGTTTAAATAATTGCCGTAAAATTATTTCGCTTCGTGGAGCTCTTCTTATATACATACAAACCAAGATTGCGCCATCAAAGTTTTAAAAATGTTAATACTTTGTTTATAATAATTTTTTCATGTCAACAATAAATGACTGATTTGCCATTTTTGCTAACTTACATTACTTATTATAAAAAATTTTATTAATGAACAATCGTCTAGCATATTGAAAATTTTGTTTTTATGAAAAATTCCAACGGTAATCAATTCTCTAAAGTGTTTAGATTATACTATAATTTTTTTAGATTTTTCAATTAACTAAAAGGCTTTCGAGGCCGTGCGCGCAACCTAATAATGGCGCGCGGAGGGCTCTATTATCAGCGTTAAATTAAAATTATAAATAATGGAGATAGAGTTCTGGGAGTTCGGATTTTTTTATTGGAAATATCCTCCTCTTTAAGGATCTTTTTTTCAAATATCGGAAATATTTATAATTTACGAACAATAAGCTACAAACCAAACACTATTTTTTGAAGGTGTTTAATTGTTTATAACTTTTGGAATTTTTTATGGGCTATTTTATTATTTGGTACAATGATCTAGACATTATTCCGGATCGAATGAGCTAAACCACATAATTTTAATCAAAGTATGTAGAATTAACACCATTTTAAGCTTAGAGACTAGACTAGAAGTAATAGTAATGTTGATATTAGGCAAACTTTTGTTATAATACTTTTAATTATATCAAACAACGTATTCGTCAAAATACACCCTTTATAAGGTCTGTTCCAACCGCAATCAGAAACTGTCAGAAACGATCAGAGAATAGCCGACCATTGCAATCAGTGATAGGAATTACAGAAAAGTAAACTCGTTGTTTGCTATGACCAGTTATTCTCTGATCTTTTCTGACAGTTTCTGATTGCAGTTGGAACAGACCTATTCTTAACAACCAAATTGTATCTCTTTGAACCCAAAATAACAACTAACTATATCTAAAAATAAACTCTTTTCATCACAGGTCAGGGCGGCATGTATATGAAGGGTAAACCATCCCAGAGTCGTACTTTCGTTACACTTTGAATGATATAAATACATAAGACAAAGTTATATTACTCCTCCTATTGATTGATTAGTTCGACACCACCAGTCAGAGGCTTAAAGACCTCGACACCTCAGCCTTTAGGCTTTCTGTGCTCTTGGTTTTACCGTTTATGTGAAGAGACCAGTAGTAGCCCTTATCGGGTTCAACAGTCTTTTCACTAGGACCTTCTTGGAGAAATCCTAGTCCTAGGAGTCTATATCTCCAATGAGACAGTGTTTCACATTCTAAGATGATGTGAGAGGCTGTTTCCTCCTCATCCATGCACAATCGACAGATTGGTTCCTCCCTATATATGCCAATTGTATGCATGTGCTTCCTTAGGGTACAGTGACCGGTGAGTAATCCTGTGACTTTCCTTCTGAGGTTTAATATTTCGTTAGTCAGCGATTCCGAGGTTTTTTTGACCAAGAGTTTGCTGTGTTCCTGTTTTGGCACGTTTCTCCAGTACGTCTGATGTTTAGTTTGAATCCACCGAGATGTACAACCACGTGCAGCACGCGTTATGCACAGGAAGGCAAACCTCGGAAGTTTTGATAGCTCCAGTCTGGCTTTCCTCTGATCTGTTTTTCACCACCAAACTAAGGCTCCCTAGGTAACCATGGTTCTCACCACAGTCGTGTACAACCAGTGAAACATCCGTGGATTTAGTCCCCATGTCCTTCCTATCGCCCGTTTGCTAGCCATTAGGGTCATTTTCCCTTTATTGGTTTTGTCATGTAGGTGAGAGTTCCAGGTTAGCTTTGCGTCCAGAATTATGCCCTGATACTTGACCTCCTGGCTAAGACACAGCTGTGCGTTGAAGTTTTAGTCTCTCAAGCTTCCTTTTTCTAGTGAAGGGAATGAGCGCAGTTTTTGCAGGGTTCGCCCTTAGGCATTCCCTCCTACACCAAATCTCCACCATTTACAAAGCTTGTTGCATCAGCTCCGATATAACGTTAAGGTATTTCCCCAGTACAAGTATTGTCAGATCATCAGCATATACCCTTCCTGTTCAATTCCTCCATGAGTTCGTCTATGACAAGGTCCCACAGCAAAGGTGATAGGACTCCTCCCTGTGGGCATCCCTTCATTATCGATACCTCCATGGAATCTCCAAATAAGGATGTTGTTTCTGTCCTGTTGAAAAGAATGTTTTTCATCCATCGACATGTGGTGTCGTCTGCTCCACGCCTTGCAACAGCAGCTATCATGGAGACAGCGGAGGTGTGGTCGAACGCTCCTTCTATATCAAGAAATGCTCTGAGAGCTATTTCTTGATTTCCTAGGGCAGCTTTAATTTTCGACACCACTTTTTTAGACTAACTGGTGGTGGTATCACGATAGTATCTCTAAATGTCAACATTGCAAACATGCATACGTTTATGTACGGATGGATAAATTGGTTTCTACTACAACATGCTACAGTTTGGACAATCGAAGAAGTATATAATTCCCTATAGATATAAAGGGAGAATAACAAACAGGTTTTAAGTAAAAAAAAACGTGTCGTATCCGGACTGACACTCAAAAAATCGAGTCATCAAAAATTTGACACATTTTCAAAGGTGAACCACTCATTTGATTTTAAATGATTAATTATAATAAATTCTTTTGTAGAAATACAGTGCTTGAAATGTTAAGGTATAAATTTGATGATGAATTTTACTCGAAATTTGAGATGTAGTTAAAATTGGAATTTTTTTTTTCAAGATCGACCAAAAATGCATTTTCTGTACAATTTTTCGTCCAGAAAATTTTCCAGAAACTCATTTTGTGATAAAATACGAGGGTTTTCTTTTATATTTTGCATATAGAGCTAGAAAAAAAACAGTAGATAACTTTCAAACACGATTGTTTCTCAAAACATTCTCCACGAAGAAAATAGTATATTGTGCAACAAGTGGGGAAAGTGTGTTTGCGGCACTCGCCCTTTGGGCTCGTGCCACAAACTTCCACACTCGTGAGAAAAGTACTTTCCCCACATGTTGCACACTATACTTTTTCTACAACTGCACAAATTTAAAGAATACGAGTAAAGTAACTCAATATTTATTTTTATGGTTAGTGAAACAAAAAGAAAAGGTGAGCGGTCGTCGGACCGCCGATAGAATGACCATTTTTCGAAATTTTTGACAATTTTTGACTGTTTTTTTAAATTTTAACAATTATTGACAATTATAGACCATTTTTCCAAATTTTTACAATTATTGACCATTTTTGACAATTTTTGACCATTTTTGACTATTTTTGACAGGTTCTGACAATCATTGACCATTTTTGACAATTTTTAAAAACTTTGACCATTTTTCAAAAATTTTGACAATTTTTTACAATTATTGACCATTTTTTATAATTATTGACCATTTTTTCAAAATTTTGACAATTTTTGACTATTTTTTCAAATTTTAACAATTATTGACCAATTTTGACAATTATTGATCATTTTTGACAATTTTTCAAAAATTTGGACCATTTTAGACCATTTTTCCAAATTTTAATAATTATTGACCATTTTTGTCAATGTTTGAACATTTTTGACAGGTTCTGACAATTATTGACCATTTTTGACAATTTTTCAGAAATTTTGACAATTGACCATTTTTTCAAAATTTTTGACCATATTTTCAAATTTTAACAATTATTGACCATTTTTGACAATTATTCATCAATTTTGACAATTTTTCAAAAATGTTGATCAATTTTGACAATTTTTCAAAAATGTTGACCATTTTAGACAATTTTTACAAATTTTAACAATTATTGACCATTTTTGCACAATTTTTGAGCATTATTGACAGGTTCTGACAATTATTGACCATTTTTGACAACTTTTCAAAAAATTTGACAATTATTGACCATTTTTTACATTTTTTTATAATTATTGGCAATTTTTTCAAAATTTTAACAATTTTTGACCATTTTTCAAAATTTTAACAATTATTGACCATCTTTGACAGTTTCTGACAATTATTGACCATTTTTCCAAATCTTCGGCAATTTTTAACAATTATCGACCATTTTTGACAATTTTTGATAATTATTAACCATTTTTCCAAATTTTTGACAATTTTTGAAAATATTTGGCAATTATTAACCATTTTTTCAAAACTTTGACAGCTTTTGACAATGATTGACCGTTTTTCCAAATTTTTGACCATATTTCAAAATTTTTGACAATTTTTGAAAATATTTGGCAATTATTAACCATTTTTTCAAAACTTTGACAGCTTTTGACAATGATTGACCGTTTTTCCAAATTTTTGACCATATTTCAAAATTTTTGACAATTTTTTAAAATTTTCAACATATTTTCGAATATAAGCTGACAGTTTTGTGACAACTAAGTTGGTATTTGAAGATGACAGTAGCCTACTAAGTTTTTGTCGATTTTATTTGATTCTCCATATAAATGTATGTGGCGTGGGCAAAGTGCCGTGAGAAATAATATTTCTCACAGTATGAGCAATATTTGGTTTTGAAATTAAGTAAGCTATGGTCACTTTTTATAGCAGTTGTAGAAAAATGCATTTTTGTATCCTTTGAAACCAATTCTGGAAGCAATTATTACACTCACTTGTTGGTATATTCAAAATAGAGTTTTTGAAGGCGTTGATTGCATCTTCTGGCCCACGCAGCTCATTCTTAATTTTTGGAAGAGTAAAAAAAATCGTTAGGACTTGGATGGTTCAACAATTCGATGTTTTCTTGCTTTAAAAACTCAGGATTGGATTTTCCCGATTGATCGGCATGTTGGTTATAATGTAGTGGCCTTTCAATGAGAAAGTTTTCCCCAACATGCCTATCAATAAGTTTCTCCATTAGCTTCAATATGAAAGAAGACAGAGTCATTGGCTTGAATAACCCGCCCTATACAGGGTGGCGCATTAGAAACAGTCCACCTCAAATATTGTTGGCGGGGGAGGTTTTTGCGGCAAACCCCGAGACACGTCGATTTTGTTTTCGAGGGGGACAACTTTTGATAGTTAACTTATGGTTGTACGGTCATCCCCCTAAAAGGGGTGACTACCCCTTCTAGAATCTTTAATGGCATGGGGGGTCGAGTGGCACATAATTTGAAAGGTATTTCGATTCTCTTTAAAGACATGCTAACATTGTTGTGTTAAGTGTTGAAATTAATGACAAAAACCAGCTGGAAGTGTGAGTGAAAGAAACAAGGAAAAAAGTTGTCAGAAAAGTTTTCATCAAAGTAATTGTTCAAATTGTGATCCGTTTACTTCCAAACAGTAATACAACCTCTGTGCAACACTGTTCCGAACATTTTGTAGCATAACAGGAGTTATTTCACCACATGCCACAGTTATCCGATGGCGAAGATCTTCTAAAGAGTTCGGTTGCGTTTTGTAAACAACACTTTTTAAATAACCCCATAAGAAAAAGTCCAACAGTGATAGATCAGGCGATCTTGGGGGCCATTCAATGGAACCTCTTCTACCAATCCAATGTGCGGGAAAATGTTGATCTAAAAAGTCACGTACAGGAGCTACATAGTGTGGTGGAGCGCCATCCTGTTGAAAAAAAAATCATTTTCTGGGATCTGATCATCGTTTTCCATTATCTCCACAATTTGAGGGTAGATGAGGTCTTCGAGCAAATTAAGATAAGATTCACCCGTCAAGTTATGAGGTAGGAAAAACGGACCAACAATATTATTTCCAAAAACCCCAGCCCACACATTCAATTTATGTGGAGCCTGTGTATGTTGTTCTCTCATAATTGCAGGATTTGCATCACTCCAGTATCTGCAATTATGTTTGTTCACGTGACCATTAAGAAAGAACGTGCATTCGTCAGAAAAGCATTTCAAATATAAAAAGTGGGGGTTGTCCACCTGTCTTCTAGTCATCTCCTCACAAAATTGGATACGGCGATCTGGATCGTCTTCGTTGAGCTCTTGCACGAGATGAATCTTATAGGGATGGAATTTATGATGTTTCAGGACCCTCTGAATGCTTCTACGTGGAATTCCTGTAGCTGCTGCTATTTGTCTCGTACTTGAAGTGGGATCCAATGCAACATGTCCCAAAAGTGCAATAGTAACAGGATGTTGTCTTTCATATTTTCTGTTAGAAACGTTTCCGGTCTCCATGAACATAGATATTAAATTTATCACGTAGGGATGTCTTACATTCTTACCGGGATGACGTTCATTAAAAACTCTTGCAGCTGCCCGTATGCAGACTCGTTGTTTCTAAAATAGTTTGCAACAATTTCAGTTTTCTCTGCAGTGATGTAAACCATGATAATTAGGTTCATTTACTTTGAACTAGAGAATGAAGGAATTTCACTAAAATAAAACTAGGTACCCGTAAAATTCTACTAAAAACCATTATCTTATCACGTCAATAGCTGACAAACATCTATTTTGCTACTTCAGTACTAAATGAGAATAGGTTTATAATTTAAAAGGTATAAGAGGTTTCATTTTATTTGTAGTATTTAGATTTTCATGAATTTATATTTTTTACGCCTTTTTTTATTTGTCTTTCTTTTTTTATAAAAATAATAAACATTTTATTGGAATGTTCCCAACTAACAATTTGCTATTTTATAATAGTCGTAGAAATGTTTTGGCGATAAATATTATAAAACAATCTTAGTCTCAGAAACGTTTTTAAAATGTTTATAAAACATCTATAAACACAAAATGGGCACAATTTATAAAACATTTTGTTTATATAATATATTTTATAAGTACTCCAGCGACTACTATATAACAGATATACAATGTTAATAAAAATACAATAAAATTGTTTTATAAAAGGTTTATAAGTGTTTAATAAACGTGCTAGAAAATTTCTTAAATTTTTTTTTGCGATACTTATATAATGGTTAAAAAATTATTATATAAGGATTATATATATGTTCCATAATTTAATTATATGCCACTTTATTGCTATTGTAGTAGTATTAATAAATCAACTTTGTTTTATTAATATGTTTGTAAAAAGCTAAATTGTTTTCAAATAATTATATTTCAGAGTTGCTGGTGATAATATAAATGCAGCACCAACTTTAGAAAGAAAATAAATATGTCCGACTGTTGTCACTTAATTTTGATTTTTGTGTATGTAGGTAGTTTCCGACAGAAGAAAAATTTTGATGCAAAACAAATTTTATTGTTATTTATAGGGTATAAATGCAGTGAATTTTTCTTGCGCTCCAATTTTATCAAGGTTTTATAATAATTTTAGAAGTTGAATAATGAAAAAAATCAAGTTTTGGTATAATATTTTTCTAAATTTGTTTATACTCAATGTTATTTTCACATAAAACTATTTGTAGAAGTGAAATATATTTTTATCTTTAGAGATATTATTAAAATTTTATCTATATCTGATTATTAACATGGCTGCCAGTAATATAACAGTTTAGTGGACAAAGTAGGTTTTATAAAATAATTTACTAACATTTGTGATAATTTTAAAACATTTATAAAATATACTTCATTCTCAAAAGAACCCAACAAAACAGGACCGTATTTTAAAAATATAATGAATAAAGGAATTGATAAACAAATTCAACACGAATATATTATTTATTGTCCAGTTTTCAACAATGTTCTTGGGTCTTGAGGCAGTATACTGGGTAACCTTTTATTGATATTTTGAAATAATACTCGCAAGGCCATATGTGAGATATTGTAATGAACTGCCCATGATTTGATGTTTATAAATTCAGAATTTCTTTTTAAATCTAACATCAACAGATCACTTTCGTTGTCAGGTTCTAACTGTACTAACCAATTTTCTTTTACCAAGTCATTATTATCACTTGTACCAATAAAATTTGGCACTTTCAATGATAAGTTCTCATCTTTGGTTTCTTTTTCTGGCATAGTATCATTATTTGTAATCATTATTGAGTGATTTATCATTACTTCTTGTGGATGACTATCTGAACATGCAGGCGTATTATTAAAAATTTCTTTATCGCCAATCATAATACTCTCAAAGTTTTTCTTTTTGTTTCTCCGAAACGCTCCACTCCTTTTGATTTTCTTCCACTCCCTATTATTTCCGACATTTTACGCGGTTTGTTTTTCTAAAACTGCCAAGCCTAATCTAATATATTTATTAGTTATTTTATAAAAGCTACATAACAGTTTCCAATGTAATAATTATATAATTATTTTATTGCTGTGTCTGTAACTACAATTTTCAATGGCAATAAAATTGCGGCATCTGCTGCTTTAATAAAATTATTTTATAAGCTGCTAAAAGTGTTTATAACAATAGTTTTATAATGTATTTATACCTGATTTATAAATGCTACCAAACTCGCTTAAAAAAGTGTTATAAGACAACTAAATTTTATAAACAATAAATGTTTCATAAATCTCTTACATAACACATATAAAATTGCTTTATAAATATTATATAATTTTGTTGCCAAATTGTTTTTGTGATAAATTTATAAAACAATTTTGTTATGAAAAGCTAAACTTGCTCTTATGGAACCTTTATATAATAAGTTGCATTCTTGAAAGCAACAATAAATCAACATTAAAATAAAATTGTTATATAAGCCAAAAATTATAAAACAACTTTGCTAGTTGGGTTATTACCTAATTATTAATTCAGCTTTTTATTCCGATTTCTTCAACGGAGATTTCAATCTGGTTTTTGTCATTAATTTTAACACAAAAATGTTAGCATGTCTTTAAAGAGAATCGAAATACCTTTCAAATTATGTGCCACTCGACCCCCCATGCCATTAAAGATTCTAGAAGGAGTAGTCACCCCTTTTAGGGGTATGACCGTACAACTATCAAAAGTTGTCCCCCTCGAAAACAAAATCGACGTGTTTGCCGCAAAAACCTCCCCCGCCAACAATATTTGAGGTGGACTGTTTCTAACGTGCCACCCTGTATAGATTAGTTCATTCTGGAAGATATTTATTGAAAATAAAATGATGTTTATTCGTTAAACATCCTGTAAGAAAGAAAAAAATAATTTTATTACAAACACAGTAGTCAGAAAGTAACTTCTTACATGTTGCACATCTTTATAAGGTCGAAATACCGAGTCGTTTTTATTTGCCAACAGCCAGCAATTATGAGAACGTTGTCCCAGTTTTACTACCATTTTTTTATTTTTACATCGACTCTATAAAGTGACTTGCAATTTTAACGTTACCACATTTTTTTTTTCTTCAAATCGTCTACTCAAACGGAAAGTTCCAGTTTAAATTATTCTAAAATGCATTCATTTCCATAAGTCTAGTTAACGTGCACATTTCGAAATATGGAACGTATAAATTCACCCTCGTATAAACGCTTCTTTGGAGCCTAGACGGATATTAAAAAGACAAAACGACAATTTAATGACATAATAATTACAGACTATTTTGTTGGAACGTTTGTGGTAAATTACAATAACAAAGAAAATTAAAAATTCCGGTTTAAAGGTAGTTATTGTTGAAAAACTTGCTTCAGCGTATTATCACGAAATATAAACCGAAGCATTTAGATGACATTCTGGTATTTATAATTAACTCAGCGTGGATTACATTATCAGTTTTTAGTTTCACTGATCATCACGTCGGTAATTATAATATTTATCTAGTGCAGACATGATTCTATACCCGATGTCCCGTTTTCTACTCGACTATATTCTAAAAACTATAGTTTATTTCAGAAAGGTATAGAGTAATAAAACCTTATAACGGTAAAGGCGCCAATTTGTAACGGTAAATGCTGCTTTTAGTTGGGCGCCAATTTGTAACTGTGAATGCCTGTACCTCACAGGGCACCAGCTCGAAGGGCTCCGGCTAGAGACTCCTCACAAGGGGGATTAGACCCCAAGTTTATGTCACACAAGGATAACAGAAGGGTTGTAAAAATTGAGGGCGCCACTACCTTTTTAACGATAAAAAGGACTAAGAAAACTAAGGCGGAAAAGGTAGAAACGCCTTGTAAAATTTAAATGAAAGTTAATAATTAAAGTGACCCCGGGCGAATCTCCCTCAACTTTTATAGTTGAGGATTTTCATAAAAAAAAGAATTAAAAACAAATTTTACAATTTATTCTGCCACCGGAAATGAATAACGGAATTTAATAGAGGAATTTGTACTTTTATAGGTACTTAGCTTATATGGAGTTGTTTCCTGAAGAAGAAGTCAGGTCTTGATTTGAACTGATGAGTTCTGTTCTAGGACGGTACTTTGAGCTAGGGCTGTATCCTTGTTTATATTCTTGGGGTTATATTCTCCGGTTTATATCCTCGGCGTTATATTCTAGCCTAGGGTTATATTCTCGCCTAGGGTTATATTCTTGGCTTATATTCTCGCCTAGGAGCTGTGCTTACCACAGTAAAATTCCTAAGATAGATACTTAAGATATGAAAGATAGCGAAAGATGATCTGCCCTCTTAGGCGGTCGATAACAAAAAGGGGTGTTTCACGTGGCGTTGTGCAAAAATGGAAGCGTCCGTTGGCAGACGTCAATTGTCTAACGGTCGGGGTTGAAGAGTTTAGGATCACAGAACTATAATTGGATGTGGCTAGTGACGACGAGCGCTAATTAAAAGGATTTATTCTGTAAAATCGAAACAGGTCGATAGACATGTTACAACCTCATTAGGTATGCAAAGGGAGCACAGAGTGACCCAACGAATATTTAAGCCACTTTCATAGTTTGGCATTGATTTAATTGTAAAATTCTTTCTTTTTATCAAGTGCAGGTAGTACCACCTGGGTTGGGGTCAATATATGGGTTTAGTCGATAGACATGTTACAACCTCATTAGGTATGCAAAGGGAGCACAGAGTGACCCAACGAATATTTAAGCCACTTTCATAGTTTGGCATTGATTTAATTGTAAAATTCTTTCTTTTTATCAAGTGCAGGTAGTACCACCTGGGTTGGGGTCAATATATGGGTTTAGCCTATTGTTATTCATTCACAAACACTGAAAATAGTGTGCCAAAGGCGTGCCGGTAGGATACTCGTAAAAAGGAAAGAATTTTATTTTAACAGAATAAAAATTAGGCATTATGTACCTACATAGTATTAGGTACACTTATTTTTTATTGAACATTATACAGAAATTAAATTATAAAAAATCATAATATTCTTCGTCATCTGAGGAGCTGTCATCTCCTCTTGACGTTATAATTAACGGGTCGACGGTCCGATCGATCAAGTAGTCAAGATCCCACATTTTCTCCTCTTTAATGACATGCTGGACTGCTTTTCGCAAGTTCTCTGGTGTCACCTCCTTAATGGCTTGATCAAACAGTAGCTTAACGTCTTTCATTTTGAATGTCGTGTTGTGTCTTGCTACAAATCCTTTCACTTGCGCCCATATAAGTTCTATAGGATTTAGTTCGCAATGATATGGCGGTGTGCGCAGCACAGTTACACTATGTTTCTCTGCTATATCTTCCACGGCGTATTTCATAAAACGATGTTTGTGTAAATTTGCTATAGCTAATAGTTCTTTTTTTATCAAATTATCTTCAAATTCAATACTTTTGGTGGTTAACCAGTCAATAATTTCTTGTTTTCTCCAAGATGTAGTTGGAGTCTTCTCTATGCGTCGAGAATGATAACTCGCGTTATCCATAACTACTACTGAATCAGCCAGAAGATATTTTATCATTTCACCAAAATAGTCTTCAAAAACATCCGAATCCATGTCCTCGTGGTAATCTCCCGTATGGCACGACTGAAAGGTTAGCAAACCTTCTTTTAAAAATCCCTCTTCGCTTCCAATATGGACGATTATTAGTATTTTCCCTTTACCTGAAGGCACCTCAATACCCGCTGACAGGCCTTCCATGAAAGCTTGGCGAGCACTGGTTATATTTTTGTCTTGCCACATTTTTGGTACTGTATAACCTTCATTGATCCACGTCTCATCAAGATAAAAGATTTTCTTCTGCTCTGTTCTGTACTGCTTTATACTTCTTAAGTATTTTCGTCGCCAGCAAACAATTTCATCGCTTTCCAGTAAAAGTGCTTTACGGTTATGATTTTCCCAGGCAAAATCCATATTTCTCAAAGTGGTCCATAAAAGTTTTTTAGTTATCAACGGAATACTGTCATCCTGGCCAAGCTCCATTAAAATCTTAACTAGGGTGGGTATTTCTTTTTTAAAATAAAAGGAGTGAACTTTTCTTCGAATTACACTTTTGGTGTCTTCATCAAGGACTTTTACTGGTCTGCCTGGACTTTTCTTGGGAGGCTCCACTTGGCCTGCTATCTTTCTCCCCAGCAATAATTTAAAAACGGTGGACTCTCCAACTCCAGTCATTCGGGAACATCCGTCGACAGTTTCTTGTACAGAAAATTTCGGGTAATCGTATTTTATGTAATCGTGTACATTTAAAATAATAAGTTTTTCATTCACTGATAGTGGAGAATTATTGGAACATCTTTTCGTTGGTCGCCATTTTATTACTAATCTTATAATACTGTGAACACTATTTACGGCTTAACAGCAAATACTGATGCGTTAAACTAAACAAATATACTTATAAAGGTCTAAAAATTTTGGGTAAGGCACCTTGCGGCGCATGGTTGAGCCGAATCTGAAACAGGTTTGGAATTAAGCAGAGGCACTAATAGAAGGTTAAACGGTACCTGTTAAACGTAACTGTATAATCTACTACCTAATTAATCCCTACACAATATTTCGATATTGACACTACAGGTCAGAAAACATACTTTTCCTAATTCTCTTACGCAATTACTTGAAATTTTAATATTACAAACAATACTATTTCAAGACCTACGCCTATAACCGACACCGAAATTGAGCCGAACTGGACGGAATTCCCCATTTTATTACTCTATACCTTTCTGAAATAGACTATAATTGTGACAAATGAAACTAATTTTGTCAGTCGTCAAAATGTCACTAAAAGCTGAATGCCAAGGCGAATGAACTTGAGCTGTAATCGATTCCAAACATTTAATTTGGTCGATTTTCTTCCTGCGTGTGTAACATTTAGAAAAATTAAAAAAGTAAAAAAAAACAACTAAATCGAACTCACGGAATTTGTTGTTTGGCATTCGTCCAAAATAATATCGGACGGTGTGATTTTTTTTTGTATCTGAATTTAACGGATGACGAGGACGACTTTTGACATTTCAAACCGTCTTGCCAAAGAATCGCTACTGATTTCACTATATTCTTCTTATTATCAAAACGTACTCTGACCTGTAAGACTCAAAAAGGATAAAATATAATAAAACTCGATAATAATACAACTATCTGAATATTATTCTCTTCAACGTCATGGTTACACATCGACTGCTCACTCCAGGTCACTTTCCTTTTCCGATCCCCTCGACCCTTGGCCATGTGTATATGTTACAGGAGATGAGATAAATGAAGTAAGGTGACATATTAATGGGTTTTGTCCAATAAATATAATACTCTAGGAATATGAAATATAACAGACCGTCAAAAAAAATCCGGCTACCTACCCAAAATATTGACACATTTTTCAAAAGTGGTTATCTCTTGAAGTTCGAAATTTGAAACACCCTATAGGATACATAAAAATTTCAACCACAGTATTGCACTTTAGAAAAAATATAAAATTTTTACGATCAGTGTATTATCAAAAAATTTACTCCTTCAATGTTACATAAAAAAAATACCAAATCTCGTGCTGGCGTACAACTAGCTGCTTTTAAAGATTATCACATCTAAGGCCAAGGTCAAATTCTACGTTGTCGGTCGGGCACTATCTCTAAACATAATTTATCAATGTAACTTTGAATTTATTATTGATATATAATTTGGAATAGTAATTTGTAGTATTACTTATTTTATTTACTGAAAACAATAAATAATCATTAATTTTCCATTTCGAAACAAAACTGTCAAAAGTCCTAGATAAGAATCTTCCAGTGACGCCCGCCATCTATACTATATTTCTTTTTCCATAGGAGCAAAGTGCCTCATTATTTATTCAAAAGTACTATACAGGGTGTCCAGAAACTCTTCTGCCAAACGGAAACTACAGTTACTAGAGGTGATTTTAAGTCGATTTAGCTCAAACTACCTTAATCCGAAAATGCTTCCTAACGGAGCTACAGCCCTTTGAAGAAGACGTTCTCATATGAGTTTTCTTCAATTTATTCAAAAATACCGTTACTTAAAATATTCAAACTTGGTATAATCAATAAACAGTTACAAACCAATCGTTCGCTGTAAATAAATTTTTTTTACTACTAGCCTCTAAACCTAACTTTATTGACTTTTGTTGAGGTAGCAAAGTGGTTCATTATTAACCAAGGTAGAAAAATACAGAGCCTACTTGATTATAACTAAATCTCAATCCATTTAATAGAATGTGAGGTTATGTTGTGCACAGCTGTCATGTCATGTGAAACGGGAGTCGACAAACTAATATTTAAAAAAATAAAATGCCTGTAGTGAAGTAGTGAAAAAAATGTTATATGAGCCACGGTAGAAAAGTGTATTAATGTCTCGGATCCATTAAAGACCTCGAAGCTTCGCTTCTCGGTCTTTAATGGACCTCGTCAATAATACCTCACTTTTCTACCTTGGCGCATAATTACTATTTTTCAGATCCATCACAAGCGTGTCAGTCGGGGGGACCAACAGGTATTTTTATAAAAAAAATTTTATTTTCAAGTTTTTTATGTATCCGACACTGAAGAGAAAAATAAATTTAAACTTTTTGTGTTTCTAAAATTGTATCTGTAATATCAAGTTGGCTTTGAAAAATCAACAAATTGTACAGATACTGGTAACAAAAGTCGTAAGTATTAAGTTGCTTACATTATTTTGGAAATTTTAAATCAATTTTATTTCGCGAGGGTATAAAACAACAATCAACATTAAAAAAAAAAAATTACAGATAATAATTACCAATTTTTGCAAAAATTCCTGCATTATTTCTAATTTCATTACAAGCGTTTTGAATTATTTGCCACAGCTGATTACGGTTTTCTATTGGAACAGCATAGACTAATGATTTTAAATAACCCCAAGTACAAAAATCAAAGGGGTTTAAATCTGGAGATCTTGGGGGCCAATTAACTGGACCAATCCATTTATCGTGATAGTTATTGTCGAGATATTGATGAACCTCTTTACTGAAATGAGCTGGGCAGCCGTCGAGCATGAACCATAAATTATTTCGAATCATCAGGGGAACCTCATCTATTAAACCAGGTAAAACATTTTGTAGGAAATTAAGATATTCTTGTCCTGTTAAACGGCTAGGAAGCTCTACGGGTCCCAGAAGCTGATTACCGATTACACCTATCCAAACATTTATACTAAATCTTTGCTGGTGCTTTTTCTCTACTGTTGCATGAGGATTATCACCAATGTAGGCATAATGATGTGCATAATGTCAATTAAAAATTCCGTCTCTGGTAAACGTAGATTCATCGCAAAATAAAATATTGGAAAAGAAATTAGGATCCTGATTTTTTTGTTCCGCGACCAGTTTGAAAAATCTATGCGGGCAGGGAAATCACCATCTACCATGGCATGAACTTCTTGAAAATGGAAAGGATGAAGGTTTTCTTTATGAATAATATTCCATATGGAAGACTTGGAAATGCCAGGATACATAGCAGCGAGTCTTCTGGTGCTAACCTCAGGATTATTTTCGATTTCAATCAAAATATCGTCTTCGTATTCCATTGTCACATCAGGTCGTCTACCATTTTCAGTATTTTTAGGTACTCTTAATCTTTGGTGTACGGCTACGAATGTTGCGCGAGCAGGATGCCTTCTGTTTGGAATTTTTCCGCATAATTTCGCTCTGCTGCACGAGCGTTACATGGTACTTCCCTATAAACTAAATGCATATCAGCATATTCTTTATTCGAAAAATAAACCATTTTGATCAAATTAACTATTATTTTTCACTACTAGCCTCTAAACCTAACTTTATTGACTTTTTTTGAGGTAGTAAAGTTGTTCATTATTAACCAAGGTAGAAAAATACAGAGCATACTTGATTATAACTAAATCTCAATCCATTTAACAGAATGTGAGGTTAACTTGTGCACAGCTGTCATGTCATGTGAAACGGGAGTCGACAAACTAATATTTAAAAAAATAAAATGCCAGTAGTGAAAAAAATGCTGTATGAGCCACGGTAGAAAAGTGTATTAATGTCTCGGATCCATTGAAGACCTCGAAGCTTCGCTTCTCGGTCTTTAATGGACCTCGAGAATAATACCTCACTTTTCTACCTTGACGCATAATTACTATTTTTTACCTTTCACACACAGTAACAATAATAACTAATTAGAATCAAAATAATTTGACACAATGTCAAATTTTGTTGATTTTTCAAAGCCAACTTGATATTACAGATACAATTTTATAATCCAACATGATTTTATGTAAGAAACACAAAAAGTTTAAATTTATTTTTTTCGAAAACGGTTCATGATATCGATTTGAAAGAAGAGAACATTTTTTATGAAAATTATCCTGAATTTTCCAAATTCGGTTTCGGATACATAAAAAACTTGAAAATAAATTTTTTTTAATAAAAATACCTGTTGGTCCCCTCGACTGACACGCTTGTGATGGATCTGAAAAAAAATTATTTACCGCCAACGACTGGTTTGTAACTGTTTATTGCTTATACCAAGTTTGAAGATTTTAAGTAACGGTATTTTTGAATAATTTGAAAAAAACTCATATTATGAGGACGTCTTCTTCAAAGGGCTGTAGCTCCCTTAGGAAGCATTTTCGGATTAAGGTAATTTGAGCTAAATCGACTTAACATCACCTCTAGTAACTGTAGTTTCCGTTTGACAGGAGAGTTTCTGGACACTCTGTATAAATATGTGGAATAAAATGATAAAACATAAAATTAAATCGACACGTCCTGTATCGCCTCAAATACAATAGGGTCGTAAAATTCGGCACAATGGTTGAGGATTCATTAATATGATAAGCCGGTGACCAGTGTCGTGCAGTCAGTTTTAGGGTTTTGCCGAGTAGGGATGAGTCTTACATTTTTTTTTATTATGTTATGTAACGGTAAAGGTATGCTTTTAGTTGGGCGCCAATTTGTAACGGTAAAGGCGCCAATTTGTAACGGTAAAGGCGCCAATTTGTAACGGTAAATGCTGTACCTCACAGGGCACCAGCTCGAAGGGCTCCGGCTAGAGACTCCTCTCAAGGGTGATTCGACCCCAAGTTTATGCTGCACAAGTGCTACAGGAAGGTTGTAAAAGTTGAGGGCGCCACTACCTTTTTGGCGATAAAAAGGACTAAGAAAACTAAGGCGGAAAAGGTAGAAAAGCCTTGTAAAATTGAAATAAGTTAATAATAAAAACTACTAAAAATTACCCCGGGCGATATCTCCCTCAACTTTTATAGTTGGGGATTTAGAAAAAAATAAAAATAGAATCAACACAAATTTACAATTTATTCTGCCACAGGAAATGAACAGGAATTTAATAGAGGAATTTGTACTCTTATAGGTACTTAGCTTAGATGAAGTGGTTTCCTGGAGAAGAAGTCAGGTCTTGATCCGAACTGATGAGTTCTGTTCTAGGGCGGTATTTTGGGGGTTCTATCCTTGGCTATATTCTTGGGGTTATATTCTCCGGTTAAATTCTTCGGTTTATATCCTCGGCGTTATATTCTAGCCTAGGGTTATATTCTCGGCGTTATATTCTAGCCTAGGGTTATATTCTTGGTTTATATTCTCGCCTAGGGTTATATTCTCGGTTTCTATCCTAGCCTAGGGGCTGTGCTTACCTAGAAGTACAAGTGGATCAGGGATATGTAGGAACTTGAATGTTATGGCACATTATGTTCCATGTTAAAACAGTAAAAATAGCAATTATCGACTAAATAAAAAAATATACTAATGATCCAAAAGAAACTAATCATAGCAAAAAGCTATTTATTTAGTTATATGAAAAAATATCGTGCTTATGAAATATATGAAACCGGCACTGGCGTTACGAAAAAATATTTTATAGGTTAACGGTAATTTATAAAAGTGTTATTTTATAATTAAAAGAGTTATTTCGCAACTGAAAAAGCTTGAAAATGTTTGTATGAAAGTAAAACAGTGAATTATATAGAATATTTGGCTTAAAACTACCATATTAGTATAAAAGAACAGTTTATGACCACGTGTTGAATTTAATTTCGTCTATCTCTGTAAAAAAATAAAGAATGCATACGAAAATTATATCAGACAGTACTTTAGAAGAAGCTTATTAATTATGAATTATGATTTTGAACTTACCACAGCAAAATTCCTAAGATAGGTACTTAAGATATGAAAGATAGCGAAAGATGATGTGCCCTCTTAGGCGGTCGTTAACAAAAAGGGGTGTTTCACGTGGCGGTGTGCAAAAAATGGAAGCGTCCGTTGGCAAACGTCAATTGTCTTACGTTCGGGGTAGAAGAGTTTGGGATCACAGAACTATAATTGAATGTGGCTAGTGACGGCGAGCGCTAATTAAAAGGATTTATTCTGTAAAATCGAAACAGGTCGATAGACATGTTACAGTTAAATTAGGATAAATTTATATATTTGGATTTTTTCTATTAAATAAAAGTATAGGCTGAAGTATGGTTGGTAGGTATTTAATAAATTACAAAAAATAATCCTAAAGATCTAAAAGTTATATAAAAATCCAAAGCTTTTTACCAGGGGTTTTTTTGCACTATTAGGCAACTTCACACTGTTTCCACCTTTTCTTTCATTAAGAAATCTGTAAATTGTCGATTCGCTGATTCCTGTCTATTGGCACACGTAGAAACTATACTTCTTACAGTACTTAAATTGCAATAAGTAAATGTACTATAGTCCTTACCTAGTTAATACTCATTTTCAGTAAGCGCTGTGTCACACGATCAAATTAGCTTCAGTTTGACAGTCAACTAGTTTGATCAAACTCGAAAATGACGTAATCAGTTTGAAATTGGGTCAAACTGAGGGGTCAAAGTATAACAAACTAGTTTGATGGATTTAGGACCGCCAAACCAGATTGATAAAACTAGCGTTTTCATTGGTCACTGCAAATCCCCTTCAGAAACTGCGTCCAAATAAACAACTCCTCAAACATTTCAAACCACAGATCAGAGATAAAGAAATCAACTAATGATTCAAACGTGATTTGTGATTCGACAACTACCAATGTTGCTGCATCCATTCGCATATTATAATTTTTCAAATCATAACGGTTTTCTGGGTCAAGTTCATATTTTATCAAATCTTTAATTGTAGGCCTGCCTGCTCCAACCGCAATCAAAAATTGTTAGAAACGCTCAGAGAATAGTCGGCCATTGCAATCAGTGATAGGAATTACGCGAAAGTAAACTGATTGTTTGCTATGACCAGTTATTATCTGATTGTTTCTGATTGCGGTTGGAACAGACCTGGTATTAGCTCCACATCAACATTGGTTAGTTGGTTTCTTTTCTTGATCCATCCCCTAGACCATATTCTCTTCTGCTTTTTTTTAGTTTCTTGTTTAGCTTTAATTAGTTTTTGGTATAAAACCATGCCTAAGACTGCTATTGATAATGAAAACACAACTTTCACTGTACCTTCCTGTTTCATTGTATCAAAAAAAATCAAACAAACTCAAAAGTCAATAAATTCTTAACTTCAAAATTGACAGTCACAGACAAAAGTCAAACTGATGAAAATAGAGTCGTGCATCAAATTCGCAATGACGTCACCAGTTTGATGGTTTGATCAAACTCAGTTTGCTGCTAAATGCTAATTTGATCGTGTGACACTGCGCTAACGGATTATAGCAGGTATTTTGTCACAATTGAATGGTCTCCGTAAAATCGGCTCTTAATATTGTAATAATTACATACTTAATAATATGATACCTAACTTTTGCACTATTAAATAAACCCGAAAAATGTAACGCCAATGGTTTATTGCCGCTTTATGTCTATCGACCCTTTCTTACGCTCCTATGCAATAGGAAATCTAGTATAGATGCTTTTTATGAGCTCTGACCTGGAGCAGATAGTACTAAATGATATTTCTCGTCTAAAACCACCCTGAAAAATAAATGTGAATAAAATTTTAATAAGAATGGTATAAAAAAATTATCCCGTTTATCTACATTCTATTTATATTGTATTATACTATTCCTCCCTTAGGGTTTGTCAGGGAAGGGCTTGTATTTATATCAACTTTTTTTTTCTATCAGAAGGTGTAGCTTACTCTGGTTGAACATTCCGTGTGACATCCATACTATTTTTAACCTAATTAGTTAAATAGATAGGTGTTGTTTTCGATATAAGGGTGCGAGTACGAGTCGCACACAAGCACGTAACATGACACACCAAATTATATAATCTCATTTACAGGAAGAACATTGACCCGCTAATCTCGTATTATAAACGTTTTAATGTCTTGCTTAAAAATTTTCGTAGTCGTTAAAAGCGATGACTTCCTTTATCTAAAGTATTTTTTTTTATTGGCAATCGGATCCAATGTTCCACTTTCTATACAGTACAATTAATATGCAATAAAAAATTTTGTATTAAATTTGGAAATTTATATAATTGAAAAAACAATATGCTTAAATGAAAAATATTAAGGATTTTAAAAATAGGAAAATATATAGGGTGATCTATTTTAGATAGAACAAATTTCAAACAAAACAATACTGCATACGGAGTGGATAGTCATTAGGTAGCATATGTTGGACATGATATGGATACAATAAATTTTCTTTTGTGGATTTCCATTTATAAAAGTGTCGGAAAAAACTTAGTTTCGATGTTGGAAATTTGAAAAAAAAAATTAGTTAAGTTATAGTCGAAAATACACGCGTTAAGTCAAAAATTCATAGTGGCCATCATCATCAGGCCCGTTCAATCCCGAGGAATTATGGCTAGCTCAATAGAGCTGTGTTTAATCCTATTGACGAGGTGGATTACTCCTCTTATATCAGTGCGACTATAATGTTTTATACACTGTGTTCATTTGAATATTTCGGAAATGCGACATATTAGAAAGAAATGCCGAAACACGTCAACTTTTAACTTGAGGGGGATACTTTTTGGCCCTAATGTCATATACGTCAGATTCACCCCCTCCCTTCTGGAGATACTCCTTGAATTTTTTCAAATGGCATTAGGTATCAAGTAATACCTCATTTAAAAGGACTGGTGATCTCTATCCATTCATTTTGTTTTGCCTTTGAACCAGCCTTCCATTGTTATTTAATCGCTGTTCAAAAATGTCTCTCTTTCAACTTTTATTGCCTGAATGTTAACGGTGGTCACTTTGAACACATGATTAAATACAGTTATGTCTTGTTAACACTTGTCTTTTCACTATTTGTACATTTTTTATTCTTTAAAGAGTCTTTCGGTCATAACCTAAGCGCTAAAAAGTGTACCCCTCAAGTTAATAGTTGACGTGTTTCGGCATATCTTTCTAATATGTCCCATTTCTGAAATATTAAGGGTGGGTCCTTTTCAAATGAACACAGTGTATGTCCTGGTCTCATTTGTTATAGTTCTCCATTTTCTTCTGTCTCTGCATTTTGTTTTCCAGTATCTGATTTTCAATGCTTTTATATCTTCTTCTACTTGATCCCACCATCTGCTTCGTGGTCTTCCTCTTGTTCTCGTCTTCAATGGAACCCATGTTGTTATTCTTTTTAATATTTCTGTTGAAGCTTGATACAATTCCAAACTTGTAATTTTTGATTCTTAAGTGAGTATCATTGTTCTGTCTGTAGAAAAATGTATATTCACCTTTCGTTATTTCTCCATTTTTCTCCCATCTAACTTCTTGAACTGCTGTGATATCTATATTATATTTTGCCGTTTCTCTACCAATTTCTTCCATTTTGCCTGGTTTTAACATTGTTTAGATGTTCCGAGTCGCTATGTTTATCTGTTTCTTTTTGTTTGGTTTAGCATTTTTGTTTTCTTTAATATTCCATGTACATAATATTTTTCGCAATTTCTATTCCCTTTTCCATATTTCTAAAGATTTTTCTTGTTTTACAATCATCGTTTGTGTTCTCATCATTATCAATTTTTTCTGATTCCGTTTCCAATATCATATCAATGTTCGTTGCCTGCTCATTTTTTCCTTTTAGTACCTTGCTATTATGTCTTCTTAGTTTTTTTATAACGGTTCTATGATTTTTTTTTAAATTTTTATCCCATTTCCAATCTTAGCCATTGACAATGATTTTATTAAATCCGATTTTAACAGTCTTCCCTTTTTTCCTTCCCTCCATACCTTTCTCCTTAATATATTTTTGTTTTTCCCTTTCAGATTTTGTTAGGTCTTCCATTATATATATATTTTTTCTTTCTTCACCTGTTTCAGCTTATGCATGTTATTTTAGACGTCCTGCTTATTTGTGCCCATTGATACACCCTTTATTTTTAAGTTATTTTTCTTTTCCTTTTTTTCCATCCATTCTATTGTTCGCTTAAGTCCGTTTAGGTCTTCTTTAATTTCTTTGTTTTCCTCTCTAATTTCTTTGTTTTCTTGTTTCAAATTCATGTTTTCTTTTTGTATTTTTATTAGTTCTTCAGTGACCTTTTTTTTGTTCTATATTTATTGATTCCACCTGGTTTTTTATTTCTGCTTTTCCTTTTTCATGTTTCCTATCAGACTGATGATTTTATCTAATTTTTCTTCTTTATAACTTTTTTAGGGGGGTTCTATTTGTTTTTTTGCTTCTTTCAAAGTCTTCGCTCGGCTCTTCTGCTGCTCTCCTTTTCTTACTTGAATCATCTGTTGAATACTAGGTAAGAGCTCGGGTAAGGGAATGCTAGGTAAGAGCTCGGGTAAGGGAATACTAGGTAAGAGCTCGGGTAAGGTCCGTGTCCTTTATATAATTATTGTAGCAAAAACCTACTTATTTCAGTTTTTCCCTTATACAAAAAGGCTAACTTCACTTACCTTTTACTTTTATTTCCCAAGTCCGACTCTGTTAATTTGAATGAGAGCTGGTTCCAGTTCCAGTTTATAATTTTATAGAGGCCATAATAATTGGAATTTTGAACTGAAATTTTAGAGACACGCTCTCAGATGATGAATAAATATGGAAAAAAATCAGCGAAAACTGTGTGATACAAAATTTGGAAAAAAATCTTTATTATGGAATTTGGAAAATTTTGATGGGTATTTTCAGAATCTACGGGGTCGAATTAGAGGATTTCCATCTATAGTGTCTATAAGTGTCGGAAAAAAACTTAGTTTCGTTTTTGGAAATTTGAAAACTCAAAAAATGAGAACAAGTTGTAGCAGAAAACAGACGCGTTAAGTCAAAAAATCATAGAAGCCATAATAATTGGAATTTTGAACTGAAATTTTAGAGACACTATCAGATGATGAATAAATATGGAAAAAAATCAGCGAAAACGTATCTGCGATATTCTGTATACACGGGTATCCAAAATCCTTATTATGGAATTTAGAAAATTTTTATAGGCATTTTCGGAATCTACAGGGTCGAATTAGTGGATTTCCATATATAAAAGTGTCGGAAAAAAATTTTGGAAATTTTAAAATTAAAAAAGTGAGATCAACTTGTAGTCGTTAAGTCAAAAAATCATAGAGGCCATAATAATTAGAATTTTGAACTGAAATTTTAGAGACACACTCTCAGATGATGAATAAATATGGAAAAAAATCAGCGAAAACGTATCTGCGATATTCTGTATACACGGGTATCCAAAAGTGAGTGATACAAAATTTGGAAAAAAAATCTTTATTATGGAATTTAGAAAAATTTTATGGGCATTTTCGGAATCTATGGGGTCGAATTAGTGGATTTCCATATATAAAAGTGTCAGAAATTTTTTTTGGGAAATTTTAAAATTAAAAAAGAGATCAAGTTATAGTCGTTAAGTCAAAAAATCATAGAGGCCATAATAATTGGAATTTTGAGCTGAAATTCTAAAGACACACTCTCAGATGATGAGTAAATATGGAAAAAAATCAGCGAAACGTTATTTGCGATATTCTGTATACACGGGTATCCAACAGTGAGGGGTACGAAATTTGGAAAAAAAATCTTTATTATGGAATTTAGAAAAAATTTATGGGCATTTTCGGAATCTACGGGGTCGAATTAGTGGATTTCCATATATAAAAGTGTCGGAATTTTTTTTTGGAAATTTTTAAATTAAAAAAGTGAGATCAACTTGTACTCGTTAAGTCAAAAAATCATAGAGGCCATAATAATGGGAATTTTGAGCTGAAATTCTAAAGACACACTCTCAGATGATGAATAAATATGGAAAAAAAATCAGCGAAAACGTATCTGCGATATTCTGTATACACGGGTATCCAAAAGTGAGGAGTACGAAATTTGAAAAAAAAAACAATTTATTATGGACTTTAGAAAATTTTTATAGGCATTTTCGAAATCTACGGGGTCGAATTAGTGGATTTTCATATATAAAAGTGTCGGAAAAAACTTTTGGAAATTTTTAAATAACAAAAATGAGATCAAGTTATAGTCGTTAAGTCAAAAAATCATAAAGGCCATAATAATTGGAATTTTGAGCTGAAATTCTAAAGACACACTCTCAGATGATGAGTAAATTATGGAAAAAAATCAGCGAAACGTTATTTGCGATATTCTGTATACACGGGTATCCAACAGTGAGGGGTACGAAATTTGGAAAAAAAATCTTTATTATGGAATTTAGAAAAAATTTATGGGCATTTTCGGAATCTACGGGGTCGAATTAGTGGATTTCCATATATAAAAGTGTCGGAATTTTTTTTTGGAAATTTTAAAATTAAAAAAGTGAGATCAACTTGTACTCGTTAAGTCAAAAAATCATAGAGGCCATAATAATGGGAATTTTGAGCTGAAATTCTAAAGACACACTCTCAGATGATGAATAAATATGGTAAAAAATCAGCGAAACGTTATTTGCGATATTCTGTATACACGCGTATCCAAAAGTGAGGAGTACGAAATTTGAAAAGAAAAAAAAACAATTTATTATGGACTTTAGAAAATTTTTATAGGCATTTTCGAAATCTACGGGGTCGAATTAGTGGATTTTCATATATAAAAGTGTCGGAAAAAACTTTTGGAAATTTTTAAATTACAAAAATGAGATCAAGTTATAGTCGTTAAGTCAAAAAATCATAAAGGCCATAATAATGGGAATTTTGAACTGAAATTTTAGAGACACACTCTCAGATGATGAATAAATATGGAAAAAAATCAGCGAAAACGTATCTGCGATATTCTGTATAGACGGGTATCCAAAAGTGAGTGATACAAAATTTGGAAAAAAAATCTTTATTATGGAATTTAGAAAAATTTTATGGGCATTTTCGGAATCTATGGGGTCGAATTAGTGGATTTCCATATATAAAAGTGACGGAAATTTTTTTTGGGAAATTTTAAAATTAAAAAAGAGATCAACTTGTAGTCGTTAAGTCAAAAAATCATAGAGGTCATAATAATGGGAATTTTGAGCTGAAATTCTAAAGACACACTCTCAGATGATGAATAAATATGGAAAAAAATCAGCGAAACGTTATTTGCGATATTCTGTATACACGGGTATCCAACAGTGAGGGGTACGAAATTTGGAAAAAAAAATGTTTATTATGGAATTTAGAAAAAATTTATGGGCATTTTCGGAATCTACGGGGTCGAATTAGTGGATTTCCATATATAAAAGTGTCGGAATTTTTTTTTGGAAATTTTAAAATTAAAAAAGTGAGATCAACTTGTACTCGTTAAGTCAAAAAATCATAGAGGCCATAATAATGGGAATTTTGAGCTGAAATTCTAAAGACACACTCTCAGATGATGAATAAATATGGTAAAAAATCAGCGAAACGTTATTTGCGATATTCTGTATACACGGGTATCCAAAAGTGAGTGATACAAAATTTGGAAAAAAATCTTTATTATGGAATTTAGAAAAATTTTATGGGCATTTTCGGAATCTACGGGGTCGAATTAGTGGATTTCCATATATAAAAGTGTCCGAAATTTTTTTTGGAAATTTTAAAATTAAAAAAGTGAGATCAACTTGTAGTTGTTAAGTCAAAAAATCACAGAGGCCATAATAATAAGAATTTTAAGCTGAAATTTTAGAGTCACACTCTCAGATGATGAACAAATATGGAAAAAAATCAACGAAAACGTATATGCGATATTTTGTATGCAGGGTTAACCCAAAGTGAGGGGTACGAAATTTGGAAAAAAAACAATTTATTATGGAGTTTAGAAAAATTTTATAGGCATTTTCGAAATCGGGTCGAATTAGTGGATTTCCATATATAAAAGTGTCGGAAAAAACTTAGTTTCGATTTTGGAAATTTGAAAACTCAAAAGAGATCAAGTCGTAGTCGAAAACACACGCGTTAAGTCAAAAAGACTATAATAATGGGAATTTTGAGCAAATTAGGTAGCAAATGTTGGACATGTTATGGATACAATAAATTTTCTTTTAAAACATGCCAAGCAGTCAGAGTTCCCTGTATCTGATTAACGACAAATGTTTATAGAAACTTTTCGTCCTAAAATTGAATCACGAATCATCCACAACAATATTTCAGATTACTTTGGAAGCATCCTGTATCATCACAAAAGCATCTAATAAAACTTTCCATACTAAAAACTCACTCTGTATTATAATGTGTATGTTTAAACAATTGAAAAAAATGTGACTTATCCACATAGGCATATCGACACGTTTCGTTTACTTCCAAGTATGAGGCATACTTGTTTACATAAAAAATTATCTTCCGATGAATAACACAAAGAAAAGATGTCAACTAAAATCACAGTTATATGAGAATACGGGGGAACGGCCAATTTTTCTAACAGCCATCTAGTCTTTTTGCCTTTTTCCCCAACAAATTTTCTTTTCCCAGATAAATATTTTAAAAAAATCTTATCTATTTATGTGACATTTTACATAGATAAGTATTAAAAATTCGGAATAGTTGAAACTGAATATTTCTCCTTGTCGCTAATTTTGTCTTTGGCGGAATATACCGGTTTTATCCGAATCCATGATTATTATTTTATTTATTTATGGAACATTTAATCTCTCTACGAAGTAGATTCAGTATCTTGTAATTTATAAAGAAAAGAGAGATAAACGTAAAAAATAGAATTATTTTATTGGTTTCAAATACAATTAAAAAACAACATAATATAGAAAACTACTACAAGCAGTTTTACAAGATTTAAGTACGTAGAAGTATATTGAACATCATACCAGTCGAGCGAGTCGGCTGGGAAAAAAGTAGTGCCATTTCAAGCTTCGAAGTGAAGTAATAAAAAAGCAGTTAATGTAGGTTTCCTGGGCAACGACGCACTACGACCTTTTATCGACCCTCCGGACTGTTGTTGGTGCATGTAAACTTCCTCGTGCTGATGCCAAATCACCGGAAAATCCGGAATTCCCAGACAATTGACTCTATATAAATGGGGTATTAAACTCAACAAAAAATATGATGTTTTCTCAATGTTAATACTTAGTGGTGGACAAAATCATAATGGGGAATCAATTATGTTTGATATTTTTATTCTCACAAGGTTTTTATGTCGATTTGAAAATTCAATTAAAATCTTATCCTATTAATGAATATCTATACAATATATTATAGACTTTGAGAGTTCTTCAAACTTCAAATTCGAATGGCCCTTTTGTAACTGGCTATTAGTTCATAATACATCTAACTTAGAAAGTGGCTAGCTTCATCTTTAAGTGCGTGACGTATCTGTAGTGAAACCTGCAAACATTTAGGAATTCTTAATTTCCAATTTTCTCCTAAAATATCCGGTTTAAAAGCCGGGTATCGGTTTAAGACCCCATTGAATATCCTAGACAATGGTAAAAGTAAAATAAGAAGATAAAAATATATTGTTCTGGAATTCGGAAAGAACTAACATCTTAATAATTATTATTAGATTCGTCTATAATATCTCTGTTCTGTTATCTCTCAAGTAACAGTTTAATTCGGAGTGTAGAACAGTACTGTAAAAAAGACAAATAGAAACAACATTTATATTAGCTATGGTAAAAGTGGAGTTCAATATCTAACAATAACACAAAATATCATATTTGTTTTGTTACCTTATATACATAACCAAAGCGATACAAAACCAAAGATTACTTTGACAAAACTGAAATTAAATACCCATCTATGAAAAAATATTTGCAATCATTTCCCATCACGGCTGGAAGTTTTTCCCTTTATCGGTAGAAAATATAATCAACCGGTTAAAATATTCACAACCGATGGAAAATATTCCCCGCCGGCGGAGGAAATCACAGACAAAACTAGAAAATGCGCCCCCCTGAAAGCTGGATGTTCTCTACCGGCTGCACTAAGCCAGAGTTTATCTTCACTCTAGCAAAGTGCAGATAGATATACATTAACAACCAGGATAAAATAAATGCAAACTTAGCAATTATAAAAAATATATGTTTGATATCAATAAGATATTAACATTTACATTTTTTTATAAGAGCCGAAAAATTAAACACGAATTACAACATAAAAATATTTTTACATACAAAATTTTATGATTAAAATACTAAACCCCCTAAATCACCACTACTTTACCACCCACTACAACATGCATGCACCTTTTAAACCCATGCAGATAAGAAGAAATCATGCAAAAATACTTTACCAAATATTAATGAAAATTCTGAAGCTCTAAACTGCAAAGTCACTTTTGTAACCTAAAAAATCCTTTCCTAATAAGAATTCTAAAACAAAAAATAAAATTAATAAGAAACATTTTAATGTAAACCCTAGGACATAAAAAAAAGTAAATTTATAAGATAGGCCTATCAGCAAGTTTAAATATATGCATATATTCCAAATAAATCCATCCCTAAAAAAATTCCTGAAACAGAAAATCAAACAAAATTAAAAAATGTACAAAAAATTTGATGACATCTCTGAAGCCTGTAAGAGATTGTTAGTGTGCTGAAAAGGAAGCGGCGCTGAAAAAAATTGTTAGTAATAAATTGCCAAGAATTGCCATTTTGCATGTACCAACTTAGAAATCTACGATATTTTGATAACCCATACTGGGCAACTATTCCCCCTACTTGTCAACCCATACCCATTCGACAAACGGAAAACACTTAAGCGTACTCGCCCATCTGAATGACTGCTCGTTTTGCAAGCGAGGCTTACCGACACCCTAGGTAACGAGTACTTTCTCACAGTGTGATACTGCGTGCATCCGTGCGGGAAAAAGTCAATCGTAAACAAAAAAGTCGGTACATGTGGCGTACTTGACAATTGCAATAAAAAAATAATTCACAATTCCAAACCGAATGACACCAACAGGGGAGAAAGGGCAGAAAAAAACAGAACAGAAAATACGAGGAACGACATAGCTTACCTATGTCTTTTGAAAAGTACCAACTTATTAACGTAAGGCAAAGTATTTAGGAAATATTCGGATTGACATAGCTTACCTATGTCTTTTGAAAAGTACCAACTTATTAACGAAAGGCAAAGTATTTAGGAAATATTCGGATTGACATAGCTTACCTATGTCTTTTGAAAAGTACCAACTTATTAACGAAAGGCAAAGTATTTAGGAAATATTCGGATTGACATAGCTTACCTATGTCTTTTGAAAAGTACCAACTTATTAACGAAAGGCAAAGTATTTAGGAAATATTCGGAATGACATAGCTTACCTATGTCTTTTGAAAAGTACCAACTTATTAACGAAAGGCAAAGTATTTAGGAAATATTCGGAATAACATAGCTTACCTATGTCTTTTGAAAAGTACCAACTTATTAACGAAAGGCAAAGTATTTAGGAAATATTCGGAATGACATAGCTTACCTATGTCTTTTGAAAAGTACCAACTTAACGTAAGGCAAAGTATTTAGGAAATATTCGGATTGACATAGCTTACCTATGTCTTTTGAAAAGTACCAACTTATTAACGAAAGGCAAAGTATTTAGGAAATATTCGGAATAACATAGCTTACCTATGTCTTTTGAAAAGTACCAACTTATTAACGAAAGGCAAAGTATTTAGGAAATATTCGGAATAACATAGCTTACCTATGTCTTTTGAAAAGTACCAACTTATTAACGTAAGGCAAAGTATTTAGGAAATATTCGGATTGACATAGCTTACCTATGTCTTTTGAAAAGTACCAACTTATTAACGAAAGGCAAATTATTTAGGAAATATTCGGATTGACATAGCTTACCTATGTCTTTTGAAAAGTACCAACTTATTAACGAAAGGCAAAGTATTTAGGAAATATTCGGAATGACATAGCTTACCTATGTCTTTTGAAAAGTACCAACTTATTAACGAAAGGCAAAGTATTTAGGAAATATTCGGAATAACATAGCTTACCTATGTCTTTTGAAAAGTACCAACTTATTAACGTAAGGCAAAGTATTTAGGAAATATTCGGATTGACATAGCTTACCTATGTCTTTTGAAAAGTACCAACTTATTAACGAAAGGCAAAGTATTTAGGAAATATTCGGAATAACATAGCTTACCTATGTCTTTTGAAAAGTACCAACTTATTAACGTAAGGCAAAGTATTTAGGAAATATTCGGATTGACATAGCTTACCTATGTCTTTTGAAAAGTACCAACTTATTAACGAAAGGCAAAGTATTTAGGAAATATTCGGATTGACATAGCTTACCTATGTCTTTTGAAAAGTACCAACTTATTAACGAAAGGCAAAGTATTTAGGAAATATTCGGAATGACATAGCTTACCTATGTCTTTTGAAAAGTACCAACTTATTAACGTAAGGCAAATTATTTAGGAAATATTCGGATTGACATAGCTTACCTATGTTTTTGAAAAGTACCAACTTATTAACGAAAGGCATAGTATTTAGGAAATATGAGGAATGACATAGCTTACCTATGTCTTTTGAAAAAAGTACCACTTGTAAAAAAAGGGCTGGATAGTATTTAGAAAATATGAAGAAAATTTGTAAAAGAAAGGCAGGATGATACTGAGATATGATGTCATTTGATAGAAATTGAGAATTACTGTATACTCACACTCTTTTGGAGTAGACCAATACTTTACCAAACCTAAAGCAAAGAATAAAAGAATTATTAAAGAACGTTTCTAAATATAATTTGACTAAACTAATAATTTTAAAAAATCATGTTTTCTAAAAACAAAAACATTTAGGCATCTAGGGTCATTTTATAAAGAATCATTCTGTATAATAATTTTTTTGCTTGTTATTTCAGCTAAAGGAATCTTGGGCATTAAATTAAAATACGCAGTTTGTAAAATTATTATCAGTTCGTATGTTTAAAATCGGCATTAAAAAATTATTTATGTATACAGGGTATTCCTAAATTCAGGCGCAAAAATTCAGAAAGTGATTTCCCGTATAAAATGATGATAAGTCTTTCCTATGACAAAATCTCCTAATCCCACCCCTTCCAAGATATCACCCTGAATAAAATTGAGTTTTTATTTTTCTTTTTTCTCAAATTTAAGTAAAGATGGCACTCGCAATTACTAACCACCGGTATTTTCTCAACATTCCTGTTACATTATAATGGAGTGAAATTATCAACCCTTACTTTATTTAATATCAAATTTTTTTTCGAGATTGAGTTTTGTGGAATAACAATATTATTGAATATAGGAAAAAACTTCAAGAGTAAAAAAAATGTTTCAAGATAATAGAGATTTTAAATAATAATTTTATTACACAATCAATCTCGAAAAAAAATTTGATATTAAATAAAGTAAGGGTTGATAATTTCACTCCATTATAATGTAACAGGAATGTTGAGAAAATACCGGTGGTTAGTAATTGTGAGTGCACGAAATTTACAAAATTTAAAGTTTCCATCTTTACTTAAATTTGAGAAAAAAGAAATAAAAACTCAATTTCACTCATCCTCTTTTTAGGGATGATATCTCGGAAGGGAGTGGAGTGGAGACATTTTTTTATATGAAGGACCTATTATAATTTTATACGGGCAATCACCACCTGAAATGTTTCGCATAAATTCAGAAACAACCTGTATGTAGTATAAAATATTAAAGAAAATTCTGTTATTTAAGATGAGTATGGGGAACTGTACATACTCCTAGTACCCCTATTGATCCTATGGGGTATGTCAAATATAAAATTTTACTTGTATTTGGTTTTTGAAAACCTTTATCAAGATTTAAGAAAGTATGCAATAATAAATAATAAGTTTTCCTTTAGATATTAAGGTTGGACGGGTGGTACTAAATAAGCATCATACAATTCCAAAAGTTTATATATGTTCCAAATTGCATAGTATTGTCAATGTATCGAGTTCTCAGAATATTGCTTCGATAAAAAAATACAGTTTGATCTTTTTTTTTTGAACTAAAGAAAATAAAATAGAAACATTAAAAAATAATTAGTTTATTTAAAATAAGAAAATTTGAGAATACACAAGAATAGCTTATATTTGAAAAAAGTATCTGTAGTAGATACTGTAGGTTTTTATTTTGAGTAAAAGTCTAAGCCACGTCTGAGAATTCGATAAAATGCAAATACCTATGAATTACTAAATACATATTATACAGGGCGATGTTTTCATATTATTCAAAACAGCTTTTTTCTCTTGAAAATCGGTTTTAAAAATTAAGTAAACCAGTCGTATTATTAAAAATATAACTCGAATTAAGATTATTAGTTATTAAAAATTATACATTTGTACAAAGATCAAGATATTTTTCTGATTCTATTTTGCTAAACTTTTATATGAATAAAATGAACTAATTTTTAAAGACCCTGTATGTTAAGAAACAGAATGGAAGCAGACACATTTTAATTGTCATTTAATATTTCCTATAGGAGCCCCTATACGAGATAGAAGTATACACAGATTATCATGACTAACCTCTTATATAAGAACAATTTGTCATAGCTAGGAAAATATACCGGCCGACTTTTTAGAATTTTGAGTATTTTGGTATAAAAAAACATTAAAAAGATGCAAAAATGGATTATGAATAAACAATATATATCAATTCTGTATATCAAGAAACAATGGAAGCATACACATATAAATTGTCATTTAATATTTCCTATAGGAGCCCCAATACGAGGTAGAAATATCTACAGTTTATCATGACTAACCACTTATATATAAGAACAATTTTTCATAGCCGGCTTTGTAGTATTTTAAATATTTTGGTATAAAAAAATTGTAAGAGAAAGCAAAACTGGATTATAGCAAATTTAAAATCTAATAAACAGTTGTAAAATACTTCGTTAATATATTAAAAATCAATTGTTTATAGCAATAAAATTGTTCGTATGTGATTTAAAATATTTAAAAAAACAGTATTACCAATAACTACCAGTAAATAAAATGAAAACTTACCGTAAATGTATCAGATTGTAATCCAAGTAATCCATAAAGGCACTATTCACTACACTCCACGATACACCTTAATTTCGAACGCACGCACTGATACCGCACCGATATTTCCTATTCGAAAGTCAACAGGCTACTGAATATAAAACGACAACATTTATTCGTTAGTCACCCTGTTGAACAAGTAAAGTTGTTCATCATATCTATGATTAATATATATATATAGCTGCCGTCCAAGAAGTGAATATAAAAGTATATTATTTTGAAAACATTTATTAGTCTTTTTGAGTATTTTAATGAAAAAGCAAAAGTAAAAAGTGTTGAAGCAGAATGAAGAATACATCTAAGTAATTTACCATCCTGTATTTGAAATAAGTTAATGAGTGAGTTACGTAGTTAATATATAGAATATGTCAATTTGATTGAAATAAAATTATAATTAGACAAAGTCATTATTTTATTACGAAGGGAAGTTTTTTCTAGTTAGACGATCTGATAATATTAACATGGTAGCAGAGCGTACAGTGCCTAAATGGTAATGCTAGAAGAAACAAGAAATTAAGTAAGAATAAAAATTAAAAAAGATTTTGTAACTGTCTCTGAAAGCTGTCATCTTCATAAAGTAATAAAACGCATTTTCAATTAAATCCAGAGTAAAATGGATCCCAGTAAGGTGCAAATTGGATTACTTGAAGGTAAAGATAGCTGGACTACATGGAAATACAAGCTTTCTATTCTTCTGAGAAGTGTGAAAGGCGCGATGGACGTCCTTGAAGGTAGATTAACTTCACCGAAGTCGTTACCCCAAGAAGCAACACAAGAAGAAAAATGCAAGTATGAAAAAGATGTTACATTTTTCAATCAAACGGATAGTACTGTTTTGTTAGTTCTTACAATAAATATGACTCAAAGCACATTAGAAAAAGTCATGAGATTTTCGACCGCCAGGGAAGTCTGGTTGGAGCTTCATCGTTTGTATGATGGTAGTGCAACAGATAAAACCTATGATATCTGTATGCAATTTTTTAGTTATATTAGACAATCAGATGACGATATTGCTACTCATACATCAAAACTTAAGAACCTTTGGAATAATTTGCAAAACGAAATTTTAAAAGATAAAGCAGTTGCTGAAAATTACTGTAAGTGCGACTTGCCAGATATTTTGCTTATTTGTAAAATATTAGAAACTTTACCACCTGAATATTTCTCATTCAAGTCTAGTTGGATAAGGACAGAACAATAGATAACTTGACAAATCAGCTATGCTCTTATGAAAAAGCATTAACAAGCAAAAATGAGAGCAAGCAAGAAGTTTTATATACAGTGAATAAGAGCAAAGCACATAAATATGGTTATTATTGCAATTACTGTAAGCAAAAAGGTCATAAAGTGAAGCAATGCGATAAATGGAAAACCGATGGAAGACCTCCTAAGCCAGAGAATTCGAAAAAACGTACAAATTCTAAAGCGAAAGAAATTCAGATGTCATTAGTTTCTGTATCATCGAATGTTTTGAATTGCGAAGCAGATTTTAAAAATTGGTATGTTGATAACGGAGCGACTAATCACATAACAAATCAACAAGACGTATTTCAATCGTATACACCATTTAACGAAGAGCAAACAATAACAACTGCTAATGGATATGCAGTTCCTGCATTAGGACAAGGTACCATCAAAATACAATCTTTTGTAAACGGAAAAAAGAAAGAGTTTTCATTGACCAACGTATGGTATGTACCCAATATCAAGAAAAATCTTTTCTCAACTTTGTCTGCTCAGGACAAACATCCAGAAAGTGAATTTATTTCCACCACTAAGTGCTGCTATTTTAAAATTTTTAACGAAACAATAATTGTTGGATCAAGATGTCAGTCTGGTGGACTATATAAATTGAAGATGCGGGCAACCAAACCTGAACATCTGAGTGTCAATATGGTTACTTCTAAAGAAAATATATTGCAACTCTACCACGAAAGGCTGGGTCATCAAAGTAAGAGACATGTTAAAAATGTAATTAAGCAAGAATTTAACATTGACGTGAAGCTGGATAGTGAATTATGTGAGGGCTGCGTCTATGGAAAGGCTTCTGTGAAAAAGTTTGGCATAAGAAAAAGAACAGAAACACCAGGAGAACTGATGTTTGTGGACCTTTTCAGATCTCAAAATCAGGTTTTAAATATTTTGTTTTATTTAAAGATGATTTTAGCAGATATCGATTTGTATATTTTTTAAAGCGAAAGTCAGAAGTAGCTGATAAATTAGATATAGTTTTAAAAGAAATGAAAGCTGCAGGATATGGTGTTAAAGAATTTTTGTCAGATCATGGTGGAGAATTTGATAATCATAAAGTAGCAAATATTTTAAACAAATATGGAATAAAACAAAGATTGGTGATGCCGTATACACCACAACAAAATGGCTGTTCAGAGCGTGATAACAGAACGATTGTCGAATGTGCAAGATCTTTAATGCATGCAAGAGAAAGTATCTTTGATCAAACATTTTGGGCTGAATTAATAAACACAGCTACATATATCTTAAATAGATCTGGTATATCCAGTATTCCTGGTAAATCACCACATGAAATATGGTTTAACAAGAAGCCTGAACTCAAACATTTAAGAGTAATCGGTAGTACTTGTTATGCTCATGTTCCTAAAGTTTGCAGAAGAAAATTGGATAAGAAATCTATTAAAGGTATACTCGTTGGTTATGAAAATGATGATGGATACAGGATATGGTCAGAAGATCAACATCGACTTATACTTTCACGAGATGTTATTTTTAATGAATTTGAAACTCTAGGTGTGGTACAAGAATCCAAACAATTTCCATGTTTGCAACCTACAATAGATGTCTTGAATCTTGTTCAAAATAATTGTGATACAGAAGAAATAGACATTGTTGATGTAAGTAGTGATGTTATGGAAGAAATGGATCTAGATTACCAAGCAGATGACCAATGTTATGAACCAGAAGAGAGTTTAGACGAAGATATAGAATTTAGAAGACAATTGAGAGAAAGATCAAACATTAAGAAACCGACACGCTTTGACGAGTTCGTTATGATGGTTGCTGCTGAAATAAACCACCCCAAAGAACCACTTAGTTACAAAGAAGCAATTGTTTGTTGTGAACAAAATAACTGGAGGCTGGCAATGGAGCATGAAATGCAGTCATTAAAAGAGAATTGTACATGGGTTTTGAAAAATTTACCTGAAAACAAAAAAGCAATTCCTTGTAAGTGGGTGTATAAACTCAAAACCAATCCAGATGGTTCAATTGATAAATACAAAGCTCGTCTGGTAGTGAAGGGTTATTCACAAAGAAAAGGAGAAGATTATGAACAAACGTTTAGTCCAGTAGCTAAAGGTGGTACGATAAGAGCCGTTATAAGTATAGCTGCTAGTAAAAACATGTCACTCACACAATTCGATGTCTGTACTGCATTTCTTTACGGTACTCTAGACGAAGAAGTGTTCATGAAACAACCAGAAGGCTACGATGATGGTACTGGTATGGTTTGTCATCTTCAGAGAAGTTTATATGGGTTAAAGCAAGCACCAAGGTGCTGGAATAAGCGTTTTGGAAACTTTATAGATTCGCTTGGCTTTAAACGAAGTACTGCAGACCCATGTTTATTTATTAAGAATGAAGGAAAAGACATGTTGATATTAGTGCTGTATGTTGACGACGGTCTAATAGCATGTACGAATGAGATAATGAAGATGGATTTTTTGAAGAAACTTCAGGAGAAGTTTAAAATAACAGTTAAACCAGCTACATATTTCTTAGGTTTGGAAATAGAGAAAAATCAAGACGACTCAATAAGTGTTACCCAGTCAGCTTATACAAAAAAGGTGCTAGAACGTTTTGGCATGGAAAATAGCAAACCGGTCTCGACCCCGATTGTAAAAGAAGCCATCCAATTAGGGAAGGAAACTAGTGAAACGGAATCGAATACTTCTTTTCCATATCGCGAAGCAGTGGGTGCTCTTATGTACCTAATGACGGGTACACGTCCAGATATAGCTTATGCTGTTAGTGTTGTATCCAGAAAATTAGAAAATCCAAGTCAAAACGACTGTGTGAAAGTTAAGAGAATATTCCGCTATTTGAATGGTACAATAAATTATCGCTTAACTTATATGCAAAAGCCAGAAATACAACCTCAGTTAACAAGCTATAGTGATGCTGATCATGGAGGTGATATTACTACCGGAAGATCGACATCTGGGGTAATGTGTCTTTATGCTGGAGCAGCTGTATCTTGGTTCAGTCAGCGACAAACATCAGTAGCCATATCGACAACAGAGGCAGAAATAGTAGCTGCAAGTGACGCTGCACGAGAAATAGTCTGGTTAAAAAGAATATTTACGGAATTAACAGGCGTTAACTTGGTTCCGACACTACATGTGGACAATGAATCTGCCATAAGATTAACGCAGAATCCCGAGTTTCATCGTCGGACTAAACATATACATATTAGACATTTTTTTGTTAGAGAAATGGTGTTGGATGGATCACTTGAAGTAGTAAAGGTATCATCTGAAAATCAATTAGCCGATATTATGACGAAGCCACTGTTTTCTAACAGATTGAAAAAATTACTTTTTGGAATGGGGGTTGGCAAATTACTCAATGAGGGAAGGTGTTGAAGCAGAATGAAGAATACATCTAAGTAATTTACCATCCTGTATTTGAAATAAGTTAATGAGTGAGTTACGTAGTTAATATATAGAATATGTCAATTTGATTGAAATAAAATTATAATTAGACAAAGTCATTATTTTATTACGAAGGGAAGTTTTTTCTAGTTAGACGATCTGATAATATTAACAAAAAGGTACACAAGGATATAAATAAAACTGTATTTCTGTTTTTAAGGATGTTCGAAGAATTTTCAAGAACATTTTTATTGTTAAATCATTTTTCAGGATACTTTTTGCATTGTTTAAAGAAATAAATAGCCTGTCATCCCAATGAGAAGAACAGAGACCCCAAAAAGAGAGAAGCATATACACTGCTTTGTAGCAAAATAGTGTCAGTCAAAACAGCGCAGAACAAAAACAGCGGCAGACAAATAGCTTATTTCCTTCCACTTTTGGGAAAACTTATTGTGGAATACAAGTTCTTTGATATATTTTCGAGAAGGGGAGGGTAATAAGCTATTTTGTCCGCCGCTGTTTTTGTTCTGCGTTTTTTTTGGTGCGGCGCTATTTTAACCTAGCGCTTTTTTGACTGACGCTAATCTGCTACAGAGCCACTGAGAGGTGGCGGTTTGAACCTTGGGTATGTTCTGTGGGTTTGAGCGTTTTTCACTCAACGGTTTAAGTAAATTGCGGTGAAATTTGAGACTTTTAAATATTTGCGTAACCGAGATACTACTGAACGATAGATGGCACCATCATCATCAGTCTAAAATATCAGATCAGAGAGTAGTCGATCATTGCAATCAGTGAATGGAATTACGCGAGAGTAAACTCGTTATGTTTGCTATGACCAGTTACTCTCTGATCTTTTCTGACAGTTTCTGATTGCGGTTTGGACAGACCTAATGTATAACTCCTGATTTCAATACCTTGAAAAATTGTGTACGTCTTACTCTTTCAATTTATGTAAAAATATATTTGAACACTTTTTTGATAAAACTCCTAATAAAATAGATGTAGATTTATTAAAATTGACTACTTATCGATTTTCCCTGGTATTTCACAAATAACAAGTATAAGAAAAAAAATCAAATGTAACCAATGATTTAAGTTTAAAAAAAAACGTATAGTCCAGTCATGGGACTGCCGACAGAAGTGAAAATACAAATAAATGAATCCCTTTTAAAAATTTTATCGTAAATGGAATTTTTTACAAATAAATTATTAACCCCTTATAAAAAAAGTACACATATACACACAGTATACATATAACTCATGGGAAGTGTGACGATGATTTATTGAACACTATATACGCTTTGAAAGATTTTATTACACTTTTCTCATTTTCTGAGTACTAAAAAATGATAATTGTGCACTTGGCTATATCACAGGTAGTACGCGAGTCCTTTTTTAATCCTGATTAAAAAAAAGGAAAATAATTGTTATAGTTTGTATATTAGTGGACTTACTTATTTTTTTTATTGTCCCACTGAGATCATATAAACTATAAATAAAGTCATAATTATGCAATAATTATACATTGTTTTAATAACTGATTTCACGGTTGCTTAGGTTGTATAATAATTATAGTAATAAACAAAAGAAAGTGTGCGAATATTTTTATAATTAATAAAAATGTGTTCATTTTAGAGATGGGAAGTTCGTGTGCGTGCGGCACACTTTAATGTACGGTGTACAATTTTATTGTATTAATAGTACAATCTACCATTAATTCATTGGTTTTATCTGCTGGTTCGCCGGTTGAGTGCTGGTAAAATTATTATAATAATTACAGTCAAACAATATTTAAAGGTATTATTATTTTATAGATTCTACAACTACACCAATAAATAACCAGTAAGAGTAAGAGCCGTTTGACACGGTACTAATTTAAGAACTAAACATATAGTGCGAGATAATATTGTATACAAGAAAGTTGACTGTATATATAGTAAATAAATTTGTTACTGAATTTTGTACAAGCGCAGGCGTTGAAAATAGGTCAATATTGGTTTGAAAGGTTCCTACATTTTTTTGCTGATCTGTAGTGGATGTATTAAGAAATAGCGATGGAAAAAGAAAAATATTTATTATTGGGAGGTGCGGCTAGTGTTTTGTTAATTCTAATAATCCTGAAAAAGAAAAGAAGTGCTAACAAATGTCGAAAACCAAAAAAAGTTTGAAAGAGAAAATGGATTGTCAGAAGAGCAGAAGGAAAAGGAATTTCAACTTTGTTGAATGAGGAATTGCTATTTGAAGACCCTTCATCGTACAAGAACTTTTTACGAATGAATAATGTCACATTTGAAAAACTTCTCTTTAGTTGAGCCTCTTATAAAAAAACAAGATACATTCATTCATTTATGTATTTTCTATGTTCTGATAAAAAGTTTGTTCTTATATTGTTAAATTTGTTTTTGATTTCAGTTATGTTAACACAGGGTCGGAAAAGCTGCAGCTCTAAACATATCTTTTCTAGTGCGTTATTTCGAGCATGTTTATTTTTATAATCATTATGTTTCACAGCATATCAACAAGGATATGCTTTGTAAAATTCAATTAGCAATTTTACTTGCTCCTGCGACCATGACATATTTAAGTTTTCAACACAACTCAAAATAAAAGCACTTTTATTTATATTTTGGGCTAGCCGTACATAACCTTAAAATCCGATTTGGGCAACTATTGCGCATGTTTAGTATCATTGTATACAAGAAAATAGAACATGTTCCAATATCTTGCATGCAAGTTGACTGAAAATGCGCGCGCAACCACTTGTATTCAGTTTAGGCTGAAATATTGTACCGTGTCAAACGGCTTTAAGTATGTACTGTACGTCAGAGGTCGAGAACTATCGATAGCCGTACCATCGATAGTTATCGATAGTTTTTTCTAAACCATCGATAGTTTTCGATAGTCTGCAAGACTGGCAATTTTAAATAATTTACGAGTACCTACAGGTTATATGTAATGTTATACTAACTTTATAAAAGTAAAGTTCACTTCATTAAAAAACAAGTGAGGTGACATGTGACATGAGAGACAGGTGACGGTTAGTGAGAGGTTAAAATGTTGAAACACAAAATATGCCACAAAACGACAAAGTCAGAGATAAAACACGAAAACAGATACTTCGTCTTCTTTTTTCCTCCTTTCTTCATATCAAAACATGTTTCGATATGGTGTGTGTCCGCGCATATACCACTATCGAATACTATCGATAACTTTTCAAAACTATCGATTGTGTTCGATAGTCATAAACATCGATAACTATCGATAGCGCTATCGATAGTTCTCGACCTCTGCTGTACGTATCGTACAATTATTGTACGACACGCACTGTAGGGCACAATTTGGTGTACTGTACGCAGTGTACTAGTACAACCAATTGTACTTGTTTTGCCCATCACTAATTCATTTGGCGATGAAAATATTATTTTATATCGAAACTGTTGATTATATGCTTGGAATGAGGTTAAAAATAGCATTTTACAGTTTTCTATGACATTACTCCATATTTTTGGTTATAACTGTATACCTAACCGTTAGATCTAGCTCTCTCTAGTAAACGCCATTTGATTCAGCCTGAAATTTTCTATACGAAGAGGATTTTTTGCCTCTCCGATACGCCTAGTTTCCGTTGTATAATGTCTCAAAATCACTCTTCTGTTTTTTGAGTATATTTTATAACTAAATTTTCAAAATCCAAAATATACGCTTCCACAATTTCCAATATATCAAATCCCACTAATTAGTTTGAAATTTTCATTTGGCGATGAAAATATTTTATATCGAAACTGTCGATTATATGCTCGTATTGAGGTTAAAAATAGCATTTTACAGTTTTCTGGTATATTTTTAAAAATAACTACTGAAAACAAGTATAGTGTCCTTGTGGAAAGGGATAAGGAAATGTAAGTTGTGGACTTTTGTTGTATTTTCGTCTGGTTCACATCCGTCTGTTTTTGGCATAAGTAAATATCAAAAAGGCCTTAAGTTTGGGTATAGGAAAGTGAACATAAACACCGCTTAATTTTTGGCCGTAGATTTAAATAAAAGAGGAAAATATGCTAGTTCAATTTAAAAAAAAAATTGAGATATTTGAATTTGTGAAGTTGAACTTTTTGAAGTGAAAATTTCTTTAGGCGCGTTGACCACTTTTTTTGGCGAAGAAAAAACATGGATTTTTCGTCATTCGTCACGCTTTTATGCATCACAATATTTTTGGTTATGCAACATTATTAACAATAATGCGTATATAGTGTTGCATAAATCATCGTCACGCATTCCATGAGCTATATTATGTATACTGTGTATATATAAAAAATTCCATTTACGATGGGCTTACGATAAAATTTTTAAAAGGGATTCATTTATTGGTATTTTCACTACTGTCGGCAGTCCCATGACTGGACTCGTTTTTACGAACCCTCTTTACAATAAAGCAGTTTTTGACATGTCACCAACTACCTTGTCACCTGACCTTCCTACTAAATAACTCAACAAGCATTTTGTTTTTTTGATTTTAGGAATTAGTTCAAATAGAATTTTTAATAAAAAGATCTGCACCTTTCAATTTTTCATTAAAAAAATTAATATCTCGAAAAGTATACATTTTAGGTATTCTAGGGTATTCTACACAAAGTGGCAATAAAATTGAAAGTAGAATTAAAAAAGTTAATAATATACAAGGTGTTCTATTTAAAATAACAAAGTTGCTGCTCAATTCCTGTATAAACGGAAGAGCCATGTCTGTCAAAATATTTTCTATGAATTCGCCATAACTTGTGACCCATTTATACTAATTTTCATAAAAATCGTGTTGGTAGTTTTCAATATATAGATAGTGTAAGTTCGAAGTGATACAGCCTGTATAACTATAGCATTTTTTAAAAACATTTTGTTTTCTCCTTAGTACATTTTTATTTTTAGAATCCATAAACTGTTGGATGAAAAATCATGCAATATCGAAGATTCTTTTCAACACACTGATTCATACAATTTGAAGAAAAAAAGATTTGAACTAATTTTGTCTATTTATTTCTATAAATACTAATGATTAAGTTGGTAAACAAAAATAATCATATATTTATCAAAGTAATACATTTCGTCGAAAATACATTCCATTGTGACTTGTCAATGTAATAATAATGATGCTTACGTGCTCTATATATGCGTCAGGTGGAGTTAAATCGAGTAAAAGGGAAGTCTGTACCTCGAAAATGTTGAAAATATTTTAACTTTCACTAGAATAATTAATCAAATATTACAGAATTTTTGAATAAACAATTTTATCTATTCAAATAATAGAACAAACAAAGGGAACATTAATAATGGGAAAAATAATTATACATTTCAAATTTTGCAGTCATTATGCTGGTTAGTTTTGTAAATTTACTAGTTTTATAGAAAAAAACTACACAATCTATTTTTATATAAGCACGTATCCTTGTCATGTACCTATATTTAATATTTTAATGTTTTTCATCCGATTGTATACTAGATTCGCTGCCGTGCAATGAATGAAAAATGAGTAGGTTAAAGGTCACTTGTTAAATTGACTATTCAACTCGTGACCTCATCTCCTACTTACTCACTCGTATATGTGTATACAGGATTGGATGAATTCCAAATTGGTGCAGCATTTTTAGACTATTCAATCCAAGGTTATAAATATTATATGTGTGGTTTTAGAAATGCCGTGAAAAAAGAAAAAAATGTAGATACTTTCTATGCCGGGAGATATTAAGATGCGGTTTTCACCCATTTTTGCAGAATTTCAATCTCTTTTGATGATTCATATCTTTTCATTTCGATGTTTTGTTGTTTTTGCCATAAACGTCCGTCTCGTTGGCCGTGACTCTCCCTGTATATAAAGTACCTTTTTTGTGGAAACTGTATCGTGTGACATGTCAAATGAAAGCATACATTTTTTAATTAATTTTAAAATGGGTAGTTTTCAAGTTATTTAAAAAAAATAATAAAAATTTATGACATTTTCTGAAGAAGATTATGTTTACCGATTAGGCTACATTCACCATTATTAATGGGGTAGTATCCTCTCAAAAATGTAGATAATGGGCAATAGATAATCCTCACTGGGTTATCAATTGTAAAGACCAATATTCCCAGAAAGTAATTGGTCCTTTTTTCTTCAATGGATCATTGAATGCTGATCGCTTTGTTAACTTCCTCGATGGGGAATTTTGGCATGCAATTGAAAAGGATATGTATTTACAGCATCCAAAATTATCCTATGCGCTGGATAGGAAGAAACAATCCTTTTGAACGGTGGTCTCCGAGGTCTCCCGATGTTACACCACGTGATTTTTATTTTTGTGGAATGGTAAAAAATAAATTCTATAAAACAAGGCCCAAAAATCGAGATGAACTTTATATCAGAATAAGGCAAGCCTGTCAAGAAATCAGCATCCCGGAACTAAGACGAGTAGCTAAACAAAATCGTAAAAGACACGAAAAATGTATTCGATTAGACGGTGGACTAGTTGAGAGAGGTCACATTTTATAGTTATTTATTTGTATTATGAAGAGCTCAAAAGCATCGAAGCTCGGATAGCTCAAAATAACACAAAAATTAAATTCAAATCTAAACCATAGCAACTAACGACAAAATCGCATGCGTTTGAAAATTGAATTTAGCGGGAAGTTGCAGGGATGGCCTTTAGGGTCAACCGATTTCCAGATTTTTTCATATTTATGCTTAATTTATTAAATAAGTTTTAAATTTTTTCATTATATCTCAATTAGTATAAAAGTTTTAGTAAAATTAGGGTGCACCTGAACTGCGCCAAATTTATCTTGAGGATATAATCCCTCACCCGAACTGCGCCATTTTTTTTTACCTGCTTACTTGGTTTAATCCTAGTCCGAACTGCGCCAAAATATTGCCATTTTTATATTCACTAGTCAGTCCTAAATTTTGAATTTGGTTTGGTTTGGTTTGGTCCATTTTTATACTTAATTGATTTTAAACTTTACCACCTTTCTCAAACGCAAACGTAAAACTAAAAATAAAATTGATATAATTTGCTACCCTTCCTCCTGTTAGAAGACAATTAGGAGTTATCATAATATTTTCAGAAATGTTCACTTTTAAATAAGATTTGTTAATTCCTAATAAAACGATAATCCCTATAACCGGCGCAATTCAGGCAAGAGATTAAGACCTTCCATAACTGCAATTCTACCTGAGGATTACTTTGGCGCTATTCGTGTGCGTCCTAAAATTAAACATAAAAAACCAGGTGAGAATGATGAAATGAATGAGAACAAAAAATTAAAAGTTCAAAAATAATATAATTTTTTTTACTTATACATGATTGGTTTTGTTTTTTTTAAGTAGAATTTGAAAAAAAATACAGAGAGATAATTCATTTTTTTTTTCAAAGACCAAGATAAATAATGATTAATATTAATTACAAGTGGTTGTTAATTAACAAATCATTTTTAAGCAATAAAATTTTTTTAAGAATCGGTTTTTTTTAATCATAATTTTCATCAAATATTATGTTTCCGAAAAGAATTTTTAAATTATCTTATAAACAACGCATTTGTTTATAACAATTTTTTAAACAATGGGAGATAAAAATTATTAAAAATCATTTTAAGTAGCTTCTGATCATAAGAAAACGGATCAACAGTAATATTATAAAAAAAAATGTTTTTTTCAATGTTTAATGAAGCTTTATAATTTTTAACCTAAGTAAATTGTTAATAACAAAGCGAAAATTAACAATTTTTTAATTTTCCATCGGGAATCTATTCTAAGGCCTTTGAAATCGCACTTGCTGGTCGTGCTACAAAACATTGTTAATTAACTAATGGATAACAAATTGAAAAATCGCGATAAACATTTTTGGACCGCGGATTTTTGTTCATTGATCTATCCTGTAGACGCCTGAATTTTTTCAGTTCTTAATTTCCATTTCCAAAATTAAACATAAAAAACCAGGTGAGAATGATGAAATGAAAGAGAACAAAAAATTAAAAGTTCAAAAATAATATAATTTTTTTTTAATTATACGATTGTTTTTGTCTTCTAAGTATAATCATTTTTTTTATGATCAAAGACCAAGATAAATAATAATTTAAAAAAAAAAGATCCCTTAATATTAATTACAAGTGGTAGAAAAAAATTGTTAATTAACAAATCTTTTTTTAAGCAATAACATTTTTTTAAGAAACGGGATTTTTTTAAATTATCTTATAAACAACGCATTTGTTTATAACAATTTTTATAAAAATAGGAGATAAAAAATTTTAAAAATCATTTTTAAGCAGCTTCTGATCATGAGAAAACGGACCAATAGTAATATTATTAAAAAAATGTTTTTTTCAATGTTTAATGAAGCTTTATAATTTTTAACCTAAGTAAATTGTTAATAACAAAGCGAAAATTAAAAATTTTTTAATTTTCCAACGGGAATCTATTCTAAGGCCATTGAAAAATAGCTCCACCAAAGGAAAAAATTCTCAGCTTAACAGTTTAACAAGTATCGCACTTGCTGGTCGTGCTACAAAACATTGTTAATTAACTAATGGATAACAAATTGAAAAATCGCGATACAAATTTTTGGACCGCGGATTTTTGTTCATTGATCTATCATCCTGTAGGCGCCTGAATTTTTTCAGTTCTTAATTTCCATATTTAATAAGTTTAAATAATATTTAATAATCAAAGGTCCGGAGTACACGTTTTCGGGCGTATTTTCAACCCTCTGGGAAAATTATAAATTTTGGTCCTACAGTTCCGGGAGTAAAAATTATATCTCCTATTGTTTGAAAAATTGTTATGAACAAATGCGTTGTTTATAAGATAATTTGAATTTTTTTTTCGAAAACGTAATCCTTGATGAAAATTATGATTTAAAAGAAACCATTTCTTTATTGTTAATTAACAGTTTTTTTCAAATTTGGGCTTAATTTGTTGTTTAATTAATAAAAAACAAATAAGTTTTAAATTTTTTCATTATATCTCAATTAGTATAAAAGTTACAGTAAAATTAAACATAAAAAACCAGGTGAGAATGATGAAATGAAAGAGAACAGAAAATTAAAAGTTCAAAAATAATATAATTTTTTTTTAATTATACATGATTGGTTTTGTTTTTTTTAAGTAGAATTTGAAAAAAAATACAGAGAGATAATTCATTTTTTTTATTATCAAAGACCAAGATAAATAATGATTAATATTAATTACAAGTGGTAGAAAAAAATTGTTAATTAACAAATCATTTTTAAGCAATAAAATTTTTTTTAAGAATCGGTTTTTTTTAATCATAATTTTCATCAAATATTATGTTTCCGAAAAGAATTTTTAAATTATCTTATAAACAACGCATTTGTTTATAACAATTTTTTAAACAATGGGAGATAAAAATTATTAAAAATCATTTTAAGTAGCTTCTGATCATAAGAAAACGGATCAACAGTAATATTATAAAAAAAATGTTTTTTTCAATGTTTAATGAAGCTTTATAATTTTTAACCTAAGTAAATTGTTAATAACAAAGCGAAAATTAACAATTTTTTAATTTTCCATCGGGAATCTATTCTAAGGCCTTTGAAATCGCACTTGCTGGTCGTGCTACAAAACATTGTTAATTAACTAATGGATAACAAATTGAAAAATCGCGATAAACATTTTTGGACCGCGGATTTTTGTTCATTGATCTATCCTGTAGACGCCTGAATTTTTTCAGTTCTTAATTTCCATTTCCAAAATTAAACATAAAAAACCAGGTGAGAATGATGAAATGAAAGAGAACAAAAAATTAAAAGTTCAATAAAAAATATAAAATTTTTTTTAATTATACGATTGTTTTTGTCTTCTAAGTATAATCATTTTTTTTATGATCAAAGACCAAGATAAATAATAATTTTTAAAAAAAAGATCCCTTAATATTAATTACAAGTGGTAGAAAAAAATTGTTAATTAACAAATCTTTTTTTAAGCAATAACATTTTTTTAAGAAACGGGATTTTTTTAAATTATCTTATAAACAACGCATTTGTTTATAACAATTTTTATAAAAATAGGAGATAAAAAATTTTAAAAATCATTTTTAAGCAGCTTCTGATCATGAGAAAACGGACCAATAGTAATATTATTAAAAAAATGTTTTTTTCAATGTTTAATGAAGCTTTATAATTTTTAACCTAAGTAAATTGTTAATAACAAAGCGAAAATTAAAAATTTTTTAATTTTCCAACGGGAATCTATTCTAAGGCCTTTGAAAAATAGCTCCACCAAAGGAAAAAATTCTCAGCTTAACAGTTTAACAAGTATCGCACTTGCTGGTCGTGCTACAAAACATTGTTAATTAACTAATGGATAACAAATTGAAAAATCGCGATAAAAATTTTTGGACCGCGGATTTTTGTTCATTGATCTATCATCCTGTAGGCGCCTGAATTTTTTCAGTTCTTAATTTCCATATTTAATAAGTTTAAATAATATTTAATAATCAAAGGTCCGGAATACACGTTTTCGGGCGTATTTTCAACCCTCTGGGAAAATTATAAATTTTGGTCCTACAGTTCCGGGAGTAAAAATTATATCTCCTATTGTTTGAAAAATTGTTATGAACAAATGCGTTGTTTATAAGATAATTTGAATTTTTTTTTCGAAAACGTAATCCTTGATGAAAATTATGATTTAAAAGAAACCATTTCTTTATTGTTAATTAACAGTTTTTTTCAAATTTGGGCTTAATTTGTTGTTTAATTAATAAAAAACAAATAAGTTTTAAATTTTTTCATTATATCTCAATTAGTATAAAAGTTACAGTAAAATTAAACATAAAAAACCAGGTGAGAATGATGAAATGAAAGAGAACAGAAAATTAAAAGTTCAAAAATAATATAATTTTTTTTTAATTATACATGATTGGTTTTGTTTTTTTTAAGTAGAATTTGAAAAAAAATACAGAGAGATAATTCATTTTTTTTATTATCAAAGACCAAGATAAATAATGATTAATATTAATTACAAGTGGTAGAAAAAAATTGTTAATTAACAAATCATTTTTAAGCAATAAAATTTTTTTTAAGAATCGGTTTTTTTTAATCATAATTTTCATCAAATATTATGTTTCCGAAAAGAATTTTTAAATTATCTTATAAACAACGCATTTGTTTATAACAATTTTTTAAACAATGGGAGATAAAAATTATTAAAAATCATTTTAAGTAGCTTCTGATCATAAGAAGACGGATCAATAGTAATATTATAAAAAAAATGTGTTTTTCAATGTTTAATGAAGCTTTATAATTTTGAAGCTAAGTAAATTGTTAATAACAAAGCGAAAAAAACAATTTTTTTAATTTTTCCAACGGGAAAAATTCTCAGATTAATAGTTTAACAATTATTGCACTTGCAATGTTAATGTTCGTGCTACAAAAAATTGTTAATTAACTAATGAATAACTAATTGAAAAATCGCGATACAAATTTTTGGACCGCGGATTTCTTGTTCATTGATCTATCTTGTAGGCGCCTGAATTTTTACAATTCTTAATTTTCATATTTAATAAGCTTAAATAATATTTAATAATTAAAGATTCGAAGTGGACGTGGCTTGCGCAAGCCGGAGTACCCGCTTTAGGGCTTATTTTCAACCCTCTGGGAAATTTCTTCCTCTTTTTGAATATTTTTTCAAATTTGAAAAATCTCAAATAGTTTTTGAGATATTTGCAAAAAACCAAATCCACTTTTTTCACTTAATTGTTTAATAACTCTTTCAATTTTTGCGAGCGGCCCTTGAATTTGCTCAAAATCTCTCTACATGCCATTCCGAATCGAATGACACCTCAATCATAATTTTCGAAGATCTCTAAAAAGTTTTGTAAAAGGCACTTGTTGAGTGGAACTTTCCACGGCACAGTAATAATAAAAATATACTTGTAATAATTTTGTATAGACCAAAAAATGAAAAAATTTTAAATGCGAATTTTTTGATGAATTTCGGTAGGTATGTGGGTTTAACATAAAATTCTGAACAACTTTTTTAAATCGCTCTAACGCGAAGCAAAATATCGAGAAGTGATCCTGTTTGTGAAATCGTTTGTAGGTTGAGTTTAAAGTTCAGATTTCAGTTGATTGTTTCAAAAAATGTGGCCGATCAACCTGTATGAAGAAAATATGGGGGTGCCTTCATCTTAAATGCGACACACTGTAGATTACAAAAAACCTATAAAAACTGCATGGTTTTGGAATAATACTGTCAGCTTACAAAAAAAAACCTAGTTTTCTACCTATGGATGTTTTTACTTATTTTAAACTTATACGGTGACCCGCTTTAAGCAAGTTTAACTTTGAAATTGTGAGTCACACACCAGAGATAAAAGAAACTGGTTTTCGCATAAATATGTAAATATTAAATAATCTAATTGAATATATTCCTTATAATTCATTCCGCCGGTATCTTTCAAATATTTATTATGCTTATATCGATTAGATAATGAAAAAAAATTTGATATTGTCAAGGTGAACAATAATTCCACCGATAAGAAACGTAAATTTCATTGTAAAATATGCAACTAGTACAAAATAAATCTGAATTTACAGCATATTTTTTAATGTTGCAGATATTATAAAATGACGGATACGAGTCAGGCGGAGCAACCGCCCCAAACAAATGGGATTTCTGATTTAGACGACGAGGAAAAATCAAAAATGCGACCAGTAGACATAGACGCGGACGTCAGAGAAATGGAACGAAGAAAACGCGTGGAAATGATAATGAATAGTAAATTATTCAGAGAAGAACTCGAAAGGATTTTAGATTCACAATTAAAAGACGGTCAGTTTATATTTTTATTCACTTGTAGCTAAATCGGGTGTCCTAGCGGTCTATTTTAATATTATTTTAGGTTCTGGTCCGAGCGGTCTTCTACAGCAAATATCCGACATGGTCGGTGTTAATAGACAAGGTGGTAACGTCTTTAAAAGTTCCAGTTGTGTAATACCCGTGAATGATATTAGAGGAATCGAAGCTATGGGATACGCAAAAGGTGAAAAAATACTCAGATGTAAACTGGCTTGCCTTTATAGATTAATCGATTTGTACGGTTGGGCGTCCGGTTCGAGTACGCTCATCACTGCCAGATTAAATCAAGACGACGAGCAATTCTTGGTGAATCCCTACGGTATGTTGTTCCACGAAGTTACAGCTTCCAGTTTGATCAAAGTCGATATGCAAGGATCCGTCATTGAACAAGGCACGACGAATTTTTCCGTTAATATCACTGCTTATTCGCTACACGCAGCCGTACATTCCGCCAGACCTGACATCAAGTGCATCATTCACGTTCATACTCCTGCCGTCGTAGCGGTGTCGTCGCTCAAACAAGGACTAATACCTCTAAGTCAAGAATCAGTTGTTATAGGTAAGAAAAATATTTTTAAATATTCTTATTTCCCAATGTATTATGTTTCGAAATCACTTTTCTATTTTTTGAGAATATTTCATAATAAAATTTCCAAAATCCAAAATATACGCTTCCACAATTTCTAATATATCAAATCTCACTAATTCGATCCCGTAGATCACGAATATGACCATAAAAAATGTATAAATATAAATAGTTGAAATTTTCATCGATTCTCGGTCGACCGGGGTATGACATGACTCCATATTTTTGGTTATAACTGTATAACCGTTAGATCTAGCTCTCTCTCTAGTCAACGCCATTTGATTCAGCATTCCATCTTTCCCTCTACTTCATCTCCGCTGTATTCGATCTCCAGACACATTTTGATTTGACCGGTAAAATTCCTTCCCTTATTCACCCTAATGTGTTATCAAAGGTCTCCTTGAAGGCACACCTGGAAAAATTACTACCAGGGTGACTAGGTTTTTCTGGCAATGCAGAAGAGTTATAGGCAAAACCTGGGGTATACGACCTGAGGCGGTTCACTGGCTTTACACAACTGTGATAAGGCCAACGATCACCAATGGAACAATAGTCTGGTGGAGGAGGACAGAAGTGTCCTCTGCAGTTAATATATTAACTGCAATCCAAAGACAATCCCTTCTTGGTATTACCGGTGCAATGAACACCTCGGGGACGGCATCAATGGAAGCCCGTATTGGACTTCCTCCTTTGGAACTTTTTATAAGGGCGGGGGCAATTATGGCAACTCTTAGGCTGAAATCGGGAGACTTATGGTCCCCGAACATTGTTCGAGAAGGACACACTGATACAACTGGGACATTACTAGACGAACCCATATTTCACATGAGTTTTGATAGCATGACACCCGAGAATATATTCACTGAGCGAGTGAACCTTATCATCCCATCTAGGGAGCAGGTGATGCACTCGGGTAATTCTGGAGAAATCATCTGGTTCACCGATGGCTCCAAAACAAACCATGGCATTGGGGCTGGTATAAAAGGACCTAGAAAGAGAATGTTCTTTAGCCTTGGTCGATATACGACTGTGTTTCAAGCAGAGACGATTGCCGCTACAGCCTGTATTGATGAGAACATCAGAAGAGGATATACCGGTCAAAAAATTAAAATAATCACTGACAGCCAGCTTCTGCTTGAAGACTGGAGAAAAACTGCAATGAATCCCTTAACAGGCTGGCAAGAGGCAAGAAAGTATCTCTAATATGGGTGCCGGCACATGAGGGGATTGCAGGTAATGAAATAGCTGACCAATTAGCTAAAGAAGGCTCTAAAGGAGACTTCATAGGTCCGGAACCGTTTAGAGGAATCACAAAAGATTGCATAAGAGGGGAAATCGGGAACTGGCTAGATAGGGAACATCAACTCAAATGGAGGTTGTCACAAGGGCACCTCCATACAAAGAGTTTACTGAACAATGTAGACAAGGAACTCTCAACCAGGCTACTGAAACTGGGTAAGGGACATTTGAAGACAGTTACCGACCTGGTGACTGGACACTGCACCTTGATCTGTACAAAATCGGCAAAGTTAGTGCAGAAAATGTGAACTTGATGATGAAACACCTACTCACATACTCTTACAAGTACTTAGACGGAAGCACTTTTGAGAGGAATTAATACAACCATCACAACTACTGAAAATCCCTCCAGTCAAACTAGTGGCTTTTATAGAAGACGCGAAGCTTCTAGAATGGAAGTAGATAACATGGGAAATGGTACAAAGATTCAGATCAAGTGCCTGGGCTGATGAGCACAATCCAAATAAATGAAAAGTGTCTTCCTCAATGTCTACTATAATACTGGCACCCCTTTTTCTTCATTTTCCCTTACTGCCTTGCAACAGCCCATACGTATCCACATAAATGGTTGGCCTTTTATTTAAATATAAAAAGATGACAATTTATTTTTCAGGCGAAATAAGTACACACATGTACTTGGGCGGTCTCTTGGACCAAGAGGAAATAGACAAATTAGCTAGAAACTTAGGTCCGATCAACAAAGTTTTGTTATTGACGAATCAAGGTGCTTTATGTTGCGGAGAAACGATCGAAGAAGCTTTTTTCAACGCCAGAAATACTGTCCTAGCATCGGAATCGCAGCTCAAACTTCTACCCATAGGGATCGATAATTTAGTTTTGATAAATGACGAAATAAGAAAAAAAATCTACGACGCAGCGCACAAAGCCCCCGAAAGCACACCGCGACCGGATCAACCTTCCATCTTGGAAGGAAAAGTCGAAAGAAAATGGCGTGTCGGAGGAATCGAATTCGAAGCTTTGATGAGAATGTTGGACAACGCCGGATTCAGAACCGGCTACATTTACAGGCATCCCTTGGTGAAAGGAGAACCACCGAAACCAAAGAACGACGTCGAGGTCCCCCCGGCAGTTTCCTCACTTGGTTATTTATTGGAAGAAGAAGAGCTATACAGACAAGGGTAAATAATTTTTGGGTTTTTATAATTTCTTTAACCCTCATATGCTATTTTTAGGTAATTTTAATTTTTATCTTCATTTAACACTCGTATATATACATTTTTTTCTGTTTGGTTGACCCTCGTATGTTATATTTAGGATCTGGAGGAAATTGGAAGGAGGTAGAAAAGGACACGATCGCAGCCGTTGGTTGAATTCGCCGAATACTTATCAGAAAGTGGAAATTTTGGAAACGGGAACTACGGATCCGAAGAAAATAACAAAGGTAGAATTCATTAAGTTCGAAAATAAATAACCATCCAAATATTAACAAAAAAAACGCAGTCGCAGTGATTAATTACATTAATAACATTCCCGTTGATATAGTTCTGCTTTTGATGAATTTTAGCTTTTATTGTAAATACAGGAAGTCCCAAAAATGTTTTTAAAATTTTTTTGGACATCCTGTACTGTTATTTTTATAAAGCGGTTAGATTTGCAATATACTGATATTTTAGTTGATAGAGAGAAAAAATGGGAAAAATACACCTATTTTTGAAAATTTAAGCGAATTTTCATCACACTCCTAGTAGATTTGAAAAAATTTTGTTCTAAACTCATTTTCCTGTAAAGGTTTTACTATTTACCAAAAACTCTCTTAATACTGTTTGCAAGCATTTTTATTTTGTCTACATTTTGTAGCTATTTCTTGGTTCAAGGACTATTGCAAATTTGAATTTATTTTTTATTTGCACGAAACATTACGAAATTTATCAATTTCTTTCGAACCATTTTGACCATATACTTACCACTTCTAATTCTTACGATTTGTAAAATTTCATTGTTTTAAAACCTTATTTTATTAACGAAGTTTTCAGTCACTGACCAATTTATTTACCAAAAACTCTCCTCTCAATATCGTTTGCAAGAAATTCCTCTATTTTTATTGATGTTCACATTTTAGAACCTTTCTTGGTTTAAGGTCTGACCTATTGCAAACTTGCAATTTATTTTTTATTTGCACGAAACATTCAAACATTCACGTATTTTATTAATTTTTTTCGAACCATTTTGACCATATACTTACAACTTTTAATTCTTACCATTTGTAAAATTTAATTGTTTTAAAACCTTATTTCCTTTAGGAAGATTTCAGTAACTGACTAATTTATTTATTTTTCGTTTTGGTTTTTTTTCTACGATCTCCTGGAACTCAAAATTTAGAACCCCTACGATATTTTTACCATTATACAAGCAATAATTAATTCATCATGAATAAAAAATAGATCAACTTAGTCATAATTTTTACTATTTTTCCAAATACTTAGGCTAATTAGCATCACATGAGATTTTTATTAATTTTATACACTTTTTACAAATTAATTTATACTATTTAGTGCAATCTATTGAAATATATTTTTATTTATTTTTAAGAAAAATAACATAATTAGATTCGTGCCATGTTATATTTCAAACAAATTACATCAACGTCGCATTTTAAATTTCATATTTACAGTGATTTTCGTCATTGGTGTGATTTCGTTGATTGATTTTTAGCTATATAGGTATATGTATTAAAAATAAGCATACGTAGTACTAACATAAATATTTGTCTGTTTATGTGGCTTAAGGTTGCTATTATTTTTGCTTCATTAATAAAAATATTTGTTGTGTATAAAATTGTATTAATATTTCCATAAAAAAATGAGCATCGAGTTTAACAATAAATAATTTTTCCGCAAATCGTTGGTAAATTTTGACTTTCCAGATAAAATTTCTTAAAGAAAAAGTCAAGATTTCCTATTCACTTCCTTACTGTAAGGAAATGATATTAGTGTTCTACATAAATGATTGAAAACACATTGTTTATAAGGAATTAATTTATATTTTGAAACCATCAATATATTTCAGAATACATTTTAAAATTAATTTGTTATATTTACAGTTATTTGATAGTTGGTACAATTATTGAACATTGGAGGAACATTATTAGAACTATGGGAAACATTTTGGACAACATGCGGGATGGTAGGGTGATTTTGTTTTATTTACCACCTCAACCTTATTGTTAAGAAATTCTTCGATATATCCTTCAGCAACGTTTGATGACTTCCATCCGCCATGTCTCTTTAAACTAGTTATGTCAGTACCAGAGTCAACCAATATTGTTGCAGAAATCCTTCGAAAGCAGTGACCAGTATATTCTGTCGGATTTACCAAGTTCAAATAAGTAGCAATTATTTTAGGCATTTTTCTAAATTGATGAATTCCTACCACTTGTCTACAACCCTTTCCGCTTTGATATTTAAAGAAAAATCGGTCACTGTTCATATTTTCTGGTCTTAACGAAACATACTTTCGATATACATTCAAGTAAATCTGATTAATTACAAATGATCTTGGCTTGTTGGTCTTCGAATCAGGTATACTAATTAAAATCTTAGATTCTACATCCTGTAGTCATTCGGACGAACTCATCCATTCTATAACATGCCCTAGAAATACCAAATATTAAAGCCACCTAAAAAATAAATAAATGTCTAGTCTAAATAGAAATTAAAACCTTGTAAATTACCTTAATCATTAAGTTTTCTTTATCTGGAGCTTCCTGGTTAAATTTTTCAATTTCTTCCTTCGTTAAAATCTTAGATTTCTTTGCCCTATAACATTGAGCTTGCCGTTTCAATAAAGAACAAAGTTTTGAATATGTAGAGGAAAAAATCTAGTTTAGTGAACCAACGCGGATTTTGATGAAATATTTTTTTTTAATTAATTCGAGGTCGCTGAACACGAAAATGAAAAAAGAAATCGGCGCTCTCTTACCAAAAACGAGTTATGAATTTTTGAAGATGAGTTCAGATCAGCACTGTACTGGTTTTATTGTCATATAATAACTGATTTAAATGATGCATTATAAAGTCTACACAATGTTAATTACACTATAATTACTTTTTACGATATTCCTCTCACACACACATTTAAAAAACACTGATATTGATATTCATTTCTTGTAAATTCTTTTTTTAATTCCTCAATTATTATATGTTTTGACATTTTCATGTAACATGACTGACATATAAGTTTTGGTCTGTTTCTTCTTAGTCGTACAACTTGTACCTAATAGCATATTCAGCCATAAAAGATATTTAGCCTCTTGAATTAGTTGCTGAGTATATTCGTTTTCATGATCGTGACCATATCGTGACATAGAAGATATAAACAAGATGAACATCATGAACATACACCTATTTTTCCGATAGCTGGCGCCGTATTACAGCTGAAACATTTTTTTTCAAATTTTGAGAGATGTTGATTTTAGGAAGATGGTTAGTTTTGAGATAAGTTTGGTTGATATTTATCATTTATTTGAAGGATAATGAACCATTCAATTTGATCATTGAGGATGCTGAACAATTTTTTTTCTCTGAATTGCACTCATCAATTAATTCTTTAAAAAAATCACCTCCTCAGTTGTTCGGCCTCTATAAACACTGCTGACAACGAAAATAGTTGCTGCAGGTGTAATTCCAAATCAAATTTTTAACATACTGCTAATATTATAAGACTTTGGTTATCAGAAGCTGTTTCCCCTTTTTAGAAAATTTGAAAATTCTACTAATATCGCTTCCCGACCAACTAACACCGATCAAAGTGAAATCGCAATCACTTCTTATCAGCTTGATACATTTATTAGATTGGATTTCCCTTTGAAATAATGAAGTAGATTGATTATCGCGAGCGAAGCTAGCGCGCCGGATCGACGTTTCGCAATTCGCGACGTCGATCCGGCGCGCCTTTCTCACAGTATGTAGATGGCTGTTCATATAATTTTTCCATAACCGATTTCAGTTGAACGAAAGTTGAGCCAAATACAGCGCCAGCTATCGGAAAAATAGGTGTATGTTCATGATGTTCATCTTGTTTATATCTTCTATGTCACGATCATGAAATCGAAAATATTCAGCAACTAATTCAAGTGGCTAAATATCTAATGGCTGGATTTGCTATTAGGTACAAGTTGTGCGACTGAGCGGAAACAGACCAAAACTTATATGTCAGTCATGTTACATGAAAATGTCAAAAGATATAATAATTGTGGAATTAAAAAACGAATTTGCAAGAAATGAATATCAATATCAGTGTTTTTTAAATGTGTGTGTGAGAGGAATATCGTAAAAAGTAATTATAGTGTAATTAACATTGTGTAGACTTTATAATGCATCATTTAAATCAGTTGTTATATGACAATAAAACCAGTGCAGTGCTGATCTGAACTCATCTTCAAAAATTCATAACTCGTTTTTGGTAAGAGAGCGCCGATTTCTTTTTTCATTTTCGTGTTCAGCGACCTCGAATTAATTTAAAAAAAAATGTTTCGTCAAAATCCGCGTTGGTTCACTAAACTAGACTTTTACCTATGTAGATAATATACATTGTGTTTAATTGCAAGGATTGACTTCAACATTTAATAATTGGTCCATAATGTTGAAGTTTCCATCTTTAAACAAAGGTCTAGGAAGTATGCCATTCATTACAACATTTTCTGAGAGAGAACTCGTGTTTTTACTCTTGCATATTCGTACTTTTCTCTTGATTTCTTTGGCAATAATTCTAATGAAGCAGTATTCACTGCCTCAACCACTTATCATTTTACTTTCGAGAACACCAGCAATTAAATTTATATGCGTCAAGTTTGACAATTCAACCTTAATACGTTTCCATAGTAACCCAAGTAATTTTATTACTTATTTCAAAGCACCATTTATTTGTGAATAAAATTATTCGCGATTTTTTCAAAATTAATTACTGTTTGTCGAATTATAAACGATTTGCGGAAAAATAGTATGTTTACCTCGTAGGAAAAGCCACATTCCTGGACTCTGTGTTGCTTGCGCCTCGACTTAGCAATCTTCATAGTCGTCCAGGAATGTTAAGCTTTTCCTACTCGGTAAACAATGTACTATTCATACTAAGTATAAGTTTGATAAAAACTTTAAATTTTTCAGTAAACCTCATTTACATCTACTTAATTACAGTTACCTGTAAATAATTGTCATATTAGTAAAGCGTGATCTATAGACGTCAAAAAATAATAGTTCAATACTATTAATAGCTTTACAAAATTAGAAAAAGAAATTTCCAAAGAACAGACCGTTCACTAAGAAGCAACAACTACTTCTCGGGCTATATGCCCCGACAGACATTGAATTAAACTTCTAAAGTAAACGAGGTTGGTATATCTATTAAGATAGAACCAACCATTCTGGTTTGCGATTAGAAGGAATAACATCACTTGTGTTTTTGCGCCTCATCAGCACAAGGTAGATGCTATTCGTCCAGTAGCTCTGAGAGCATAATCCTGGACTAGAGACTACGTCGATACCACACCAATAAATTAGTAAAGGAAATTAGTAAAGGAAATGTTAAGAGTGCGATATCGGCGACATCCCTACATCTAATCACAAACCAAAATTCTTTATCGACAAAAAACCATCTCGGTTTTGTAGTTATTTACTTAATTACAGTTACCCGTAAATAACTGTCTTATTAGTAAAGCGTGATATATAGGCGTCAAAAAATAATAGTTCAATACTATACAGTGTATAATTCAATGTCTGTCGGGTTATATAGCCCGAGAAGTAGTTGTTGCTTCTTAGTGGACGGTCTGCTCATTGGAAATTTATTTTTCTAATGTTGTAAAGCGTTAATAGTATTGAACTATTTGACCTCATTTACATCTTTTTGTTAAAAATAAAAACCCCCTAAATAATGTTCATACTTCTAGGTATACAGTTTGTCCCAAAATAAACGGTTTGAAAGTATTAATTTTTGAATTTTCACGTACCCAAAACAAACCACAGTTCTATGTGTGTGTCTCAAAATAATTGTTTTGCAGTAAATTAAAAAACGTATTAAAAAGAGTCCCAAATAACATTTTGCTTTGCTTAACACGGAAAAATAATCAAAATTTAATTACAATACTTTTTTTTTCACTTTTACGTTCTCTAAACGAATTCAGTTCCATACTGTATATAAGTTTGATAGAAACGTTAAATTTTCATAAAAACCTAATTTAAATCATTTTTGGGAACAATAAAAATCCCTGAAAATGATTTTCATACCTGTTCCAGAAAAAAATATTTAAAAAATACGGAAATAATATTTTGCTTTTTTTTCGCCGAAAAATAATCAAAGCTTGATTTGAAAACATTATTTTATTTTTGATAGAAATTTGATTGAAATAATTTTTGTAAATAATGAAATTTTTCGTTTATTTCCCCCCTTAATTCAATAACCCATCTAATACAGCTCAGCTTTCGCCAGTGTGCCAAGATATTGTACTTGTCGAAATCGTACCGTTATGGAAAATGCTTTATGCGGCTATTTTTTCTGTATGGCACAATTGGTGTTAATGTAACATTTAAAAATGTCAATATTTTTAATCGAAATGAATTTTTTTATTCAATTTTAAAAAGCACGTTCCATATCGATTCAACTCGTTTGCGAATCAGACAAAACCAGCACATTTTGACGTGAAATAAATAAATTGCGACGACGAACAACATTTTGGCACACTATGTATTATTTTTCTCTAATTTAACCAACTAATTTTTATGTACAACAAAAAAACTTTTTTTAATGTGCTGGTTTTGTCTTTACAGTGGGTAGCAGAAGTTTCCCCGAGCCATTCGAGTACACCTGTGAAAATCGAATCCGCCCTCCAATTCGTTCCCAAAGGCACTAACCCCAAGGAGTTCAAACAAAAACAACAACAGGTAAGCAACTTTTAATATTCAAACTATTTTTTTTTATATAAAATATAAAAAATCCGGCTCGAAGGACCATAAAATGTGCTAATTCAGTTTTGAGAGCTTTTAACTTTTTTTAAATATTATCCATATTATTTTTTTTGAAGATCAAAGACTATAGGCGAGCGGATAAGATCTCGGCAGGTCCGCAATCGCATATTCTCGAAGGCGTGACGTGGGAGGAAGCCAAAAAAATGCAAGACGCCACGGTGACTCAAACCGGTGATCACGTCGTCCTCATGGGAGCAGCCTCCAAAGGTATTATTCAAAGAGGTCACCAACACAACGCTACGGTATACAAATCGCCTTATGCCAAAAATCCTTTCGACTGCGTTACGGACGAAGAACTCAACGAGTATAAGAAGGTAGTGGAGAAAAAAGCGAAAGGAGAATGTAAGTGGAGATGATTTTATGTGTATGGGGTGAAGGGAAAGCGATTTTTGGATTGGGAAATTTGTTTTTTTTATTGATTGAAAACTTGGCTTAAAACAATCAATGGCTTACAAAGCTATTTCAGGATTAAAAATATCTAAAATTAACTCAAAACAATCAAAAATCGCTTAAAAAGAGGGTAATAGTATTGAAAACTTCCAAAATTAACTTGAAGTAATCAAAAATCGCTTAAAAAAGAGATTTTATTAGAGAAAACATCCAAAATTAGCTTTAAAACAATTAAAAATCGTTTAAAAATGGATTGTAAACTTCTATAAATAACTTGAAATAATCAAAAATCGCCTTGAAAATGGGTTGTAAACTTCTATAAATAAAATAACTGTTTTTAATTAATTCCACTATTTAATGAAAAATTAATGAAAATTCTAAAAAATTATTGACAATTATTTCGATATTTGCATATGATCGTCAGAATGACAGAAGTAAGGGTCCACACAGTAAATTCTTCAACTTGAAATAATCAAAAATTGCTTAAAAAGAGGGTTATAGGATGGAAAACTTCTCTAAAATTAACTTGAAGTAACCAAAAATCGCTAAAAAAAGAGATTTTGTGGGAGAAAACATACAAAATAAGCTTAAAAATGGAGTTGCAGGATTGAAAACTTCTGAAATTAATTTAAAACAATCAATAATCGCTTAAAACGGGGATTATTGGATTGAAAAGTTCACCAACTAATTAAATGCTATAAAAAATTGCTTACAAGGGTATTTCAGGATTAAAAACCTCTAAAATTAACTCAAAACAATCAAAAATCGCTTAAAAATAGAATGAACATTTCTATAAATTACTTGAAACAATAAAAAATCGCTTAAAAAGAGGGTTATAGTATTAAAAACTTCTAAAATTAACTTGAAGTAATCAAAAATCGCTTAAAAAAGAGATTTTATTAGAGAAAACAACTTTTAAAAAATTAAAAATCGCTCAAAAATGGAATGTAAATTTCTAAAAATAACTTGAAATAATAAAAAATCGTCTTAAAAATGGATTGTAAACTTCTATAAATAAAATAACTGTTTCTAATTAATTCCACTATTTAATGAAAAAATTGATGAAAATTCTAAAAAATGATTGATCATTATTTCGATATTTCCATATCATCGTCAGAATGACAGAAGTAAGGGTCCATACAGTATATTCTATAAGTTGAAATAATCAAAAATTGCTTAAAAAAAAGATTATAGGATGGAAAACTTCTCTAAAATTAACTTGAAGTAACCAAAAATAGCTTAAAAAATAGATTTTATGGGAGAAAACATCCAAAATTAGCTTTAAAAAATCAAAAATCGCTTAAAATAGAGCTACTGGATTGAAAACTTCTAAAATTAATTTAAAACAATCAATAATCGCTTAAAACGGGGTTTATTGGATTGAAAACTTTACCAACTAATTAAATGCTATAAAAAATCGCTTACAAGGGTATTTCAGGATTAAAAGTTCTAAAATTTACTCAAAACAATCAAAAATCGCTTAAAAATTGATTGTAAACTTCTATAAATAACTTGAAACAATCAAAAATCGCTTAAAAAGAGGGTTATAGGTTTGAAAACTTCTAAAATTAACTTGAAGTAATTAAAAATCGCTTAAAAAAAAGATTTTATGGGAGAAAACATCCGAAAATAGCTTTGAAAAAATCAAAAATCGCTTAAAAATACAGCTACAGGTTTGAATTTAAAACGATATTAATTTAAAACTATCAATAATCGCTTAAAAAGGGGATTATAGGATTGAAAACTTCACCAACTAATTCAATGTTATAAAAAATCGCTTACAATGGTATTTCGTGATTAAAAGTTCTAAAATTTACTCAAAACAATCAAAAATCGCTTAAAAAGAGATTTTATTAGAGAAAACATCCAAAATTAGCTTTAAAAAAATTTAAAATCGCCTAAAAATGGATTGTAAATTTCTATAAATAACTTGAAATAATCAAAAATCGCCTTAAAAATGGATTGTAAACTTCTATAAATAAAATAACTGTTTCTAATCAATTCCACTATTTAATGAAAAAATTAATGAAAATTCTAAAAAATGATTGATCATTATTTCGATATTTCCATATCATCGTCAGAATGACAGAAGTAAGGGTCCACACAGTAAATTCTATAAGTTGAAATAATCAAAAATTGCTTAAAATGAAGATTATAGGATGGAAAACTTCTCTAAAATTAACTTGAAGTAACCAAAAATAGCTTAAAAAATAGATTTTATGGGAGAAAACATCCAAAATTAGCTTTAAAAAAATCAAAAATCGCTTAAAAATAGAGCTACTGGATTGAAAACTTCTAAAATTAATTTAAAACAATCAATAATCGCTTAAAACTGGGTTTATTGGATTTAAAATTTTGCCAACTAATTAAATGCTATAAAAAATCGCGTACAAGGGTATTTCAGGATTAAAAGTTCTAAAATTTACTCAAAACAATCAAAAATCGCTTAAAAATTGATTGTAAACTTCTATAAATAACTTGAAACAATCAAAAATCGCTTAAAAAGAGGGTTATAGGTTTGAAAACTTCTAAAATTAACTTGAAGTAATCAAAAATCGCTTAAAAAAGAGATTTTATGGGAGAAAACATCCGAAAATAGCTTTGAAAAAATCAAAAATCGCTTAAAAATACTGCTACAGGTTTGAATTTAAAACGATCAATAATCGCTTAAAAAGGGGATTATAGGATTGAAAACTTCACCAACTAATTCAATGTTATAAAAAATCGCTTACAAGGGTATTTCATGAATAAAAGTTCTAAAATTTACTCAAAACAATCAAAAATCGCTTAAAAAGAGGGTTATAGGATTGAAAACTTCTATAATTAACTTGAAATAATCAAAAATCGTTTAAAAAAATGATTTTATGAGAAAAAACTTCCAAAATTAGAAAAAACAAATCAAAAATCGCGTAAAAAGGGGGTTTTAGTATTGAAAACTTAAAATCAACTTAACAAACAAAAATCCCTTAAAAATGGATTTTAAAATAAAAATTTTGTATTTTTTTAAAATTCCACCTAAAACCACCAAAATTAGTGGAAAGTAAATAAAAATATCTCAAATTTACTGAAAACTGTCAAAAATCGTTCCAAAACAACCGAAAATTCGAAAATTTTTATTTATTTTTAGACGATACGGATTACAGTGAATCAGAAGGTCTTTCCTCGGCCGCAATAAACAAACGAATCGATGAACTTCACATTAGGTCTCCAACTTCAGTGACTAGCGAGACAGAAGAAGAAAGCCGAGACGGTAAGTACCTGTTCTTTTTCATTTTTTTTACAGTATTTCCTTCATATTGTATATCGTACTCCAATTTCTCCATATTTACCACACAGTGATCATTAAATAAAAATTCTCAATGACGACTAATAATTTTTTGTTATATTTTACAGAGCCTCAAATTTTGCGAATAGAAACGAAAACTGTACCGAAACCTAGTCAACCCGAAGTTGTACTGAGCGACGGTAGGTAGTTGTTTTGTTTTCGCATGTTATTTATTTGTTTTTAGTGTGTCATATATGCGAGGGCTTTTCATTTAGATCATGATTATAAATTATATTTACATTTTTTTCGTATTAGATATTGATTATAATTGATGGATGGGGGGTAAGTTGTCGTACTGACTATTTTTTACCTTTTTCTAGACTAGATGATTTTTTAGAATGTTAGAATTAGTCAATTTTATTAAAATTGAAACGGTTCTGGTGAGATTTTTTTTTAAATCATTTCTTTATGAAGAGCTTTTGTTACGTGAATGTTTTTTAATCAAAATTTCGCTTAAAGTCGAATGATTGGTGCATGTTATAGATTTTGAGTATTAATGAAAGCAAAATATAAACGAATTAGATCGAAATTTTGTATTTTTTAATCGTTTTTACTGATGAAAAAAAAATTATACTCCATTTGAAAAATTTTAAAAGCAAAAATTTCATAAATCTTCCCAAAAATCTAGTATCAATAATTCAAAACTTCAAATATTTTTACTAAAATGAACCGATAAAAGAATCTCCTCCTCTACTTTACATTTTATGACGCCATTGTATTTTGGTTAAGTCTAGCGTTATTCGGAGTGGACATACTGATTTTTATAATCAGAGAGAACGTAAAACTTTTCTGCTATGTACCATCTTGTAATAAAAACTTTCTACCGTAAACTTTGTGCTCTCAATAATTTTCAAATAGACTATAAAAACTTTTTATTCATCTATTTATCAACAAAAAACAATTGTTTTGTTAATGCTTTAAAAAATTCCATGGAAATTTCACGAAATCACATAAAACACCTAACCGTCGTCAACGACATGCTATGCCTATTTTTTTAATCTTAAACGGATATCGTGAAATTTTTATCGCATGAAAACCAATTTTTTTTTTGCACAAAATACTCTAGTTTATTTTTTTTGCATTATGTAGTTGAAACCTCACCGGTAGAAACTTTCCTTAAAGCTGAACGTGTATCCATAAACAATTATAGGGGTAAGTAGAGCAAAGTTACACTACTTTGCCCACATGCAGCTTTCTAAAACTCACGATTTTTTCCCTTTGTGTACTTTTGATGTAATGGAGACTATAAACAAAATTCAAGGCTAAGTAGGTATGACCGTGAGCATTTCGATCTCGACACGTTTAAAGAGAAAAAACTGTAAAAAACGAATACTCAAGGTCATACTTAGGCTTAAATCTTATTTATAAATTTGGGAATAGATCAACAAAGATTGCATGTATGTAACGCTTTGAATGTTCAACAAAAAGCTTTGTAGGTGTATTGTATAGTCCAGTGTCTTATTCTTAATCTTATTTATAAATTTGGGAATAGATCAACAAAGATTGCATGTATGTAATGCTTTGAATGTTCAACAAAAAGCTTTGTAGGTGTATTGTATAGTCCAGTGTTTTTCAATCTTTTTGAACATGCGACCCCTTTAAGGGTTAAAATATTCTGGCGACGTAACATGGACACATTGTTTTCTTCATCGACAAGCTCTAGCTCCGAAGGTTTTACCTTCTGATTTAAATGACATTCTTAAGAAGGTAATAAAAATTGTGAATTCCATCAAAGGTAAAGCATTGCAAACCCGGCTGTTCAGAATCGTTTGTGAAGATATGGGTTCACTTCATCACAATCTCCTTTATCACTCAGAGGTCAGGTGGCTATCCAAAGGAAAAGTTTTGACAAGAGTTCTAGAACTGAAAGCTGAATTGTTAATGTTCTTACAAGATGCTAAATCTGAATATGCCAATCATTTTTCTGACCCTGTCTGGTTCTTGAAATTAGCATTTCTGGCAGATCTTTTTAGCCACCTTAATAATTTAAACAAGAACCTCCAAGGTACAAAAGAAGATATTTTAACAGCTAAAGATAAAGTCAAAGCAACCTCTTTGCAAAACAATATATTTGAGTCTTTTCCATGTGTTCAGAAAACTGTTGAAGATAATGCAACAGACCAAACGCTTGAGGAAAGGGTCCACATTCCTTGCATGATGCAGAGCTTGCATAATTTGAAGGACAGACTATTAACATACTTTCGAGACATACACTCTGAAGCTGACAATGGGCGTAGATGGATTCTAAACCCTTCCTTGGATAAGTCGATAGAACTGGCTGATGTCACTACAAATATGAGAGACAATCTTATAGACTTAGCTGCTGACGGCATGCTTAAAATGGAATTTTATTCGCAAAGTGTTGACGTGTTTTGGATGAAAAGAAAACATGAATACCCAGAGCTGGTGAGGGAAGCTCTAAAATTATTAGTGCCATTCGCCACTTCATATCTATGTAAACTGACGTTCTCTTCAATGGTTGACATTAAAAATAAAAGGAGAAATAGACCCCAAATAGAAAATTATTTAATTATGAACATTTCAAAAATAGCACCACGATTTGACAAACTTGAAAAATAAACAAGCCCATCCTTTTCACTGAAATTGTATTTTTACTGTAGTGTAGAACCTTGCATTTTTCCTTTTGCCGGCGACCCCTCCAGTAGGGCTTCGCGACCCCCCTAAAGGTCGCGACCACAGATTGAAAAACACTGGTATAGTCTATTTATATGAATGAGAGAGTATTAAAATAATAAAGCATTCGTAATCTATCACTTCTTTTAGTAGACAGTTAAAATATTTCTTGAAGTTATTACCTCGAGTATTTTTTAGGAGTTGTAGGTGGGATGGCACATAAGTCATTATTTTTCTTTTCTTTTAACTTTTATTTATTATTTATACAACTAAACAATGTACATTCATTTTTATTAAAACGCTTTTACATGATTGCCTTCCTTATGACTATACTTTCAATTGTCACATGTCACTTGACATAAGGGGATTCTTAGCATACCACAAGAGTATTTTCGTATGAAATAACATTTTTATAAATATAATAAATATATCGGGTGTAGATGTAATTAACCTGCTTATAACTTCTAAACAGCTGAAGGTATTGAAAGTGCAATTTTTTTCCACAAGGTATGTTAAGAACATTGTGTCATACCTATTGGTTATATAGGTATAAGGGTTTAAACTTTGACTTTTAAACAACGTTACTTTCATAAATAATAATTTTAATATAAAAACTCACCAGTATAAGTATAGCTATTTCTTACAAATCAGAATTGGAATCAGAAGATGAACTGTCAAAACCGATATTTGCAATGACTGGCTCGATCATTTCATCAGTAATATTGTCCAACTTCCCACATTGTCTCTTCTTCTTTAATCGTATGATTTACTGCCTTTTCCCAGTTTTCAGGCTTCACATTATTTACAGCCTCCAAAAATAACTGTTTAACATCACTCATTTTAAAAGAATTGTTTTTTCTCGAAACTTCTCCCTTTAAATCGGGCTTAGTTCGCAATGATATGGTGGTGATCTAACCACCGCCATCCCACGATTTTTTGCAATTTCATCAATTTCATATTTTTTTAATTTCTCTTTATGAAGGAAACACAAAGAATACAGTTCTTTTCTCACAGAACCGGTATGGAACTTAATATTCTTTGAATTTAGCCAATTCTGAAAATCTTTTTTTAACCACTTGGTTGTGAGCAATTTTTCTAACAGTCTCGAGTGATAACTTGCATTATCCATTACTATTATACAGTTCTGAGGAAGAAGATATATCATTTGTTCGAACCATTCTTTAAAGACATCAGCATCCATGTCCTCATGGTAGTCACCAGTACGAGTAGATTCAAAAGTCAATAAACCATCTTTAACAAAACCGTTTGAACTGCAGATGTGTACTATTATAAGTCTGCGCCCCTTTCCTGATGGTGGATTTAAACCAATAGATAAATTATTTATAAAAGCCTGTCTCCGACTTGTAACAGTTTCATCTTGCCAAAATTTATTTGGTGTATGTCCCTCGTTGATCCATGTTTCATCTAAATAAAATATATTTTTTCTTTGGTTTCTCATTTCTTTTATAGTCCTTAGGTAATTTCTTCTCCATACTACATTATCGCGTCTTTCTATTAAAATAGACTTTCTGGAATGCTTTTTTCCAGCGAAAACCTATTTCTTTTTAAAGTTTCCATAGTGTGCTTCGACTCATTTAAGGGTAATCCTTATCATCTCGAACCATGGCAAGAACTTTGTCTACTGTCGGAAATTGTTTTCTAAAGAAGAACGCATGCACTTTCCTTCGAAATCTTTCTTTCAAATGATTTTCTATTTGAAATTCTGGTTTTCCTGTAGCTTTACGTGCTGTTTGAAACTCGCCACATTTCTCTTCTTTAATAACTCTGTAAATCGAAGATTTCCCAACACGAAGCGTATTACTAACTAATTCCACTGTGTCATCAACACTTCTACATAAATGTTTGTCTGTAAATGATTTAAAACAATTAAATATTAACGTTTTTTCAATAACTGTTTAAGGACCGATTTTTCGGCGTTAGTAGATGAGCAACACGGGTTTTACGCCACCAGTTTCGGCGTTCAGGGGGCTATGAAAATTAATATAGTGCTGGGTAGTAGAATATTGTGCGAGGTGTATGGGGGGAGAAGAGGTACGTTGGGAGCGGCGCCGCGCAGTCAAATACGACAATAACTCAACAAAAAAATACTCTGCTAATGTCTTTTTGGCGCATGATTCATGCGTCACACAACGCAGTGCCGTTCCCTACGTACCTCTTTTCTCCCCCCATACACCTCGCAGCACAATATTCTACTACCCAGCACTATATTAATTTTCATAGCCCCCTGAACGCCGACACTGGTGGCGTAGAACCCGTGTTGCTCATCTACTAGCGTTTACGCGGCCCTTCCAAATTTTCCATAATTACACTAGAATTCACAATAGACTGCTCCTTGCAAGTTGCAACTAAATGTCTTTTAGTAAACTGTTAAGAATACTTGGACCTCCTTACTAAATGGAAAAACCTACAGTGGCATTTTCGGTGAAATTTGTTGGGAAGGTATCTATCTACTTTTAATTCGATTACTGTAAGAGATTCTTGGAATTAAATAAAACAAAGTTTCAAACCTCTATTGACAAATAAGTACTTATTGAAAATAATCTTATGATACCTCTATGTAATCTTTAATACACAGGGCTCTTGGCCTGTCCAAACCTTTTTCTATTGTTCTGTACAGCTTATGGTTATAAAAGAACGAAAACTTGTATTAGCTCAGGTACATTTATGAAAATTTTAGGAAATATTTAGATTATTCTGTAATAATATTTAAAATGACCATACTAAGTTTTGCATTAGAAATTAGGTTTTATTACTCTCTCGTGCATAAAAATAGACTATAGAGCATGCTCATTGAATAATATTTGCAATATAAAGTAGATTAACGCTTTTTTATAAATTTTATTTTTCATTTTTTTTCCAACAAAAAGAATTTATTTTTTATTTTTTCTCGCTAAAAACTTTTACAGATCCTCTTAAAAAAACGTTTATAAAAAAAAATCCTGAACCTGGAACATTATTTTCAGGTTATCAGTACGGCGGCCCACCATTGTATAGATCCAATAACCACGCTGGTTTACCGAAAGGTTCTTATTTGGATCCCAACCCCGTACATTTTCACATCGTCAAAGAACACCAAATAGCAATCCGTCATCGACCCATTATAATATCTACCAACAGAAATTCTAACCAACAAAATTCTTCTATTACCATCAATTTAGGAAACTCCAATTCTATTTCTCTAAATATGCCTTTAGAAACTCTACGCGGATTCATAATTCCGTTCGCTACAGCTTTGAACCTTCGCTGTATTCCTCTTTACAACGACCAAGAATCTCAAACAACCTATTTAAACGAAGTTAGTTACACTCCTTTATACGTCAGTCGCATTAGAACCTGTCAAACGTACCCCGATGAAACCGCTTCGTTCGAAAAACGTATATTGGATAACATGCAAGAACAAATGTTATTAGACCTCAGCGACACCTCCGGAACAGAATGCGAATCTTCACTACCCCCAAAAATATCTTTAGAAAAAGATATAAATCAATTTAACGAAAACGATCAAGTTATTAATGAAAGTTTGGTGGAAATAACTCCGGAAATAGCAGATTTACTATCGAGCGACAGCGATGAAGTTGCAGGTTCTACTTTTATTGGAGAATTCGTCGATAAGCTTCAACAAATGACAGACGCTCATTTCGAATTAGCTGAAGATGTTTTAAATGAAGCTAAGGATATGTTGAAGAAAATATCAGATAATCACTTCCCAGTGGGTTCTAGCTTAGACGAAGGCATTGAAGATTGCACTTTGACCAATAGAAGTTCAAAAGATAATGTTAGTACATCTACAACTGTTACAGTTAAAGAAGTGAGTGTGGAAGAAGTTATCGATAATTTAACCGATTTGGTGGTGGAATATTTGATACAACAATGTTTGGAAGTTGAAGAACTTATATTATTCCCGGAATTATTACACGATCCTAGTTTGGATAAACTACTGAAGAAGATGTTAACAGTTTTTAATGAATTTTATGAAGATGATGTGGAAAAAAATGTAGTACGGGTTAATTTAGCTTCTAACGTACTCAAGAAGTTGGAAGTTGAAGAAAAATTAAACAAATCCAACGATTCTTTGGTTTCGAACACTATATCCGATAAAATTTTTACCATTTCCGAATTTTTGAACGATATTTTGGATCGTTTCTTCGATACTTTGGATAAAGGAGAACAGTTTTTAGATTTTACAAAACCTCTAGTAGAAGAAGAAGGTGAAATATTACATTCCACACCGGAATTGCCTAGAAAAATATACGACGAAATGGAAGTAACCACTTTTAAGAAAAAATCTTCAACCAAATCCGGATCCGAGTTATTCTGGATGACCATCTCTCCAAAAGTTACTAAAAAAGAATCTTCCCCACCGCAAATTTTAATTAACGTAGACGATATTCCTTTGAAACCACCGCAGGATTCTACAAACCCCGACAGGATTTTATATCCCATACCGGAAGAGACAAGATTAAACTTGTTTGACAGTAGTTTGACTGATGATTTGGAAGATTTTACGAAAAATGTTGAAAACAGCTACGTTAGTTTTGAGTACGATGACGATTCTTCATTTTTAACTAACGAAGTAAATTCAGGCAGGACCTTATCTCCGGAACAGGAAGAGGCATTTGATTTGACGAAAGATGTTGAGGACGAACAAGTTACTACAGTTTTAAGTGAGGAAGTAAATTTAGACAGCACTTTATCTACGGTAAAGGAAGAGACAAGATTTAACTTGTTGGGCAGTTGTTTGACAGGTGATTTGGAGAAAGATTTTGAGGGTAGCTACATAAATTTTGAGGGCGAAGAGGTTACTACGATATTGAGTAACAAAGTAAATTTTTATCGAACGCAGACGATAAATGCAAGCGCTTACGTCAATGTCAAAACTGTAGCTGTCAAACGTGCTTCGGATAATAAGGAGAACGAACCTTTCAATGATTCCGGTGATTGGATGGGATACGAAGAGGCTAAATTTTAACTTTTTACCGTGTGTTTTTTATTAAAGAATTTTGTATTTTTTTAGTTTTTTTTTAAATAAATTTAAAGAAGCATTAATTTTTTTCGAACTTTAATTAAAAAAAAAATAAATAAAAGTGTTATAGGAGAATATGTGAGAGGTAATTCTTTACTAATATATTTAACTTTTTGTTTTTGTATTATCAACATTCTAACCAGTTTTGAGCCCGTACCTCATGTTTTTCTGCTCTGCTTTGTAGGTGAAAATACCGTCAATGGAGATCAGTCAGATGCCCACATGAGCACATTGTCCCAAAGTAGCAAAGAGGTAAATGCAATTTTGATTTTTAACGTTTTCCCTCGTTTGGTTTTTGAAAACTTTTTTTTTCAATTGTTTTTGTTCATTTTTTTAACTAGCCCTGGTATAATTTATATTTATTATTATGTCTAATTTATTTTCCATGGACGTGTATTTATAATATACAGGTTTATTTGGGCTTCCATTTCCAGAGTGTTCGGGTGCAATATTCGTCTGATTAGTTACTATGGGTAGTGAAAGGGTACGCCGTGTGTAAAATATTTTTCGTTTTTTAGAAGTAAAAAATAAACCGCATTTAATAAACTTTAAAACTACGAGGGATGGTCTATCTATAAGATCGCGAGTTGTCTTGTTCACAAATATTTTTGTTGTCTAACATTGTTTTTTTATCCTAGGATCATTCAATATCCGAAGGATCGCCCAAAAAAGACAAAAAGAAGAAGAAAGGTTTAAGAACTCCTTCGTTCCTTAAGAAAAAGAAAGAAAAAAAAGCAGCACGTGAAGCATAGGTAACATTTTCTACTTTTTTAGTATTTTGGATAAAATTATTATTATTTTTTTGTTTTCGCAGGTGCCGCCTCGGCTGGAATAAAAACAATTTAAAAAAAATTTGCCTCCTTTGAGACTGCCAGCAATTCAGTTTAGTTTTAGTAGGTATAAAAAAACCAACCTGGTGCGGCTAAGTTTTTTGCACTAATCTGTGACATTGAACTGCATTTTGTCAAAGTTCTAATAAATAAAACAAAAAATAAATTATATTTTAGCTTTATCTGTACAGGAAAAAAAACCATAAAGATTTTTAATATTAACTTTCAAAGTGCGAGATAATAGTGGTTTAATATATTATATTCTATATAGAGATATGTGTTGGAAGAGGAAAAAAATGGAAAATTCAAAAATTAAGAACATCACTTTTTAACGAAAAATTAAAAAAAATTAGCATCATGTACATTTTAGGTTATTTATTTGAACTGTTAAACGTTTTTGACTAAGCCTGTATTATATTATACATTTTCTAAAGGTTGCTTCTATATTGTCTTGACATTTCTAATGCAATCAATGTTGGCTACCTCTAAATCCCTAACTTTTATAGGTGTAAGTTGTCATCTGTCATATCTGTTGTTTTGTTTATGTTAAAACCACAGACTTAGTGATTAGGACCATCGAAATAAACGTGACAAACAGAAATAATTATCAAAATTGACAGAAATGTGACATATGAAATACTGGTATTTCATAAAATAATGACTTTAAATGACAGTTTTTTGTAACATCTGATAATAAATTCCATTTTTCACGTTAACATAAACCATAAAAGATATGACAACTGTTACCAACAAAAAGTTGGTGATTTGGAAGTAGACAACGTTAATTGTCATTGTCATTTCAAATAAATTTATCGGTCTAAAAATTTAATTAAGAAGTTTGTGTCTCAAAGCATTTCGTTATGTTTATTTATTGTAAGAGATGTGTAATTATTGATAGTGGAAACTTTTGCTAATATTTTTTAACGTAAACCAAAATTTAGAATTTTCTATTTTTTAATCATACATAGTATTTTTATTTATGTAAATTTTTTAGCTTATACCTTCGACTTTGCTATTGTTTTTGATATAAATAGAGTAACCAGATTTAAAAAAAAATATGTGCAAATAGATTATACTTTATTTTTAAGGCTATATTTTTCTGTTTTACCTTTTTTTCGTACACTGAAATAACGTTTGGGGAAAGGGAAAGAAGTTTTTATTGTGTACACATATATATTATTTTGTTCCGTATTATGTTCATTGAGTCTTTAATTATATTTATGTAAACGTCGGCTGTTTGTCTTTTATATGTAACAAAAAAATGGCAATATTTAACGATAACTTTTTTAAAATGTGAAAACGTATTTTCGATGTACCTACTTGTTTTGATTTATCTAGGTAGCGGGTGGCACAACTTCCTTTTGGTTCTTTATACATCGATTTTATTTTTTTTGCACAATAATTTTGTCTTCGCATTATTTAAGAAATAAACAGCTTTTCATGCTATTTCTATTTATTTCTTCGCGGGCAGCTTTTTCATACCAATCCTCTTCTTTGTTGACACCAACAATACAAGACGGATTTCACTCATTTTCCAAAACGGTTTAAATATTCATAGACATCGACAAATGCTATTACATTATAGGAAAACGGGGACCTCACTGGTCTAATTAGATGCAGGCTGCAACATTCTCATTTTCCAGTCGTTTTTTTTTTAATTTCTGAAAATTTCCTTAGTCGCGTCAAACGATTTTTGCGCCTCGGCTGTATCATGTGCGTACCGAACACTTTTTGGATGTGTAAGGATAACATTTATTCGCCAAAATTTCCATCTACCATGGCCGTACGTTAAATTTTTGTCAAAAGGGGTGTTTATTTGTAAAAATTTCCATTTACGATAACAATTTTATAAGGGGTTAATTTATTTGCCAAAATTTTCATCTACAATAGGCGTACATTGATATTTTTAAAAGGGGTTAGTTTATTTGTAAAAATTTATATTCATCCTGGTCGTACGATAAAATATTACAATTGGGCTAGTAATTTGTAAAAATTTTCATCTACCATGGGCGCATGATAAATTTTTTTAAAGGGGTTAGTTAATTTGTAAAAATGTTTATTCATCATGGGCGTACGATACAACTTTCTCTTCTGTCCCCCTTTCTCTTTTTTGATGAAATTTTGACCGTCTATGGATATTTAATTTTCGTTTCTACACAGTTTTTTTTATAACTTGTTTGTGTTATTCTTTGTTGATTTTCAATAAAAAATGAATTAGTACATGAGCCTCCGGTTACTGTTTTAAAAAAAGGGATCAGAAACGTTTTTATCTCACTAGAAGCGACAAGGTTTAGCAAATGCACAATTTATAATGAAAAAAGATCGATAAATACATTTTGTTTATTTAAAAAAATTAGATTCATAGACTGGGAGTAGTTGTCTATTTTCTTTAGATAAACAAAAGTTTTTATGAATTTAATTACACACTGCCCTGTAAAATGGAGATTTTAAACTGAATTAGAAAACTTACACAAAATTGATTAAAAACCCAAAAAGGGGATTCCCGTAAAAAAAATTTTGTGTAAGTTTCTCCTAGTAGATTTTGTGTATAGAAACTTTCATCTCTTTAATAAATTATTGTAAGGTATTCACGTTCAATTTTATACAAATTTGGTTGTGAACAATATGCTAGTTCTACTTTTTCACCAAAATAGCGTCGCCAATTTGATGGATGTGGAAAATTGTGTAGAAAAAGCAAAAGCTTAGGATTTGGTGTAAAAAGTTGGGGCTTTATTCCGCCTGCTTTGTAAAACACTTTTTTCAACAAACACAAGGAGTTTCATTATCGAGTGTACATAAGTTTGATTTGGTGTCCATTTTAAGAAGTTGCCGACTATCTGCGTTGAAATTTGGATTAAAAATGGATTCTATGCTTGTGAATTACAGATTTCTACGCTATTTTCACAGTTGAAGATACTTTCCGATAGGTGACTGATGAAAAATGTTGGTAGGGGCGTGGCTTACAATGCTATAAACATAGAAAATGTTCCCAACCCTGCAAATTGATATGTCAACGTAGCTTATGTACATTTTTTAATGAAATTACTTATGTACTTTGAGAAATCCTCTGTGGTGTGGATGATTTGACCAGTTTTATTTTAGAATAAAATAGTTATTAGTCGCTATCAAGAACTGCTTGACGGTATATCGTGAATTAAAAAAATAATTATATACATATTTTTTTTCTTTAAACATAGAAGAAATCGTAATAATTTTTTTGTTGACTCAGTTCTTGCAAAACTTAAATGGACATTTTGTTACGATTTTTTTTACAGATCGTATTTTCCAAAAAAAAAAATCGATATTTTTAAGAGTTTATTCTACTTGTATTAATTCATAATATTGGAGAATATATTATGTTATATATAAATTTATGTTTAATTTCCTTTAAAGCCTTGTAACATTTATCTCAGCAATTGAAAACGGTGGGCCATACCGGTTGAATAAAACTAAACTTTCCAAATTTAGGTTTATTAACAATATATAACAATAAATATAATTATTAAGTACATTTTGGCTTACTATCACTATCATACAGTATCGGTTCGAGATTTAATTCGATATAAAAGCAAAATGGTACGTTTTTGCAAATATATTCGGTCTCTTCTGGTTTCTGCCATCACATCACAATAAATATCAGTCAAAATTTTAACGCTAAGCAGATATACTACACCAGTATTTCGAAAATCGACCGCTAGATACCGCTGCATCTGACAGGGAACACTGTCAGCTGACACACATTTCTATCCATTTGCTTCAAATGGTTTTTTGTTTCAGCTGTCAATTGTAAAAGCATGGTTGTATAGTTCTGTGTTAGTAGCGTCATCTATCGTATGTTTTTCGAAATACTGTGCCAGTGGTGGTCTAGTACACCTACTACGATAATTGAAATAAAATCATTTCGTTTTAATCTTCAATACTTGAAGAACTTTAACACTCTGTAGAAACCAGAAGAGCGCCGATAACAAAAAGAAACTTTCGATTCCTGTAAGGATATTGTCGTCGATTCTGGAGAAGTTCATACGTTGTATGGCTGTAACTAGAAGCATACAACGGAGTAGTTCAAATACACATGCGTATGGTCGATTATCAAAAAGCATCCCGATAGTGGTAAGAGACGCTATGATGTATATCACGAACGAAAGAACAGTGAAAGGGTTGAGGGTCTGAAACAAAATATCCCGTAAATAAAGAGTGAAAGAGGGAAAAGAGTGAGAACTTACCATATGTAAAGTTGCTAGTTGTTGGTATCCGAAGACTACCAAACAAAAGTGGATTAAAAGGTAAATGTTACACCATAAAGGTAGATGGACGTCGTATTTTTCTCTTTTAGTTACCTTTACTTTATCCTGTTCTAAACCTAATCGAGGTTTTCCTGGTTGCCAACTTGGACCGTAAAATACAGCAGCTAACTTATCGTTCCAACTTGTCATACTATTGAATTTTTGTATGACGTATTCTGTATAAAAAGTCTGGAAAAAAATTGATACAAATCAATATAGCAAGAATTCCGGTACAGTGTCTTTAAATAAATACATGATACATGCGGCAAAGTTACAATAAAAATAAACAACAAACGAAAAAAATACGAACACCAATAAGCTATTCGTTTATAATAAATGAACGAATTTTGAGTAAACCAATGAAATAATTTGAAATTTGTTTAATATCCACCAAAGAAGTAGTTAGTATCAATTAGGCAAAAAATTCAAAATTCTGCAGATTTTTGATAATTTGCATACTAATACAATCATCATTCATTGAAGCACAATATGTTCAAGTGTTTCATTTTGACGAGAGTTGCACATATTACAGATTTCTTCTTGATTAATGGTATAAATACTTCCCTTGTAGGTTAACCTAACATAATACTTCGAACATAAGCGAATCTGAGAAAATATTCGAACTAATTTGATCGGTAATTTACTAGTTAAATAATTTGCAGGACTTGAAGTGACTGCTAAATTTTTATAGATTACACATTAATTACTATCAGTTAGGCGCCGCAAGTCAGAATTATACAATTTGTGTTCAAATTTTAAAAGTATTACATGATAGTGGCTTTAGAGTAAAGCAAAAGAGAGGTTATTCCACATGTCGGTTAAACCGAGATGTATAAAAATCAGTTTCATTTGTAGAGCCCAAGGGTTGTCAAAGTCCTGTAACTCTAGAAGCTCGAGAAAGATAATTCTTGGCAACCTAGTGTTTGCAAAGAATAAAATTTTTAATAACCAACTGAGGCACAATTTGAACACTGTATAATCAAGCCTAACAACGCCCGCCTCCAGACGTACTAAATAATCAGGAGTGTTTAGGGGTAATAGGAGCACAATTATAGTAAAATTAATACCTATTTAGAGGTACCAGCAGTTTTAGTAACTTAACGTATGCGGCTTCTTGAACCATCTGAACCCGCATGAAAAAAATTAGGTTATGACCTTTGTCATGTCAAATGCTTGACATATTTCTTATTGCATTGGCGTAGTGAGTTGAAATTTCATATTATCATAGTGGCGGTTTGTAATAATGCAAATTAATTTTATGAAATTCATAAAATTCTAAAGATGTTGACATAATAAAAGAATATAAAAGAAGCGCACTAATTTTAAAAACATTGTTTTATTAACTAGATACATAGTTTTCTTAAAAAAATATGGCAATTCAGAGTTCGATTAAGTACAAATTCTAGATTTTAAAAAAATGACAACGTGATCTTCAAGGCAAAGTTTAATTAGTTTCTAAATCAGAATAACTTTCGGAAAGTGATAGTTCATCATCGGATTCATTGGATACAGAGATCACCATAGGTTCGATGTTTAGTAGGTCCAGTTTGTTTTCTACTTCCCATGCTTCAGAAATAATTTTCTCTGAATGATTTATGTAATTCTGCCAGTGTTGCTCCGGTACATTTTTTACAACGTCATTCCATACTTTTAAGACTTCAGTAGGTGACCTTGCAGTTTTCGTAATAGCTTGGTCATAATGCCTTTTAGTTTCTGACCATACCATTTCGATGGCATTAAAATGGCAATGATAGGGTGGTAGCCTGAGAACACAATGACCATGCTCGGCAGCGTATTTGTCTAAATGATAATTTTTTTCTGGCAAAACTTGCTTTTCAATTATATTCCAAACAGCATCCTTTAAAATGTGATCTGGAAAAGTAATATTCTTTTTTTTGAGCCATTCTAACATGCGTGTTTTACTCCAACTTTTTCTTGGGATTTCTTCATCCAGGCGACTGTGATACGTTGCGTTATCCATTATAATTAACGATGGTTCTTCCAAGTTTACAATTAGTTGCTGTTTAAACCAATTTTCAAAATTTTCGGTGTTCATGTTATCATGGTAATCGCCTGTTTTTTTTATTGCATTTAAAAATAAGCGATGCATTTGCCACAAAACCTTTTTTATTACCGGCATGAACAATTACATATCGTGTCGCACTTCCAGTTATTTTTAAATCACTGTGTTTATTAGTACCATCTTGCCACATTCTTCTGTCCCCGCTTTTATTAAAAACCCATGTCTCATCCAGAAAAACAGGTGTAAAGAGCTTTTCGCTTTTAGCAGCATGGTATTTGTTCAAAAATAATATTCTTTTTAATCTGACTGCAGGCATTTCCAATAAATGTTTTCTTCCATCCTGTTTTTTGAAATGAAAACCCATTTTTTTAATTCCCAAATATAACGAACCTTTGGAAATCTTAGTTTCTGGAGACTCTTCGATAAATTGCCGTAAAATAGTTTCTACTGTGATTTTATCCTTTCGCGCATACATTTTATAAATTACTTCCCTCAAACAATGCAGGGTATTTTTTGTAATTCGGGTTTTGCTCCGGGAAACGCTTGCAGGCATATTTCTTCTAAATTCGAAATCTGTAGCTCTGTTTGGTTTTTCAAGATTATATAATGTGCTTTCTGGAACTTTTAGTGCTTCGGACGCTTTTTGAATTGCCTTAAATCGAGATCCTAAATCGTTTTGAAAATAGTTTACTACATTAAGCATAAGTTTTTTGGATTCATCAGAATATCGCATTTTTATATCTTATTTTGCGTTATGACATTAACATGAAATCAAAATTTGACGTAACTTCAAAAACGTGACATCTAATAAATTAGTTACGACGTTCATTTTTGTTGGTAATTTTTTGTTTCAACCGATTTATTAATAATAAATAAGGATGGTCTTATTCTAAATGGGTATAAAATTTACTATACAAGGTTATACGCTATTGCCAGGAAGTTATTTTTGAACGTGAGAGCATATTCATGACAGCACATATGGCTTGTTTGCATTTGGAACAACAATTCTTTGCCTGTTCGCGAAATAATGAAGAGCAAGTGAGAGTAACCCCTAAGTATGTATAGTGGTTAGTCATTTCAATTTCTACATTATTGAGCAGAAATTTGTAATTTCTTGTTATTTTATGACCGCCTATTGAGAAACATAATTTTAGATTTGGAATTGTTAACAGCAAGTTTGTTAAAGCGAGTATATTGTTCAAGAGTGCGTAGTTTTCTGGCCAGATCTAATCCAGAGTAATCGAGGATAACCAAATCGTCCGCATATAATAGAAGTAACAAATCATTTCTATTATCGATATTAATTCCAACCATATCGGATTTTCTGAAGAAGTCATCAATATCAGCAATGAATAGTGTAACGAGTTATTTTTTTTCTTTTTGCAAGTTTAATTTTTATTTTATTTTGTTCCGTAATATATTTTATTTTACCACTAGGGTGTATATAACTCGTTACTTTACAACCCTTTCTACTACCGCATTGATTTTTTTTTTGTTATTACCGTTGAATATTTATTTTAGTATAAGTCCGAGTTACGCAAATCCAACTTCTACCATACACAATTTATTCATTTCCGATATTTAAATTTTTCAACTGAAAGGACGCCCGGTATATACAACATTTTAATTTAAACGAAAGCCGTCTAGTATAGATACAAGTTTTTGTCGAAACTAGATAAATTTCACGTTTTAATTCTGACACCTCGACAACGGCCGAAAAGTGTAACTAAAATTTTGGATATAAATTGGCTGTCGCGCATCATTCAGGGCTCTCAAGAATCAATTCATTTTTCGCTCTGATTTTTATTCGCGCTCCGATTTTTATTCCGTCTCCGATTCATTCCGTCTAGCATTCAGTTTGGCTCTCGAGAATCAATTCATTTTTCGGCTCTCAAGAATCAATTCATTTTTCGCTCTGATTTTTGATTCGCGCTCCGATTTTCATTCCGTCTGGCTTCTTATTCGCGCTCTCATTTATTCCGGCTCTAAAAGTAGTGATTCTCCGTTCAACGTTCTTCCGAAAAACCGTAGTGCGAAAAATTTTGTGTATTCCGTATTCCGATTGTGTGTAAGCTGTATTTAACAAGGTAAATCATTTTTACAAATAAACTGTGTATTCGAAACTTTCCGTATCGCCGCTTATTATTAAATTGTTTAATGTATTCTTTGAAAATTTTCCGACCGGCTATTTTTTTTCTTTTGTTGTTGAACTGAAATTTGCTTTTTTTATTTTGTTTCTTTTATCTGGAAATAAAGATTTGTCAACGGTAATTTGATTTCGAATTTTTATTTACTGCGTTTATTATATATTAATTAACTGATATGAATTATTAGTGGATTCTCGAATTATTTTATGCTTTTGGTTGTCAGTAGTTTTAAATTAAATTGATATCCAAGTGGATTAGGTATAATATTTTAATTTTATGCTAGTACGAATATTTTTACTCTGTGTGTCGATAGTTGGGTACCGTTTAACTCGTGGGAAAATATTTTTTTTTTGGAATAATTGTTACCGGCTTTAGTAGATTCAAGGGTTAATCAGACTTGGAAGAGGCTTAGCCACAATTTGTTTGATTTCCCGGCAGATCTAACTCGTTCTTAAATTTTTTTTTGGAATAATAGTTACCGGCTTTAGTAGATTCAAGGGTTAATCAGACTTGGAAGAGGCTTAGCCACAATTTGTTTGATTTCCCGGCAGATCTAAATCGTTCTTTTCCCGTTTCGTAGAATCATTATTTATATTTTTTTTTTCTCCCCGTCGGAATAATAGTTGCCGGTTTCATTTGGATTCAAGGGTTAATCAGACTTGGAAGAGGCTTGGCCACAATTTGTCTGATTACCCGGCAGATCTAAATCGTGCATTAGGGACCCCGTTAAACCCGGTAGATTTGAACCGTATTTGATAACCTGACCGTTAAGTCCGTTAAAATCCCAGATATAGGTAATACATACCTCATTTTCTTTTCCCGGTTAATTTGTTTGTCACTAAAAAGAATTATTCGTAAAATAGACCACAGAGTATTAATAGATCAAAGTTTTGAATGTCTATTATTTTCATTTTTAACCGCAATTTATTGATTGGAGAACCAAGATTTGGCTTTTCCGGATTTTCACTAGTTAGTTAAATTTAATTCAACAAGACCCCTGGAATTTTCCGTAACCTCCATCTGAGGCTATCTGGAACTCTTGACGCTAAGGGTCAAGGGGCCGTGGAGCAAACCACGTTAATAATCTGGCGAGATTTAAAAACCCGAATTTTGCATCAAGGGTGTCCATAGTGACGTGTTCTTGTGGCAGGAGCCACGTGTAAGAAGGGAGGCACGTTACAATAGTGAGAAAAGTAAGGGGACTCAATGGTTCACCCTGCAGAACACCCTCATTTATTACAAAGGATTTGGAGAATTCATTAATTGACTAGGCGAATAAATTTAGAACTGATGCCCAGCTTAAATAATTTTTGCCATAAAAGGGGATGATTAATGGAGTCAAATGCGCGTTTCAAGTCAATAAAAGCGGCAAAGTAAGCGATGAAGTAAGTATATTCTGCCTTTGCGATGAAGTAAGTATACATCAAGTTGTAACAGAATTTAAACACTTACCTGAAGATGTAAAGGGTTAAATGACGGTTGGTTAAACACTAGTCCGTAAATAATTTCTTCGTTTTTCTTTTCGTTGGCGAACGTTCCAAATAACCGATCCCAAATAATGAGCACACCTCCATAGTTTTTATCTAAGCAGTATATGTTGCTTCCTTAAAATAAAAGATATTTAATAATATTTTGCTTTTAATAAACAAAATTGTTGGTACAAAATATTAGTTATAGAATTATATGTAAATATTTTGTATTGCAAGGAAATGCATTTATAATTTTATCATTGTTATCAGTGTATATTAAGTTTTTATTTAAGTGAGAACTCTTATCAATAAAATACAAAAATACCCACTTGAACTGCGCAAAAAATTGTTTAATCATCTAAACTTGCAAAAAAATCTACTACTAGGTTAAGAATAAAACCGGATGTCCAACTCGATGTCAGCAACCGTTTTGCTGTACTGAGCCTGCTTATAGGCAGTTTAGGAGTAATTCGGTGCGAACTGGATTGCAGCGACACCTACCGGGACCAATAATTGTGAATCTAAACCACCCAGAATTTCACTTAAACACACAAAACATCATTAGAATTGGTCTTGTCGTTTATGAGGAGTTGCATTACATATTCACTGTTTATTTATGTCAGACATTTGACAAGGGTTAGATGTAAAAAACATATTTTTAAGTTATGCTCGATATTTCCCATCAATTAACATTTTTAATGGGGTGTTTTGGGGTCTTTTCTCTCATTCAATCTTTTTGGGAAATCCTTTGTACCCTACTACACTTACCATGATGTACTCGATGATGTTGAGGAGTATTAAAGATGTATTCCAATGGACCGAGCGTAGTAATAGTCTTGGAATGGATCCAGAATTGATACAGAAGGTTAAATTGCTGGTGGGTTACAAAATGGGCAGGAGGAATAACAAATGCCAGCGGGAGATAAAACAACTGAAAAATAATGTATTCATAAACATTAATTTAAATAATAAATATTATAAAACTTACAAAGCCACACCATCCTTGGAAAATCGACTGTCTAAGACCAACAGCTAAATTGAAATCTTCAGAGCTATGGTGTACTTGATGCTGTGCCCATAAAACGTGAACTTCTGTAAAATGAAATGTTTTATTAATCGCATTGAATTGGCGCAGTCAATAGGACGAATTTACTTACCGTGACATGCTCTATGGACCCAATAATAACAAAAATCCACTCCAATTGCAGCTAAATACCAAGTCACTGGATTGTTCCAAGGTAAGTTTATCAAACGAAAATTTTGATATAAATAAAAATAAGCGTAACTTTCAGCGCTTCTAAAAATTAACCTGAAATAATAATAAAAAGAGTAAGTACTGACATTGATATACGTCAAGGGTAATTATATCTCATTGACCCCACGCAAAGTAAATAGCTTTAAAGAAGAACATATCAAGGTAAATCTAAAAATAGCCAATGCAAAACATTTTCTTCCTGACAATCACTTCCTATAATACAGTTTATGTATCCGGAAGGTTAAAAAATATTTAAATATATTGTCAATGGATATGTTTGTTACTTACTTTCCCGAGTGTTGAATAAGGCCATGAGAGAGGCTGGTTAAACCGTCGTTTAGTTTATAAATTGGTTTGTTTTCGATCCAAAGGATTATATTTTCTATTAGCATAAATAACAGGAAGTATGGCCAGGCCTGCAACAGATATATAAGAGATTATATATGTATATGAAAAATGATTGCCTTAGAAGTGAAGACAAAAAGTATATACTATATTTATTTTAATTTAGTCAACATTTTTAGTTTTAATATGCCCCTGCCAAAAACTTCTTTCAGGTCGTGGTTCAAAAGATTCCTGTTTTTTTAATAAAATTGTCAAATTTCTGTCAATGTATAATTCCACAATATTGTAATTTAATTTGTATTCCGGATTTAGATAACTCTAAAATTTTTCCTAATTTGAATAAATTGATAGTTACTTCCCTCGATAATTTCTTCCTCTTGTTACAATTATAAATCTTCATACTATGAAGCTCTTTATCAATTCTTTTTATTCTGTCAAAGATTTACAAGTCCAAATGTTATTCTACCATGTTCTGTTCAATCCCATCTCATTATTCATACTTTTAGTTAATTTTATTTTTACTTTGATTTTTTTTGAATTTTTCTGCCTTTCAATTCAATTTTCCAAAAATTAATCCCATTTATTTTTAAAATTTTTCTGACTCATAATAATTTCCAAAATTTTTCTCCCATTTATTTATATCGCAACACCCTTCAATTTTTTTTATATAACCCTTCTTTTCAAATTTAAATTTTTCAATTAGTTTATCCTAAATTTTGATCTGCGTTAACATTAATTTGGAAGTGACTTTTTCTTTTTTAAATAATTGACAAAAACTTTGTATCATCTGTCATATCTATATAATTCTTCTTTTTTTTTTGAATAATTAACACAAAACTTCATCATCTGTCATATATCTATACAATACATACTAGGTTCTCTCTAATTGTTATACTCTGAGCTTCAAAAAAATACGGCCATCAAAAATGTGACATAATGTTGCGAGGTCACCAACTCAAAGCCGGTCCTGTCCCTCGGCTGTAAATTTTGGTGGCTGCGGCCCTTTCGAGAACATTCGCTTTGTTTGTGCATAGGGCGAGCGCGGAAGGTACTGGAATTTTCTAGAGTTGAGAAGGACTATATATACGCGGGTTTTTGAGTGAGGGAGGAATTATTGAAACAGTTAGTTCGAATTAATTAGTGAAACGGACAGTTCACAGAAAGTTTATCGAAGTTCTTAGTAATCGGACAGTGAAGATAAATAGTGTAACATTTAAGTGGTAAAAATAAATTAGAACAATTATACCGAGTGTAAATAAATTAGTAGACATTAAGTAAAGTGTGTATATGAATTAAGTTTAATACAGTGCGTGTGCTTCTTTAAATAAATAAATAGTAATTAGCCATAGTAGTGTGTATAATTTTATCCCACAAGTAAAAACTATTTTAATAAATAAGAAAAACATTATAATATTTTTAAAAGTGATTATCTCTTGAACCACTTATTTTTTACCCAAAATTTGAAACACCTTGTAAGATGCAGCAACTACAATATGTGCCAAAATGTAAGACCATGCTTTATGAACATTTTGGTTTTTATTCTGTTATTAAAAAAAGTTGCAAGCTTTTAAACAAAACCCGGCAATCGAAAATATCAAATAATATACTTAACAAAAATCAGCAAAAAAAGAGAACATTTTTGTAAATTTGTATAAAATTGTAAAGATAAGAATATTATTTAGGAATTAGATAGATTCCTTATCAGTTTAATGTAAATTCTATAAATAATACTCGATTTATATAAAATGTTGTCACTATACTTACGTTTTTAAAAAATTGAGGAACTGCTTGCGGGTCACTGTAGGTAGTTTCAGTAGGGTTAACAATATAAAACATCCGTCCAAGCCCTTTAAAAAAACCTACAACGGCGTCTCTATTTAAAAAAATATCATAATTCACATGGGCCGGTTCTATAAAACGTATATAAACAGAAGTAATAGTATCAGAGTCGTTTAAGCCGTTTAAAAAGTTACTAGAATTCATTTTGCTTCGATAATTTAAAACGAACTAAAATTATCATGAATTGGATTCGTTCCAACTCGGTTTAAAAATAAGTAAAAGTTTAAAATGGTTTTTAAAACTTGAGATAACAATGTTGGAAGTCAAGTGAAGTGTCATGCTTTATATTAAAAGGAGGTTGTAAACAGTGCGTTAGAGGGGGACGTGAATGTTTAATATTTTGTTAATAAACAATTCCGATTATGAATTTATTAGTGTTATGTTTTTTGCGGTAAAAGGTGAATTGTGTTACATATATCTTAACGATTCGTATACTTTTACCGGTGTGTCTAATGTTACAGTTATTTTTACGATCGTTTTGTTTACAATTTTTAGTAATGAACGCGTAGTTTTCTTATATAAGTAATATTTTCGGAAAAATAGGTTGGTTAAGTTTGTTTGGGTTACCGCATTTTTTATTTACTTTTGACGTTTAACCCATACTTTTGGAAGGACTTTTATTACGAGGGCTGTACTGACTCTTTCCACTACTTTAGATCCATAAATTACAGACAATGCTTTGAAGTTGTAGTAATCGATCTAAGTAACTTTTTAGAAACACTACAAGAATATATATTTGGCTGTCCTTGTGTATTCTTGGTACTCAATGGATGGTGTTTTTAGGAGAATTTTTTCAAGGTTTCGATAAAAATCTTGACCTTCTTCCGGAATACTATTGAAAAATACTTTTATTTACTATTTCGAAAAGAGGTCAAGTATTTTTAAAGCTATGTTTTTTTCAGGAAGTAAAAAATACTTTTCCTCATATTATTTCGACATATTTTCACAGGTCATTAAATAGGATTTTACACAATTGTCACAGTTTACACTTGATGTATTGCTTGGGTTCTTTTTCAAGAAAAAAAAGTTGTATTGAAACTGTTATTGTGCTGTTTAGATCACCCCACTGTTGCGCGAGCGCTGGTATTTAAATTTCCCACCAATCTTGTGATTATATTCCACATGGGAGTTTTTTCCTTTCCTTTCTTAAAAAATTAAATATGGGGTACAATAACAGTATAAACTTACTCAAATAATTGGTGGAATATTGAATTCTTGACGCAGAACATCATTAATTACCGCAATGCTTGTCTGATTTGTGACCATAGATAACTTAAAGGACTTGGAGTAAAGGGCAGACCAATGTGTAAGACGAGGGCCTTGCTGCAGAAAGGCTCCCACCAATCAGAGTGAATATATTTTGTGCAATGTAAATTATTCCCTTCCCCTTCTCGAAAATATATCAAAGAATTTGTATTCCACCTGAAGGTTTCCAAAAAGGGGAAGCGAATCATGTGGAATACAAATTCTTCGATATTTTTTCGAGAAGGGGAAGGAAATAAATATCATATTTTTATTTCTTGATTTATGCAATTTACATTGCACTAAATATATACACTGTGATTGGTTTCGAACTGACCGAGGGATGGCGCCAGAAAGACGTTTTGTATTCGGGGGAGTGAAAAGAGAAAGCGCGTGGCTGAAAAATAGGGGCGAAGCACGTGTGGGATCTGCGAGCGAACAATCCCTCAACTCGGATTATGAGTTTGTTAGACAGCGCCGGTGGCGCCATCCGGTGGTTGGATAACAGAACTAAAGAATCTGTTAGCCACCCCCTCAACTGACCTCCCATACAGGGCCTATTTTACCACTAGGGCTACAAGGCCCGTGCCTAGGGCCCAATGATCAGAGGGCGCGGAACTGCGAGCATAAAATCATAAAAAAATGCAAAAACAATAATACTAAGAAATTTTAATATTAGTGTAAAAAATATAGAACACTTTTATAATATGGATGTCGATGTTCGTGATAACTTAGTGGATGAGCTTGTACACTTCAAGGAACTGTGCAAACCAAATAACATTTCTCCGAATCCACAAAAAATGTTTTGGATTTACGCCAATATTTTGTCTACTTTTTCAAATGTTGTAATATTGTTACTATTATATTTAACAATTATTCCTCTATTAGCAGTGCATCGGGTGAAAGATCCTTTTCAACTTTAAAACGAATCAATTATTTAAGAAACTCATTAAATGAAGAGAATATTGCGTCCTAAGCTGTTTTAAATGTCCAAAGCGATATTTTGGATAAATTAAACAATAAATTCTCCGAAATAAGAAAATTTAGACAATTGCCTAGCTAGTTATTAACAATGTTATTAAATCATAAATACTCGGGTTCCTTTATTTCTTATTAGTCATGTTAATGAAAATTTTTCTTTTGTTATTTGTTTTATGTATCTAAATATTTTTTTATTATTTTATTTTGTTTTTTCACAAGGATGTCCCTATAACAAAAATTAATACAGAATTTTTAAGCCTATTGGTTACATTCAAATATACACGGAGCAAGACAGGAACCGAAAATTTGATGGTTGCTAGGGCCCAACTCAGTTGAAAATAGGCCCTGCTCTAGGGATGGCGATCTGAAATCGATTAATCGAATAATCGATTCCTCGGACCGAATAAATCGATTTTTTAAATCGATATGTTGTATTGAATCGATTCAGTGAATCGATATTTCACCCTTGAAAATCGACTATTGCTTTTTTTCAAAAAAGCTTATAGGGAACTCTATAAGTAGGGATGTTTGAAAAATTAAACGATTTTTATATAAATCAATTATTATTTTGTTATAATCGATTTTTAATTATCAATTTTGTATAAATTACGTGTGTTTAAGGAGTGGATTTTCGAAAACGGCTCTCGTATTATTTATTGACTATTTTTCAAAATTTTGACACCTTTTGACGATTATTGACCATTTCCCAAAATTATTGACCATTTTTTAACATTAATTATTATCAATATCTTAGAGTTTTCATAATTTTTTCATTAAATAGTGGAGTTAATTAGAAACACTTAGTTTCATTTAAAAAAGTACCTAATATGAGCAGATTCCACAAAGTAAGGGTCCAAACAGTAAATTTCAATTTTTAACAATTATTGACAGTTTTTGAGAAAAATCGTCCATTTTTAACAATTAATTGACAATTATTGACCAATTTTGACAGTTTTTAAACAATTACGGATCATTTTTTGAAAATTATTGACCAATTTTTTTCAGTTTTGCAACGATTACTGATCTTTTTTTTTACAATTATTGATCAATTTTGACAGTTTTTCAACAATTATTGACCATTTTTTTGAAATTATTGACCATTTTTTACAATTATTAACCAATTTTGACAGTATTGCAATTACTGATCATTTTTCAAAATTTTAACAATTATTGACACTTTTTAACAGTTTTTGACAATTATTGACCATTTTTCAATTTTTTTTTTAAATTTTCGATAATTATCGACCACTTTTCAAAATTTTTGACAATTATTCACAATTTTCAGCAGTTTTTGACAATAATTGACCATTTTTTAAAAATTATTGACAGTTTTTGACAAAAATTGTTTATTTTTAACAGTTTTTGACTATTATTGTCCAATTTTGACAGTTTTTCAACAATTATTGACCATTTTTCCAAATTTTTTGACCATTTTTGGAAATTTTTGGCCATTTTTCAAATTTTAAACAATTATTTAAAATGTTCAACAGTTTTTGACAATAATTGACCATATTTCAAAATTTTTGCCAATTTTCATATAATTTTATTTGATTTTTTTTCAATCCAATAAATATCGTTAACGAATAAATCTCTTAGGTTTATTATCGGAATATATACGAAAAGCATGTCCATTTTTAAAACAATCCAAAAAAAAATCAACGATCTTTTCGCAGAAATCGATTTATTTTTTATTAAAATCGATGTTTTCGACAAATCCATTAATTTTGAATGAAGAAAAATCGATTTTTATTTTATCGATTATTATTTTCCATTAATCTCACACATTCCTAATCTGATACTTTGTGGTAATAATATGGTAATAAAAAAATAATTGTTATTATTATCGAATTCCCTGAACTTAAAAAAATTCCCCAATTTTACTGATGAGATCCTGGAGAGAGATTGTTTATTTAGGGGTACCTTTCTTGTTATTTTTCAATAAAAAAGATCGATTTATATTTCCATTGTAAAAAATACAAACTTGAAAAAAATCGATTTTTTGGAAATCGATCTTTTAGACCTCGATTTTTTTATGTATCGATTCATCAGGTTACGATTCGAATCGATTTAAAAATCGATCTTTTTTAGAAAGAATCGCCATCCCTACCCTGCTCTTCTATAAGCGTCTTATTTACTCCTTATTTACTGTTGCAGGAGGACTAATTTTAGTAGATACTCCTCTACTCTATAATAATTATTTTCTTTTCCAGCCAATAACTGTTAACTGTACTATAATAATTAAAATGACATACTATACTGTCATAACAGTTTCCAGTACCATACGAGGTATGCATGAATTACCTATGGTTGTATAGTAACAATAAAAATTCTTACATCACTAGGTAAATAGTTTAGAAAACCTGATTTTTGAATTAATAAATTTTTTGCACATAGATGCAATATCTTAAAAATAATCGTCAGCAATTGCGTTATCTTCTGTTGCCATTTTTTCAATAGTTTTAACATGATGATTCTCAGAAAATATTAAAACGTTCATATAAATATTAATATGTTCAATGATTTACATAAATAATTGAAAATTATTTAAATTTGAGCCTTATAATACTAGGAAATTGTATAAATTATTAATTGACAAGTAAAATATGACCTAGTGTATGAAGAACTATAGTTGGTGTGATTAGATTGTGTACTGAACGAGAAAAGGTATAAAAAGAAGCCGATTTAATCGTAGCTATGTTTTAGTTGATCAAACCTTGTACAATTACTCAGCAGAATATGTTAAATTAAAAAGGTTAACAAACTCAGTACGTTAAGATAGGTACTTCGAAATGGATGGAAAAAAATGTAGGTGTGTCTCACTTGCAATGACCAACACGATTTCATTGCCAATGTCGAAAGGATTTTTTTTAAACGTTTTTACTTACCAGTACAAAGTACAATACTTATAGTTTGTATTTTATAATTTTGACAAGGTTGTTGCTGAGAATTTCTTAGTAGGGGGGCAGATTTAAAATGGTTTATTCCAATTTTAACCGCAAATAAGTTTATTTTACTCTTATATGTCTACCAACTAACCAGTTGACACTAATGACAGTCGCCCCGAGGACAAACAATTTGGATAGATTTTATATTTGTAATTTGGTTCTTTTGTATTGATTTAATGATAATTTTTATTATAAACTCAGATATAGCTTTTAAAATACCTAACACATTAAAACAATGTCGAAGAAAGCACCAAATCAAAATTAAATTAACTCAAACACGAAACACGATCAAGATATATATTGTGCCCCCTTACTTCTACTTAGTTCCTGAGGAAAGTCTCGGAGACTAGTAGGTCCTTTAGTCCTATTTCCCGGAGGAATTTTAGGATATCTGCAGGCTTTAACTTAGGTAAATGTTCCTTTTCTATCTAATGATCTCCAGGGTGTTGTGCCCTAGGATTCTGAATTGCTGTGCAATTCTCAAGTATTTGGATGGAGGTTTCTTCTTCCATGACACAGAATCAGGAGCCCATTCAGGCGAAAATTTCCCGTTAGGCACCTTGTTAAAACTCTAAGTGCATTTGATCTTGTTGGGTGGAACGACGGACGAAAGAATAAATATTATTAATAAACTATTTTACTAATATACTTTACACAATATATAATTCAGATATGATATTACATACGTCAGAATAATTTTTTAAGCAAGTGTCAAATTAGAACACGGCATTGCTGATGTGATAGCCCATAGACTTACAACACTCCTCCTCACAGCACTAATGCAGAAGACCTAGTTTGACTCTCAGCATTGTTAATCTGGGTCCTGGTAATGCCTTCGTCAAAAGGTCAGCCTCCATTTTTTCTGTACACTTGTAAGTGATATTCAGGATTCCTTGATTAACACAATCTCTTATGTAGTGAACCTTAAGGTCTATGTGTTTTGACTTAGGGGATACTATGGGGTTATATTCTAATTTTATGGCAGCTTGATTATCACTCCAAATTGTTATTTGTCCGAAATCAATGTTCAAATCTCTGAACAGTGATCTAAGATAAACAGCTTCTTTTGCAGCTTCTGTCAAAGCTGTGTATTCAGATTCTGCTGTTGATAATGCTACGCTTCGTTGCTTCTTGGATGCCCAACTGATAGCTGCTCCTGCGTATTTAAAAATGTAACCGGAACAGGACTTTCTGTCTAACTTGCAAGCACCCCAGTCAGAATCTGCCATACCTTCTAATGGCTCTTGTGATTTGGAGTATGTTAAACCAACATCGATCGTACCTTTAAGGTATCGTAATATTCGCTTTGCTGATTTGAAATGCTCTGGTCCAAAACAATCATTGAATCTTGATAAATAATTTACAGCGTACGTTACGTCAGGTCGGGTAGCAACTGAAACATACATAAGTGTTCCAATTAGGTTTCTGTAAGGCAAATTCTCTGCTCCTCCTTTCGTATTAGGCTCCAGATTTAAATTAACTTCCATCGGTGTGGTAGAAATTTTGCAATCCTGCATATTAAATTTCTTTAGAGTTTCTAGAATAAATTTCTTTTGGGTTAATTTTATTTTATTTTCTTTGTATTCCAAATCAACTCCGATTATACATTTTGGTTGTCCCAAATCTTTCATTTCAAATATTTCGCTTAACTTTTCTTTGATTTCAGCCAGTATTTTTGGACAAGAATAAGCAATAAGGAGATCATCTACATATATGGCAATTACTGTCTTCTCTCCTCGTTTGGCTAATATGTAGACACAAGGATCAGCTTTCGACGCTTGAAATCCTATTCTCTTTAGTTCATTGTCTAATTTTGTATACCATTGTCTTCCTGCTTGTTTTAGCCCGTAGAGAGCCTTTTTGAGGTGACATACTTTTTCTTGTTCCACACTTCTCATATCTTCTAGCATCTTCTTTGCTTTATCATACAAAATAAAATCATCTTTATCGCATGCGTCTACCATAATTTCGGCAATATATTGCTCGATATATTCTGGAAACTTCATGAATATGTTTTCTACTAGATCACCATTCAGATATGCTGTCGTGACATCCATTTGGTTAAGTTTCAAATCTTCTTCGACAGCTAGTCCAATTACAGTTCGAATGCTACTTAATTTGGCAACTGGTGCGTATGTCTCATTGAAATCAATCCCAGGTCTTTGTCCAAATCCGCGCGCAACGAGTCTGGCCTTCTTTATCTCTCCTTTTTCTGTAGTCCATTTATTTTTCAAAACCATTTTGTGATCAATAATTTTCATATCCTTTTCTTTCTTGACAATTTTCCAAGTTCCGTTCTCAATGTGAGATTTTACTTCTGCTTTAATAACGTCATGCCATTCCTCATTTTCGAAATCCTTATTACATATAAATGTGAGTTCATCTACGTCTACATTTAATGGTTCTTGATTCTCACCACAACATGAAACTGTATTTGTCATCTCATAATCATGATGCCAATTCGGAATTTTACTTTCTCTACGGGGTCTTGGCTCTTCGTTTATACAACTTCTTATGTTCAATGGTTCATTACTTATACCTTCTCGGATTTCAGGCTCTTCGTTGACTTCAAGCTCATTATTTTCAGATTCTCGCTCAGGAGGTATAACTTCATTTTCATGGGTAGGTTTTGATGAGAACTCGACTTCTATGATAGGTAAGTCTTTGTTCTTCTTTCTTTGTTGTTTCTTCCCCTTTATGTCGGTATTTTTATTAACCTTATTTTCTTTGTCAGGTGTCATGTGTTCTTGTTCTTCAAGCTCCTTTAAAAACTTCATAGTTTTCTTCGGTACGGTCTTCACCCTTATAATACATTTTATCAATAAATTTTACGTCTCTGCTTATTACAATACTTTGTTTTTCAGGAATATAAATGCGATAACCTTTTGCTAGCTGTGCATAGCCCATGAAAACTCCTACAGATTTTGGTGTAAATTTGCCTTTTCTATTTTTGTTTAGGACGAAAGCTTTACACCCAAAAATCTGTAGGTGATTTCCAGATGGAGTACGGCCGGTCCATTTTTCAAATGGTGTACAACCTTTCAGGGCTTTAGCTGGGCTTCTGTTAATGAGATAATTCGCTGTGTATACCGCCTCGGCCCACATTTTTTGAGGTATGTTACCTTCGATCATCAAACACCGTGCTCTATCAAGAAGAGACCTATTTTTGCGTTCGCTTTGGCCGTTCTGTTGAGGTGTGTAAGGTGATGTGAGCCTTCTCTTGATTCCATTTTGTTTCAGGAAGTTATCAAATTCTATATTGCAGTACTCCTTTCCGTTATCAGATTGTAAGCTTTTTATCGGTTTGTTGTGAAATTTTTCAACTTTGCTTTTGTATTCTTTGAATTTCTCAAAAACTTCGCTTTTGTGCGATATGAAGTAGACATAACAATATTTAGTGTAGTCGTCCAGAAATGTCAGGAAATATTTTGATCCGGCTAGAGTCTCAGTGTTGACTGGTCCGCAGACGTCACTATGCACAATTTCCAGAGCTTGTGTAGACTGTGGTCCGTCTAGGGATGAAAATGGTAGTCTAGCCATATTTCCTTTAATGCATACTTCGCAGTCCGGTAAATTTCCTTTTTCTAATACCAATCCTTTAATTAGGTTCTTGTTTGCAGCTAACTTTAAGTCAATCTCATTAATATGTCCAAGTTTACGATGCCAAATTTCAATATTGTTAACCGTTTTTGCTATATTTGCTTTTTCTCCCTTTGTGTAGTACAGACCGTTTTCTTTTGTAGCAGTTAGAGTTACTCCACCTTTTTGGTTTTTAATGTATGCCTTATCTTTTGTGAACAATATGGTGTTTCCTTTTTCACTGATCTTTGAGACTGACATCAGGTTTGTTGCCAGGGTAGGTACATATAATGTATCAATAAGGTTAATTGTTTCATTTTGGATGTTTATACGTACTTTACCTTTACCTTCAACTTTAGTAGTGTGATTTTCAGACGCTAACCGCAAAGTTCCAGTTTCAGAATTCATGTTCACAAAATGTTCTTCCTGTGCACACATATGGGACGTGCAACCACTGTCAAGGCACCAGGTATCTGCAGAGGTAATTGACAAACAAGTAGGCGTTATACTGAAGTTTTTCTCTTCACTTTTCTGGAATGTTTGATTTTGTTGACGTTTAATTTTCTTACTCCAGCATTCATCAGTATTATGTCCGTTTCTTACATTTCTGACAGTATTTCAGCTTCTTTTGGAATAGAACGCACCTTCTCTTCTTTCCTTTCTCAGATCTTGATTATCTCTAGCTTCGCTTTCTTCTATAATTTTAATTTTCAGCTCTTCGGGCTTTGGTAGTGTATCTCTAGATTCTACCGCTATTCTGAAATTTTCATATGAAGCGGGTAAGCTGTATAGCATCATGATACTCAGCAGATCTGAATTTAGAGTAATGTCCATATCTGCTAACTTATCGACAGTATTCATGAAGTCATTTAGATGTTCGCGTACGTCACCGTTATCATACTTTTTCAGTATGAGATGCTTCATCAGTGTTGCTTTTCTTGCGGGACCCGTACTTTGATAAATGCTTTTCAGTTTCTGCCAAAGCTCGTACGAAGTCTTGCAGCCTTTTATTTGTTTCAACTCTGATGGTGAAATAAGTAATAATAATTCTGACCGAGTTAGTAAATCTTTTTTTAGGAATTCTTTCTTTTCCGTCTCGTCGCTGGTTGAAATCGGTTCGGATATCTCTCCACTTGCGTATTCCCACAGGCCATTTTTGATTAGCACTGCTTGCGCTTGTAGACACCACGTATCGTAGTTTTCTTTTGTTAGGGCTTCGATGCGATGGTACGACGACGAAGCGGTTGCTGTCAACGTGCTCATTTTGAAAAAATTTCAGTTTCACCGACTATATTTTTTTATACCAGCAACCACGCTCTGCTACCAATTGTTGGGTGGAACGACGGACGAAAGAATAAATATTATTAATAAACTATTTTACTAATATACTTTACACAATATATAATTCAGATATGATATTACATACGTCAGAATAATTTTTTAAGCAAGTGTCAAATTAGAACACGGCATTGCTGATGTGATAGCCCATAGACTTACAACAGATCTAAACAGGTTGTAGTCACCCAAAAGAATCTTTGATTGTATAAGTCCTACTAGATCTTTCCAATGGTCACATCTTCTCTTTTTTCGGCTTTGCCTATTTCTTCCAATATTACATTGTAGCTGATAACGCAAAAGGGTTCCGGCCCCCAAAAGGGTGTTTCAGTCCCCCTCTTTGCTAGTTCATCTGCTATTTCATTTCCTTCTATTCCAGTGTGTCCTGGAATCCACAGTAAGGTGACTATATTGTTCTCGCCTAGTTCATTGAGTTTTCCTAGGCATTCCCACACCATTTTGGAACTGATTACACAAGAGCTCGCACAGGAAAAGGTCATTATCGGTACTCTTAATAGGCATGTTAAGATAGGGTTTTCAGTTAGGTATAATGAAATAGTTATTTTGATCGTGTTTGAGTCATCTGTCATTAGTGTCAACTTATCAGTTGGTGCTTATAAGAAATACTGGAAGGGCATTTCCAACATATCGAGTTAAATTTATCGTCTTTTGTTTAAATACGCAGACAATAAATGTTAATCATTGCTTTTATTATATTGTTACATACTCAGATAATTAATTCGTTGGCTATTATTTATTTAAAAACATTAAAATTCCTTTTTATAACTTGTACTTGTTTTATTATAAAATCAATATGAAACGCTGCTGAAGAACTTCAAATCAAATAAAAAAACTAATTCGTTACATTACATGATTAATGGAAAATGTACTTTAACCCTTTGTTGTGTCAACTCAAGGAAGTAATAAGTAGTTGAATTCAACTGAATAAGTAGTATTTTTATTGTATTTTTAAAGTACCGTATTAATTTGTGATAAAATTGTGTTCGTGAGTCATTTTTCACATGAATAAGCAAATTATTTCACTTTTAAGTAAATTTATGGGTTATATTCTTACCATATCTTTTAGAATCTAATCTAAGGATAAATAGGTGGGTGTGTGTTTCCAAAAAGAAAATGACATGAAATAAGTGGGACGTTGTATCGGTGCGCATCCCCTAACCCTATTTAGTAACACCTCCATGGCAGCTGTAGGAGAGGATATAGCTCCTGTGATACATAGACAAGCCAACGTCTAGATTTCATCGAAGGCCAGCTATATTTTTTGTCCTGGCTGCCCAAGCCTCTTTTGTTTAAAAACAATCATTTTCTCCCACAAAATCGTTTCCCAACTGTTCTCTATCAAAAATACTACTTTCTTTTCCACTAAGTAATTCGAAATTCTCACACTCTCCTTCATTTATAACATCCTTCACCAAATTAATTCCCAAATCCCTCGTTTTTGGTTCTGCTTATTTCCTTTCCTTTATAATAGTTTTTGTGAAATCAGCGGTGTGGTAAGTTGGAGTACATACAATTGCCACTCTATGAGAAAGAGACTAATTTGTACAGTTTATTACATTTAATCTCACGAATTTTTACAAACTTTTATTTTGGTATAATAAAAAAAGCGGGCGAGCCTTACAGTAGTCGCATATAATGTGTAACATCTGACATCTCACCTTGGTAATAAGCAACATTAAAATAAATTTGAATGGCGATCATTATTTGGCACTACTTCAAAATGATGTAATTCCAAGTTTGGCAAATTTATATCCTGATTCAAGAAAACCCTCAAGTTCCAGTGAATACGATATGGTTTCAGCAGGATGGAGCACCACCACATTACCGGCAGTACCTCGATGCAATACTTCCTAATCGGTGGATAGGGAGGCGAGGATCGATAGAATGGCCAGCGCGATCACCTGATCTTACATCATTAGATTTCTTTTCACGGGGATATGTGAAGAGCATAGGAGCATAGTTAGGATGTTGCCAAGACGTTCGCAGTGAAAATTTTGAACATCTACTTCATTGACATCATTCAAAGTTCTTTTTAGTGTTTTACATTTTATTACGTTTTGCATTACATTTTAGTTTTTGATTGTATTTTAGCGAATTTCGGTAACCACATGATTTTATCTTAATCTCAAAATCGATACCATAGAACGCGAAAATAGCCAAAAAAATTTCGATTCGATGTCCTTGAATAAATATACCTCCTTTGAAATCCTCCATATTTTTAGGTTTACAAATAAAACACGCGAAAACTTATTAAAAATATATTTTTATTACAATAAAAAAAGATACATCGTAAACATCTATATTAATGAAAAGCCTTTAGAAATTATTAACATACTTTAATGATGTTAACTACATCAATAAGTTAATTTTTAAGGTCTGTAGATATTCGCAATAATGTTTATACAGTACGGACAGTTAATTGCATCAAATATACAGTGTGCCCCACAATTTTTTGTTCCCAAATTCAGTACACAACAATAGAACATTGCGAATCTTTAATAATGACATGACACAACTATGGCTGTATTGTCAATGACTTCCGTCTGTCAAATTTGCTGTTAAGTGTTAAATATGTCCGTTTTAGAATGATGGTCTGTCAAATTTGCTGCAAATGACAAATAAATCGTGATATTTTTGAATTTTTTCTGAAATAAATGAACAATTCTTGACATTTTTGCCCGATTTTACCAAAATTCACTTAAAAAGAACCAATATAGTAAAAAAAACAGTTTTCATATATTTCAATTACAGTAGTTCATTTGTACCGAAATACCTACCTACAATTCACTTTCAGACCTGTAACATTAAAAAGCAGTTGGGAGGAGGGATTTAAAAAAATTTATGTTTTCTTTTTAGCCGGTATCGGTACTCTGATACCCATCAAATTACAAAGTTCGTTTCTAATCGGTCTGATTTCTTCAACTGGTTTTTCCCAATCGGTAGAACTTAACGTAGTCATAATCGTATCGAGATTATCTGGATTTATTTTACTGTCTTCGCCGTAAACTAAAAGAGCTTCGTAAAATTTACTGGAAGTCGTTCTTCTTATGTACGGTTGTCGATGACATAAAAGTATACTTAATTGAACTAATGCTACTTCACAGACGTCACTTTGCATCTAGAATTTGTAATATAAAAAAATTAATATAGCTTGACCTTGGGCATTTAATTTTGACACTTTTTCCATGTAAAATGTGTCAAAAACGAATGCTCAATGTTAGAGTATGGTAAATGAAAAACTTACTTGGATAAATTGACAAAGTACGTTAATCCCATCTATCAATTTGTAAATATCTTTACAACCGGAAATTTCTTGTTGAATTAGTTTTAGGACTTTTTTAACGAATTCTGAGTTTTCAACGGTAGTAACGCATTCTATGCAACCGGAATCGAATAATTTATCCAAAAATCTAAACATCGGTACGGTAATTCTATCAATTTTGTGGTAATTAACGAATATTTCCAAAATTACATCACAAATTTTATTGATGAAATCAGGACCTTTAGAATCTAATTCCGTTTTTAAATAAGCGAAGAATGAAGAGCTAGAATCTTTAACCTAAAAAAATATTTTTACACTTTCCCGAACAATTATTTATTAAATTTTACATACCAAAGTTTCAGTTAATCCTCCAATACTGCAAATTAATCCAACCAGTACGTTGTAAGTAAACAATGGAAACTGAATTAATTGTACGAATTTCGGGAAAGTAACCGAAGAAGAATTCCAATTTAACATGTCGCAGTCGGATTTCATAAAAATTCTAGTCAAGTCATCGTAATGCGGTAAATTCGGAATAGGTGGATCGCTATAACAGAAATTAATTTAAATAATCGAAAAAATGAAATACTAAACTCAATTCCACTTCTTTTTTGCATCTCAGTAACATGTATTATAAAAGCGCACAGCGGGGGACTTCGTTCGAAATGGGGAAGACCACTAAGAGATGAAATCCTTTCAAATATATTTCAATCAATGAATAATGATGTTGGCTCAGTGTGTAGACAATATCATGTGTCAAAATCGTATGAAATAGATTTCCTGGCGTTTTGAAATCAACATATTAATTCAAAACTGAAAAATGTCCGAAGCAAGTGGGCGGAGCTTTGACGTGCTAAGTACTAACCCCAACATTATTTGTCTCTGTCTGCTTCTTATATCCTATGGATACCATAGTGACGTGTTGTCAAAGCTACTCACCATTGGCTTTTGTTTATCTGAGCTGTTTTTTCCCTACAATACAACTAATGAAAAATGTCGTTTCACAACGAAGTAATTTGTTGGAATTATTATATTTTGTTTGTATTCTTCTTTTATTTCGAGAACAAGTTTGACTATTTTAGTGCAGCAACACTGTTGGTGATGGAACATGACATTTGTTCACAGAAGCACTTTCAGCGTGATTGACTTGTAGTTCTGTGATCTGAGACCTTAGTAGTCTTTGGTTGTGCATCCTGTTTTTTGTCCGTTTGTTGCCGTTTTTGTGTTGTATTTTCAATATTTTTCAAGAACTTGAAAACAGCATACAAATACAATGAAGCATAACCTTAAATTTGATTCACTTTTGTTTTGTCGTACACGGAACCACAGGTATACGGATTTACTATGATAGAACTTATATGATTGGTCGGCTTAAGGTCCATAGGTGTGTAGGGGCTAGTACGTCGCACTGCATTAGACCAATGAGAGCAGCCTTCACAAATGGCGCGTAAAATTTTATGTTTGAAATTAAAATTATAAAATTTATTGTTTTCTTTTTTTTGTAAAATCTATAATTACTTTATATAGTAGTTTTTAGAAATGGAGATCACTATTATACCGTTTTCAAAATTAGTGGTCTTTCCCATTGCCAACAAAGGATTTATTGAATTTTTTTTGTACAAACTCTCCCTATACTTACTTGAATATAAAACTGTAGAAAACTCTAGCAGCCAACGCTCTAGTCCTGTCGATTTTTTCCACAGCTTGTTGCGCTATCCTCGACAAAACTTGCGACATCAATTTTTCCGTTAAAACCCGAGGATATTTTTCAGTTAAAAGAAAAGTAACAGACTGTAGACCGCTAACGGAAGCTTCCCTCATCCAAGCACCAATATCACCTCTTTTATCCTGAGTATAATCCTTAAGACCTTCCAGGAAAGTATTGTATATGCATTCGATGTGTTTTTCCTTACAATCTACACCGATACTATCAGACATTGTTCCAACTATAGAAGTCAAAGATTTTACAGAGTCTCTTCTACATTCCGCCCATTTTACAGTGTTAGGAGTTATAGTAGCTGATTCGATTAAGGAATTAAGGATTAATTCGAAATTTCTTTCTAATATAGGTTTCGGTAACACTCCTAAAGCTAAACAATGACCCATCCTACTTTGTTCGTTAGTTGTAGTTGACAATTCTTTGATGTATTGTTTAACAATTTCATCGCAACGGTTTAATTTTGTTAAATAGTATTCTTGTAATAAAATAGACAAAGCCGTAATGGCACCTAAACGAATAGTGACTAACTCGTAAGATAAACAATCGTTTAATAGTTGCAGCCATTCATCTAAAATTAATTTATTAATTACATTTTTTTGGAAAAATATATCAACTTACCCGTTACTGATTCTTCATGAACTGGTAAACGAGCTAAAGAACATTTTTCTATAAAATCAGAACAAGCTTGTTTCATTAATTCTCCTCCCAAACCACGAAAATACAATTTCTCCTTAAATCTCGGTATTAGTAACTTGACTTTTTCTAATACATCTTCGGTTATTAAAGAATTTAAAGTTTTTCCAGTTTCGTTAGCGATTTTTGAGGCTGCATACAAAATTTCTCCGATCGCTAGTACGCTACCATGTCGAGCGTTCAAATCTATAGAATTCGTTTTTTCCAGCAAAGACAAAAGTACTTTTGATAAAATATAATCTGGATTCTGAAAATAATAGTATATTATACTACAAGGGCAGAAAGTGCAGGAATCTCAACTTTATGCTCCATGTAGTGTGTACTATTTTTCTTACTACCTCGGTCAAAAGTACGAAATAGTATATTCTGTAACAAGTTTAGAATTAAAATTCGATGCGAGTGGAAAGTTCCGAGCGCGAGCCGAAGGCGAGCGTGAGGAACCACGAGCATCTCGAATTTTCATTCTAACCGAGTAGCAGACTATACTTTCTCCACGATCAAAGATTTTAAATATATATTTTGAAATAGAAATGAACAAAAGATAATTTATATTACAGAACTCAATCACTATTATTATATTAGGTAAACACTCAATAATCCAAGAAATATTCTACTTTGTAATAATTGTTAGATTTGTACAGTTCTCAAAATAAAAAACTGGTGCATTATTGGAAGTATTTTCAACAATTGCGAGGTTAGGTTACGTTATGGTTACGTGACAGCACTAATTTTGACACTTACTCAAGTTTTGACACTACGATGACAATCAACTGCGTCAAGGCTAATGTTATTATTGCTAACCAGTGTGAGAATATTATTCTATCACTAGAGAGAATGTAAATACATTTAAATTGCATGGGAGCAGAGGTGTTGCAGAATATTTCTTCAATCTCAAGAGAGAGAACTCCAGCATTCTGTAATCAAATTTGATTTCAGAATTGTCAAATTCTGTGATGATCGTGGAGAAACAGTTAACTAACAATAGCATTAGCTATTTGTAAGCAAATTTCGAGGTTATATGAGCGTGAGTATAGCACAGCTTGACATATGTTATCGATGTACTTCTTGGTGCGATGGGTAAGCGCGTGCCTTTCACAGTGGGGGTCGTTGGTTCAAGTCTTACCGACATTACTGTACGTTTTTTTCAATTTTTTTTAATGAATTAACACCAATTATCATGGTTTTGCAGGATAATATAATTAAAGCTATATGTAAGTCAAAAGCCAAAAGGTAGGAACCATGGTGTAATAGGGAACAAGGTGTGTTACCGCGCACGACAAATAAAAAAAAATTTCCAAAACGGCACCATACTGAAAAATCTGCCAATCAGAAAATAATGCGCGAAATCAAACGCTTAATATTAGAAATGAAGAAATATCATTTTTTTCCGAAGAAAATTAAATATATAAAGTTTTTCAGTTCCTTAATGAAATAAATGAATTATTCATTTACAAATTTTAATCACACTTTTGTGCAAATGTAAAAATTACGATGCGAATGACTATGATTAATATTTTGAAGAGGGTATGAAATATATAGGTACTACTTGATATTTCTTTTAGAAGATGCTTAGAACATGACGGAAATTCGTCTTCCGTCGGAGAACTCCTGTGAAGTATATAGCTTGGTCAATGCATAAATATAAGAAAAGACGCAACACAATGTAAAATTTTGTGCCTTATGGAGATTCCAGCGTAACCCCCACTATTTATTAAAATTGGTACTGTATTTAGGCGACGCGGTGGTTAAACGTCGAACTATTCATTGCTCTTGCCAAAGATTAAAAAAATATATAAGATAGTTCACTCGTACGAATTCTATCGATCAAAGGATTCATACCGCTGGTTACTGTCTGGTGACTTAGCGGTTGGCGCCATGCTACAGTATGTCGCTAAATCCTTACTTGCATTTAATTTTGCATATTATACGGGTTGTCGCCTATCGAGCGCTGGTATTTTAGAATTCGTTGTTCGTGTTTATGTTTTATAGATATTTTAAATTTATTAATTAATTATTGCAATAAGGAAAAAATAATATTCATATTTTCCTCTTCAATATAAAATAAATATTTTGTGATATTTGTTAATAGTCTTAGTTGCATACATAATAAATGGTAGTTTATCACTTTCCCACGAATTCTGAATGCAGTCTTGATTTTAAGTACTTATAATGTATCAATGATAAAAATATAGAGCAGCAATTAAGGGCCAGAAATGTGCCTACAATCTCTAGAAACTTTGTAGAAGTATTTCATTTAGTTTTTCGGGAAACGTTCCGGAAGTAAAATTTCTTGTTCGCATTATTTTAACTCCTGTCTTCCAAAAATAACATTAATAATATTATAATTGTGGTTTTAAAATGCCTGTGTGTTGTGCTGTGATCGGTTGTTCCAGCAAGGTGGGAAAACCAGAAATATCCTTTTATCGTTGTCCCAAAGACGTTGAGAGGTGGGTATTAAATTAGTTATTATCAAATACGGAATTCAACTTTTTTAAACTATTGTAACAAAGATATTTGATAATAATAAATTAGTTAGTTATTTAGTACTTATATAGATACTGGGTATTCATAGAAATTTGAAAATTCACATATCTAATTTATTAATAAATATATCCTGCAGCTGCATAATATGTTTTTACTGTTTTAACCTTGTGAATCTAAAAAATACGGAGTGTCTAATTTAAAGATCAAAATTGTTTTAGTGGTCCTATTATTCTGGTGGCCAATAAGTATGTATAATTTAATTTGTGATATTCTGTATAAATAACCGCTAGATCATCAATAAGCATCACAAAATTACTAAAATGTTGAATAAAATCTGTCAATTGATTCATTTTAAAAATTTTAATGTATTTTTTACTTATACCTAAACTTTCCTTTTCAAATTCATATCCTGAACATTTTTCGAAATAATTAACATTTAAAAACATTATATAAAAAAAACCTTTAATAAATCATCCTATTTGAATATATATTTCTCAAGTTACCCCTGTATAGCTTGGAATAAAATATACTCTTCTAATGCCCTGGTACCTAGCGGTGTCGTTATTTACAACAAAAGGGAGCCGTAAATATGATTTATGAGTGCGGCGATCGTTTAAAACACTAAGAAGAATCAGACCGCCTTCAAGTGAACTATCTTATATTTATTTTGTAATCTTTGCTCTTGCCCCCACCACGCCCCGAATCGACACCGAATCGCTAGTTTCGCACGGCTCTACTGTTGTGTGGAAAGCGGGCAGTTTATAAATATTTATAAATTATATTGTTGGATTTAAAGAAATATGAAACAAAGTTAGGAATAAAAAAAGATAGATACATACATAAAAATATTTAATTTTACCACGTTTTTATTAACTCGCTTTCTTGTCCGGGTGGAACTTGGTACATGAATTTAAACTTATTTGCCGATGGGTTAGAGACTTGAAATTTTCAACAAAAAATGCGCAACAAGTTTTTAGTTGCAAGAAAAATACATCAAAATTAAAGTCTGAAGAGAGTCCGCCACATGAACAAATTTTTTGTAAGTATTGAATATTAATTTAAAAAAAAATTATGGTATGTTTTTGCATCTTCAAAGAATAAGGTCCTGTTGAAAAAAACATTTAAAGTTGATTTTTCAACAAGTTAGGCAATTGTCAATTAACAACATTTTCTCCGACTTCCGTTTTCATCAAAGGCAATAAAAAATGTTTCGCTTTGAGGAGCCCCTCTTATATACATACTTAACAAGTCTACGTCATAAGAGTTTGAAAATCTTTAATATTTTGTTTGATATTGATAGTTTCGGAGTTGTTAACAGAAAACTGAATGCTTTTTTTTCATCCTAATTTGTTAATAATTTTTGCAATTTTTTTGGGCTGGAAAATCTTTCGAATACATTTTTCTAGACATCATTCCGAATCCAATGACCTATCGCTTATATTTATAAGAGCTTTATCACTATTTATCACGGATTTCAACTTGTAAACTAGGCTAAATCAGGGCGAGTTAAATCGTGGAGTGAAAAATAATAATAAAGTAAATTTACTCCTGACGATACAAATGTTATTTGTGGAACCGGTCAAGTAATATGTTATATTTCTGTTGTGGAATTTAGTATTTATTGATTTTATTCAATAATTATGGAAATATTCAACATAGTATTGGTTGAAACAATAAAACAATTAATTTGGTTAAATAAAATATGGTAAAAACAAACGAAAAACTCTTAGCTCATTATTAGTAATTTTTCGGAAGATGTATCTCCAATATAATAAAAAAATTGGTGAGTCCAAATCTGTCGAAATCTCCAAAAAAGCTATACCAACCAGATATTGTATTTTTAGTTAAAAAATATTTCCCAGATTTATATTTCTTTTCATTTTGTGACATCCCAGTTTTCAAGAGATTAGGATTGTTTTCTATAAAAAATAGATGTATTTTTTTTTAAATTTAAAAGTGTAATTTAATTAGCTTACCATCTAAGTATGAAAAACGTCTTTTGCAAATTGTTGAAGGTTCATCTAGGTATATTTTCGATATGACTTTCTACAATAGAGTTAACATTTTTATTTGAGTAATATTTTTTTGTACTCAAGAGTCTGATCATAATTTCTTATTTATGCTGCTCAGATATTTTTATAATGCACAATAAAATACTTTGTGAAATATTAAAGTTTTTAACTACTTACATCACAAAATTATCAACCATGTATAGGTTCTACTTATTTTAAATGTTCTTAAATTTTCAATTTTTATGAATGAAAATAAAGGTGCATGAACATTAATATCAGTAAAAGAAATGTACTATATTAGAATAGGTAAAACACTTAAAATTATAAAACACATACCTTCACAATAACTTTTTGGTACATAATGTTTCCTTAGAATCCTTCGTTTTTGTTGTACAAGAATAAAGTCAGAACTAAAATGTTATTCACACAAAACTTTGCTAATTCGCACTTTTCTAAATTCCAAATAGTTATATTACCATATTTTTTTCCACTCATTTAGGATATTTTCATTTTTAGTAGGAAAATTACAAAAAACTTAAATGTTTATCTTTTTTTGAGTTTTGTTCACATTCGTGATAAAACAAATATGGCTTTTGGGGTTTATTTTTAAAAATAATTCAACAGTTTCCCTACGTAACACACAACAAAATCGTTTAATGCCTAGATTAACTATACACTTGGTTAATGAAAAATAATCGTCTACAATAGACCATAGATAACCTACACACTTGAGAGTGTCCAGAGCTAGAAATTCCGTTTGCAGTTCTTAACTCTTGTACAGTCAGTATAAGACTACTAAATTCCTAGAGAAAATGCGAGTGGCGACATCTCTCCGCCAACATCATTTTGCGGCACAAAATCGTTTACGAGGTTGCGCCTCTTTTTATATTTATCACTCAACGATGAAAGTTATACTTTTTGCAGTATAATCGGAGCCGAAACCACGTACTTTTGACCGGGGTAGTAAGAAAAATAATGTACCTGTTATTCTTAAAAATCGAAAAATATGATAAATAGTGTCTCTACCTTTGGAGTTATATTGTGCAACGCCTTAGCTGTAAGTTCTCTGATACTAGGATCCCAATGATCCACTTTTCTATCGATCAAATGATCTATCAAAGCTATGGAATATTCTTCGTACTGAGCAATATACACGCTGATATTTAAAAAAGCGTTACTTCTAACGCTGACAGAAAAAAAATCAGCAGCTGTTAATATATCTATGCCGTGCGGAAAGCTGCCTTGTCTGCCTACGTTTTCTTGAAACGCAGCAGATGCAGCTCTGCGACAATTAATCTGCAAAAACGAGCAATTATCATAAACGAACTTGAAAAAAAATTGATATTTTACCTCTTTATCAAAACATGTTACAGTCAATAGCGTACTAGCTATATCTATTACATACGGAGCTAGTACATTGCTTTCATAAGCTCTTGAAAATGACCAACAGACATAGCAAGCTGCGTCTCTTATATGAGAACCAACAGAAGAGTATCCTCTTGGTTCATCATAAACTAAAGCTTTTAGAACAACTGGTACCACTTGTGGTAAACGTTCCGGTAAAAGAAGACCTCTTCTACCTTAAATTTTAAATAACGGTAATAAATGGAAATATAGAATAGTTATACATTTCACTTACCCAATTCCGCCAAAGCTAGACACCCTCCATGCCAAGCGCCATCAGATTCCCTCGGACTAAATAATTCTAATACTGAACCTACCACTTCATCTGCTAAGTCTTTAGGTAACCTCCCGGTTACTCTACCAACACCTTTTGCTGCTGACCACCTAATACACACAAATTAAATATTCAAAAAGGAATTAAAACAAAATTTTGCAAAAACATAAACAAGAAAACTATCTATATACTGTGTGGTACGTAAAAACTTTAGTAGTTCAAATGAACAACTTATTTCTGACTTAATTTACCATATAAATCCAATATTTGAAACGAAATTAAATGGAAAATTACTTACCTGACTACACCATCAGTATTCCTCAAACCCTGAATCAACTGGTCAATAACTTCTTCCATTTCATCAGGAACTTCTATCATATCTTCAGTATCTTTTTCTTCATTGACATGATTGGAAGTTGAAGTTACTGAGCTGTCGCCAGAACTTAAGTTTGCAGCTAAAGACCTGTTACCTCTTTTATATCTCCAAGTAGCTATTCTTGGTGCAAGAAATGTTAAACCTAAAATATTACAATGCTACAAAGAATAAGGATAATTGAAGATAGTAAATACCTATTCTCTGGATAATTTTGTAAACTAGTTTTTGTATATTAGCTCCTGAATTATTTCTGAATTCAGCATTGACTACCCACTGTAATAAATTTCTTGTATATGGTAACAAATCTTCTCTTTTTCCATGTTTTAATATCGTTGATACACAAGCTAATGCACCATATATAATGAAGACATTGCTGTTGTTAGATGTACTTAATTGTTTTGCCCATTCAAGGAATGAGGATAAATGTTTTTCTTTAACATCACTCCTAAAATTACAAGTAGTGAGTACTATTTATTGTTAACAATAACAAGTACATACCTGGTAATAAAATGATGTGATAGGTAAGCAGCAGCATCTCTGCATTTGTCGGGCACTACAGCATACGTTTTAATTATATTTAATATTCGATCCATAACAGTTGGTTTGTCAGTTTCATTAGAATCATATCCATCAAATCTAGACATATGAAAAGGAATCATTACAATTATCGACAGCCATAACAATAAAATGTAACGGGTTGTCCATGTATTGGCATCATCAGGTGTTTGGGCTTCTAAAAGTTGTAACACAGGTTCAAAATCAGTTACCTCATGTGGTAAATGTCTTATTATCACTTTGAATCCTCTAACATTTACAACTACAAACATAAATTTGAAAGCTAGTTGTTTTAATTCAATACTATTTTCCGGATTCCTTACTATTTCTATAAATTTTTCTAATAGTTCGCTAATGTGCGAGTCTATTAAATGCGGCTGTTCGATATATTGGTTAAGTATAAAGGAAAACTTTTCATGTGTTTTTTCAACAACTGATTCTTCATTCAAAAGATTTTTCAGGTTATCTATTATTTTGAAAATTTCTTCCTGCTCTGAAAAATATTCTAATGCACATCCCAAACCAAATGGCTCTTCTTCTTTCTGAGTTACTGTATTTGTTTGAGCAGACATTTTTCGTATTTTATTAATTATTTATTTACGTATTTTTACCAATCAATTCAATTTATTATTCTTTTGACATTTATTTTTGACACATCAGGAAATTGACAGCTTAAGCCAAAAACAATTTAAGTAGAAATCTTCCAACTTTTTCTGTAATCTAAGTAGGTATCTTCTCCCAACATTTTAAGTAGTAACCTTCTTTTTTGGTACAGTTTTCTTCAACTACTTTGCGAATAGTTGAGGTACTAAGCTGTAGATGACGCAAATAAACTAAACTTTGTAGTATGTTTTATTCAAATATTTTTTTATTTATTTTCAATCACTTTGAGGTTTATTTTACGAATATTAAAAATTAGATAATTAATAAAAAAATTTAATTTATGTTAGAACAACAAGGTCATGCGTATTTTCAATTACTTTATTTTATCAATCATCATTTCCTCCAGTTATTCTCGCTTGCGCAGTTTTCAACACGCAAACCCAAAACATTTAGTTGTTTGGTGTGTTGTGTGTTGTTCTCTGACTGAATCCGTTCTTCGTCCGTGGTCAGCTGTAGCGTATTTAGAAATGGGAATATGGGATAAAAGTCGTTTTGGGTGTGTTTTTCAATAGTTTTGTGTACTTTATTACATTGTGCAGTGGAGACAATGTTTAGTGATTGTATTTTTGTGTTATCCTTACTTGTAGTTCTACCTTTTATTGGAAGTGGTGAGTAAACTTTGGCTTTTTTTCTATATGTTTCCACCCCCGACCTTGTTGACGTTATATTGTAACCTATCTCTACCCTTTGTGTTGATAAATCGGTAAATATCATTTATAAACCCAATGTAATGATAAGGTTTTCCTGTTTTCGATTTCAATTCCACGGCTAGTACAGGATATTCACCTATTTATTGTTCTACTTAGGGTATCAACCTACACGAAAAGCCATTGTATTGTTAAGAATAACATGATGTATGTAACCAGGAATACATTATTCCTAATATTCAAATAATTTGTTTTTTGAATGGCAAAGGAATATAATTAGGTTTATGTTCATATATATAAAATATATGGGTAATAAAATATGTCTGTATGGTACTTATAACAGTTATACCAACAATGGTGTAAATTATGAATTTAATATTCATATAGTATCTCTTTTGACTATAAAAGTTAAAGATTAGGAGCACACATAATGTACCTATTATTAAATCGTTATTTCTGTCTAAACAGTTTGTTTCAGAAATATAGTTAATTAGACTTTTGATAATCAATAAATTGACAAGACACATTATATGAAATTAGTCTTATGATTAATACTTGTACCCCAGTACCTGTGTTATAATTCTGTACTAGTTCAGACAAGTTTCTATTAATAAAAAGATGTTTTTGTTTACTTCTCAACCAGGTGTAGACTGTACTCCAATTGAACTTTGTTCTTTTTTCTTCTGTACTCAGATATTCATTAATATTTATGTATCTATCAATTTTTTTATTGCATCATTTTTACAACAGACATTTCAGTATTTATAATTGGATTCATCTTTAATTTCATCATTGTTTTCACACTTTTTTAAAATTAGTTTAACTTGCAACAAATAAATTTACATTTAAACGTCAAAAAATAATAGTTCAATACTATTAAACGCTTTACAAAATTAGAAAAATTAATTCTGGTTTGCGAATGGTTGGTTCTATCTTAACAGATATACCAACCCCGTTTACTTTAGAAGTGTAATTCAATGTCTGTCGGGGCATATAGCCCGAGAAGTAGTTGTTGCTTCTTAGTGGACGGTCTGCTCTTTGGAAATTAATTTTTCTAATTTTGTAAAGCGTTTAATAGTATTGAACTATTATTTTTTGACGTCTATATATCACGCTTTACTAATATGACAATTATTTACAGGTAATTGTAATTAAGTAAATTTACATTTGTTTTGATTTTCTACTATTTATCTAGAAATTAAGTAAAAAATGTAAACTACAAAACAAAGTTTGTGGTGGTACACTTTTATAAAATATTTATTATAGAACTGAAAAAAAAATACTTTGATTCAACAGAGGGTTCTAAAGAAAAATTATTTATTATTGAATATTTTTGGAAACCCATGAACAATTAACAATTCTATAGGTTGTTTCGCTGGGTCGGGCCGTGACCTTTGAGGGCCCACGAAACAATTAAAATATTTGCCAATTTCCTAAAAAATGAAGAATTATGTGGGAAAATTGAACATAAGGTAAATGTGCCAATGCCTGACACTGTCCCAAAAGCTGACGGTCTTCCTGGAATCTTACAAATAATTTCCAAAAAATAAAAATACAGTTACGTTGAGGTCTACTGTTGATACTGTATATTCTGAATATTTTGGGGTATTTCATATACTCATTGTTTTATAAAACAGAAACATGTATTTTTGACAGTTGATTAAAACTGCGCCATGTGGGTTTAGTATCAACAGCTTGTCCATTTTTAGGTGTTTGGTTAAGAATGTGGTGTTCATTAAAGGCGAAAATATCCGTCTAAACTTATCTAAAAGGTAAATATTTCTTTCTAACTTAAACATTGGAATATTTTTGATATAATTGAAGTATTTTTTCCTATATTTTAAAGACATATTTAATAATTGTCAGGTACTGGGTCCCTTAAAATTGATATTTCTAAAAGCTGACAATTTGTTAGGCACTGGTACAATAATTTACCATTACGATGTTCCAGTAGCTGACAATATTGGTTTTAAAACTTTGGAATTCATTTATTTGTTCATTTTAGAAAAATGGACAAAACAATACTTAAATATTCCAAAGAAGCTATGGAAAATGCTCTTCGGATAGTAAAAAACGGCATGAATATATTGGAGGCCAGCAAGCTATATAAAGTTCCGCGTACCACTTTGTACTACAAACACATAAAAAAATATCCTGAAAAAAGAAAAATGGGTCCCCCAACGTACCTTATAACTCAAGAAGAGAATGGCCTTGTCCGTTGGCTTTTGCACATGGCAAAATATGGTTTCCCAATTAATAAGGAGTATGTATTGGATAGTGTATGGCTTATAGTGCAGCATATAAAAAAGGAAACCCCATTTACCGATAATAGGCCTGGTCGACATTGGTATACTCTTTTTCTAAAAAGACACCCTGAGATAAGTGAGAGAATATCTCAAAACTTAAGAGTTATTTAAGTTAATTTTTATGTAATACTAGTTTTTTTCAATAAAATACCATGTTAATATTTTATTAAATTTTAATTTTTTTTAGCTGCCAGCTATAGGGACGTTATCTGTCAGCTATTGGTGAAATTGCAATTTTCTCATGTCAGCTATTAGTACAAATGCAAATGAGCAAATCATATGTTAAAAAAATATTTTAATTGGTATTATAAACAAAATAAAAATATTTTCCCTTTAATAGAACGCATATTCAGCCTGCACGAACACAAGTGGGACCTTATTTTTCAATTCTCTATTAATAGTGACCATTCCCTTATAGTGTCAGGCATTGGTACAGTTACCTTATATTTTTAATTTGTATTTGTTTTACGGGTTTATTATTTTATTGTTCGGGGCCCCTGGGCTGGAGCTCATTAAGCCCATACGTAGATCTGGCCCTGTTGTTTCGGTATCTAGAGAATATAAGTGCATTCTTAAGTAAAACTCCCTACACATAATTTTAGGATAATTCTACTCTATAGTTTCCTACAATACTTTGTATGAAAAGGGGTTGATTGGGACTTATTATAAGAGAATATTGATATAGAACATACATCCATGAAGAGTTGCATAAATTTGACACTTTATAAACAGGAATAAAATTGAATTGAAATTTGCCTATAAAAACACTTTTTTTTATACTGAATTTACATCTTTATAACAAAAAATGTAGGTCATAGCAGTTTGTAAGCATAAACTTATTACTTAATGTATTGTTTTGTTAAATAATGTGTATGAATTTATTTTTTGTTTTGCAAGTATGATAAAAAGAAACAGGTCTGCTTAAATTTCCATGTAAGTATGCTGTTACAAAAAACAATTGTCACAATAATTATTAATATCTTTTTATATAAATATAAATCTCCTCTCTCCTTTAAAAGATGTTTGTTAGATTAAGTTACAGTTTACTGCATAGAAATTGGAGGGATAAGATTTTTAGTATTTTGTATACTTTTACATATTTTCTGACCTTGGGTGGTTTTCATGTTCCTATCCAGTGTCAGTATTATATGAGGTGCGCAGAGCCGCAGAACCATAGTGGCCCAAGCCCACCTTTGCTTAAACGGAGAAAATCGAATATAAAAAATTGCGAATTTTTTCATCCACCATAACTCACCAAATTCCAGGAGATTTTAACCAAAATCTTGGTTTTATTACAGTTAATATAAGCACAATAAAACCCACGGAATATGGGATAGGCCACTATGGAACAGAAACTGCATTCAATTATAATTTGGCCAGAAAGAATATGTGTTAATATCTATGAACAACATACCAAAGGTGACTTGAGCCACTCTGGTTTTGAAATTATAGTGGTTAAACTTTATTAAAATTAATACTGGACTGGATTTTTACAAATTTATAGGTTGGGCCACTATATGAGGATCTGAGCAACTCATATATCTTGTTTATTTAACAATACTTATTTATAAAATAAAGTATAAACCAATTTCTATTTACCTATTTTTTTCTAAGAAAGTGTGTATTACGAATAACGACAATGTGCTGTATTATAAAGGAAAACTAATGATTCATATGAGTTTGTGCAATGATTAAATTTGTTTATTAAAAACGAACACGATTTGATTATTGATAACTGGATAACTGAACCACTTCTGATAACACTAGAATGACTAACTTACTGAAAATACCCAGAATTTTTAAAATGAAATGAGTTTATACCTATAGTGATTTTTTCTTTCTTCGATTTAAGAGATTTCCTTTCTAATTCTTCCATATTGGTAGTACTAAGTAGTGATGATATAACTCATTAATTGCAACAAATAGCCATATCTACAAGGAAAAAATTTGCAGACAAATAAATATATAGTTGGTTATTTAATTTTCAATACCCTTTTTTTTTATTATATCGGTTAAACATGACCAAGTTAGTTATTCACGCTTTCAAGTTTATGTTTGCGAAATCATTACAGTTGCATTGTAGTTACTCAATTCAAATAAGCAGGTTTATTTAATATTTACTATGAAATACCTTTGAAGATACAGTACTTGAGTACCTATGTGTCGAAAGAAATTATAAGTACATTTTATACCGATTTATGATATAGTTTTATCCAAGAATTAGTTATTTCAGAGATCAAAACATCTCCTAGTTTGATTATTCTAAGTCTGTACAATATTCTTAAATTTAAAATAAATTCTTAAAAATAATTTTTTTCAAGGTTAGGTAGAATTAATTCACGTTATGATTCAGTGATTTTGCATGACTAACTGTAGACTTGTATTAATGGCATCACCATGGATAAAGGAGCGAGTTAATTGTGCCGTAAAAGTGAAGAAACTCGTTTCCTGAATATCACGAAACAACAAAATTAAAAGGAAGCAATGAAAATTGGAATTGCATATTATATTCTTTTCCGGAACAAAAAGTTTCATTCAAAATCGTCAGTTTTTCACTTGCAGATAATATTATCTAGTAAACATTTTATAATTTCGAAATATACAGGACCGTATTTAATATTTTAACTGGAATCTTTTAAATTAGTTTTTAGTCTCTTCCTCTTATTGGAAAAGTTTGAAATTCCTTTTCTCTTTGTATTAACCCAACTTCTATTTAAATAGTAATGAGTAAACTAGCGAAAACTGTTGGAATAAAGAAGGGAACAGCGGGGATAAATAAATGGATAGAGGAAGTGCATTATTCCCATCTTCACTGTCGTCGCTGTTCGAGAGTATTACTAAAATCCCGACCAAATAGATCCTTTTTTTAGAGAGAGAGATGTCTGGTATGTTACTGCTTTTGAATGTTGTAAGATACCGCTGTCTAGAAGTCATTTAACTTTATTGTATTTGAATGATTTAAGAAATATATTTTCTTCTATACAGGACGTCCTAAAAAGAAAATACTCAACATATTAAGAAATAATCACTCGTACTGAGTAAAGTATTTGATTGAGAACTGAATCTGCGGCAACAAAAAAGAAAAAAAGTTGATAATGTTACGTGACTAATAAACAGGAGTTCCAGTCGATATCACAAGCTACAAACTCCACATCCTATCCGTATACATAAACCAGTGTGCTTTTCAGTATTTTACTGTTTCGAAAACACGACGGCTGTCGAAAGTTTGATAAACGCTGGTCTAGACATCGATGTATTGTTTGTTGGTAAAATTACTAAACGGTTTTTTTTGAGGAAGTTGATATCTTGATTCTATTTAAAGCGATTATGAAAAATTCCTATTGTTTCATTATGTATGTATCAGTTTTTGTTTATTAAAAGAAGCGGAAGTTGATTAAATATTGATTCACCTCAACATCTTCCGCAAATTTTCCTGTACGTTCAAAATAAATGTTTTTGACTTAACTGGTATAAATCTGGATAACTGTCTAGTTATCCTTTGAAATACCAATCGAAGCCAGGGAGGGGTGGGTCGCTAGTTTATTATAAAATATAAATCCCAGAACTTGTAAGACGAAATTTTACGTCTATTCTACTCTTCCAATGTTTTCTATCCATCTAATTAAGGAAACTTAACTGTTTCATTGTTTTTAACGGTTATATAATAATGTAAATTTAATGCAAATGGCATTACTAATTTCTGGCTATTATCATTTGAATGTAGCAAGATCCGCGAAGTTTATCAAACGTTACAATTTTAAGATGTAAAGGTAGGAATATGTCTCTGGAGAAAGATGCAAAGAAGGAATAATGTGGTGTCGTTCAGACATCCAATCCACTTAACCAAATGCGTTAGGAGATATTCTACACGCAGAAAAGTAAATAATTTTGTATACTTAAAACGAAAGAAAAATAGTCTAATGGAAGTTGGTGATATTTTTTTATACACAGATGTTTTTCTTTTTGTCTAGTGTATAAAATTAACCTAAAAACTAGTAAAGATATAGAAAAATTTTTGATCTACTAGAAATCCAATGAAGTCAGTTAATTTGATTGATCACAACCAATCAGAACACCAGATTCCATTATACGATGAAAACTGCAATCGGACTCCTGTAAAAGAAAACAAAGTTCGGCAGTATTAAGTTCAACACAAATAACCAAAATGATAAATTTATGGAATGAAAACACCCCCGAAGGGCTGCAACGGAAATTCTATCACATAGCCGCGGTAGAATTAGCTCGGCGATAGGCTTGCCAGATGGTCGGGATTCGACGGGATAATCCCGACTTTTCATATGATATCCCGATTCCCGATAAAATACAAAATATCCCGACTTTTTATAAACTTTAAGTTTTATACTCGTGTATCTGCGCACAAATTTTAGCATTGGAAAGCAATGCGTGCACAGTCATAGAAATTGATGATGTGATGAGAACTTTATTGGGCCAAATTCATCGGAAGCAAAAATAAAACATTATTGAAGAATGTATCCGAACATGAGAAAAATCTTTTTCGTGTTGAAGAAAATCAAATAAAATTATACGAAAATTGTCAAAAATTTTGAAATATGGTCAATAATTGTCATTAATTGTTAAAATTTTGAAAAATGGCCAAAAATGGTCAAAAAATTTGGGAAAATGGTCAATAATTGTTGAAAAACTGTCAAAATTGGTTAATAATTGTTGAAAAATGGTCAATAATTAAAAAAAAATGATCAATAATTAAAAAAAAATGATCAATAATTGTTGAAAAATTTGGAAATATGGTCAGTAATTGTTGCAAAACTGTCAAAATTGGTCAATAATTGTTGAAAAATGGTCAATAATTAAAAAAAAAAGATCAATAATTGTTGAAAAATTTGGAAAAATGGTCAGTAATTGTGAAAAACTGTCAAAATTGGTCAATAATTTTAAAAAATGGTCAATAATTTTTAAAAAATGATCAATAATTGTTAAAAAATTTGGAAAAATGGACAATAATTGTTGCAATACTGTCAAAATTGGTCAATAATTTTTAAAAAATGATCAGTAATTGTCAAAATTGGTCAATAATGGCTAAAAACTGTCAATAATTGTTAAAAAATGGTCAATAATTGTTATCTATTGTCAAAAACTGCTGAAAATTGTCAATAATTGTGAAAAATTTTGAAAAGTGGTCGATAATTATCGAAAATTTAAAAAAAAAATAAAAATGGTCAATAATTGTCTATTATTGTCAAAAACTGTTGAAAAATGTCAATTGTTAAAATTTTGAAAAATGGTCAGTAATTGTTGCAATACTGTCATAATTGGTCAATAATTTTTAAAAAAATGGTCAATAATTGTTGAAAAACTGTCAAAATTGGCCAATAATTGTAAAAAACGGTCAATAATTTTTAAAAAATGGTCAATAATTGTTGAAAAACTGTCAAAATTGGCCAATGTTTGTAAAAAATGGTCAATAATTTCAAAAAAATGGCCAATAATTTTTAAAAAATGATCAATAATTGTTAAAAAATTTGGAAAAATGGTCAATAATTGTTGAAAAACTGTCAAAATTGGTCAATAATTTTTTTAAAATGATCAATAATTGTTGAAAAATTTGGAAAAATGGTCAGTAATTGTTGAAAAACTGTCAAAATTGGTCAATAATTGTAAAAAATGGTCAATAATTTTTAAAAAATGATCAATAATTAAAAAATTTGGAAAAATGGACAATAATAATTTTTATAAGCTTAAGTTTTATACTCGTGTATCTGCGCACAAATTTTAGCATTGGAAAGCAATGCGTGCACAGTCATAGAAATTGATGATGTGATGATAACTTTATTGGGCCAAATTCTTCGGAAGCAAAAATAAAACATTATTGAAGAATGTATCCGATCATGAGAAAAATCTTTTTCGTGTTGAAGCTGAACAGTTTTTAAAAGGATCCAATATCTGCAAGATCGCTATGTCTTTGAAAAATGATGATATCCTTAAATGGGAAGAGATTTCAGAATTGCCCGAGTTGCTAAATATCTCCAATGATGAGTTATACTCTGATTACTGCTGCCTTAGAGAGGCATTTCAACACCTGCCTAAAGACAAAGATATTTCCAACGACAAAATCTGGGCACATTTTTTTAAAAGTTGTGATAAAAATTTAAATAAAAATTATGTCATTTGTTCTGTCCATTCCTGTAAGCAATGCTTACTGTGAGTGCATTCGAAAGAACGAAACCGCATGGCATTCGACCTATTTAAAGCTGAGATAGTTATTCATAATTGCTTAAATTTTAAGTTATTTTGAGGCATATCACAAGGACCGAAATTAGTAGTCTGTGAAATCAGACTCTAAGTATATGTGGCAACATAAAAATGAGTAGATTTCAGTTCTAAAGTAAAAAAATAAAATAAGTTTTTTATTTATCCCGATAAAAACATCAAAATCCCGACATTTTGAAAATGTATCCAGAGGTGCTCCAAAAATGTGTACTAAAAGCAAATTTTTAGTAGAAAACAACGACAGCAACTTTTGTCCTGTCAGATTATTTAAAAAATTGATGTCAAAAAGAGGCCCAAATATCAAAACCAACAGATTATTCTTAAGAACAAATCGTCACTGGAGAGCCGAAAATGATCACTGGTATGGATAATATGCCTATTGGAAGAAATACGATTCAAAATTGGACATAATCGCCTGACGAAGCGATTAGCTTGAACACCAAAGAAAAAAAAATACTAATCACTCCAATAGATCGACCGCGGTCAGTCGATTGGCCAAAAGTGGTGTACCTACAAGAGCAAGAGCTTATAAAAATTACGGGTCATATCAATGCCAACTCAATAAAACCCAGTGGCGGCTCCTCCATTAGGTCATTGGGACAATGACCTCCCATTAAAAAATAATTTAAAAAAATAATTAAATAAGCATTTAGAAAAATTAAATATACCTACTATACATATAGTGTATTCCTCTTATATAAAATTTTCCTAAAACGTTTCAAGACCCCCGTGTAAATTTATTCCGCATCAAGCATCAAGTACTCGGCAAAAACCAAAATTGGTAAACGGGCTGGAGTCCACCGTTGACCTCAAGGTGTTATATGGGAACGGAATTTGCCGAGCGCTGACGAAACACGCCCGAAGTTTACATGTGCAAAAGCCCGGTTTAATATCAACTTACGTCGGCTGATTATTACACGCTTAGAAAAGATGAGTAGAGGGGTTGGCAGGCCGCGCTATATTTTGATTTAAAGGAGAGCGTTTGAAGCGAAATAATGAGAATGATGAGCTGTGTTTTGACGTAATAAGTTGTTGCAAATACAAAAGATCGAAGTCTTCACTTGAATATTGACCAAGAACATCATAATCAAATTATTCAACAGCATGCGTAGTAGAAATACATCTTCATCAGTTATAGAAACTAATACGTTTGGATCTTCATCTAAGTTTTCTAATTTTTTCTTTGTTAATTGTACCCTGAAATAAGCTTTCGAAATCTGTTATAAAATTTTTTCGAACAATTATCAATGTCCTTGGGTTATTACTACTGAGAATCATCCGAGGAATCAACAGATGCTTTCAAGCCACTTTCATATATATATTCCAACAACAACAAAAATCACTAGTTCGATATTGAAAGTATTACTCCTCATTACTCTTAACAAGGTCAGTTATTTGAAATTAAAAGTAACGAGAGTTTTAATAATTGACATTCTGTAAATGCATTGGAAAATCATACTCACTTCTGTGAAGAAAATAAGCGAAAGTTAAACATTTACTACATTTTTGAAAAAAATCAGTCTTGAAGAGACCTAATTTAAGTGAAATATTTCCGTTTCCCTTCGAAGGTATATTCGTAAAAATTAAACCGAGAAAATGTTTGGGGAAAGTAGGTCAAAACTTAAACGGTGGACCTAAACGGCATATCTGTGTTTGCTCCAAATCGATTTTATTTCACGACTTACCTTTGAAATATTGTAACGAATCGTCGAACTGAAAAGGATTTCAAACAGATGGATTTATATATTTAGAAAAAAAACTGTCTTTAACAATTGAAAATAATTGTATTTTTATTTTTTACATTTTTTTAAAATAAATATTACAAAACCCCTTTTAAATATTATCCGTAAGCTACTGGATGGATATTGGTAGAGATAATATAAAACAAACACCATGTAACATTGTACAGTTGCGATTATACTAATAGAGCAGATATTGACAAGTGAGGTCATTGATCATTGTTCCCGTATCTCTGTACTTTTCTGGATATAGTGGGATTTGCAAAACGCGAATTCTCTTCTCTCTCGTTTACAAAATATGGCATGTTAGACCAAGCTTACCTTTTTTGACTGGACTATTTACGACGTATCTACATTTAAACTCTTGAACTACATTAATTACCAAAATAATACAGTCAATGTAATAATAATTATAATTTTTATTATTATAAAAGTTTAAACGTCAAAGAAATGAAGTAAACAATAAAAAATAGTCAATCTAGCTGTAGGCATCATAATTATTTTTAAAACAGTTTACTGTTAAAGCGTTAACAACGCTTGATGGGAGAGAGTTCCAAATGTTAAACACTCGATTTGATAGAAAACCTTCGCGGCATTTAGTTCGAAAATATTTTTTAATTTGAAATCTGGCATCGGTATTCAGAGGAAAAATATATAACAAGTCACAACCAAACTTATTATTTAAAGCTCTGTAGAGTATTATTAAATCGCCACTAAGTCTTCTATCCCCTAATACCGAACAGTTTATCAGTCTATAATAATGCTCCGTCTACACGCTCAGTCTTTCCCACGTGCTTACCTGTACAAACTAGTTTGCACAAGTAAGTGCGTGCATGAAGACGGCAAAACGAGCTTAAAAGCGCGGCCTGTGCACTTATCGACTTTCCAAATTTCCAAAAGGTCGACTGCGCAGTTTTGGGTTTGCGCGATTTTACTTGAGCATATTAGACGATCGTTCAAGCTAGGGATGGCGATTCTTTCTAAAAAAGATCGATTTTTAAATCGATTCGAATCGTAACCCGATGGCATCTATAATTAAAAGAGAAGACACTGTTATGCGGCAGTCTATTTTTCCCCAAGAAAGGTTAACCTGTACATTAAGGTTTTTAACAACTGGGAGGACTTACAGAGACCTCCGATACTCCGCAACAATCTCTTATCAGGCATTGTCTAAAATTTATATGGCGGCCACTGTATGTTTTTACAGTCTCTGAATAAACAATAAAAATGGAGTCATCTTGCACCGGACTCAGAGTACATAAATATAATAAGTAGAAATAATGTACATATACATACCTACATACCTCTTTCAATTTTTCATCCATTAAATGGTAAGCATCGTTTTTCTTATATCTGTCTGAGTATTCTTTACTCTTTATTTTCCACAATGCAGGCAAAGATTTGTACAATTCTATAAATTCGCTTAAAAATGTTTTTGGGTAATTCCTGGTATCGGCCATTATGTAGGTACTTAACTACACGCAGGTACTCCGTTAAAATATTTTACCGGACTGAGGCGCGGCTTGAACTAGGGATGGCGATCTGAAATCGATTAATCGAATAATCGATTCCTCGGACCGAATAAATCGATTTTTTAAATCGATATATTGTATTGAATCGATTCAGTGAATCGATATTTCACCCTTGAAAATCGACTTTCGATTTTTTTTGTGTTTTTGGTAGAGCGGCTTTTTTTTCAATTGCCCCGGCAACATCGCAAGTAGTGATGAGGGCGGAACCGCTCGGATCCCAGTAGACTCGACAGTGTGTTGCTTTTTTTTTCAAAAAAGCTTATAGGTAACTCTATAAGTAGGGATGTTTGAAAAATTTAACGATTTTTATATAAATCAATTATTATTTTGTTATAATCGATTTTTCGAGTAATATTAATCGATTTTGTATAAATTACGTGTGATTAAGGAGTGGATTTTCGAAAACGGCTCTCGTATTATTTATTGAATATTTTTCAAAATTTTGACACCTTTTGCCGATTATTGACTATTTCTTAAAATTATTGACCATTTTTTAACATTAATTATTATCAATATCTTAGAGTAATTTTTTCATTAAATAGTGGAGTTGATTAGAAACACTTAGTTTCATTTAGAAAAGTAATAAGAGTAAATTCCACAAAGTAAGGGTCCAAGCAGTAAATTCATTTTTTAACAATTATTGACAGTTTTTGACAAAAATCGTCCATTTTTAACAATTAATTGACAATTATTGACCAATTTTGACAGTTTTTCAACAATTACTGATCATTTTTAAAAAAATATTGACCAATTTTGACAGTATTGCAACAATTATTGTCCATTTTCCAAATTTTTTAACAATTATTGATCATTTTTTAAAAATTATTGACCATTTTTTACAATTATTGACCAATTTTGACAGTTTTTCAACAATTACTGACCATTTTTCCAAATTTTTCCACAAAGTAAGGGTCCAAACAGTAAATTCATTTTTTAACAATTATTGACAGTTTTTGACAAAAATCGTCCATTTTTAACAATTAATTGACAATTATTGACCAATTTTGACAGTTTTGCAACAATTACTGACCATTTTTCAAAATTTTAACAATTATTGACACTTTTCTACAGTTTTTGACAATAATTGATAACTATTGACCATTTTTTAACAATTATTGACAGTTTTTAGCCATTATTGACCAATTTTGACAATTACTGATCATTTTTTAAAAATTATTGACCAATTTTGACAGTATTGCAACAATTATTGTCCATTTTTCCAAATTTTATAACAATTATTGATCATTTTTTAAAAATTATTGACCATTTTTTACAATTATTGACCAATTTTGACAGTTTTTCACAATTACTGACCATTTTTCCAAATTTTTCAACAATTATTGATCTTTTTTTTTTAATTATTGACCATTTTTCAACAATTATTGACCAATTTTGACAGTTTTGCAACAATTACTGACCATTTTTCAACAAATATTGATCATTTTTTTTTAATTATTGACCATTTTTCAACAATTATTAACCAATTTTGAGTCTTTCAACAATTATTGACCATTTTTCCAAATTATTTGACCATTTTTAAAAATTTTAACAATTAATGACAATTTTCAACAGTTTTTGACAATTATTGACCATATTTCAAAATTTTTGACAATTTTCGTATAATTTTATTTGCTTTTTTTTTAATCCGATAAACACCGTTAACGAATAAATCTCTTACGTTTATTATCGGAATATATACGAAAAGCATGTCCATTTTTAAAACAATAAAAAAAATCTCTCCGCAGAAATCGATTTATGTTTTATTAAAATCGATTTTTTCGACAAATCCATTAATTTTGAATGAAAAAAAATCGATTTTTATTTTATCGATTATTATTTTCCATTAATCTCACACATTCCTAATCCGATACTTTGTGGTAATAATATGGCAATAAAAAATAATTGTTATTATTATCGAATTCCCTGAACTTAAAAAAAATCCCCAATTTTACTGATAAGAGATCCCGGAAAGAGATTGTTTATTTAGAGGTACCTTTCTTGTTGTTTTTCAATAAAAAAGATCGATTTATATTTACATTGTAAAAAATACAAACTTGAAAAAAATCGATTTTTTTGAAATCGATCTTTTAGACCTCGATTTTTTTATTTATCGATTCATCGGGTTACGACTTTTTTATTGAAAAACAACAAGAAAGGTACCTCTAAATAAACAATCTCTTTCCGGGATCTCTTATCAGTAAAATTGGGGATTTTTTTTAAGTTCAGGGAATCCGATAATAATAACAATTTTTTTTTATTGCCATATTATTACCACAAAGTTTCGGATTAGGAATGTGTGAGATTAATGGAAAATAAAAATCGATTTTTTTTCATTCAAAATTAATGGATTTGTCGAAAAAATCGATTTTAATAAAAAATAAATCGATTTCTGCGGAAAGATTCTTTTTATTGTTTTAAAAATGGACATGCTTTTCGTATATATTCCGATAATAAACCTAAGAAATTTATTCGTTAACGATATTTATCGGATTGAAAAAAAATCAAATAAAATTATATGATAATTGTCAAAAATTTTGAAATATGGTCAATAATTGTCAAAAACTGTTGAAAGACTGTCAAAATTGGTTAATAATTGTTGAAAAATGGTCAATAATTAAAAAAAAAAGATCAATAATTGTTGAAAAATTTGGAAAATGGTCAGTAATTGTTGCAAAACTGTCAAAATTGGTCAATAATTGTTGAAAAATGGTCAATAATTAAAAAAAAAAGATCAATAATTGTTGAAAAATTTGGAAAAATGGTCAGTAATTGTGAAAAACTGTCAAAATTGGTCAATAATTGTAAAAAATGGTCAATAATTTTTAAAAAATGATCAATAATTGTTATAAAATGTGGAAAAATGGACAATAATTGTTGCAATACTGTCAAAATTGGTCAATAATTTTTAAAAAATGATCAGTAATTGTCAAAATTGGTCAATAATGGCTAAAAACTGTCAATAATTGTTAAAAAATGGTCAATAATTATCAATTATTGTCAAAAACTGCTGAAAATTGTCAATAACTGTGAAAAATTTTGAAAAGTGGTCGATAATTATCGAAAATTTAAAAAAAAAATTAAAAATGGTCAATAATTGTCTATTATTGTCAAAAACTGTAGAAAAGTGTCAATAATTGTTAAAATTTTGAAAAATGGTCAGAAATTGTTGCAAAACTGTCAAAATTGGTCAATAATTTAAAAAAAAATGGTCAATAATTGTTGAAAAACTGTCAAAATTGGTCAATAATTGTAAAAAATGGTCAATAATTTTTAAAAAATAGTCAATAATTTTTAAAAAATAGTCAATAATTGTTGAAAAACTGTCAAAATTGGCCAATGATTGTAAAAAATGGTCAATAATTTCAAAAAAATGGTCAAAAATGGTCAGTTATTGTCAAAATTGGTCAATAATTGTTAAAAAATGGTCAATAATTGATAATTATTGTCAAAAACTGCTGAAAATTGTCAATAATTGTGAAAAATTTTGAAAAGTGGTCGATAATTATCGAAAATTAAAAAAAAAATTAAAAATGGTCAATAATTGTCTATTATTGTCAAAAACTGTAGAAAAGTGTCAATAATTGTTAAAATTTTGAAAAATGGTCAGAAATTGTTGCAAAACTGTCAAAATTGGTCAATAATTTAAAAAAAAAAGGTCAATAATTGTTGAAAAACTGTAAAATTGGTCAATAATTGTAAAAAATGGTCAATAATTTTTAAAAAATAGTCAATAATTGTTGAAAAACTGTCAAAATTGGCCAATGATTGTAAAAAATGGTCAATAATTTCAAAAAAATGGTCAAAAATGGTCAATAATTTTTAAAAAATGGTCAAAAATGGTCAATAATTTTTAAAAAATGATCAATAATTGTTAAAAAATTTGGAAAAATGGTCAATAATTGTTGAAAAACTGTCAAAATTGGTCAATAGTTTTTTAAAAATGATCAATAATTGTTGAAAAATTTGGAAAAATGGTCAGTAATCGTTGAAAAACTGTCAAAATTGGTCAATAATTGTAAAAAATGGTAAATAATTTTTAAAAAATGATCAATAATTGTTAAAAAATTTGGAAAAATGGACAATAATTGTTGCAATACTGTCAAAATTGGTCAATAATTAAAAAAAAAAGATTAGTAATTGTCAAAATTGGTCAATAATGGCTAAAAACTGTCTATAATTGTTAAAAAATGGTCAATAATTATGAATTATTGTCAAAAACTTCTGAAAATTGTCAATAATTGTCAAAAACTGCTGAAAATTGTCAATAATTGTCAAAAATTTTGAAAAGTGGTCGATAATTATCGAAAATTAAAAAAAAAATTTTAAAATGGTCAATAATTGTCTATTATTGTCAAAAACTGTTGAAAAGTGTCAATAATTGTTAAAATTTTGAAAAATGGTTAGTAATTGTTACAAAAATGGCCAATAATTTTAAAAAAATGGTCAATAATTGTTGAAAAACTGTCAAAATTGGCCAATGATTGTAAAAAATGGTCAATGATTGTAAAAAATGGTCAATGATTGTAAAAAATGGTCAATAATTTCAAAAAAATTGTCAAAAAGTTTAGAAAAATGGTCAATAATTGATGAAAAACTGTCAAAATTGGTCAATAATTGCTAAAAAATGATCAGTAATTGTTGCAAAACTGTCAAAATTGGTCAATAATTTTTTAAAAATGATCAGTAATTGTTGCAAAACTGTCAAAATTGGTCAATAATTTTTTAAAAATGATCAGTAATTGTTGCATAACTGTCAAAATTGGTCAATATTTTTTTAAAAATGATCAGTAATTGTTGAAAAACTGTCAAAATTGGCCAATGATTGTAAAAAATGGTCAATAATTTCAAAAAAATGGTCAAAAATTGTCAAAAAGTTTAGAAAAATGGTCAATAATTGATGAAAAACTGTCAAAATTGGTCAATAATTGTTAAAAAATGATCAGTAATTGTTGCAAAACTGTCAAAATTGGTCAATAATTTTTTAAAAATGATCAGTAATTGTTGCAAAACTGTCAAAATTGGTCAATAATTTTTTAAAAATGATCAGTAATTGTTGCATAACTGTCAAAATTGGTCAATATTTTTTTAAAAATGATCAGTAATTGTGGAAAAACTGTCAAAATTGGTCAATATTTTTTTAAAAATGATCAGTAATTGTTGAAAAACTGTCAATTTTGGTCAATATTTTTTTAAAAATGATCAGTAATTGTTGAAAAACTGTCAAAATTGGTCAATAATTGTCAATTAATTGTTAAAAATGGACGATTTTTGTCAAAAACTGTCAATAATTGTTAAAAAATGAATTTACTGTTTGGACCCTTACTTTGTGGAATCTACTCATATTACTTTTTTAAATGAAGCTAAGTGTTTCTAATTCATTCCACTATTTAATGAAAAAAATTATGAAAACTCTAAGATATTGATAATAATTAATGTTAAAAAATGGTCAATAATTTTGAGAAATAGTCAATAATCGTCAAAAGGTGTCAAAATTTTGAAAAATAGTCAATAAATAATACGAGAGCCGTTTTCGAAAATTCACTCCTTAAACACACGTAATTTATACAAAATCGATTAATATTACTCGAAAAATCGATTATAACAAAATAATAATTGATTTATATAAAAATCGTTTAATTTTTCAAACATCCCTACTTATAGAGTTCCCTATAAGCTTTTTTGAAAAAAAAAGCAACAGTGCCTGTCGAATCTACTGGGATCCGAGCGGTTCCGCTCTCATCACTACTTGCGATGTTGCCGGGGCAATTGAAAGAAAAAGCCGCTCTACCAAAAACACAAAAAAAAATAGAAAGTCGATTTTCAAAGGTGAAATATCGATTCAGTGAATCGATTCAATACAATATATCGATTTAAAAAATCGATTTATTCGGTCCGAGGAATCGATTATTCGATTAATCGATTTCAGATCGCCATCCCTAGTTCAAGCCGCGCCTCAGTCCGGTAAAATATTTTAACGGAGTACCTGCGTGTAGTTAAGTACCTACATAATGGCCGATACCAGGAATTATCCAAAAACATTTTTAAGCGAATTTATAGAATTGTACAAATCTTTGCCTGCATTGTGGAAAATAAAGAGTAAAGAATACTCAGACAGATATAAGAAAAACGATGCTTACCATTTAATGGATGAAAAATTGAAAGAGGTATGTAGGTATGTATATGTACATTATTTCTACTTATTATATTTATGTACTCTGAGTCCGGTGCAAGATGACTCCATTTTTATTGTTTATTCAGAGACTGTAAAAACATACAGTGGCCGTCATATAAATTTTAGACAATGCCTGATAAGAGATTGTTGCGGAGTATCGGAGGTCTCTGTAAGTCCTCCCAGTTGTTGAAAACCTTAATGTACAGGTTAACCTTTCTTGGGGAAAAATAGACTGCCGCATAACAGTGTCTTCTCTTTTAATTATAGATGCCACAAGGGATAGTAACTCATTATAGGCCGTTTCATCCATCTTTAGGTAGCCACGCCAGTCTTCAGGATCTTCTCTTGAATCTTTAATCAAGTTGACATGTAAATGTATATTTCTCCGTAATAGCCAGTTTTTGCACCACTTGCTTCTACGACGTCGCCTGTCTATTTGTTGCTTTTTTTTTAGAAGTAAGCAATGAAACAATGCTTCTACACTCCTCCGTTGGCCACATGATGATACTGGATGAGATTTGCACAGGTCTGTTTTGCGCGAATACTTGTACCGTGTGGTCACTGTTTTGTGTTCCGTCTTTTAATACATTTTTGCCAGTGCATTTTTAACTGCACAGACAAAACTGAGCGTGTAGATGGAACTTTGGACGTTCTTCGTAAGAAGTACCGCGTAGTCCATATTGAATTATTGTTGCCCCTCTATGCACCGATTGGTTTGAATCTTGTACCCAGTCGGTATTCCACACAGGACCAGCAAACTCTAAGGTTGGTCTCACATAAGTATTAAAAATCTTTACAAAATTTTGAGGTGAAATTTTACAAAATGTCTTAGACAGAAGGTAAAGTGAACATTTAGCTTTACTACAGAGCACTGAATATGTTGAGACCACGATAAAGTTTCAGTAACGAATAGGCATAGGTCTCTTTGATGAGAAACCTCGTGAGAAACAGTTTCTAAATCCATACCAAGATGAATCCTGAACACTTCGATGCATTTAAGGGTAAAGCCAGGTATCTACCCATTCCGACACTTGGTTTAAATCAGCTTGCAGTTGGTCGTATTCATCTATAGGATTGGCATATAATTTGGTGTCATCAACAAAGAGCGAAATGTTGCTTTCAACGTGGAGTGGCAGATCTGCTAGGTAGGTACTCTAAAAACAAAACTGGTCCCAAAACCGATCCTTGTGGATCCCCACTAAGCACATTGCTGAGAAAGAATCACTAATCCGAACACAAAACTTCCGACTAGTCAAGAAAGCTTCGATCCAATTAAGCAGATTGTCCCTAACTCCGTTATGCTCGTGTATGAGGGACTCGATCGAATGCTTTGGAAAAGTCTAAATATATAATGTCCACCGGTTGTTTATTGTCTAGAGCTAGAGACCAATCATTTACACACATCAACATATTTGTCACTACGGACCGACCTGGTATGAAACCGTGTTGAGAAGCTGGGATTGTATCATGTCCAATCACAAAGTTCACCAGAGATTCGCGAATTAAAGATTCCATAATTTTAACAGTGATAGACCTTAAACTTATCGGCCTATAGTTGTCGGGATTCAGCTTATCGCCTTTTTTAAATATCGGAATTACACTAGAAGTTTTCCATAACTTGGGGAGGTTTCCAGTTGAAAAGGATGTTTGCATTATAATAGATAATGGTAAGTTTATAGAACCAGAACATATTGTTACGCGAGCTACTGCATTAATATGCTCACTTAGTGCCCCCAGTGAAATCCCCGTATGAGACGACTATGGCTCCTCCGGCCAATTTTCGAGAACCATCCAAAATACGAAACATCGAGAACACCCAGTGCATCCGCCAGAACGTCGAGAGAATTCTAGAAATACGACGCGCGAGTATAAATAGGCCACGAGCATCGCTGCAGGCAATTAGTCAATCAGTCAGTGTTGATACCGAAGGAAAGTAATCGCGCCTCGATAAAGTGTTTATTAAGTGACTCTCATATAAATTATAATTAGTGTGTTTAGTGTATTAGATAAATTATTAAATAAGGACTGAATTACATATAAATCTGTAAATATAAATTAGAATAAACGTTACAATATTTTTAATAAAATTGTAGTCTAATCCGGTAGAGGAGTATATTTCGAGAGGCATAATTTTATTTCTAATAAGGTTCGCTTCAAAAAAAATTTCGCTTTGGTTTCGAGTAGACTTAATGGGCAATATAACAGGCATATCATATTCTGAAGTAAAAGCTTCTTGAAAATTTTTGCCGAACCTATTTGCCATTTCTAACTTGTTTGTTGTTACATTGTTATACAGAGGTCAGAGTGGGACACAGAAAACAGTCCACCCCGATATTTGGCAGTATTCCGTAGATTTTAAAGAAATTAGGAAACACGTCGATTTTTGTTCGAAGGGGGACACATTTTTACGATACAGGTATCTGTCATTTGTCAACCCCCTCACTTCCACTTCACCAACCCCTTATTTTTAAATAGGGAATATACCATGTGCGGCACATCATTAGAAAGGCATTTAGATGGAGTATTCAGACATAATGATCGTCCACTATAAAAGTTAGTTTCCAATATAGTTCTAATGATTTCAACACAAAATTATTCAAAAATGTGAGTTTATTTATTAAATTGGATTTTATGTATACAGAGTTTGAAGTATTGAAGAAAATATAAAATTTTTGAAAAATATTTTTATACCACAAATTTTACTTCAACTTAACTATAATTTGAAAATATTTTAAAATATTGTTGCGAGGTCACCAACTCAAAGCCGGTCCTGTCTCTCGATTCTAAATTTTGGTGGCTGCGCCCCCCCTCCTTCAAGAACATTCGAGGACAACGGTTTGTGCATAGGGCGAGCGCGGAAGGTACGGGAATTTTCTAGAGTTGCGAAGGACTATATATACGCGGGTTTTTGAGCGCGTGAATAATTATTGAAACAGTTAGTTCGGAATTAGTGAAACGGACAGTAAAGAGTTAGTTCACAGACAGTTTACAGAAGTTCTTAGTAATCGGACAGTGAATGAAATAGTGAAGATAAATAGTATAATATTCAAGTGGTAAAAATAAATTAAAACTATTAAACCGAATGTAAATAAATTAGTAGACATTAAGTAAAGTGTGTATATAAATTAAGGGTAATACAGTATGTGCTTCTATAAATAAATCAATAGTAATTAGCCATAGTAGTGTGTATAATTTTATCCCACAAGTAAAAACTATTTAAATAAATAAGAAAAACATTACAATATACCAGTTTTCCGTAGCGAACTAGATTTTTTTTTCAAATGGATCTTTGGTTATCTAATGGCAGGTTTAAAAAGATCACGTTTTAAGCCTTCAGAAAATATAGGGTTTTGCTATCCTATACCGAGTGGTTAAAAAGATATAGCCACTTTCTCAGAAAAATCACTATCCACTTAGAGACATTTTATGAAATAACAAAAAACAAAAAAGTTTTAAACAATACGAGTGTTATGTTTAAAATTGGTTTAATTATTATGATTTAGAACATTAAAATACCACATGAATAAAAACGAAACTAACAACAAACAACTAAAAGTATAATAAACTCCATTTCACGAAACGCGAAAGCTGTTTCTTGCTTTGGTTCGAGCTTCCGCTAAAGTTATACCTTTGCTTTTCAAAACTTTTTCTATGTTATCGTCCCATGTTTTCCTTGGTTTTCCCCTGGTTCTGCTTTCATGTCTTTTTGCCTCCCATATCTGTTTTACTGGCATGTTATTGCTTACCTAATCTAGTTAACTGTCCAAACCATTTTAATTGTCGATCTTGTATTATCTGGATTACTGGTAGTGCATTAAGGTCTTATTGTTGAATTTCGTATTCTGTCTCTCCTTGTAATTCCTGCGACCTTCCGTAAGTATTTCATCTCCATACTCTGTAATTTGCTTTCCATCCTCTTCGTCAGTACCCAGCTTTCGCATCCAAAAGTTAATATAGGGAGAAATATAGTTCTATATACAGACATTTTCGTTTTAACAGAGATTTCTTACTTTCCAATGAACTAGTTTTTAAGACAATGGTACCCTTTTGATGCATCAAGAATTCCTGATATATTTCCAAATTTCTTTCCATTGCTTTCTGTGTCACTTGTTTAATCGTTGTTACGTTATTATTAATATTTTTTAGTTAAAATTTAATTTTTTGTTTTTACTATGTAAAACAATATCAAACAAACTAACCAAAAATCGAGTCCATTGTAAGCGTTTACGGTAAAATGAAATTATCAGAGGCAATAGAAAATATTATCGCTGGTTTTTACGAAGACAAATCGCTATTTTCTGAAGCGATTGCTGAAATTGTGAATTGCAAGATTTATGCGACGTCTACCTTTAATAGTTCTACGTGTTCATGGGATATTTATAGGGATGATATTTAACCTTACAACGAAATTTAAACGTAATATAATTTAATTTACTTTATCGATACAACGACAAAACTTATCACAGATGTGGCAAAGACGACAGTCTTTGGCAGGAAATGGTGTTTTCTTTTGAGACTCGTTCACAAAATTTTGCACATTACTTTGCTGTTCCGCTATTCTTCTTGTAAATCCTTTCCGCTGGCATGTCAATACTCATCTGAAATTATACCCATTAAGTTGTCACAGTATGTATGAATGTATAAAGTTGAAAGGACTATGCTTCCATCTTATGGAAAATAAAAGACCACTCAAATGCGGATATTTTGATACCAACTTATTCGTCTTGAAAAATAGAACATTTGATAACATTGCGCCAATGTTGTAATTTAATTAATAAACCCACAAAATCAGTTCATTTGTCAGAAATTTTCGATTCGATTACAAAATCTAACCATTCAATAGGACTCCACCTGCTGCGGTGAAACAGAGTCGGACTTGTGAATATAGTTGTACATACGATGAATACCAGTTTTGTTGAATTTTTCAGTTGTATAAAGATATGATAGATTGCAATCAAATTATGTAAAAAAGGTACATCTCTCAATTAACAATCTAACATCTTTACATAAGTTTGTCATTTTGTAATAACAGTTTATTATAACGTTTTCTATATTATAATAGTAAAATTATAATAGGTACATTTAATAACACTGACCGACACGTATTTCGTAAACAATTCCGGTACAAACGAATTCCCGTCAGGATTCTTGATGACTATAAAATACACATGAGTTCCCGTCCGACACTTGCAGGTATCTTAATCCCGCACTCGAATTGCCGTCCAGTTTATTTAATCCGCTTACAGGTAAACTAAATAGTTTTGAAAATTCCAGTAAATCGTAATATTCGTAATCCTAAATTCTAATGAAAAAAGTTGAATAACCTATTGGGGTGGCTAGGGGGTCTGTCAGTACTAATTGCTATGAATATATTTTTCTATTATATTAAGTTGTCATTTTCGAAACGGCAGTTTATTAATATACATATTTCCGAACGTTTGTTGTCGTACGCTATAGTGATACACAAAATGCTTGAAGTAATACTAAGTGAAAAGGGTAAACCCTTTCTGGTTAGGTTATATGTTAGGTTAGCTTCCTTACATGTATGTATTTATGACTCAGTTCAGTAGTAGTACGCAATAAAATTGTAGAATTAAAATTCCGTATTTTATTCCAATAATGATATCATATAAAATAATATCGTTTAATAGTGCCAAACATAAGACATTTATAACTATTTCTTATTTCATACATCTGAAAACGGACCTCCCTTAAAACATTTACTGTTCACTTATTACAATTTGCAATAAATACATAGCTAAATATCAGATGATTCAGAGAATTTACCGCAATTACCATAAACACCTTTTGGACAAGTCAGTTTTCACCCTGACGGGAACTCGAGTGACGGTTTAACGTATCCTAATTATGGAACAGGTAGACTGGTTGACTGTAGTTGACGCTGCTGATCGAACTATACCTAATCATGAAGAAATATATTGATGCAAATTAGATTTCAGTTAACAGTGCTTTTTATGTCACGCAAGGGAAAACACTCATCGCCATCAAAATATATATAACATAAAAACCGGCTTCGACTATCAAAAAAATACAAAAATTAAACAAAACCCGGCTTCGGCTATCAAAAAAATACAAAAATTAAACAAAACCCGGCTTCGGCCATCGAAAAAATTTTATAAAGCAAAAAGGCTACTTTAGCTACCAAAAAAATATAAAAACCGGCTTAGGCCAATAAAAAATTTTTTTTCAGGTACACTTCGCGGATAGAAGGTAATGAGGTCCTCAGGCACTGCCTGTGGGGGGAAGGTGGAGCGCGTAAGAGGGGATACTCTAAGAATTATACATTATCTTTTAGTATCACCCTTTACGTCGGGTTCATTACCTACACACATTTCACAAGCATTTTTGTATTAACAGTTAATAGACATTTAACATCTTGCATATAAAAAATTTTTTTCCGCATCCCTATCCTATTTTTTTAAAGAGTTACCGATGCCAACAAATACACTACAAAATACTACAAAGAAAAAACAAAATATAAAAATTAACTGATAAAATTAGGTCAGTTCAACCCTGTCTGGTTTTATTTATTCATTTCTTATCACCGCTGATATCCTTACTTCGTGGAATCTGTAATACATGTCTATTTACGTATTTTCTTTCTGTCTTACTCATACAATCTCCGTAAGCGATTTTAAAAATAATATCATTAATTGTGGGTTTATTAATTAAATTACAACATTGGCGCAATGTTATCAAATGTTCTATTTTTCAAGACGAATAAGTTGGTATCAAAATATCCGCATTTGAGTGGTCTTTTATTTTCCATAAGATGGAAGCATAGTCCTTTATTAACATACCTAACAAATTGATCCTCTTCTTCTTGGGTAAGGTAGGTGGAAGGTCCATAACCTGGTTTTTTTGAACTTGTTGCCCATTCTAAACTGAATAGTAGATCGTGCTACTCCATACTTTACAGCTGCTTTTTTTTAGACATCGTACCACTTTCAATAGCCAATTTAAGCCTCTCTTCTATACTTTCCATCATTAGGTATCTAATCTGTTTGAAAATAGTGTTAGGGGTAGAAGTTGTTGAGCGGTCTAAATGATACACTGATTTAGTCACCAACAAATGTATCCTTTAATGTGAATTAAGAATTGATAATTTCATCAAGAATTACTAAACTAACTATAACAACACATAACGTGAACTCTCCAACATCGAATATCGAATGTTTTAGAAAATGTCCGTCAGCTGTCAACGGTCGACCACAGACAAACACCGGAGAAGCAGCACTCACAAGAGATATTAGGTTAGTTTACACCGTGTGGAGCAATTAGGTCCGTGGACCAAATCGTGGACTTATTTAGCTTAGAACATAAGTGTTTATACTGACTGTTTTGCTGGATTAAAATAGTCCAGGTTTAAAGCCTGGGACCAAAATTGACATTTTTATATTAAAATGACATAACCTTAAATGGATACAAAAATAGTTGCAGTGGTAATAGAGTTTCTGAAAAAGAAAAAAAATATTCAAATACTTGAAAGTTTTAAATTAGAGTTATCGAAGTCTCCATATTTAAAAAGCAATTTAGCTTATTTGCTTTCAAGTAGCAGTAATTTTGTGGGATTGTTAAACAATCAAAGATAATAACATTTTTAGGATCCATTTGTTAGTTTTATTTGGTATTATTTTTTTAGTATTTATCACAGTCAGTTTTTTTAGGTTATTTTGACTCGATCTTACGTGACATCTGACGTATTTTTACTCTGTGCTTTTAGCAAACCGTCACTTTGGTCCACGAATACTAATGTGACGTGTTTACACCGTTAAAAATTGAATTTGAACTACCCTAGATGAGATGGATCAAATTCGAGTACCAAATTTTACTCCTTGGGTGTTTACACCAAAAGTAAAGTACACGTGACGTCATTTAGACCTCGGACTAAAAATTTGGTACGCCCGGTGTAAACGTACTTATTGTATAGAAACATTATTCAATACTATTAAACACGTTTTGAGCGTGCCAACGACTAAAATAATCAATTTTCAGCGACGGATAGTAGTTGGCATGGTTATGCCAACCACTGTTACAAGTGAAGTTTGTTGGTATATACCTAGTAGTTGGCATCCTGTTATTTCAAGGTTATATTAGTAAATAACATAATTTTACAAAAGAAAATAAAGAATAAACCATCAGAAGCGCCCTAAATAGTTTTTAAAAGTTATTGAATGTATCAATAATATATTAATAGTTATTTATGCAACAAGTGCATAAAGTGGTGCTTTTTTTCACGAGTGGAAAAATTGACCGCAGGCGAATGCGACAATTCCATGAGTGTAAAAAAGACACTTTATGCATATGTTGCATACACCATTTTTTCTACAATCAAGCAAAAACCAAAAAATGTGTTATTTAGGTTCCTCTAATTGGACTAAAAATGGCGTCGATTTGAATGTTTATGTTTGTTATGATGACAAAACGCTAAGCAAAATGTCAGATGAGTGCAATCTGCAGAGACATTAGCGGAAATATTTAAAATTAGCGTTAAAAAAACTACTTTATCTTACTCTAATATCACTTATTTAAACTGTTTAACAAATACATATCTTATGTACGAAAATCAATTAAAAAACATCACTTTTATTTACACTTACGCAAATACGTAACACAATCACTGTACAATCAATATTTTGGTCTGTCTCACAAAACGCGCCAATTTATTTGACATTAACAACACCTTAAACAGTTGTGCCAAATCACAGAATATGAAATTCAGTAGAACAAACCGCCAACTAATAAATGAAAAAACTTCCATGAACAAAAAATGTCTATTCTATTTATTTTGCCAACTACTGTGTTAGTGCTAACGACTGTCGTCTTTACCCTGTTAATAGTAACTTTTCGTCTTAGAATTGAATGACGAATCGCCCACAACAATATTATAGATCACCCTGTATAAAACAGCGATTACTTACCGGGAGTACACAAAAAGTATATCTACATGTTAAATATTATGAGATATAATCCCGACGGCTTCTTGGTAGTAGCATACATTCTAAATAACATAAGGGTTGTTTAGAATGCCAACTAGATAGCTAATATTACATTCTGTAAGCGATATTTGCGAAGGTAATCGTGGAAATCCCTCATTTACAACTGTATCGTGCTTAGAATGGTGTTTGTATTAATATTTTAAGTGTGTATAAGGTTCATTGTTCTCTATAATAAGTGGTGAGAATATTTATATAACACCCCCGGTATAAGGGCGTAGTAATTGTCTACGTGTATCGTGCGTGGTTTAACCTGTAATTCCATCTGTCGTAGAATAATCATAACATGTAACAAAACGGCAAGAATACACTTCCTGATTGTTGATTATTGTTGCGTGACTCATGACGTTTGGGACGTCACTTTCGACCAACGCTTTATATGCGGGTAAAATGCTTTAATTTCAATAGAAACTCGACTGTCGAATATAATGCGTCAGTTTTTTGTTACATTTATTAATATTTCGTCACGGTGAATACGAAGGGGGTTGAATATTTTCCAGAAATAATAAATTTTGTTCGTCGTAGGTATCCCAAAGTAATTTTGAATTTTAATGGAGTAAAGCCTGTATTACATTAAAACCCATTTCCGGGTGTATCAATCGCGGTCGAGAGGTCACAATTTATAGCAAATTATGATCGGTTGAATAATGGCTCTATAATTTATCATCTCAACGATTCTGAATTAATCGATACGATAACCGATGTTTTACTATCTCTTTAACGTAACGTAGACTAGATAGATAGAGAGAGTGAGAGAGCGCTAGTGGAAGTATCATTGAGATTGGAAAATCCAATCATTGCTTTGCTACAGATGCTTTTGCAACGTCCTTGTTGGAATATTCATATTTTCCTTTGGGTTGGTAATTCCCTAGAATATTTAAGAAAATCACATGATGAAATATAAAATTAATTCGAGTCAAATTAAACTATTTTATTATACAGGGCGATAAAGTCCAATATCTTGTAAATCGTTGAAGATATTTAAATGAAAGTTTGACCGATTGTAGTCAGCCTAAAGGCTCATATTTTAAAATTGGTCACAATTATACAGCGTGTCCCAGAACGCCGTGACAGATCAAAGGTACATTTTTTTTACTTCATATTTGGTTCTACTTGACTTCACTATTACAATGATATAAGGTTGTAACAGGTTATACAGTGTATTTAAAAATTTCTGACCATTTGTTCCTGAAATTCGTAATGAGTTCAACGCCCTGTATATTTTAAACTGCACAATTAAAATTAATCTTCAACAGTCATACGTCTGTGATTGTCGTCTAGTATCATAATTCATTAGATCTGCTTCCGTATTTAGGAAACCGTATACAGGGTAAGTCAAAACTCGAATACATCGGTTTCACATTTTTTTTAAACGGATCACCCTGTATTTTATTCCGGTAAATAAAAGTTACTTTACTATACTTTTAATTTGATTGAGTAGGTATTTCTTATACCCAGACTGAATAGTTTTTGTGATATTTCAAATGTATTGTTAAAAATTTTATTTCCAATAAAAAACTATAAAAAATAAGATAAAATTCATTCACAACAATTAACTTGTTAGGACAGTGTAGAAAAAGGTTTTAAAAGGTCGATAACAGTACCAAAGATTACAAAATATATATAAGATAGTTCACTTGAAGGCGGTCTGATTCTTCTTAGTGTTTTAAACGATCGCCGCACTCATAAATCATATTTACGGCTCCCTTTTGTTGTAAATAACGACACCGCTAGGTACCAGGGCATTAGAAGAGTATATTTTATTCCAAGCTATACAGGGGTAACTTGAGAAATATATATTCAAATAGGATGATTTATTAAAGGTTTTTTTTATATAATGTTTTTAAATGTTAATTATTTCGATATTTTTTAGATTCACAAGGTTAAAACAGTAAAAACATATTATGCAGCTGCAGGATATATTTATTAATAAATTAGATATGTGAATTTTCAAATTTCTATGAATACCCAGTACCTATAAGTACTAAATAACTAACTAATTTTTTATTATCAAATATCTTTGTTACAATAGTTTAAAAAAGTTGAATTCCGTATTTGATAATAACTAATTTAATACCCACCTCTCAACGTCTTTGGGACAACGATAATAATAATAATAATAATTTATTCTTAAAAAGTACATAGATAAAATTACATCACAATAAAAAGAGAATAAATTGATACTCAATAAGTGCCAAGCACTTGTTTTGAGAATTATTCGAATACAATAGATAAAATTGATAAAATGGATAAAAACAGATAAATAAATACAATAAAAATGAAAATGGGTGAAAATTCACAAATACAACATAATAATAACACTCAGGAAATTAAGAAAGTATTGATATCAGAAAATATTGGATATGAGGTTTCTTGGTACTTCTAACAGAAACTTTTTAACCAGTCTTTTGAATTTGGGAAGTACTTTAGTGGATTGAATTGTCTCAGGAAGAATATTAAATATTTTTGGGGAAAGGTAAAAAAACGATCGTTGGCTTAAAGCTTTTGTTACTGTCGGGATAATGTGTAATGTTCTATTTCTTGTGTGGTACGTGTGGCTTGTTAATGTATGGGTTTTATTAAAGTACTTTACACTCGAGCATAAGAAGTAAAGTTGTCTCACATCCAAAACATTACATTCCCGGTATAATAGATTTGAGTTGTATAATCTGCTTCTTGAATATATAAGTTTTAGGAATCGCCGTTGAAGGACTTCTACCTGGTTAATTCGTGAATCAGTAGCACTACCCCATGCCACTATTCCATATCTTAAATGGCTTTCAACTAATGAATTATATAATTGTTTGAGAGTTTGGGATGGTAAACATTTTTTTAAATACCTAAATGTATATAAAATACTTTGAAGTTTTTTAACGACATAGTGTATATGGTAGTCCCATCTCAAATGGGAATCAATATAAATACCAAGGTATTTAATCTTTTTCATAGAGTGTATAACGTGGTTTGATTCGGGCAGAATAATTGAATTATATTTCGGTAGTCCAATCACATTACAACTAAAAGGCAGATAATAAGTTTTGTCAAAGTTTAATGTTAATAGCTTAGAATCTAACCATCTTTTTATATTTGAAAAGTCCTTTTCGGCTAAAGTTTTCAGTTTGTCCCAATCAGCTCCTTCATAAAAAATGGCAGTATCATCAGCAAAACCTATGGCAACTCCCTTAGTTTGAACCGAGAAAAGGTCATTGATATATATATTGAATAGTATTGGACCCAATACAGTTCCCTGCGGGATCCCACATCTAATCCGGTCTCTACCACTTGTTCCATCAGCCACTTCTACAGTCTGATATCGATCTGATAGATAGCTTTTAAATAAGTGAAGACATATTCCTCTAATTCCAATATCTTCAAGTGATTGCAGAAGTAGCTCATGACTTATAGTGTCAAAGGCCTTAGTAAGGTCAAGAAATATGCATAAGCAGGGGGTTCCTCGCTCCAAAGCATTGTATATGCTATGTAATAAAGTAAGTATAGCATCTTCTGTTGATACATTATTTCTGAAGCCAAATTGTTTTATCGTCAATATATTGTATTTCTCCAAATAAGAAGTTAATCTCGTTTTAATTATTTTTTCAAAAATTTTGGATACATGAGTTGTTAATGATATAGGACGGTAATTATTCACTGAAGTTTTATCTCCCTTTTTATAGACTGGTGTGACTATCGTTTCTTTTCTTTTAAAAGGATAAAAGGATATTTCTGGTTTTCCCACCTTGCTGGAACAACCGATCACAGCACAACACACAGGCATTTTAAAACCACAATTATAATATTATTAATGTTACTTTTGGAAGACAGGAGTTAAAATAATGCGAACAAGAAATTTTACTTCCGGAACGTTTCCCGAAAAAGTAAATGAAATACTTCTACAAAGTTTCTAGAGATTGTAGGCACATTTCTGGCCCTTAATTGCTTCTCTATATTTTTATCATTGTTTACATTATAAGTACTTAAAATCAAGACTGCATTCAGAATTCGTGGGAAAGTGATAAACTACCATTTATTATGTATGCAACTAAGACTATTAACAAATATCACAAAATATTTATTTTATATTGAAGAGGAAAATATGAATATTATTTTTTCCTTATTGCAATAATTAATTAATAAATTTAAAATATCTATAAAACATAAACACGAACAACGAATTCTAAAATACCAGCGCTCGATAGGCGACAACCCGTATAATATGCAAAATTAAATGAAAGTAAGGATTTAGAGACATACTGTAGCATGGCGCCAACCGATAAGTCACCAGACAGTAACCAGCGGTATGAATCCTTTGATCGATAGAATTCGTACGAGTGAACAATCTTATATCTATTTTGTAATCTTTGACAGTACCACCACACGTGCGGAAGGGTCAGGTTTCTTATGTAGTTCTTCTAAATAGTTAAATTAGAACCATATCACCATAGTAATTAGGTTGGTAATAAGTAGGGTCTGAAATATCAACAAACATTTACGTTTTGCTAATTCGTTTGTTATATTTGTAACATTTATCATAACTTTGATGAATTTCCCCCTTGAAATCTTGATAGAGATGTTGTGGATTTTAGGTGAGAGTCCTACAAAAAATTGTCTGCTGGCAATGAGAATTGATAACGATTTATCCAGAACGCAGACAACCAAATAATATTGCTTTTGAAAGGTCATTAGAAAAATTCAATCGCACTGGTTCGGTGATGTATGAGAAGGCAGAAAGAACGAAAACTATCCTTACAGAAGAAACTACAATGAATGTTTTATTAGCAGTTACTGATAATCCTCATAGCATTCGTACAATCTCAAGAGAACAAGATATAAGTTACACCTCAGTGCAGAGAATTCTGTCAACAAATCATATGCATACTTATCATATTCAATTGTTTTCAGTTTCAACTTCAGCTTCAAGTAACGTTGTTTCTGACCAACAACAAACTTCGACTGCTTCAATCATAAATTTCAATAATTGCGTTTTTAATTGTAAAAATTTCTATAACTAGGTTTAACAGTTTTCATGTTACTTTAATAAATAATAAACGTTTATAATTACGTCTGCATTTATTTTAAAGGACCTGATAATTTTGCACTAGTGCAAAATTATCGCCTAATTGTATGCTCATTGGCTAAAACAACAATCAAAACATAGTCGGAACATTGTTGAAATGTCAAATTTGACAGATGAAAAAAATTTTCGGGGGTAATAACCATGAGTGCTTAAAAATTACCGATAATTTCCATGAAAGCTTGTTGTTAATGGTTATTAACAAGCTTGAATGGAAATTATCAAAGGTAATACCACGAGTGCTTCAAATTTTATCGATAATTTTTTCTTTTCCACGAAAACTTGTTTATTTGGAAATATGAAAACAAACCGATTGATAAAATCACGAGTCCGTTAGGACGAGTGATTTTATCTAAATTCGGTTTGTTTGAATGTTTTTGTCTCAAATAAACAAGTTTGAGTGATGAAAATAAAAAATTATGTGATAAAATTTGAAGAACGAGTTGTATTTGGGAAGATTATTTTTTTCAAAATTTTGACGTTTCAATGTAAACAAGGTATTATCGATGAGGAAGCAGTTTTATCAGTATAATACCGAATGATTGGCTAGAATAATGTATTGCTATTGGTTAAAACCACCAAAATGTCAGATTTTGACAAGTGAAACAAATAATCGGATAATTTTTAAGCACAAGCGATAATTAGGGAGAATATTTCTCGAATAAAAATACAAATTACTGTATATCTCCACTATATTCAGATAGATAATGTAACGTCTCTAACTTAAAAATCTCAATAAAAACAAATTATTTATTTATTGAAACAGTAACGTAATACATTTTTGTCAATTTCCCTTTCTATTATATCTCCGAATCGATTCATGACCTCTAAGAAACTCTTGACGTTTCACGTTTATTATTTTAACGATGTCTGACAATGGTTGTCATGGCAACGTGGAATTATCGCTGGATTGTCATGGAAATAATTTAGCATTCGTTGCATTGATACAACATATATGAGTGAAATATTCATTTTTCACTACTAGCCTCTAAACCTAACTTTATTGACTTTTGTTGAGGTAGTAAAGTTGTTCATTATTAACCAAGGTAGAAAAATACAGAGCCTACTTGATTATAACTAAATCTGAATCCATTTAATAGAATGTGAGGTTAACTTGTGCACAGCTGTCATGTCATGTGAAACGGGAGTCGACAAACTAATATTTAAAAAAATAAAATGCCAGTAGTGAAATAGTGAAAAAAATGCCTCGAAGCTTCGCTTCTCGGTCTTTAATGGACCTCGACAATAATACCTCACTTTTCTACCTTGGCGCATAATTACTATTATTATTCCACATCGTATCCTCATCATATCGTCACCCACAGTCAGATTAGGTGGTTTATAAATGTATAATCGGTCACTATGTGATAGGACTTTGTTTCTTTTGAAAAACGGTAAATGGATGGAGCTATTAAGATTTCATGGAAAATCATTTACCAATTCTGCTTAAAGGCATTCCCCTCCGTACACGTCAACAAATGTGGTATCTACATGAAGGAACTCCTGCTCACCATAAAGGTCGAAACTCACTTATCAGTACCTCGTAGGAACAGCGACCATATAGATAACACATATACGGATAGATAGGACACTCCAATGTTAAGGCCTGAATCTAAATTTCAGCGCCATCTCTTCGTTTGGAAGAAACTATTGTGAAAAAGTGGCGGCATATTTGAATGTACAGTCCATTATCTGCTATTTAATATTCCACTTATGTTAACAAAATTTAAAATACAAATGAATTGTGAAGATATTTATTGGTGTAATTTCATTTAAATACAGGTGTATAATAGTACTACATAAATATTAATGTATACATTTCGAGTTATTATAAATTAAAACTAGTATAATATATAATGTTGATAAATATAAATATACATACATATATTTTTCTTTGTGATAGAATAGAAATGTAAAAAATCATAGTTTATGTTATTATGGATTTAGATATATTTATCCCAAGAGCTTCTAAAAGATTTAATTTAAACTTTTAGAAGGTCTTGAAATAAATAAAAACAAATATGTACCTATTCAGGTAATCTTCTTAACGACCAAATAGATATTAACTCCCTTATTAAACCTATTTACCTAGAAGTTCAGGAATGATTGTTGTGAATGAATTTCCAGGTACTCTTTTTCAATAATTTTGTCAATATTCGTAGAATTCCGTATTTAGGCACTTTTTGCACTTTATTTCCATGTAAATTTATGGATACATTATAAGAGTTTTAAAAGTACTTACCACTAAAATGTGGGGTAAATAGAAAACAAAATACAATACAATTAATATAAAAAATCACTCTGGGACGAAAGGATATGTTTATCTTATAAAAGTCAATCATAAAAACCACAAAATAAATGACTTAGTTAGTGGTTTGTCATAAAAACCAGAAATAAAGAAGGTTATGAATGCAGGTATGCAACCGAAATTTATAACATTTGTATAACAAATTGCATAGCTACAAGATCCTGTTAATCGCGCCATCTCTTCGTTTGGAAGAAACTGAAAACGTGGTTTGACCTTGGCCATATAAGTGTCTACCCTGTGAACAGCGACTGATCATCACCAGCAGATTTTATTTCTTATGAGTATTTAAATCAGCACAGCACCGACAAGGCACGTCAACGCCTCAACCACAACACATTTCTCGGAGATAATATTTTGCGGACGGCGTGCTTGTGGTGTGCTGTTCCTTTGCCGACGTCGTACACTCACTTATCAGCACATTTTGGTTAAGTACAATACAATATCTCTGACAATATAAAGTGAAGCCTAGAGTCGGGTATCGCGGCGGTGCTGATCCCGTGTCGATGCGTTAAGTGAACCCATACCCAACCGTCAAGTTGACCATTCGACGGTGCTGTGACGATGCTTGTCAGGTGCCGAGCTGTTAAGTGAGTTTCGGCCTGAATGCGGTCATTCAGGGTCAATTGAATGATATGTTTTCTGAAAGGTAAATAGGACGAGCAGGACCAATTCTTTGGGCATCAAGATCACCAGTGTTGAATAAAGCAGATTTTTTCTTCTGGGGTGTACAAAGTACCTGTTACTACACTAGACGATATGGAAGCTAGAATAAGGCAGGCGTTTCAAAATGTTAATGTGCAAATGCTTAGAAATGTAAGTCGATCTTTTGAAGACCGTCTCCAAGCCTATATCAATGTTGAGGTTGGTCACTTTGAGCATCTTTTATAACTTTGTTGTTGATTTTTTTTTAAATAAATTCTACTATAGTTGTTAATAAATGTGAATAAATTTAATATTGTTGGATTTCTCTAATCATAATACAGAAATTGAATTTACTGTTTTGACCCTTACTTTGTGGAATCTACTCATATTAATGTTATAAATGAAACTAAGTGTTTCTAATTAATTCCACTATTTAATGAAAAAATTATGAAAGGATATTGATAATTATTTCGATATTGACATATGATCGTCAGAATAACAGAAGTTACATTTTATGTGATACCTACTTGATGTTTAATATTTTGGCTAGACCAAATAGTAAGTGACCTATCTTGTGATTGACTTAATATATATGAATAGAAAAAAGAAGAAGATTTGATTTTACAAATATTAAAGCTTAGGTATTATTAGCCCTATGGGGATATCCTGGATATCTTTTTCCCATTTAAGATCAGTTTAACTGTGCAATGATATAGGAAACGAAGGAAAACTATATCTGCTGATAGTTACAATTGTTACTTAAGAAGACAATTTAATAGTGGAGAGCTCCCCATTTATCTGTTCATTGACAACTTCATATTGTGGGTCTCTTAAGTGTCTTCTTATTTCTAGTTCTTCAAGGAAATGTAGTTCTTGTTTCTTATCAGAAATATGCAGTACTTCTAGTTCTGTGTTAGTATGGTGTCAAGTAGATGTTTTGCGTAATGTGATTTATCTGGCTGTTTTATTCTGTATGCTCGTGAGTGTTCATTGTATCTAATTTCAAAATTTCGAATTGTTTGACCAATATAGACAGCATTACATTCTGGACATTTAAGTTTATATATTCCAGACTTTTTTAATAGGGGTATTTTTGTTTTTACGTTAAAAAATTTTTTACTCACATTGTTTTCTGTTTTAAAAGAAATTGCTGTATTTGTTGAACAAGATATTATCTTTGAAATATTATTAGAAATATTACCAGCATATGTGACGGTTTTGTAATTTTGAATTTCCCTAGTTTTTTCAGGAAATATTAATTGTAAAGCCACTTTTTCTTCTTTTTTATTAATTAATTTATTTATTATATGTAATGGATAACCGTTGGTTGTGGCTAATTGTTTAATTATATTAATTTCTCTATCAAAATTATATTTGTTCATAGGAACTGAAAATGCTCTATGTATCATTGAATTATATGCTGCTAATTTATGTGACATGGGATGATTAGAATTATATGGTATAGTCACATCAGTATGTGTTGGTTTTCTGTAAATTGAAAAATCAAGTATATTATTGACTCTTTGAATTTTAATATCAAGAAAATTGATTGAGTTATTTTCTTCAACTTCTAATGTAAATTTAATTTTTGGATGTAAATTATTAATATGATTGAACAATATATCTAATTGTCGTTCACTACCTACAAAACAAGCTAATATCATCTACATACCTATACCAAAATAATATATTTTTTGAAATGTTACATTCAAAGATTTTTCTTTATAAACTGTCCATAGAAATGTTTGCTAAAATTGGTGATATAGGGCTTCCCATTGGTAAACCTTCCATTTTGAATATATACCTTATTATCAAAAGTAAAATAATTCTGATTAATACATACATTAAACAAATTAAGTATATCTGATATTATTCCTGGATTGATATTTTTATCCTCTAGTAATTTTTTAACAAGTGTTATGCACTCTTTTGGAGGAATTTTAGAGAACATGTTGGTGACATCAAATGAAATAAGTTTAGAGTTATCTTGTAATTTGTAGGTTTTTAATTTTTTGTTTAGTTCTATTGAATTTTCAATTGAGTATTTAGATATTCCTCCATAGCTATTAAGTATATTGTTTAGTTTTTTAGCTAACTTATTATTAGGAGTATTAACGTAAGAAACTAAAGGTCTAATTGGTTTCGATACTTTATGTAATTTAACAGTTCCATATAATTGTGGAGACTGAAGATTTTTATTAATCATGTATTTTTTCTCATAATCATTGAAAACATAATTTGAACAATCTTTCTAACATTATTAGAAAACTTTTTTGTTGGGTCAGCCCTTAGAATTTTTACATCACAAGATTCTATAAAATTATTAACTTTAGATTTATATTTTTTGGATTTTAAAATGACAGTGGCATTTCCTTTGTCAGATTTTGTTATTGTGAGGTTATAATCTTCTACTTTTTGTTTAATTGAATTTAATGCTGAAATATCATTTTTTGTTTGACGTTTAACCTTTGAAGGTTTCATATTTTTAATCAAATTAGCAATTTGCAACTTTTCATAATTATCAATATCCTTTCATAATTTTCATAATTTTTTCATTAAATAGTGGAATTAATTAGAAACAGTTAGTTTCATTTATAACATTATTATAATACAGAAATATCACAAAAACCATTCAGTTTGTCTCTAGGGAATACTTGAACAAATTTGAAGTATAGTGAAGTGACTTTCATTCACCGATATAAAATACAGGGTGATCCATTTAAAAAAATTGTTAAACTAATGTATTCGAATTTGGACTTGCCATGTTTACAGTTTCTTAGCCATAGAAGCAGGTCGATTGAATTGTGGTACCTGACGACGTATGGATATGAAATATTAATTTGAAATTGTGCAGTTTAAAATGGTACCTCGACATAAACGCTCGTGCCAAAAGCGCCCCGACGTAAGCACTACCGACAACTGCGCTTCCCGACAAAAGCACTCCAGATCATAAAATTTTTGTATTTTTGAGTTATGGTCAAGAATATAATTAGTATAACAAATGCCTATAAACTAATAAATATATCGTATAATAATAAATGTTATAGTCAAAAATAAATTGTTATTTATTACAAATACAAATAATAAAATAATACATAAATAACATTAAAAGAAACAACTATAAATGTAAAGGATAAAAATATTCTCCAATTAGTTACAATTCAAAATTATAAGATAATCCTTGTAAATAATTAATATGGTCCATTATATTATAATTTTGCACTAGAGTTTTTATTCTCTTATTAACTAGCACATGTTTACTTTTAGAAGCTTCTGGTTCCGAAATCAATGTCTTTCATGTCGAGTAATTTTCGAAAAACACGAACATATTATGATGCTTCCCGTTTATCTTGCATCAAAATATGAAATACGATTGTCTACCAGTACATGAACAGTGAACACTTGGTAAAATATTATTGGGGAAACTTTAAATGTTCCATCAATAAACCAATGACACACTGCAACTTGATTTATAATTTGCCTCGGTTTTTCGACGGTATTTTCTGCTGATTTTCGAATAGAACTTACATAGAACTTCATTTTTTGCCGGATTTGGTGCATGGCAATGATCAGTTACAAAATGAAGATTAATAAAAAGTAGACATAAAGGATTTTCAAATTTATTTATTTATTTCATCAAAATAACCAGAAGGCGAACGCCCAGATTCAGGCTATGTTTATAATCATACAGGGTGTCAATTTCAAAACTTACAATCAACCCCCTATGTCCCAACCCCATATCATTCCACAATTAGTTGTTATTTTTGTTGCCAAATACATTTTTCTGCTTTATTGTTCCACCCTGTATAATTATGACTTGGGCCGTTGGAAAGCATTTTCTACGAGCTTTCTAACGATATATCACAAGTAGGGGGTTGCCATTTAAATTTTTGTAGGTGGGGCAAAGGGGATTGATGGGGGTGCGTTCTCTCTCATGTCATTTTAGTTGAAATCTATTTTCGTTCACGAAGTAAGTTTTAAAATTGACACCCTGTATATAAATATATATAAAAAAGTTTTTAATTGTTTATTATCTGGAGCGCAGTTGTCGGGTAGCGCAATTGTCGGTTGCGCTTATGTCGAGGCGCTTATGTCGGGGCGCTTTTGACAGGACACCGTTTAAAGTATACAGTGCGTTGAACTCATTACGACTTTCAGTAACGAGTGGTCAGAACTTTTTAAATACACTGTATAACCTACTACAACAACCTTATATCATTGCAATAGAGAAGTCAAGCAGAATTCAAATTTGAAGTAAAATACAGGGTGTTCCATGTAAAAAAATGTACCTTTGATCTATCACGTCGTTCTGGAACACGCTGTACATTTGCGACTAATTTTAAAATATGAGCCTTTAGGCTGGCTACAATGGGTCAAAATTTCATTCAAAGATATTTAACGATTTACAAGATATTGGACTTTATCGCACTAATGAATCACCCTTTACTATAGTGTGTCCGGCAATGGCTATCATCCGGTATTTTTTCAATATTTTTACGTTATAAGGAGGTGAAATTATCAACCCTTACTTTATTTAATATCAAATCTTTTTTCAAGATTAAGTTTTGTGAAATAAAAATTCGGAGCTACTGACAGACACACGAGTTATCCTATAAGGATTTTTTTCATCCAGACCTTAAAAAAAGGAATTTTTTAATTAAATAAAGACTTAAACGTAAATTCCTTTGTTGGGTTTTTCTTGTGTACACGTAAAATTCGCAAGAACGACGAAAACCAAGCAATTTCCTAAGAATCTCATTAAAATTTTATGGGAAAATATCTTTTTAGAAAACGAAAAACGAAAAAACAATTCTTTTCTACAATTTACTCGGAATAATTTTAATGATAGCCTACAACTTTGTAATATTCCCAACCAGATTGATTTTTAAGAAAACACTTATTCTACTATTCCATAGGCGTACCTAATATTTATTTTTTAACGTTGGAATTTCCGAAATTAATTAAACCATAGATGGCGTTGTTGTAAAAATCGATCAGTCTGGTTTCAGTCCGACGTTCATACATGCATGAAATAGGAAACTGCATTGTTGAAGGGTCGGAGTGTCACTGTTATTCAACCAGATGAGAGTTTGAACATGTGGGATCAACAGAAATAATTTATCCCAACATAGCTAGCGGGTATTAAACGGAGATTTGTATTTACCCTATCATTTAGATATTTAAACTATGATTTAACATAAATTTCGACCCTCAATTACGAGAGTGAAATGATTAATTTTACAATCAAATTATCAAAATATTTTTCACTTTGTAATGTAATTTGAATTTTATGTAAATAGGTAGAACGAGATTTTCATTATCTCGGAAGTGCATACCACACCGAATCGCTGAAACTCAAAACGAATCGCGAAATAATGAAGTTGAATTTGCAATTCATACAACAACTTCCATTACATCAAACGGAACACCTGTAAAAATAAAATAGGATAGAATGAAAACTCCCGAAAGAAAATTGAATAACGTACCTCAACTTTTCTTATATTAAGGATATAACATTTGGAATTTACTTATATTTATTCGAAAAAACTTTTTGGCACACACTGTATTCTTTCTAATCTTGTTGTCCAACAATTTCATTAATATAGAACACTTTCTCATTACTTTAAATAATAAATTGTTATATTCACACAGTGTCCTTTTCCTTTGTGACGAACTATTTAACTGGGACATTTTCAAGAGCAATATCAGCCATTTTACTTCCCCTATTCTGTAAACGTATCACGTCCGGGATATCGTTTGTTGTATTGTATCCATCGAATCCATACAAATTCGCGGAATGTTTTATTAAAAGTATTAAAAATAATCGACCTACTTTCTGGAGACTTGAAAGGGATTGCATAGAAAGGAGTAATTATTATCAAGGTAGATTTATGTAATGACATTTATCAATTAGTCTAGGCTGGACTAGACTCCCTAACTTTCCCGTTTTTTATTGTCTAATTTTTCATGTGACAACCTGTGACAAGGACGGGGGGGAGGGGTTCAAAAGTCCTAAAATTCGTGTGACGTACTTTATGGATGGCCCCTAATTGTCAATTTTTAACAGTTTTTAACAATAATTGACAATTTTTCAGAATTATAGACCATTTTTCAAAATTTTAGACCATTTTTGACCATATTTCAAAATTTTTGACAATTTTTGATAATTATCAACTATTTTTCAAAATTTTGACAATTTTTAACAATAATTGTCCATTTTTGACAGTTTTTGACAATTATTGGCCATTTTTGACAATTTTTCAAAATTATTGACCATTTTTGATAGTTTTTGACACTTATCGACCATTTTTCAAAATTTTGACAATTATCAACTATTTTTCGAAATTTTGACAATTTTTAACGATAATTGTCCATTTTTGACAGTTTTTGACAATTATTGGCCATTTTTGACAATTTTTCAAAATTATTGACCATTTTTGATAGTTTTTGACACTTATCGACCATTTTTCAAAATGTTGACACTTATCGACCATTTTTCAAAATGTTGACACTTATCGACCATTTTTCAAAATTTTGACAATTATTGACCAATTTTGACAGTTTTTAACAATAATTGTCAATTTTTAACCATTTTTGATAGTTTTTGACCATTTTTGACAATTTTTTACCATTTTTGATAGTATTTGACCATTTTTGACAATTTTTCAATATTTTAGACCATTTTTCAAAATTATTGATCATTTTTGATAATTATTGATAATTGTTGACAATTATGGACTATTTTTGACAATAATTGTCCATTTTTGACAATAATTGTCCATTTTTGACAGTTTTTGACCATTTTTGATAGTTTTTGACAATTATTGGTCATTTCTGACAATTTTTCAAAATTATTGGCCACTTTTGATAGTTTTTGACAATTATCGACCATTTTTCAAAATTTTAACAATTTTTGACAATTATTGACCAATTTTGACAATTGTTGACCATTTTTGATAATTATTGACCATTTTTGAAAATTTTTGACCATTTTTCAATATTTTTTTTAATTTTGACAATTGACCATTTTTCAAAATTTTTGACAATTATCAACTATTTTTCAAAATTTTGACAATTTTTAACAATAATTGTCCATTTTTGACAGTTTTTGGCAATTTTTGATAGTTTTTGACAATTATTAGCCATTTTTGACAATTTTTGACTATTTTTCAAAATAATCGACCATTTGACCGTTTTTGACAATTATTATTCACCATTTTTGACCATATTTCAAAATTTTTGACAATTTTTCAAAAACTTTTTTGACAATTACCAACTATTTTTCGAAATTTTGACAATTTTTAACGATAATTGTCCATTTTTGACAGTTTTTGACACTTATTGGCCATTTTTGACAATTTTTCAAAATTATTGACCATTTTCGATAGTTTTTGACAATTATCGACCATTTTTCAAAATTTTGACAATTATTGACCGATTTTGACAATAATTGTCCATTTTTGATAGTTTTTAATAATAATTGTCAATTTTTAAACCATTTTTGATAGTTTTTGACCATTTTTGAGAATTTTTAACCATTTTTGATAGTATTTGACCATTTTTGACAATTTTTCAATATTTTAGACCATTTTTCAAAATTATTGACCATTTTTGATAATTATTGACAATTGTTGACAATTATGGACCATTTTTGACAATTATTGACGATTTTTGACCATTTTTCAAAATTTTGACAATTATCAACTATTTTTCCAAATTTTGACAATTTTTAACAATAATTGTCCATTTTTGACAGTTTTTGATAGTTTTTGACAATTATTGGCCATTTTTGTCAATTTTTCAAAATTATTGGCCATTTTTGATAGTTTTTGACAATTATCGACCATTTTTCAAAATTTTAACAATTTTTGACAATTATTGACCAATTTTGACGATAATTGTCCATTTTTGACAGTTGTTGACCATTTTTAAATATTTTTTTTAAATTCTGACAATTGACCATTTTTGAAAATGTTTGACCATTTTTCAAGTTTTTTTAAAGTTTTTGACAATTATCGACCATTTTTGACAATTATTGACCATTTTTGACAATTTTTGACCATTTTTCAAAATTTTAATAATAATTGACAATTTTTTACATTTTTTGACAATTTTTGACAATTATTGACCATATTTCAAAATTTTTGACAATTTTTCAAAATTATTTGACCATTTTTGATAGTTTTTGACAATTATCGACCATTTTTCAAAATTTTAACAATTATTGACCAATTTTGACGATAATTGTCCATTTTTGACAGTTGTTGACCATTTTTCAATATTTTTTTTTAAAATTTTGACAATTGACCATTTTTGAAAATGTTTGACCATTTTTAAGTTTTTTTAAAGTTTTTGACAATTATCGACCATTTTTGACAATTTTTGAAAATTTTTGACCATTTTTCAAAATTTTAATAATAATTGACAATTTTTGACATTTTTTCAAAATTATTGACAATTTTCATATAATTTTATTTGATTTTTAATCTGATAAATTGTTAAATATTCACCAATTGAGTTAATTCAGAAGGCGTGGTTTGATTAAATAAGCGAGCGAAAAAGATTCCTTTTTTGCGCTAGAGCATAAGTGATGGTAAAATGCACGAAGTGTGCAAAACTTTTTTTCTGTACACTTAGGATATGATCAGAAGAACGACAAAATCATCACAAATGTTTTGGCGAAAGAAGGCCCTGAGAATATCGTACCTTCATTTGACAGAAGAGGAAAACACACAAAAACACCACGAATAGAGAGGGAATTAATACAAAAACTTGTTGAATCTTTAATCCCTTCTGTGAGAACATGCTCCTCTCAAAAGATATCTTCCGAGTGTTCATATGAACTATACAGAAAGTGCGTATCTAAAGATATGCACAAAAATTGTCAATAATTGTTAAAATTTGGAAAAATATGGTCTAAAATGGTCAAACTTTTTGAAAATCTGTCAAAAATGGTCAAAAATGGTCAAAAATTGTCAGAACCTGTCAAAAATGGCCAATAATTGTTAAAATTTGGAAAAATGGTCTAAAATGGTCAAAATTTTTGAAAACGGTCAAAAATGATCAATAATTGTCAAAATTGGTCAATAATTGTTAAACTTTGAAAATATAGTTAAAAATTTTGAAAAAAATGGTAATAATTGTCAAAAATTCACGAAAATTGGTCATTCTATTGCGCATAAGAAGCAAGCTTCTGTCGGCGGTCCGACGACTTTTTTTGTAAATTAAAAGTAACCGAGGGTGGTTTTAAAGAACCTGCCAGCATTTCAAAACCAAGAGGAATTGCAGAAGAAAGGAAGCAAGCGATTTTACAAAATTTGGTTACATTAATACCTGAAAATCGAAAACAATTTTGGCAGAATCTTCCCGTCAATGATGCTGCTGCTGCCGATTTAAGATCGGAGTTTGATGATATTTAATACATAGATTTTGTGTTTTTTGAATAATTGATTTTATGTCGTAAGTATTTGTTTTCTAACAAAATGTATAATTTAGTTTAATGGTGTGATAAGAGAGTGCTTGACTAATAAAGTAAAAAAAAGAAATGCTTTTTTTTGTCACCGTGCTTTCCGCTTGAGAAATACTACACTTAAAAGCAGTTACCGCCAACTAATTGGATTTACTGCTTTTTTATGCAGTTCATTCTTACCGATTGTAATAATATGCCTTGCTTAAAAGCAGTAACCGCCATTTCAATTAAAATTTATAGAAATATAGCATAAAAATATGAACGTTTTCAATGATAAGCGAAAGAACAACAACCCAGTTGAACAATTCCAGAATCCATAAATATTTTAATGGTGGCACAGCTTTATTTACCAAAATCTGCATTATCTCGAAACTAACATTTGTGGAGATACTGCCTTTTTTCTTAGGAGGGCAGTATCAGTAATACAACAACTAGGTCTAGACTGGTGAAAAACTGCAAAGAATCCCTTAACAGGCTGGCAAGAGACAACAAAGTGTCTCCAATATAGGTGCCGGCACATGAGGGGATTCCAGGTAATGAAATGGGGGACCAGTTAGTTAGAGCTAAAGAAGGCTCTAAATGAGACTTCATAGGTCCGGAACCGTTTTGTGGAATCAAAAGATTGCATAAGAGGGAAAATCGGGAACTGGCTAGATAGGGAACACCAATTTAAATGGAGGTTGACACAAGGGCACCTTCATACAAAAAGTTTACTGAATAAGGTTGACAAAGATCTCTCAACCATGCTATTGAAATTGGCTAAGAGACGTTTGAAGACAATGACTGGACACTGCAGCCTGTGGAAACATCTGCACAAAATCGGCAAAGTTAGTGAACCTATGTGCAGAAAATGTGAACTTGATGATGAAACACCAACTTACTCACATACTCTGCTTCTGCGAGAACTTACAAGTACTTAGACGGAAGCACTTTGGAGAGAAATTAATACAACCTTTACACTTACTGAAAATCCCCCGAGTCAAACTAGTGGCCTTTATAGAAGCTTTTGGAATGGAAGTAGATAACATGGGAAATGGTACAAAGATTCAGTTCAAGTTGTGCTATTGAGCACAACCCAAACGAATGAATGAATGAAATATTGTCTAATTTTTCATTTGATACCACCCGGTGTTACGTTTTTCTCACATAATTTGTAATAAAAATGTTTAGACGTTTTTATCCGACGCTAATTTTACACATGAGTAAATAAACACAAAAGTAAAAAGATAAAAATATCGCTAAAAGCCCATGACCCATCGGCAAAATGATATATATAACAAAATGCGGGAAATTCCGGTCGTTGTGTAAAAAAAAATGCGGAGCAGCTGGAAGTAGAAGATATTTGCGGCTTATCTACTCTTCCTTCGAGAAGTTTAACCTTAGAAAAACAAGTTAACTATCGAGAGTTAGGGTTTTTGCTTTTATCCCTTGGAAAATCCGTGTTTAGAATAAACACTACCAATGGATGGTTGGAAGAGACTGTTTTATAAGATATATTTTCAATTTATACTGTGAAAATGTTTAATAAAAACATTAATTAAAAAAAAAACACATTACATTAATTTTGCTCCGATGCTCGATTAAATTATCACTCAATGTACGACGACGTAATATATTAATGCTTAGTGGACATTGATTTCAATCAGCAACGTTTGATATAAAAATATTGATATTACTGACCATTTACATGAATTCATGTCTTAGTACATTGATTCTATTGATTCTAACGTATGTCCTAAAAGTTTTTGGCACAAAATTCATTTGCTTTAATTTTAACAAAAACAAAATAATATCAAGTTTTCGCTTTAAGATGTCGTATAAATTAGAAATAAGAACAAGTATCTACAAGTTGGTTGAGCGGGTACCCAAAGCTGAAATCTGTCGAATATTCCAGAATGAAAACATTTCACGCAGAACCATTTATAGAACAATAACAGAGTGCGATCAGGGAATACCATCTCTGAATCTTCCAAATAAAGGAAGACCACGTGCATTTACTGCACAGAGGTCAGAGAGATTGGTGAGAAAAGCAAAAAAACCTGGTTGGAATGTCAACGAGGTGACTGGCTCGTTAATACAGATCTTCTAAGAGTACGATATCGTTGGAATTGAGAAGGAATGGTCTAAAATATCGAAGAGACGTAAGTGTCCCAAATAGCCTCAAGCGTATACCAAGATGCAATAATTATTTTAGATGACGAAAAGTATTTCACTTTGAGTAATTCCGAAATGAAGGGAAACGATGGATTTTATATGGACGGCGTAGAGGATTGCCCTGACAATTTTAGATACAAACATAAAGCGAAATTTGCAGATAAAATAGTCAGAGCAATATTATATTGATAACTGCCTATCCAAATTACTTCAGTTTGTCCACGAACATCATGATAATTAAGATATCATCTTTTGGCCAGACCTAGCACCTTGCCATTACTCAAGAGATACCCAAAACTGGCTTCGACAACACCACATACCTTTTCTTCCCAAAAACTATAATCCTCCAAACTTACCGCAGGCTTTACTGTCTAGGAATGTATATCGTGGAGTCTGGGAATCCCAAGACGAAGAACAATTAAGCCGGCGAATTTACGCCCAGGACCTCATGAGAGACATTACAAGAAATTTGCGTCTGGTAGAACAGAATGGGCCACTCCACATAATTCGATAGTATAGTTTAGTAAGTATTGAGTTGTAATTTATGATAACTAGTTAGTGTTTAAACATATTTCTTCATAAAAAAAATCCTTTTGGGACATACGTTATGCCTAGTAAACATCAACTAATTAAGAAATTTTGAATCAATTGATAATTGAAAAACATTTTCCAATCATCTAATATATAGGCCGCTATAGGCTATCAGCGCTACAGGCCTATCTGGCCCTCGGCTTCGAGATCTTTCACTCTCTCTTTCCATCTTTCTCTGTTCCTCGCCTCGTTTTCCCAGTCCCTTACTCCCACTGTTCTCACTTCCTCCAACCATTTTTCCCTTGGTCTTCCTCTTCTCTTTTTACCACCTTCTCCACCTTTTAGCACTCGTTTTACCCATCTATCTTCTGTCATTCTACCTATATGTTCTAACCATCTCGCTCTCTATGCTTTAATTATATGGGTTATACTTGGGTGCTTATACAATTCTGATAGTTCTCAGTTTGTTCTTTTTCTGTACATTCCATCTTCTTTAATTCCACCATAAATCTTTCTGAGCATTTTACGTTCCCATATTTATAGTTTATTCTGCTCTTTTTTGTTCATTGTCTCAAGTTTCACTGACTGACGGTCTTATTATTGTTTGGTACATTCTTATTTTAGCTGTTCGTGATATGTCTTTTGAGTTTAACATCTTTGATACCCTTCCTGCTGCTTTACTGCCTTTTGTTAACCTTTTTTATATTTCTCTTTCTTCGTCTCCTTTATTTGTGATAGTGACTCCCAAATATTCGATTTGTTCCACTTTTTCTATTCTGTAGCTATTATTTCCATTACAATTTATAATAATATCGATTACTTCATTGTCCTTCATTACCATGTATTTTGTTTTTTTCTCGTTGATCACTAGACCGTGTTCTCTTGCCTTCTCTTCCAGTAGCTTAAATACGCATTAATATGCATTAATTAATAATCTGTGAGCATTATCATAATGCCGAAGAGCATTAATAGTAGGCCTGAAATGAGGGATGGAAAAAATTGAAGAGGAGTAACCGTAAACTTCTCTCTTTACTTACAATCTAAATAGTTACATAACACATGAAATTTAGGAAATTAAGTGGAAGGCTTCATTTTATATTGTTCTAACTATATATTCATTCTTGATTTAAAGCATCAGCTACGTTATCTGGTTGGACCGGTTTCAGTTTCCCAGAAAGCCGAATATATAGAATTAAAATTCGGTTCAGTATCCTAATATCCTAATAGTTGTATCCATTGAATAGGAATTTTCATAGGCTGGAAATAGAATGAAGAAAGAACTTCAAGTAGAAATTACTAAAACTAAAATAAAATTAGATTATAGTTTAGGATTTAAAGTAAAATTTTGATTTTGAGAAGTTTTGTTCTTGTTAAGGCAAAGATTTTCATCATGCATTTTTTGTCCCTTTATGTCCATGTACAGTTAATTCGATGTTTAAATATTGAGTATTGATATACAAAGTTTTGAGATTTTCTTTCCAAATTTTAGTATTTTTCGAGAGATTGGGGCTTCACACGAGACGAGAGTGGGCGAGAGTAACAAAAATCTCGTCTCGATCTCGTCAATTCCGAAGAAATTGAGTCTCGTTCTCGTCTCGTTACCGGTTATCTCGTCTCGTTCAAGTCTCGGTCTCGTCTCGTTACCGGTTCTGCGGAATTTTACGACCCTATTGTATTTGAGGCGATACAGGACGTGTCTCGCTTTTTCGAGACGAGAATGAGACGAGACGAGAAAAATCTCGCTCTCGTGTGAAGCCCTACGAGAGATACTTATTTTCTTTGTTAGTTTCTGTAGTGACTAGTTATAAGTTGTTTAGTATTAGTAGTGAGTAAGAAATATAGTTCTGTCAATCTGTCAGTCAATATAAGTGTATGTAGATATCCGTGTGAATTCTTCTGTAAAATATAAACCAGTTTACGCCCATCAATATCATATATACTACCTCGGTCACAATAGTTTCTGAATTATTTGTTGAATTTGTGAAAGCCTGTTTAATTGCAACTGCCGAATTTCGTATAATTTTCCTCTTTTCGATGTCCGGTAAAACTCCTGCAATACTTGCAATGAACTTGCAAGGAAAATTGGAAATTTTCAATTCTTTACCATTGTACCTACCTAAATATAAATGGTATAGGTACTACCTACATATTATTGTAACGATACCTTTTTGACAATGAATTTGAGTACCTATATTAGCTTTTTCGATAAAGAATAATAATAATTTCCTAACTTACTTGTCTATACAAAACTCCTATAGAAAAACCACTTGATCGATTATAAATTAACACTCCACTTTTTTTATTCGAACAAACTTTCGGGATGGGCGGAATATATTATAGAATTATCTATAATGCATACTATATTATGAGGACTACAATAGCCGATGTCTCAATTGCTTCTTTCCACACACCCAAACACTCAACTGAGACAACTCACGGACTGCAACAGACAAACACGACCGAGAAATCAGCTAGAATATGGCCAGCAATGAAGACAGGAAAAACAACAACAACTTACCTAGAGTGCCCGCGTGTCCATAAAAACGACCAGCGGGAAAGATAGTAAGACCAGCTTTAGCAAGTGGATCCACTCTCTAAGTTCGTCCTTAGTCGTGATGTGCACTTTCTAGAGGCAGCGACGAAAAACTAAGAAGATCTACGAGAGAAAAGTGAACATCACTACCTCGAAGAAAAAGAAGACCGCCAGAACTTTTCCCTAAACCAAGAAAAGAAGATGGACTAGCCCAGCAGCTCGGACTGAGGCCTCATCGGCAGAGATGAGGGGTTAGGTTAGGTTTATTTACTTTCCTGGAGTTTACGGCGATGGTGATGGTGTCCTTGGTGTCCTTTTTAGGTTATAGTAGTTACAGGTAGTGTCTCAGGTAAAATTATGGTCCAGGTAAAGTTTCTGGGTCCAGGTAAAGTTCCTGGGTCCAGGTAAAGTTCTCAGGTCCAGGTAAAGTTTTGGTCAAGGCAAAAAAAGTGCTAAGAACAATACTAGTATCAGGAACAAATTTACCCAATTTAACAAAATCCAGGATGTCTGAAGTATGATCTTACAACATTGAAGAAAATTACTAATTTAATATTACATTGTTAAAGAAAATTATTTGACAACGTGGTTCGTACATCCTGTATTTTTAGATAAAAGAAATACTCAAAGAAACCAAATAAAAAACATAAAATCGAATAACCTATTCTACACCGGTTTGAAATATATTCCAAGATAACATTAAAGAAATATGAAAGACAAAAAAAAACAAAATCATATCGATATATATTCCTGGCACTGGAACGACATTGCTACATAATAAAGATAGGAAAGTAGAAAACTATTAAGAAAGAAGAGTTAGTTATACATTTAAGTGAAATAACTTACCATTCACATGAATGCACTTTTCAAAGATAAGATAAGATAAAAATAAAATTCTGCTTCAATGGCACATGCTCATAGGAAAGAAGAATGAAAACCTCTTTGCCACTATTTAAATACACGAAAGATAACAGACTTACGTCTCATGTTCATGTCAAGCTCAGACGCTTTGACCAGGAAAGGAATTTACATTTCAATAGTGAATTCTTAATTCATATTTAATTAATAAGTGGTAGAAAAAGGGATAAGAACGAGGTCGAAGTGGGAATAGCACATAGCAGTGGATATTTTCACGACAGACGGAACTCGATCGGCCCGTATAGAAACGTTGATTTCGACGTCGACAGTAAATATATTCAGCCTTGAAACATTTCTCGGTGCTGGGTATGAGAAAGGACTGGCTATTCGCCGCCCATACGATAATTGATTATTAATTAACTGAAGGAAAGTAAAGTGAACGAAATTAACGTTACATCTAAAGCTCTTCTTGCTATCCAGGTATTTAGTGTTTGTTTGGCGAAGCATGTCGCGGTGCCAATTGAAGGTTCTGGTCCGATATAAACGCGTGCGGCACCCTCCCTTGCAAAAGAGTCCGCCTTCTCATTGCCATCCATGCCAGAATGGCCAGAGATCCAGACCAGCGATACTCTATTGAGTTCTCCTATTGAGGAGAGTCTTTTTTGGCAGTCTAAAACCAGTTTCGACGTTACACGGTAAGAGCTAAGTGGGTTGGAGGAATGTTCTTCTCGGGATGCATTGCTCCTAGAGGAGTGCACCCTGGAAGGGACGGGTTTGATAGAGGTGTGTGTGTGTGAGAGCTTCTCTCCACGTAAATTTAGAGGGAATTGAACAAGTGTTTAGGTGGTGAGAGACAACAGGACGTAATATTAATATTTGGTCATCAAGTTATGATTTCTTGTATTATCTAATAAGTTTGCGTTATAGTAATGATTTTCGATTATTGACATAACTTTTAGAGATATAATCTATAAGCCGTGACATTATTTTTTCTCATTGTAACAATCCAAAAAAATTTTTAAGCTTTTTAAGCAATCATTTCATTACGTTAATACTTTGAAAAGGGCATTATCGTAAAAATTTATTTTGCAATTGATGATCGCAAGACATTGATATCAGGCACGATATTTTTTTCTGTGATTTCAATGACATTTTTATAAAGATGTCTAAGGTTTAATAATGGATTTATTGTGGTAGAATGTCCTCCATTCCATATATTTATCTTAGCCCGTGTCTTCAATAATACACCGTTTAAAATCTATGTTATCAAAAGGTAGTTTCCAAGATTGTTACTTAGTTTGTGAATTAGTCCGTTGGAACTTTGTCAACATCCACCACAAGCCAACAGAGAGCACATGTGACATACGCCTCGAGGAGATCCAAACAAAGTTAAAGAGAAAACATCCCCCGACTCTACATTCTCCCCGCTCCCTCCGGAAATATCGCCCAGGGCTCTGCGAAGTTGGTTACTTTCTTTTAATTCTTAGTCCTAATTCTATAGGGTGATCATAAAATTTCAGATAGAACAATTTTATTAGACATAAAAAAAATTAAAAACATACTTTGAATCCTGAACATTCAAAATGTAAATATTGAGGATATATAGAGGTCCATAAAGAAAAAGAGGAAGACATACATCTAGAACCCTCATCGAAAAGTCGAGAACTGTCTGGAACAGGTGAAAAGTATAAAAGGCGGAACAATTGACATTTATTAGTTTAGTTTTGAATTGTGATTGTTAAAGTCGAATAAATAAAGAAAGTTTGAGATAGTAAAAGGAGTAACATTGGTGACAGCGGTGGGTAAATACTGCTTATGGTAAATACTAAAACCACCGTATACGACAGAGACATGAATACTTCCGGACCCCCAGCATGGTTTTTAATGATGGAAGAAGAGAAATAAAGTCGTAGAAAGGAGGAAGAAGCAGTAAAGGAAAGACGAGAAGAGGAGAAGGAAAGACGTAGAAAGGAGGAAGAAGATGAGAACGAGATACGTAGAAAGGAGGAAGAAGCGAAGAAGGAGAGATGTAGAAAGGAGGAAGAAGAAGAGAAGGAGAGACGTAAAAAGGAGGAATAAGCGGAGAAGGAGGGACGCAGAAAGGAGGAAGAAGAAGAGAAGGAAAGACATAAGGAGGAGAGGCATAGACAAGCAGATGTAGAAATTATGAATGGCCTAACACAAATTCAGGAAACATTAAAGCTAGAGGTGGGACAGCTTAATAATAGAGTAGACCATTTAGAACACCAACAAGAAATTGAAATTGAAGGCGCGACCTCGTCCTCTTCTGTAACCGAACCTGCCCTAACTCAAAATACAGTTTCTCAAAGCCACTCAAGCAAGACCCTGAAACCACCTACATTTGATGGCCAAACGGCATGGGAAACATATCGACTCCAATTTGAAGCTGCGGCCAAAGCCAATGGTTGGACTGAGACACAGATGGCTGCTTCATTGATAGTGTCGCTTCGTGGGTAGGTAGCAACCGTTTTGCAGTTTCTTCCACAAGACACGCCCAATTATGCGTCACTCGTACATGCTTCAGAGACAAGGTATCGCCAACGGCACTTGAATAAAGTATTCCACAGTCAGCTAAAAGTCCGTAATCAAAAATTAAATGAAAGTCTACAGGAATTTGAGGCCGATGTAACATGTCTATCGACCTGTTTCGATTTTACAGAATAAATCCTTTTAATTAGCGCTCGTCGTCACTAGCCACATTCAATTATAGTTCTGTGATCCCAAACTCTTCTATCCCGAACGTAAGACAATTGACGTTTGCCAACGGACGCTTCCATTTTTTGCACAACGTCACGTTAAACACCCCTTTTTGTTAACGACCGCAATTTGTAACGGTAAATGTTGCACCTCACGTTGGGCGCCAATTTGTAACTGTAAAAGTATGCCCCACGTTGGGCGCCAATTTGTAACGGTAAATGTTGTACCTCACAGGGCACCAGCTCGAAGGGCTCCGGCTAGAGACTCCTCTCAAGGGTGATTCGACCCCAAGTTTATGCTGCTCAAGTGATACAGGAAGGTTGTAAAAGTTGAGGGCGCCACTACCTTTTTAACGATGAAAACTACAAAAAACTAAGGCGGAAAAGGTAGAAACGCCTTGTAAAATTTAGATAAAAGTTAATAAAGAAAAGTGACCCCGGGCGGATCTCCCTCAACTTTTATAGTTGAGGATTTTAATAAAAAAAGAATTAAAAACAAAATTTTAATTTATTCTGCCACAGGAAATGAATAACGGAATTTAATAGAGGAATTTGTACTTTTATAGGTACTTAGCTTAGATGAAGTGGTTTCCTGGAGAAGAAGTCAGGTCTTGATCCGAACTGATGAGTTCTGTTCTAGGGCGGTAGTTTGGGGGTTCTATCCTTGGCTATATTCTTGGGGTTATATTCTCCGGTTATATCCTCGGCGTTATATTCTAGCCTAGGGTTATATTCTTGGGTTTATCCTAGCCTAGGGGCTGTGCTTACCTAGAAGTACAAGTGGATCAGGGATATGTAGGAACTTGAATGTAATGGCACATTATGTTGGTCAGCTTTTCAGGTTAAACAAAAGGAAGGCAGTTATTTGAAAGTCAAAAAATTGAATTAATTTACTGAAAGCTTTCCAACATTATATGTCCCATGTTAAAACAGTAAAAATAGCAATTATCGGCTAAATAAAAAAATATACTAATGATCCGAAAGAAACTAATGATAGCAAAAAGTTATTTATTTAGTTATATGAAAAAATATCGTGCTTAAGAAATATATGAAACCGGCACTGGCGTTACGAAAGAATATTTTATAGGTTAACGGTAATTTATAAAAGTGTTATTTTATAATTAAAAGAGTTATTTCGCAACTGAAAAAGCTTGAAAATGTTTGTATAAAAGTAAAACTGAATTATAAAAGAATATTTGGCTTAAAACTACCATATTAGTATAAAAGAACAGTTTATGACCACGTGTTGAATTTAATTTCGTCTATCTCTGTAAAAAAATAAAGAATGCATACGAAAATTATATCAGACAGTACTTTAGAAGAAGCTTATTAATTATGAATTATGATTTTGAACTTACCACAGCAAAATTCCTAAGATAGATACTTGAGATATGAAAGATAGCGAAAGATAATCTGTCTCCTTCGGCGGTCGTTAACAAAAAGGGGTGTTTAACGTGGCGTTGTGCAAAAAATGGAAGCGTCCGTTGGCAAACGTCAATTGTCTTACGTTCGGGGTAGAAGAGTTTGGGATCACAGAACTATAATTGAATGTGGCTAGTGACGACGAGCGCTAATTAAAAGGATTTATTCTGTAAACTCGAAACAGGTCGACAGACATGTTACACCGATATAAAAAGATTGTTGCATCTTGCCTATACTCAGACACCTGAAGATTTCCTAGAGCAAATCGGTTCACAGGCATTCGTTGATGGATTGCAAGATGTGGAAATGCAACAAGCTCTCCGGCTACAACACCACAAAACGTTAAATGAAACTCTGATTGCAGCTCAGGAATATGAGGCAGCAAGAAGCATATCAAAATCTTTCCGTCCTAAATTGAGAGAAATAAGATTTCAAGAACATGAATAGTTAACTTCCAATAGCCAGCCGCAATCTTCCCTCTCACAAATCTTGGATACTTTCCAAACTCTGCGACGAAATACCCAAAATGAAAGTAGGAGATGCTTCAACTGCGGAAGAATCGGACACATTCAGAGAACTTGCAAAAGTTCAACGAATAGGGAGTCGAGAAATGAAGCTTCCCCATGATCTTCTTTCCGGAAGATTTCCTCCTGGTGAAGAAGCAGAAGAACGTACACCTCCTTTGTACATAGAAATTTTGAAAGTAAAATTGGAAAAGGTCCACAATTTTGCTCGTGAACGTTTGAAGATCTGTAACGATAAGCTGAAGGCTAGACTCAACATGCATACTACAAGCACAATTTTCTGGATAGGTGACCCCGTATGGCTCTTCAATCCCAAGCGCAGAAAAGGTTTGTGTCAAAAATTGCAACAAAACTGGGAAAGGCTCCTACACCTTCTTAAGAAAATCAACTACCTAGTCTACGGCATCCAATTGTCATCGAGGAGTAAGCCCAAGGTGATTCATGTCGAGAGGTTAGCCCCTTACTGTTGGTGTTGGCTTCAACCAGACACCAGCAGTCAGATTATTCGGGACGAATAACTAAAAAAGACGGAGCAATGTTACGTCAGACCTGTACTGAGGTCCATTAAGAAAAGGAAGAAGACATACATCTGCAATCATCTAGAACTGTCATCGAAAAGTCTAGAAATGTCATCGAAAAGTCGAGAACTGTCTGGAACAGGTGAAAAGTATAAAAGGCGGGACAATTGACATTAGTTTAGTTTTAAAGTGTTGAAAATTTGAGTTCTGTGTTTTGATAGTGAGACGTTATTTGTATTGAAGTCGAATTAATAGAGAAAGTTTGAGATAGTAAAACCAAAACACCTTGTATATGTAACAGGGAAATTTAAAATAAATCTAAGCTACCTATAAATGTCGGATATTTTTCAGATTTTCCGGATCGGATATAACGAGAATATTGATAAAAACATGTATATAATTCATCTTATTTTTCTTGAAACAAGAAAATGATACCTAATAGATTACCTCACATTTTTCCGTTTATTTCTCTACAGTTTACGTATGTATGGAACAGTACAATTGGAAAATGTAATAGTCAGTAGACAGGCAATTGTTTTCTGTTGAAAATTCGAAACCTTGTTTAGGCCAATCCTTTAGTTCAAACCCAAACGTCCTTACCGACAAGATGAGCTTCTTAAATCGCCAAAGTTTTTTTATTTGTTTTTTCTGATATTATAATCCATTTTTGATCTTATTTTGTGCTTGAAATTTGATTTTTATCGATAAAATTTGTCTCTTTTCTAAACGAATTTGGTTAAAATTTCTAAAAGAGAAGGGTACTCCGGCCTATTGCGTCTTTTATTTAGTTTCAGTATATCGATGTGAAAAGTATAATTCGTGGAAGGAGAATAGGAATTACTAGAATCAATAAACCTTTTCTCGGAAGGAAGGTTTCTCGGATATAATTTTTTTTTATTTGTATTAGTTTACTTGGAAAAAGATTATATTGAATTTTTTTGGAATTATGACACATTCTATCATTAGAATACGAAATGTCTCATAAATTGTCACGTAAAGGACAAAACGATACAGTTAGAAAATAGTTATTTATGCAACTAGTGTGTAAAGTAACCCTTTTTTGACGAATGTGAATATTGTCGACGATCACATGAGTCAAAAAAGGGACTTTTCACGCGAATTGCATACAATATTTTTTCTACTACCGGAATTTCAATAAAACTTCTCAATTTAAATTTTTAATGTCAGATTCAATGCATGAAGAAATGTCAGTCACTCGCAGCCAACTTATAGGTACGTACCTATGCACCCTATTCTATTATTTTCCAGTATCCAATAATTATTTATTAATAATTATTAGATGTACTTTACTGAATTCTATATGTTTCAATCTCTGATTTAAAAAAAAAACTAAGATTTAATATCCGTTTATTATACCAATATTTTTATAAGACTAGGTATAACTACATACAAATTGGAACTTTCTCTTTACGCACTAGTGCGTAAAGTAAAGTTTTACGCACTCGAAAGTGTGTCTAAAGCACGTACTTTACGCACGGTAGTAGAAAAAGGCAATTTTTTCAATACAAGCGGGCAAATTTCAGAATTTTTACTAAAATTTAAAACTGGTACTTGAGCTTGGTCCAGTCCTGGCAATCCAGCCTGGTCCAGTCCTGGTAATCGAGCCTAGTCCTGGCAACCAAGCCTTCTGCGTTATTTTGAAAATATTTTGCACTACAAACTGATTATTTTAAAAATAATCATATGTTGTAGGTACAGTTATTGATGTTTTCAAATAAATAAAACCATCATATTTCGTAAATTTATCGCGTGATCGCAAAAAATATATACTAATTATTAAAATAGTGTACATAACTCGTTGGAAAGTGAATTTCACTCATTTCATTTCCGCACTCACCGATGTCAACATTATTTTTAAAAAACCATCACATTAAACAATATTTGTTACAATTATCGCATGGTCGTAGGAAAAATAGTGTACATTACTTGTGCGAAAGTGATTTCTCACTTTCCGCACTCTTTACGTAATATACTATTACTTATCTCACCAAATTATTTATTTGTATCATTAACTCCAAATTTTACCACTATTTAGTATTAAAAATATTCTCAATTAATATCGAAGAATAAGTATATTATTCTAACGCTTTACAAGAAAGTTTTGAAAAATATTTTTCAAAAACAGTGACCGTTCAAATAAGAAGAAACAACTATAGTTTGGCAATTGGCAAGTCTATCTGAAGCTACGCGGCATCGGTAAGGGGCGAGGAAACATGGCCGATATCTGTCATAAACGTACCAATGGCGTACGGTACCTATTTGTATAAAAGTATTAAAAATAATAATAATTATATATAGAAACTGATATATGTTTTGCTTTAAAGGTAAGGTATTTTTCAAAACACGGTATTTGTTAAAAACAAATAATGTTAAAAATCGTACTTGAATTCAATATGGATACGAAATAATAAGATACCAAGTAAAACTGAAAATACGAAGGTAAACACTGACCAACGCTACTGGATAATCAATATCAGTCAATTTTTGAAGAGAGAGGGAATAACACACTCACGCGCTTACCAATAGAAAGTCAGGTGGTTACTTAGCAACGGGGTTCGATAAATATTCACCAACTGAGTTAGTTCGGAGGGCGTGGTAATTATGGTTTTTGCACGACGTTGCCGGCTTGAAGGAAACCGATAACATATTTGGAAAAGTGTTCATCTTTTAATATTCAAAAATTGAAAAAATAATATTAATAGACAAAATCCAATGAATCATGCACATTAAAGAACTAACGTTTCATCATTATTGACATATTGTTAATAATAAAAAGTCCATTTCCTAATTATTATTACTACTTACTTAGCACTTTAGCTTTTTCATAGTTAAACGTGGCAATATCGAATGTTTTCGACCGCATTCCTTTCACTGCTTCGGTTAAGTTTGCCAAACTATACTCCCCGACAGACTTTGAATTACACTTCTAAGTCAAACAGGGTAGGTATGATCTACAAAATTTAATCAACCATTCTGGTTTGCAATTAGAAGGGACATCATAACTTGTAGACCGGTTTCGGTATATGTTCTCGTCCGAGAGCTCTTAAGAGCCTAATTCCGGACTGAATTTGACACTAAAATCAATACATGTCTTCCAGTAACGGAAGTGTTGAAGTTGTGACAATAGAGACATCTTCACCTCCTGGCTTAGAAGTATAACTCAATGTCTGTCGGGGCATATAGCCCGGGAAGTAGTTGTTTCTTCTTAGTTGAACGGTCACTGTTATTTTCAAAAAAGTATTAAGATAGTAAAAGCTTTTCAAATTAAATAAACAATTATCTCAACGTACGTATTTGCTGCGTTGTCAAATGTAACAAATAACCACATATTTACAGAAAACAACAAAAATATTATTAAAACATTATTTAACAATTCGCAGACTAAAACTAACCACAAATTCCAACTAATTGACATCATAAAATAGTAATACTTATAACGTTGCGTTTAAACAACTCATTTATCTTTGAAAAATTGTATTTTCCTTTCTGCATTACTAGACCCCAATGAATTGTGATGTAACCCGACGATATCAAATCACCCTTTTTCCCTTCATAGTGTATTGTGTTCAAAGAGGATTAGTACTAAATTGCATGAAACTAAATTATCTATGCTAATGTCCATTTACTCGGTAGTGACTAATCGAACGATGCACTGTATTTTAACAGAATATTCAAATAATTTATAATCATAACTATAAAGACAATATTTATTTAAGTAAGTATTCTGGGTAAAATGTTACCAATAAATCGAAATCTAGTTGCTGTTGTGTAGGAGCAGTAGTCACTGCCCGCGTATTCTAATGACGGGGGTTAAAAGACCCCCTAAGTAAAGGGACACGGACTTGACTGTCACGGAATGAATTTTTAAAGTTTATTTTAGTTTGGTTGGTGGATTTAAAGAGATTTGGTAAGGGAATGGGGAAAAATGTCATAAATTTGAATTAATCCGGTAAGTTGCACCACAGGTGGCTTCTTTGCGAAGTAATAAAACATTTAAATTACAAGAAATATATCGAACTATAGACTTTAATGCGTTTTTTTTGTTTCCACGCAAAACTTTGATGCATTGCTTGATATTTTGAAGGCATAAAAATTCGTAATATAAACCTGTAGGCTTATTATTAACCCTCAACTGGCATGGTGATTTATAAGTCACACAATTGGTACTGTTGGTTCAATTTTGACACAGACCTTATTTAATAGGAAGGAAGGACTTTTTTTGATGCTTGCTTCTTATTGCACGTCATAGGACACATTTTTGAAAAATTATCAAAAATGGTCAATAATTGTCAAAACCAATCAAAAATCGTCAAAAAACAGTCAAAAATAGTTCAAATTTTGAAAAATGATCAAAAATTGTTAAATATTTAAAAAAATGGTCAATGAATGTCAAAATTTTTGAAAAATTGTAAAAAATGGTCAATAATTGTCAGAATCTGTCAAAAATGGTCAAAAATAGTCAATAATTTGTTAAAATTTTCAAAAAATTCGTAAAAAATTGTCAAAAACAGTCAAAAATAGTTGAAATTTTGAAAAATGATCAAAAATTGTTAAATATTTAAAAAAAATGGTCAATGAATATCAAAATTTTTGAAAAATTGTTAAAAATGGTCAATAATTGTTAAAATTTTGAAAAATGGTCAAACATTGTAAATATTTTGAAAAAATGGTTAATAATTATAAAAGACTGTCAAAAATGGTCAATAATTTTTAAAAATTGTCAAAAATGGTCAATAATTGTCAGAATCTGTCGAAAATTGTCAAAAATGGTCAAAAACAGTCAATAATTGTTAAAATTTTGAAAAATGATCAAAAATTGTTAAATATTTTGGAAAATTTACAATAATTGTCGAAATTTTTGAAAGTAGTCAAAAATGGTCAATAATTGTCAGAAACTGTCAAAAATGGTGAATAATTGTTAAAATTTTGAAAAATGGTCAAAAATTGTTAAGATTTTGAAAAATTGTCAATACTTATAAAAAAATGTCAAAAATGTCAAAAATGGTCAATAATTGTTGAAAATTGTCAAAATTTTTGAAAAATTGTCAAAAATAGTCAATAATTGTCAGAATCTGTAAAAAATGGTGAATAATTGTTAAAATTTTGAAAAATGGTCAAAAATTGTTAAGATTTTGAAAAAACTGTCAATACTTATAAAAAAAATGGTCAATAATGGTTGAAAATTGTGAAAATTTTTGAAAAATTGTCAAAAATAGTCAATAATTGTCAGAAACTGTCAAAAATGGTCAATAATTGTTAAAATTTTGAAAAATGGTCAAAAATTGTCAAAATTTTGGAAAAATGGTCAATAATTTTTAAAAATTGTCAAAAATGGTCAATAATTGTCAGAATCTGTCAAAAATGGTCAAAAATAGTCAATAATTGTTAAAATTTCGAAAAATGATCAAAACTTGTTAAATATTTTGGAAAATTTACAATAATTGTCGAAATTTTTGAAAGTTGTCAAAAATGGTCAATAATTGTCAGAAACTGTCAAAAATGGTGAATAATTGTTAAAAATTTTGAAAAATGGTCAAAAATTGTTAAGATTTTGAAAAAATTGTCAATACTTATAAAAAAATGTCAAAAATGGTCAATAATGGTTGGAAATTGTCAAAAATTTTGAAAAATAGTCAATAATTGTAAGAAATCTGTAAAAAATGGTGAATAATTGTAAGAAATCTGTAAAAAATGGTGAATAATTGTTAAAATTTTGAAAAATGGTCAAAAATTGTTAAGATTTTGAAAAAATTGTCAATACTTATAAAAAAATGTCAAAAATGGTCAATAATGGTTGAAAATTGTGAAAATTTTTGAAAAATTGTCAAAAATGGTCAATAATTGTCAGAATCTGTAAAATGGTCAAAAATAGTCAATAATTGTTAAAATTTTGAAAAATGATCAAAACTTGTTAAATATTTTGGAAAATTTACAATTGTCGAAATTTTTGAAAGTTGTCAAAAATGGTCAATAATTGTCAGAAACTGTCAAAAATGGTGAATAATTGTTAAAAATTTTGAAAAATGGTCAAAAATTGTTAAGATTTTGAAAACATTGTCAATACTTATAAAAAAATGTCAAAAATGATCAATAATGGTTGGAAATTGTCAAAAATTCTGAAAAATAGTCAATAATTGTCAGAAACTGTCAAAAATGGTCAATAATTGTTAAAATTTTGAAAAATGGTCAAAATTTTGAAAAAATGGTCAATAATTATAAAAAATTGTCAAGAATGGTCAATAATTGTCAGAACCTGTCAAAAAGCTAAAAAATTGTCAATAATTGTTAAAATTTGGAAAAATGGTCAAAATTTTTGAAAAATTGTAAAAAATGATCAGTTATTGTCAAAACTGTCAAAATTGGTCAATAATTGTCAAAAATTATCAATAATTGTTAAAATTTGAAGAAATGGTCAAAAATTTTGAAAAAATGGTCAAAAATTGTTAAAATTTGAAGAAATGGTCAAAAATTGTCAAAAATTCTGAAAATATGGTCAATAATTATCAAAAATTGTCAAAATTTTGAAAAAATGGTCAATAAAATATAAAATAAAACTTAGTAGAACGTACTCGGCCTAATGTAATTCCCAACATCGCATTCTATTGCGCGTATTTTTATTGATGGTTTTCCCAACCTCGCATACTATTGTGCATAAGAAGCAAGCTTCTGTCGGCGGTCAGACGACCACTCACCCTTTTTTTATTTGACAAACGTCATTTTTATTTGTTGACTTGAAGAAAACATATGGCATAAGGAAATAATAAAACTAAAAATGAAAATCAATATGGAGAAAACAAAATATATGATTACCAGAAAGAAGAAGATGAAGGAAAGGCAACTATAAGACTCGATGGAAAACAAATCGAACAAGTTACATGTTTTGAATACCTAGGAAACATCATAACAGATGACGGAAAGATAGATGCAGATATAAATAATAAATTAAGAAAGGCCACAAGGATATATTATAGTATTAATAAAACCGTAATGGCGAAGAAGGAAATCGACGACAAAACAAAATTAAGAGTTTATAACTGCAAAACCCAACCAGTAACTATATTTGGAAGTGAGACGTGGGTCACCTTACAAAAGCACGAATCTTCGATAAATGCAGTGGGAATGAAATATTTGCGAAAAATCGCAGGAGTTACCAAATATGAAATAGAAATGAAGAAATCAGAGACCATCTGAAACAGTAACCAATTTTAACAAAGATTGGAAACAAGCAATTGAACTGGTATGGACACATTGTAAGAATGAACGAAAACAGGTTAGTTAAAGCAAGAAGGGATAGAAAAAGAAAGAAAGGAAGACCAAGGAAAACATGGATGGGGAGGATACAGGAAATCGGAGAGAAAAGAGGGAAATCAATGGAAGAGATGAAAGAACTGGCCAGAAACAGAAGCGATTGGTAAAGAAGGGCTAACCCGGCGCTGAACGGCACAAGGGTTTTAGAGAAAGAAGAAGACTTGAAGAAAGCAAACCTATAAATGAAAAAACTCTAGTTTATTCAAGTTTTAAAATACATAAATAAAAAATAAAAGAGACCGAAAAAAAATATTATCTATCCAATGTTTTTAGCAAAACTATTTTTCTTTTTCCATAAGCACCACGAAAATATGTCATACCTATTAGAAAAAATATTGTAAGGAGGGAAAAACTTGACTTGAGGAGAATGAGTGATTTGTAAAGATTGATATATTTAATTAGAATTTAACTTTTAATTACTTACTGTGTACTTACATTATATTTTTTTTTATAATATAGATAATAAAACAAATCTAAATGTTGAAAATAACTATTTACAAGACACTGGACGTGATGCCAGGATTTAATTGAACAGTCACTATGGACCTGGTCCAAGTAGGTTGAACAACCGAGATGACGTACCTGGAATTAGATAGAAAAACACTCTGAGTATTCAATTTGCCATAAATAATGATTAATTATTGACTAACGATTAGTATAGTTGAAATCCCCAAAATTAATAAAAGTATTAATAATATACAAGGTGCATCTTATGTGTTTGAACTGTGATTATGCATATCAGTACTAAAGTAAAGTTAAAACTTCACTTGATCAAAAATAAATGCCTAATAGTAAATATTTAGGGTTATCAGGAAAGGTGCGAGGGGCGCAAACTCTCCCCAGTGCATGTAAGGAATATGTGGCACAAACTCTCCACAAACAATATTATAACTACTGTAAGTGGCACAAACTCTCCACAGTACAGCAAAATAATAATACACTGCAAGTGGCACAAACTCTCCACAGTGCAGCAAAATAATAATACACTGCAAGTGGCACAAACTCTCCACAGTGCAGCAAAATAATAATACACTGCAAGTGGCACAAACTCTCCACAGTACAGCAAAATAAGGTTACACTGCAAGTGGCTCAAGCTCTCCACAATACAGGGGGGTGGAAGGAGATATGGTTGACGTGATAAGTCACCCTGTATCAGGAATGGACAAACCGCAAGTGGCGCAAACTCTCCACAATACAGTATAGGTATGTGAGTTACACTGCAAGTGGCACAAACTCTCCACAGTACAGCTAAATAAGGTTACACTGCAAGTGGCTCAAGCTCTCCACAATACAGGGGGGTGGAAGGAGATATGGGTGACGTGATAAGTCACCCTGTATCAGGAATGGACAAACCGCAAGTGGCGCAAACTCTCCACAATACAGTATAGGTATGTGAGTTAAACTGCAAGTGGCACAAACTCTCCACAGTACAGCTAAATAAGGTTACACTGCAAGTGGCTCAAGCTCTCCACAATACAGGGGGGTGGAAGGAGATATGGGTGACGTGAGAAGTCACCCTGTATCAGGAATGGACAAACCGCAAGTGGCGCAAACTCTCCACAGTACAGTATAGGTATATGAGTTAAACTGCAAGTGGCACAAACTCTCCACAGTACAGTAGGATTGGATGAATAGGAAATGCAACAATAAATTAATGTTCTTGATAACGTTGAATATTAAAGAACTTTAAACAAAGTTATTATTAAAAATAATTAGCAAATATACATACCCTATGTGATAAAATATCTTTTAAATTCAAATATCAAATAACAGGCAATAATGAATTACTCTGTGAGGTAGACTCACCTATTTAACTCCTGACATGCACCACAATACACACTATATATTATATATTTAAATTTATCTGGCTCAAGTGAACACTTTAGTTATCTTCTAGCAACTAAAACCCAAATCGTTCTTAAAACCTTTCTTTCCCCTTTCGTGGCCTCGAAGGCTACGTGACATTATGATATTTTACTTATCTATTTCAGACAGTTGTCGAGAAATGCATTTCTGAAATATTAGGGTGTACCCATGATTTAATTTATTTTACTTGAAACGAAAACTATTTTAAGAATAACAGGGTGAGAAAAAAAAATTGTCTTACAATATGGTATAAACTAACTGCTAACGTGAAAAAAACATTCTAGCAACGACTTTTCAGAAACAAATAAGAAACAATTATTCAAATCCTTACATAGTCCAGTAAATAAAGGGTCCCAGAAGCGATTATACCTGCCGGTCCATGAATTTTCCGTGAAGGGTAGGGTTTGACTAGTAATTGAACATACAGAAATTTCACACACCTAATCGCCATTTTGGGGTGATATTCCCGGCCCCAAAGTTCCAAAAATTGGTTTCCCGCCAATCGCCAATATCTCCTAAAATATGGCATTTAGAAAAATTTTAAATTTTTTAAATTAATGTTAACAGAGGAAACACAGCTAGTATCGTTGGGTCAAATTTAACCCGAAAGAAAAAACGACAACTAAAGTGTGAATTCAGCAGTCGTTAATACGTGACACAGTGGAGAAATACCTGCAGTCCCAAAAATGTGTCACCGTTAATTGTCTAAATACAGGAGTTTGAAATTGCTCAAGATCAAAATTGACCCATCAATACCAGTTCAGGGTTAAAGTGCTCAATCTGGACTCGATCGTAGTATAGATTTAACCAAACTTCAAGTATAACACAATGTATATTTTTGGGATAAATATAAATATATATTCTGTGTCTAGCTGAGTGTGAAGAATTTCAAAAGGAGAATATATGTCTTTAATAAAACAAACAATATGAAGTGAGAAGTGACGAGATACATGCTATAAAAATAGACTGGCAATAAAAGAAATAAAGATGGGATACATCTTGAGAGATGTTTCCTTAGAGAGATAAGAGTGTGTGTTGAGAAAGGGATTCCTTTTATAAAACCTACAGATGAGATTAATAATGAATTTTAACATTGAATAATTGCATTGAACTTTTCGAAAAAAACACTATCATTATTTTGAATAAAGTATATCGATGGAGTTTTGCCAAAAGGGCGAATACGCTATTTTCATGTTATGAGAAAATCGAGAACTGTTTCCATATGTTTTACTAAAGTAAAGTAAAAAGTGATGCTTTTATGGTATCAAATATTTATTATTACGACAAAACAGACAAAAACACTCTAAAATATAAAAATTAGTGAGTTAATATCCGTATTTTTGTGCACATTCGCTCTTTCTCCAGCCATATATTATAGAGATATGTCTATTAGCCCTTCAATGGTCCTTTTCATAACTAAGTCGTGTTGCATTGTATCTGATGTTTCTTGAAAGATAATATCCATATTAGATATATCCAATAAATGCTTAGTATTTTCTGCGAAATATACATCCCCGAACTTTAAATTATGACCATATTTCAAGGGCATTTCGGCCTGAAATCATTCAAAATCCTACAGGTTATTTGTGTTATTTTTATTTTACAGGTCTGCTTATTTTTTTATTTTTATAGTATTATTAATCGATTTTTAGTATATCGATTTTATAAATTACGTGTTTAAATTGATTTTAGGAAACGGCTCGTATTATTTATTGACTATTTTTCAAAATGATGACAATTTTTGACAGTTTTTGACAATAATTGTGTATTTTTAACAGTTTTTAACAATAATTGACAATTTTTAACCATTTTTGATAGTTTTTGACAATTTTTCAAAATTTTAGACCATTTTTCAAAATTATTGACCATTTTTGATAATTATTGACAATTGTTGACAATTATGGACCATTTTTCCAAATTTTTTACCATTTTGGACCATATTTCAAAATCATCAACTATTTTTCCAAATTTTGACAATTTTTAACAATAATTCTCCATTTTTGATAGTTTTTGACAATTATTGGCCATTTTTGACAATTTTTCAAAAGTTTTTCAAGATTTTTGACCCTTTTTCAAAATTATTGACAATTTTTGATAGTTTTTGACAATAATCGACCATTTTTCAAAATTTTAACAATTTTTGACCAATTTTGGCAATAATTGTCCATTTTTGTCAGTTTTTGACAATGTTTGACCATTCTTGACAATTTTTGACAGTTTTTGACAATTTTTGACAGGTTTTGACCATTTTTGATAGTTTTTGACAATTATTGACCATTTTTGAAAATTTCTGACCATTTTTCAAAATTTTTTTAAACTTTCTTCTTTCTTACAATTGACCATTTTTGACAATTTTTGAAAATGTTTGACCATTTTTCAAATTTTATTAAAAGTTTTTGACAATTATCGACCATTTTTGACAATTGAAAATTTTTGACCATTTTTTCAAAATTTTAACAATTATTGACAGTTTTTGACAAAAATTGTCCATTTTTAACAGTTTTTGACAATAATTGACATTTTTTGACAATTATTGACCATTTTTGACCATTTTTTCATAAAATTTTATTTGATTTTTAATCTGATAAATTGTTAAATATTCACCAATTGAGTTAATTCGGAGGGCGTGGTTTGATTAAATAGGCGAGCGAAAAAGATTCCTTTTTTGCGCTAGATCGTAAAGTAACAATCCTCGGCATTTGTCGACTTTACGATTTCATTTCAATACAGTAATTAGTTATTTTACGCGCGACTGTAGAAAAAATATATTTTATAATCAATAAAATATTTTATTAATAAATATCCTTTCCTCGCATTATCATATTAATGTACATAAAATTTAAGTAATAAGCTAAGCTTTTCTCAAGTTAAACAATTTCAATATTAAATAGTTCAAGATGAAGTTATCAATTCTGTCGAGCGTCCCGAGATGCACACGTTTTTTGCTATAATTTCTTTATTTTCATCGTAACACGTTAGCCTTTTTGCCAAAATGACCACAGCGTTAGCACTTATGGTATGGTGCATAAAACTCAAAATCGCACATTTGGCGTATTCGCCGTTTTGGCAAAACACCATCGATATGCTAAAATCGCGAAATTTTTCATATTGTATATTGTAACTTTACTTAGCATCTTTGTTTATCAATTTCGAATTGACACGTTAACCTACTCACAGCAAAATACAAATAAATGATATTCTAATATATAATTCAAAAAAATAGTTCTACTTTCTCCGTATTATACGATGGACAAGTTAAGAAAAATAAGTAACATCTGTTCCAGCAGCTGTAAAAATATTTAATTGTCCATTATTTCACGCTTATTGAAAGCGGGAGTGTCTAATATGAATAAATTGAAAGTTTATGTTTTGTTTGTATAAATTGCTCTAGAAATTTAATTATAGACGCCGTTACTCAATTCCCTGCGAATTTTACGAATTTATAAGACAAAATTGTACATCCGTTACATATATATGTTCATTTATTTCTTTCAACTAAACAACACTCTTATACCTAATCTTCTTATACTGCAAGGCGAAATTTTTAGAAGCGTGTTAAGTTGAAATTTCCATTTCATTTTTCTTGGCTTCTCGTTTTCTTTTTCCCATTTTTCTCCTTTTATAATCTTTATCATTTAATGAGGTTCTCGTTCCTTTGTAGATAGAAAAAAAATGTACATTTTTGTACATAAAAGGAAGTTTTTTCGTATCAAAGTAATTTTTTGTAGATAAATTTACTTTTATTTAAATGTTATTACGACTCTCGGTAATTAATTACTTTTTTTGTATGATATGAAATATGCCTACTGAGATTCTACCATCCCTCCTCTCCTATACTGACATTTTTCTGTTCTAAATTTTAAAGTTACAACCTGTAAGCATCAAATGTTCTAATTCTTGAGACTATTTTTAGTTTTCAATATCTAAAAATAATCTTAACCTTTTTATCAATTCAACATTAGATAGATTTATTAAGTGTACGGTTATTTTGTTATTCAAATTTAACATTATCTATAATAGATAATATGGAATATTTTGCAAATTACAATTATTGCTTGAGTTATGAACACTTTTTGCTTATCACTATCATTACTTTAACAATTTATAAAATAGAAACTTTTTCGGTTATAGTAATATTGAATTTTTTATTACTATTTTAAATGAAAGTAATGAAAAAGATTATGGAAATTATAAAGAATGATTGCTTCTAATAAAATAATAAAACAATTCAACACCCTGTATCTCATTAACGACAAGTCTTATCACACATGTTTATAAGAACTTTTCGTCTTAAAATGGACTGACGAAGCGCCCACTAAAATATTTTAGATTACTTAGGAAACACGCTGTATATGTTAAGTGGGGTAAAAATCAGACACGCAATATTTAGGTGAAAAATGAGACGCTCAAATAAAATTGCTAATTGTTTAATTCCAATCTTGTTTCTTGTTATAAATATTGTAACGGATTGAAAATACAACAGCATTCAAAATAAAGTTTAAATCTATTAAAAAACTTAGCAGCAACTGAATTTGATAGAAAGTATTGATGATTATAAGCATTAGGGATTGTTATCATGAAATAATATAATAGTAAAATATGTATGATTTATTATAAAGTAACTGATAATACTTACAGTTTATACTAGGTACAATTGTCAAAATTATCATTTCATATTTTTTTAAAATATTAATTGATGAGAATAGTAAGAAAAAATGGTGGAAACACATTATTTGGAGTCTTCTCATAAATTACTGAAACAATTCAAAGTCTAAGAAGTCCTACCTCCAACACTAGAATCGAAAATTCTTATCCACCAAGACTTCAGTTGTGAATATAAAAAAATAAACTATAGTAACACTTGTAAAAATAAAAGAAACACATAAACTGCAACTAAAGGGTGCAAGGACATGTTATAAAAGGTTTTGAATAACCAAAATTCTTTAATTTTCGAAAATTTAAAAGAAATCATTTTGACAATAAGAAATTTTTAAAGTGTGATTTCTATGTCTAGAAGAGGTTTTAAGATGTAAGATTTGTACATTTAATACTATGTTTTATGTAGATTATAATTTATTATATGTGTAAAAAAGGTGTGTGTAAGAAAATCAAAAATACCAAAATAACTTTTGACCATCCTCGTATATCAGTTTTGACACAAATTTTATTAAAAAATTTAACATAGTGACCTGTGACTTGTGTGTTTAATAAATGTATAAACTCCAAGAGGATGGCTCATTCCAGTTTTTTCACTTGCACAATAAAGTCTAACAAAAAGTAGTTCCAATATCGATAAAGTAGGGAGTCAACTTACCTTGACTTTTTACAGGAGGACACTTTGAAGTTTAAAAGTGTGGTAAATTTAAATTTCTTCACGTGCTGAGAAATGAACAAGATTTCTTTTAAAAATCTCACCAATTGTAACCTTAAAAATTGAGCTCAAGCCCAAATAAGAATTAAGTTATAAAATTTGAATGATAATTAAAAAAAACAAGTGCAATATTATAAATTAATTTGTCTACTCGGTTATATAAGTTTCGGTTGCTCCGGTGACAACCTTAGGCCTTCGACGTCGCTCAGATCGGAGGTAGGGGTGGATCCCTCTTATTGATCTTCCGGACAAAATAGTAGACAACTTGTGTGGGCGCCAACTGAGTTTTCCACTTTGGCCTAGCACGACTAATTTCCCCCGATAACCCAGTAAAACAAGGGATGAAAATAAAAGGCAAACCTCAGCTTATGTTCCTTATAATAACTAAATGAAAAACATTTAATATCCTTAAGGGGTGTTTTACAGGTAATCTCTACTGAAAACCCTAGTAAATGCCCCCCACTTAAAAAAAATAGCGTGAGCATCTGTTACACATAAAAATAAATCAAATGATTAACAATTAAATTCCAACCTATACCAGTTAATTGACCTACGTAGTGGGAAATTAATATGGCTGCTCGAGTGTACCATTACAGATTAAATACAAACTTATTAATTATATTTTACCTGAAAAGTAGTGTAAAGTTTATAAAAAAACAATTTCATACAAGGCGACACCGTAGTCAAGGCGCTGGTACCAAGGCAGAGACGCATGCGCAAGTGGATAAAATTATGAAAATTAGATTGTGAAAATTTACCGCAAAGTATTAATTTCCACCATTACAATTGCACAATAAAATAAATCAGTAAGGAACTACCTAACTACTGTATATACATGTTGGCGTAAAGCCTAAAATAAAAATAAGTAAATAACTCAGAAAAACCTCCGATTCCGGGTTACCCTCAATGTGGTCTTCTTCAAGAAGTTGTTGAAAGGTAGCTGCAAACTGCAGAAGACATCATTATCTATCCACCAGGTAGACTCCAAATGTCCCGAAGTGTGTATCTGGAGGGTGGTAAGTACACCCTGGCCCCACAGGTGAAGTGTGTATCTGGCCCCACAGGTGAACCCTTAAAATTAAAACAGGTGTCAGCTAAAAACTGTGCCTATACAGGAACAAATCCAACACCTCGACAAGTTAAGCTTGTCTCGGCCTATGCCAGAAGCTAATTTATAAGAATTTACAAGTAACGTACAAATCAAAATCAACCCCAAATTAACTTAATCAAACCCACAAAGTAGTCATAAGGCCTACTTACAATCAACATTGTCAGCAACAGTATACTACACTGAATTTAAATCAAATAATAATAATGCGATAAGCATTTAAAACAAACTGTTTTTGGTCATAGCCAGGGTAGGTTTGAGGAACCACCCACGAATTATAGTATTCGTTAGACTAAAACGGGCAAAGAAAACAAAATATACACAGGGTAACAGAATAGACTGTCTTAATCAAAAATTTACAATCAACATGTAGTATATTACCACCAACTGTTTCAACTACAAAAACTACAAATCTATGAGACATACCTTTTCCAAAAAGGGTCCAATACTCAAAATTTTCCTCTACTGAATGGCAACCAACTAATGAACCAGCAAAACCATGTGACACACCTCCAATTCCAAAACTTCAACGTTGGCGGTTTCCTTTAAATAGTGGTAAATACATAGTGATGCGAAATCAGTAAGAGAAAATACTTACAATCGTTTTAGTGCAATAAATCCCCTATAAGGGCTTGTGAAAACGGCTTCCAGAACAGGACGGAATTCTTCAACAATACGAATTCCCGTAGACCCAAAATACTAAACCGTATATTCCACAACTAATTCAGAACGAGAACCTATAAATCCCAGCAGGGGATGACTACCCAGTCATTAACAAAATTCAGATTCTCGTTCGATGCACTTTTGGAAACCAACCATCAAGTAGGAGCACACACCGGAAAGAAGGGTGACTGACACTTCCTCAGCGTCAATACAGAATACTACCATAGAGAAACCTACCCGAAATATGTATGCATCCGAACTACACTGCTCACTACACCGAGCACAGATCAAGTCATAAAGTGCTACACTTCCCTCTATGTAAGTCAATACGCATTCGCGAGTAAAACATCCTTCACTCCTGAGTAGCATCGATCAAACGCTCTAACAAATCCCTAAAACGGAGCGACAACATTTGTCTATGGACTCGCAGAGTCACAGAGCAAACGCTCTATCTCCGCCGACAACATCGGCGCGACAAACTAAGTTGTTTGTGGACTCGTAAAGACACAGAGCAAACGCTCTATCTATACCGACAACATCAGCGCGACAAACTAAGTTGTCCGTGGATTCTTTAAGTCTCAGAGCATCGCCTAACATCCAGTACGACTACACTCAGCGGCATAACGAACGAACGCTTTTATCCAAGACACGACTGTCACGGCCAATTGTCAATGTCATCCAATAAATAATTCGACTTTGTAAACAATAACAGAGAAAAATAAAATATATATTATAAATTATTCAAATAAATTTGAGCAATAGATAGTACCACAATACCCTCCTGTCAAAGTAAACAAAGCAAGATCAAACACTCGGATTTAACATACAAAACACATGGCGATAACAGCTAATATATATTATAAGTAGATGTTCAGAAAATATTCGAATGCCATCTTACACAGAAGATTTCTAACTAGTATGTCTTTACTTACGCCAAAAGATAAATGATAAAGATAAATGAAGAAAATATACCTTTAACTCAAAAGTAAAGTATGTCTCCATAGCTGCAGTAGGTTTTATCAAACCTAATTACTATTTTAAATGTTTTAGACTTCATGTCAAGGAGTCAGTAATTTATAACCTAATAAACTTTAGCGTTTATCAAGCTGAAGCGGACAAAGTATTTGGACTACTGTGGCTACACCCCAAAGGTGATATAATCAAAGCCAGAAACAGAATCAGTAGTCCCACGGTAACTAAAAACTAAAGTAAAATCCGCAAGAGAGAAAACCCCTTACTACCCTTAATTACGAATTATAAGAAACAAAAAGAAATAACTAACATGAATCTATCTATACGGACATTTACCAGGTAGGAGCTAGTTTTATTATTTACATTACCTAGCGACAAAATATAAAAAACTATGGGCTGACAGAAATTATTTAACTACTGAAGTACTTTCGTAGTGAACAAATGATGTTAGAAACATAGAGACAATATCGGTCAGGTAATTACTATATACAAATACTTAATATATACAAATAGACGTAGTGACAAATTCAACCGTTACACAATTTGCTTATGGACGACAAATTTTTCTTCCTGAAGTGAGAAGGAAAAAAAATAGATTGGAATCCGATGCTATTTCCCTGAGCATCCAAAGAAGAAGGACTAACAAGGAAAAAAATAAGGTACTTAATTCTTTCTTCCTACAATATAAAGGAAAATGAAAGTTAATTATTAAATAATAACAATAATCTAAAAAGATTTGCTAAAGCTAAAAAATAACTCTAGATAGAGACTTAAAGGCCATAAAAATGATAAGAAAGACAAACAAAAACAATAAATGCATTTAAACTAAAAAATGCAATTAAAAAAGATTTGACATATTCATTGTAGTATTTATATTTTTATGTATTATTATTAGATTGTAAACATCTATCTATTTTTTTTTGCTTATAGACTAAACAAGTTTCTAGTTTTCCTTTATGAACAAGTACTTTACTAAAATTAATTTCCACTTACCTTGTTGGTCGATAAGCAATTTTCATCATTGATTTTGTACTTATATGATATGACCTTTGTTTTTTGTAAACACTTCTCACTTGCAAACGGATTTCTTGAATTTGGCAATTATTTTACTATTCTTCAAGTGTGGAAGGGATGGTAATACATCATACATAATTTGCCTCTGTGTTAGATTTTGTTTCTCAATAAAAAATATGATGTTTCTTCGTTTAATTCAACAACTTGTCTATTATTGAACAGCCATTTTGGACGAGTGCGTAGAGCGTCGACTCCAATCACAACTACCGAATCCGACTGAGATAGGTAGTTTTGTGCTTTATTAGAGTAAGTTACAGGGTTGTACTGAGAAAGAAAGGTCAGGTAAATTTAATAAAATTTTAATAGGTGGAATTATATAAAAAAATAAAAAGATCATTAACTGTATTCAATACTTCATATTTATTTTATTTTTAAATCAATATTGGATTGGCGCCCAACTATACAATACAATAAAATCACAAATTCAATAATCAATTTAATAAATAAAAATAATAAGCCCCATTACCCCAAACACACATAATAATGTATTAAAAACAGCTTTAAATCTTTAAATTTATTTTCAAAACAAAAACACTATTATAAAATTCCTTTAATTTTGACCGGAGATTTTAATGTTAATTTTGCTTCTGATCGTGCTCAAAATTTAGTATCGTTCCTACAATCTATATTTAAGCTACTGGCAATAACATTGCTATTGAAAAAACCACGAACCATTCTTGCTATGAACGCAGGAACAGAATCAACAATTTCTTGACCATATTACTGTATGTTATAACCATAACAATATTGTTTATACAACAATGTTTTCAGAACTATGTAAGCAGAATATGAAGTTGTCAATTAACAGATAATTCTCAACTATTAATCTGTCTTCTCAAGTAACAATTGAAAAGATCAGTAGATATAGTTTTCCTTGGTTTCCTATATCATTGCACAGTTATACTGATCTTAAATGGGAAAAAGATATCCCGGATATCCCCATAGGGCTAATAATACCTAAGCTTAAAAATTTGTAATATCATATCTTCTTCTTTTTTCTATTCATATATATTAAGTAAATCACAAGATTTGGACTAACCATAATATTAAACATCAAGTAGACATCACATAAAATGTAACTTCTCTCATTCTGACGATGATATGCAAATATCGAAATAATTATAAATATTTTTTTAGAATTTCCATTAAATAGTGGAATTAATTAGAAACTCTTAGTTTCATTTAAAATAGTAATGTGAGTAGTTTCCACAAAGTAAGGGTCCAAACAGTAAATGCAATTGAATTTTTTCATAGTAGATTTGATAGAACTCTGCCAAAATTTCAGCTCAATATTTACAGTTTTTAGGTCTGTGCGATTTAAGTTAAGATTAAGTGTTAAGTTAAGATGAGTGTACAGTAGATTTTTCATTCAAAAAAATTTCTTATTTTATTTTTTACTTATATTTATATTTATGAGCAATCCCTCGTATAAGAACTTTCCGTTTTAGGTTAAATAATTTTAGACACATTGACCTTTTCCAACTTGCCTTGCTTCAATTAAAAAACATCACCCCTTCTAGCCTATGAATATTCATCTCCTTGTGCCTTTCTCTCTAACAACGATTCAAATTCATCGGGAGTCCTTTGTGAAAATTTAACAAGATAAAGACAGCAACTCTTTTTTTTTCTCCGAGAAAAGCGACGTCATTGACAAATCTTCTGTCCCGGGATCCTTTTTATTTTACATTAAAAGGGGCAAACTGGTAACTGGTACACTTTGTGTTTCTCCATTCACGTGAGTTCATAGGATTTTTTTTCTTTAATCTTTGCCCTCTTTTTCTTTGTCTACTTTTCTTCTCGATAGTACGGCTATTTTGTTGAATATTCGTGAGTTAATTGGAATTGAATAAATTCTATTTTTCACCTACTAAGGGTTAGCATACAGGTGGCTCCAAAAATAACGAAATTGCTTAAAAAACAATTCGAGCGCCAGCTAAAGAAATAGAAGGCAAATTAAATTTATAATAAAATAAATTTTAACTTGGTGTTTTTTTTTCAAGCTATAATATCTATACGAACGAAAAGTATACGGACGACAGAAAAAAAGGGAACGAAGCGCATAGAATCGAGGCATTCAGCCCAATTAACCGGAAATTTTGTTTCCCTAATGAAATTAGTGTCAGAGAATGCGCCCTGTCGATACTTTTAAAGAAAAAAACCTGAAATACGGTCCAAAAGAATAGCAGTTTTTTACCCGAGGGAGTATTTACTATCTAAGGAACTTTTTTGTTTTTTTTGTTTCCACAAAAGTTCATTCACTTTTAACGTATTAAAAACAAGTGTTCGTCATCTCTAAACAAAGCCAATTGGGTACAGTTAACTCTGCTTCTACGAAAGGTATTTTTAAACCAATTCAATGACGAGACTATCATCACTAAAGTGGACTATTAACACTTACGAACTTCCATTCATTAATAATTACAGCATGTCTCAAATGTCTGTTCCTTCTTACGATCTAAACCATGAAAATTACAAGCTACATGGAAAAATCTTATCAATTATGGACAAAACTCGTCAACGTTTCGTCTTATAACAAAAGTAATCATCAGGTTTTTTTTTCTTTGATATTTGTTATATTTCGTATTTCTTGCGTATTATGGGTGTTTCAAAACAAGGTGACCCCGTCTCTATGATAGGTAGAAAACTGAAAAATAATTGGGGTTTGCCTAGTGAAAATTTTTCGTAACGTCATCCGTATTCAAGATAAAGGGCGTTAAAGAAACAAAATGTATACACATTTTTTTGCGATTTTGCCTAAACTACTGGTAACATTGTAATTAAATTTTATACGAATATGATTTGGAAGCTCATACATACCATGAATTTGTTTTTATATCTGACTCTCATAGAGGGCGCTAGTTACACGGTTCGTACCAAGTAGTATTGAACATAACTTTTTTAAGGTTAGATTTGTTAATAAAAATTTCAAGTGAACTTAAACTTTACACCAAAAAGGTACTCTTGGTAAAACTCGATTCTGTGTACCGTTTTCGGAATATTTTGATTTGAAAATGATGAAGTAATAACCGATGCTGGTACAGTTGGTCCGGTGAATCTTTTCCCATGCGTCATCATTCATATACAAATGCAATAAATCAATACATTAAGTAACACGTAGGTCGTAGATTGATGGTTTAATTAGGATGTGGCTAAAATGACGGTGAACGTTATTTATTATTGTATTGAAGCTGGTGTAATAGATATTTGTAAATATTTTACAGCCATTTAGCAATATGCTACCTAAACCTTTAGTTTGAAAAAACTGTTAGTATTCCAGAGTTTTATGGGGCTATTCTGCAAATTTGCTATTAAGCAAATTTACTTGCATAAGAGTTGGTATTAATAACAACTTCCTCAGTAGAAACTTTGCAAATCAGTATTGCCCTGTTAGGGTTATGGCTGGCAACCATTACTATTGGGCCGTACCATCCATACAGTTCAACAATGAAAAATAAAAATCTTTTGGGTTGTAAAAATAAATAATTCATATTTCAAATATGTATATTTAAGACTCATATATATACAATAGATTTTATTTATTTTTGCTCATAGTCAGAATCAGAACTATCACCAGTATTTATATCTATTGTAATTGGTTGAATGCTAATATCAACTATATTCTGCTCTCGGGCATACCACTTTTGAATAATTTCATGGGTATGCCTAACACATTTTTCCCAAATTTGTTGATTACATTGTCCCAGTGCCCCTTTCCACATATTTATAACAGAACTATCTGAATACCCATCTTTACCAATATATTTATTATAATATGACTTGCAATTTGCCCAAATTAATTCAATAGCGTTGAATTCACAATGATATGGCGGTAGTCTCAGCACATCATGACCATGTTCTCGTAGTAACTCATCAATTAAATACACGTTTTCTTTTCTATTCATTTTTGCAATTTGTAGCAATTCAGGTTTCGTAAGTTTTGTTTCAAACTTAATGTTGTTTGTTATCAACCATGTAACAAAATCAAGTTTTTGTTGAATTAGTAGAAGGTTGCTTTTCTAAAAGAACACTATGATATGGAGCATTATCCATAACCATAAGAGATGGCTCTTCTAAGTTGGGAATTAATTGAGTACTTAACCATTTCATAAATATTTCATTGTTCATATCTCCATGGTAATCAGCTACTTTAGATTTTGAACAGAATAATAAACTTGCTTCAGAGACAAATCCTTTGGTAGAACCATCATGGACAATTATAAAACGTTTACCCTCATAACCATCTGGTTTACGTACACTTTTAGTGCTGTTGTCTTGCCAAGATTTTGTTTTATTTCCCTTCGAATAGATCCATGTTTCATCCAAAAATACAAGTTCTCTTGGGTGAGTACTTGAAAGGTTTTCCATATATTTACGCAGAAAATTGGCTCTCAAGGCTGCAATACTGGTCCGCTCCATTAAAGCTCTCCGATTGTCATCTTTGTTATATTTGAATCCCAATGTTTTTAACAAAGTGCTCAGAGATGTTTTGTCAATAGATACAATTTCGCTTTCCCTCAATTTACAATTTAAGGTAGTCAAAGTAACATGCTTCTCTAAAACAAAAACAAAAATTATAGTACAGATTCAATTTGAACAAATACTATATTTTTAATGATATTATGTTTGTTCATTAAATTAATGTTTTAACCTTGACTGTTCAAAAATAAGGTAAATTCAATAGTTGAATTAAATTGTAATGTAGTCACAAAACTACTAAAATCTATATAAATACCTTCCTAAATTTTTCTTCAATATACCTTGATTTGAATAATCATTACAAAATATCTACACCTACATTTTACCAAAATATTCTAATTAAATAGTTTGATATTCACTCTGTTGGTACATATCATATAATGTGTTCCGTACTGACATCTTAGTTCCCTCAGGTAGATCAGTTGTTTTAGTTTTAGAACGAGTTCTGCTTTTGCCTGGGCTTGAAAGAATTGGATTATTTTCTTTCCTTTTTTTATAGCATATACTGTCCGCCGAGATATTTTCAAAGCAGCAGCTACCCTCTAACATAAAAAAATTGATTAATAATAAGTATATTGCCAAACAAGCATGCACTTAAATATTTATGTTACCTCCTGAACACATGAAAGTGGTTCCAAAGGTCCTCTATTTCTTTTTTCTAACTCAAAATACTCCAACACATTTAGGACCAGCTCCTGTGCTTGCGAATTCAACGTTTTCCCAGGCATATTCTAAAAATAAAAACCATTCATAAATAGTTCTGGTCTTTCGGAAAATTAGGTCAATATTTTCTACATTGGTGGAAGCAAAATATGTTTCATATAATTCAGTTTGATGGAGTTATATCCAGAATCATAATGAAATGTCAATTTAAGGTTAGTTTACATTGCGAAGTAAATAAATAAAAAGTAGATAAATAATATTTACTTACCACAATAATTGGAACACTCAGGTATAAGTTAGCCGTTATAACAACTGTTTTTGAAATAAATGTATATGCAAGGGGCAAAAAAATGGATAAAAATGTAAACAAAGTCTTTGGTCTGTCAATATACAAATTCGCGGTTAAACCACAGAACTTCTGTTGTGTGGGTTACACCTAATCACCCACATTCATCATATGGCTATCTCTGTCTGTTATATTATGTTGTAATGGAACAAACGGTTTCATTTCGGGGGTTTAGATTCTGTGAGTAGAAAAGAGACGTACTACAAAAAGTAGTATGTGAATAATTTCATACATGGGAAAAGATTCACCGGACCAACTGTATGTATAAAGTAATGATAAAGTTATCAATTAAACAAAAAATCACAAGAAGAAAATTAAAATAACGACTAAGAACATAAAATAAAATTCAATTAGAGTAAGTGTTCAAAATGTCCTCCGTTTTCACGAACACACAAGTCAAAAGTTGATAACAATAAAAAATATAAAGATAAAAAAAACTCCAAAAATTTAAGTTTGAATTTTACTAAAACTCAATATTTTGCACTTACATTTAAAAATATCCAATGAAGAACCCTCAGTCGCTTTGTCAAGGAAGGGGCGGTATTTTCAGCAGTTTGCTGGCCCGCTTGGTCTTAAGATATTTACTACCTGGTCCTTAGAAGAAATAGTTTGGAGACCCCTGGTTTAGAAGATTGATCGATTCTTTGGAAAAAAGGATAGACTTGTGTGTTCGTGAAAACGGAGGACATTTTGGACACTTACTCTAATTGAATTTTATTTTATGTTCTTAGTCTTTATTTTAATTTTCTTCTTGTGATTTTTTGTTTAATTAATAACTTTATCATTACTTTATACCAGCATCGGTTATTACTTCATAATTTTCAAATCAAAATATTCCGAAAACGGTACACAGACTACCTTTTTGGTGTAAAGTTTAGTTTCACTTGAAATTTTGATTAATAAATCTAACCTAAAAAAAGTTATGTTCAATACTACTTGGTACGAATCGTGTAACTAGCGCCCTCTATGAGAGTCACATATAAAAACAAATTCATGGGATGTATCAGCTTCCAAAACATATTCGTATAAAATTTCATTACAATGTTGCCAGTAGTTTCTGCAAAATCGTAAAAAATGTGTTTAAATTTTTTTTCTTCAACGCCCTTTATCTTGAATACGGATGGCGTTACGAAATTTTTTTTACCCTGCAAACCCCAATTATTTTTCAGTTTTCTACCTATCCTAGAGACGGGGGCAACTTTTTTTTGAAACTCCCTGTATTTATTAGACAAGACCCATTAACAAAGATGTCACTCTACTTGTGAGCCGAGTCTTGTTTCATGTGCAAATGGTCAATGTAAAAAAGGCAGAAAGGACAAGTTAAGGTATATTAAGTTAACTGTAAATAATTGACATATTAGTAAAGCGTGATATATAGACGTCAAAAAATAATAGTTCAATACTATTAAACGCTTTACAGAATTAGAAAAATTAATTTCCAAAGAGCAGAGCAATATTGGTGTGGTATCAATGTAGTCTCTAGTAGGATTATGCTCTCAGAGCTTCTGGACGAATAGCATCTACCTTGTGCTGATGAGGCGCAATACGCCGAAACCGGTCCACAAGTGATGTTATTCCTTCTAATCACAAACCAGAATGGTTGGTTCTAACTTAACAGATATACCAACCCCGTTTACTTTAGAAGCGTAATTCAATGTCTGTCGGGGCATAAAGCCCGAGAAGTAGTTGTTGCTTCTTAGTGGACACTCTGCTCTTTGGAAATTAATTTTTCTAATTCTGTAAAGCGTTTAATAGTATTGAACTATTATTTTTTGACGACAAGTTAAGGGTTATAAAATGGGATTAATTGGAATGTCAGTCTATACATAACCGTGGTATTGAAAATAGTAAATTCAAATAGTTGTGTTGGTAACTACCGAGTATTATTATAACTTTATAATTTTTTAATCTTACATTTGTTTCAGCTGATCGACTGAACGAGTACATCCGACATTATGAAACCCTTGACTACGATACGGAACCAATTCATCGGGCACACACGAGAGCGAAACGTTCCCTTATTTCAGACGATTACGTCCACGTGGAGTTCAAGTCTCAGGATCACGACTTTCGAATACGGTTGAAGCGGGACCTCCAAGTCTTTAACGATAGGCTGGAGGTGCACGGTCCCCAAGGAGAACCTTTAGATGTCGATACTTCGCACGTTTATCACGGACACATTTTAGGTAAGTTTTTGATAGGGGATTAATTTATTTGAGAAAATTTCCATCTACCAAGGACGTACGATAAATGGGGTAATTTATTTGCAAAAAATTTCCATTTACCATTGGCGTACTATAACTTTTTTTAAAGGGGTTCACATATTTCTCTTTTAATTTCTTATGGCTGCCTATTTTATTTATTTGTTATTTTAAAGGCATTAGACGAATTTATATTCTCCGCGCCTTCACCTGTATAAAGTTTTCAACTTTTCACGCCAAACTTTCTCGAATAGTTATGGCAAATCTCAATTAATCCAGCTTCGAATATATAGGAAAGTAAATCTACGGTAGGATATCATCAATCATAGATTGTGAGAAAAGTTCGTTGAATGGAAAACTCGACATTCGAACGTATCGGGTTACTAATGTTCCTTCTTACAATTTCTGGCAAAAAGTATCTGAAATCGCCTCGGGTGAGAAAGAGAGAGAAGAGTGGTTTAAAAACTTTTCGACTTAAGCTGTTAGTTTTCGGCAAAGTTCAGTGTTGAAAAATGCTGCTTTTAAAGTCAACTTTAAGAATAAGTTGTTTTTTATGTTTTAAATAAATAACTGAACTAAGATAGTTTGGTAAATTGGATAGAATGAATAACAATAGGCAAGTCTGGAGAAAATGGGCAGCAAGATCAAGCCAGAAACAATCAAGGGGCCGGAGAGAGAAAAATCCTGGATTGTAGATAATGTAGCTAAAACCTGGACAGAAGGAAACAACCTGGCAAAAAAATAATGAGTATTTCATATAAAACAGAAATTTCGTATTCTAGCGCTCTTCTTTACCGGTGTGAAGATAGCAGCCAATTTTAGCTGCAAAAATGTTGAGAACTGCTCAATTCGCGATTTCAGTGGCGTGCAGAATATATAAATATTGAATTCATATTTCAGAGCGCCACCTTGTTATTCAATTAGTAGGGGTATATTGGTGTGGAGGACACACTTTTTGGAGGAAATTTGCTTACGATGGGGAACAAGGATTACAACGTCACCCCCAAAAATTAAAATAAATTTTAGCTTCTAAAGGAAACTAGAAGTTACAATTTATTTTAGTTTTAGGGGTGACATTGCAACCCTTGTTACCCATCGTAAGCAAATATCCTTTGAACAGAGCGTTTTCAACATTATTATCTTCTACCCTCCAAATATTAACTTGACTTTTTGTTTTCTTTGGAAGTTACAATTTATTTTAATTTTAGGGGTGACTTTGCATCCTTTGCTCCCCGTCGAAACAGTGTGTCCTCTACAACAATATACCCCTACTTATTGAATATCAAGGTGGCTCTTCGAAATATGAATTCGATTCAATATATATTCTGCACACCACTGAAACCGCGAATTGAGCAGTTCTCAACATTTTTGCAGCTAAAATTGGTTGCTATCTTCACACCGGTCTCTCCTTTCAGTGATTTTTTCTCAATTTAAGATTGTTGTTGGTATGTTCCTTATAGTAATATTTATCTTCTCATGACTTTTTAATGGTGTACTTTCCTCGTACAGATATATTATAGATGCCGTCGGAAGTGTCTCGTGAATATTTGTTGAATGAAATTTCAACATTTCATCAATCAAAACTTTTTACGTCAGAGCACGCGAGAGAAAATCATTGAAGCTTGATTAGTTCAATTATTGAAACTAGACGATGACGACGTACTTCAGGTTTCGAAATATATCGTGATTTTGCAGTTCAGCCCGTATAAAACAGATAACGTTATAGTTTTGGAAAATATGGAGAACTGCTGGCGACTCGATTCTTATAATTTTATATTTCGTCACCCCAGCTTCTAAGTATACAGACAATAGCAACGTTTGTTTAATAAAATCCAACAGTTTGTTATTTTTATATTTTCATAGCAAAAAACTTTGTATTTTGAAAGCTTCGTTCCTATATATGAAAAGTCTCATAAGTAGGTTCATATTTTAAGTCCTTTTTTGTACAGAATTTCATTAAAGCGTACATACTAAAGTTGACAAGCATTCACAAGACCTTATTTTCATTTTTGCGGTTTCCTCTTTAACATATTACATTCGTAAATTCTGAAATGAAATTCTTACCCATATTAGTAAGGGCAGCTAGATTAAATAGCTCATATTAAATATGAATTCTTTTAATTACGTAAATTTTTTCTTTAAATATTCACGAAGCTCCCGGACTATGAATTTTACCTCGAACCTTCGCTTTGTCCAGAATTAGTGCCGTTTAGTGTGGCATTTTCCCTAGAAAGGGTTACTGCAGAAATATAGTAATTCGTATCAACGTAGGGCTACGTGAAACCATCTCAATTAACATTATCTCCAGGAATAACAGGAATAGTTCTCCCATAAGTCGACCGCCGCTTTGTCGAAATTACAAAAGGGTTTCGACGTTAGGTACGGGTAGGGATGCGATTCCAGAGCTGTTTAAGGAAAATCAGATAGAAAATTTATTACATGTGGGGAAGGGTTTCGATTTTCCAGAGAAAAAGTTCCGACGTAAACGATTCTTGAAATACGCTAAGAAAACAAAAGTTTTTTCAAAATGTTGTATACATTTTTTGGGACATACTGTAAATTGAATTTAACATACACCTGTCAAAATAATCGGATGTTGAATTATAGTAGGTAACGATTGTAAACAACAAAATAACAGAACAAACAGAATGTCAAACAAAAACAAACTCTATTTCATCAAAACCTTTATCGACTTTGAAAACGGCTTTAATTAAAAATATTTTTCGATTGACATGGAATTGTACGAGTGGTTTTCATTACAAAGTCAGTTAATGATAGAATTCAAACAAGAGTTTTTTTTATAAAAATAGACTGTTTATACGACGAACCACCAATAAATGTATTATTTGAATTACCTCGTATAAAATTTAGAATAATTTTAATCTCACAGGTGATCCAAATAGCGTCGCCTTCGGCTCTATCATCAACGGCGTGTTCGAGGGGAAAATAATATCACCAAAGAAAGGCTCATTTTACGTAGAAAAAGCTCACCACTATTTCCCCCACTCCACACATCCGAACAAAACATTCCACAGTGTCATATACCACGAAGATCACGTAGAAGATCCATACGCTCACATGCGAGAAGGTAATTTAATATAGAAACACTCAACAACTTCAATTGCACTGAAAAACACAAAATCACTCAAAAATCTTGCAATTAGACAATATTTGTTAAAGAAACACACAATTACACGTAATAACACTCAGAAACACTCAACTTTCAAAAACTCTCAATTTCACTGAAAAGACACAAATTCACCCAAAAATACATAAAATAACTCAAAAATCTTTCAATTAGACAATATTTGTTAAAGAAACACACAATTACACGTAATAACACACACAGAAACACTCAACAACTTTCGAAAACTCTCAATTTCACTGAAAACACACAAATTTACTCAAAAATACATAAAATAACTCAAAAATCTTTCAATTAGACTATATTTGTTAAAAAAAAACACAATTACAAGTAATAACACACACAGAAACACTCAACAACTTTCAAAAACTAACAATTTCACTGAAAAACACACAAAAATACACAAAATAACTCAAAAATCTTGAAATTAAACAATATTTGTTAAAGAAACACACAATTACACGTAATAACACACAGAAACACTCAAACACTTTCAAAAACTAACAAAATCACTCAAAAATCTTGAAATTAGACAATATTTGTTAAAGAAACACACAACTACACGTAATAACACACATAAACACTCAACAACTTTCAAAAACTCACTATTTCACTGAAAAACACAAAATTACTAAAAAATCTTGCAATTAGACAATATTTGTTAAAGAAACACACAATTACACGTAATAACACACAGAGACACTCAACAACTTTCAAAAACTCTCAATTTCATTGAAAACACAAAATCACTCAAAAATACACAAAAACACAAAATTACTCAAAAATCTTGCAATTTGACAATATTTGTTAAAGAAACACTCAATTACACGTAATAACACACACAGAAACACTCAACAACTTTAGAAAACTCTCAGTTTCACTGAAAACACACCAATTCAATCAAAAAAACATAAAATAACCCAAAAATCTTGAAATTAGACAATATTTGTTAAAATAAACAAAATTACAAGTAATAACACACACAGAAACCCTCAACAACTTTCAAAAACCCACAATTTCACTGAAAAACACACAAAAATACACAAAATCTCTCAAAAATCTTGCAATTAGACAATATTTGTTAAAGAAACACACAATTACACGTAATAACACACAGAAACACTCAACTTTCAAAAACTCTCAATTTCACTGAAAACACAAAATCACTCAAAAATACACAAAATCACTCAAAAATATTGAAATTAGACAATATTTGTTAAAGAAACACACAATTACACGTAATAACACTCAACAACTTTCAATAACTCTCAATTTCACTGTAAAACTCGCCAAATTACTCAAAAATACACAAAATCAATCAAAAATCTTGAAATTGTCAAAGAAACACACAATTGTGATAACACACAGAAACACTCAACAACTTTAAAACTCTCAATTTGACTGAAAACACACAGAATCACTCAAAAATACACAAATTTACTCAATAACTCTCAATTTCACTAAAAACTCTCAAAATCACTCGAAAATACACAAAATCACGCAAAAATACACAAAATTGCTCAAAAATCTACAAAATTGCTCGAAAATCTACAAAATCACTCAGAAATCTTGCAATTAGACAATATTTGTTGAAAAAACACACAATTACCCGTAATAACACACTCAGAAACACTCAACAACTTTCAAAAACTCTCAATTTCACTCAAAAACACAAAATCACTCGAAAATATACAAAAATACACAAAATCACTCAAAAATATACAAAATCGCTTTAAAACATTCAAAAATGCCGAAATCGTGCATGTTCAACTGTATCATACTGTATCTCAAAAATTTCCAGGCCATTCCGCCGGTTGCGGCATCAACGATGACGTCATCCAATGGATGAACAAAATTCAATACTCGGAAGAAGAAAAAGATACCACACCGTCACCTCCATACAAAAAACCGAACAAACACAAAAAGTACGAAAACAAAGAGAAAGCAAAACCGAATTTCGAAGACGTATTAAATAAATATTCGAAAGAAGCAAACGAACAAAGTAACAGCCGACACAGAAGAGCTACCAGACGAGATGATAACAGAAACACTTGCTCATTGTATATACAAACAGATCCTCTTATTTGGAAACATATCAGAGAAGGTTTTCCTGAGGTTTGTACACATTTGAAGCACACTTGAATTTATTTTTATTTAATTTTTTTTCAGCATGTAGATCCGAAAAAACAATCAGAAGTCAACGAAAAAACCAGAGAGGAAATACTTTCACTAATAGCTCACCACGTCACTGCCGTTAATTACATTTACCGCGACACGAAGTTCGACGGTAAAAACGAACATCGTAATATCAAATTCGAAGTGCAAAGAATCAAAGTAAGTAATTTTCATCCTCCACTCGTAACATATCTCTTAAAAATAAATAAATTTGTCCACAGATCGACGACGACGCCTCCTGTAGATGCTACCATAGAGGTTGCGGTGAAATGAATCAGTTCTGCTTGGAAAACATAGATGTCAGCAACTTTTTAAACATTCACTCGTTAGGCAACCACGAAGACTTTTGTCTTGCTTATGTGTTCACTTACAGAGACTTCACCGGTGGTACTTTAGGCTTAGCGTGGGTAGCTAGTGCTTCCGGCGCCTCTGGTGGGATCTGCGAAAAGTACAAAACTTACACCGAAACCATCGGCGGTATGTACCAGTCGACGAAAAGATCTCTAAACACTGGAATCATCACTTTCGTTAATTATAACAGCAGAGTACCGCCGAAAGTTTCCCAACTCACTTTAGCGCATGAAATCGGACATAATTTTGGATCGCCGGTAAGTATTTCTTTAAAAAAATAACCTTAGATATTAATTTAATTTTTTTTTCAGCATGATTATCCTCCCGAATGTCGTCCTGGCGGACCTAGCGGTAACTACATAATGTTCGCTTCGGCTACTAGCGGAGATCGTCCGAACAACAGTAAATTTTCCAGCTGCAGCATCGGAAACATCAGCAACGTATTGGACGCGATAGAAGAAAAGAAAAAACGGAATTGCTTCACGGCTTCGGCCGGTGCTTTCTGCGGAAATAAAATCGTAGAAGCCGGAGAAGAATGCGATTGCGGGTACGACGACAAAGAATGTAATGATCAATGTTGTTATCCAAGAATACTCAGTATTAGAGACAAGGAATTGAACAGATCCGCCGTGGGATGTACCAGAAGAAACGGAACTCAATGCAGTCCCAGCCAAGGTCCTTGTTGCAGCAACGAATGCAAATTTATATCAGCCTCTCGCTACGAAGAATGTAAAATGGAATCTGACTGCTCCAAATCGTCTAAATGTAACGGTACCAGTGCAGAATGTCCCGCTCCTACTCCAAGACCGGATAAAACTCGTTGTAACAACGGTACTCAATTGTGCATCAAAGGAGACTGCACCGGATCTATTTGCTTGGAATGGAATCTGGAAGCTTGTTCTTTAACCACGCAAGATCATCCTAACATTGATAAGAGGAAATTGTGCGAGTTGGCTTGTCAAAATGGCACGGACATATGCAGGAGCACCAGCGAATTTTCGGAAAAAGTTGGTTTGCCACCTGGAGGTATCAGTTTGAGACCTGGTTCGCCTTGCGATAACTTCCAAGTTAGTAAAATACTCTTTCTTTTTATTGTTTTCAGTCCTCGTTTTTTTGTATATTTCAAAAATTTCTTTATTTTTCAGGGTTATTGTGACGTTTTCTTGAAATGCCGTGCTGTAGACGCCGACGGACCTTTGGTGCGTCTAATGAACCTCCTCTTGAACAAAGAAACGTTAATAAACGTAGCTCAATGGATCACCGAATATTGGTGGGCCGTGCTATTGATGGGAATAGGCTTTATCATTTTTATGGGACTGTTCATCAAATGTTGTGCCGTACATACGCCTTCGTCGAATCCGAAGTTGAAAAAAGCGCAACGCATCACGGATACGTTAAGGAGGCCTATGAATACTCTACGTAGAATGGTGAGTTGATTTTTTCATTTAAAAAGTATGTTTTTTTACTGTTTAACTTTAATTTCCAGAGATATAATCACGGCGCTCCTCATAACGCGACCGGAGCGAATCCTCCACCAAGTAGAAGTCGTAGAGAACCTTCTAGTCGACCTTCAGCTAGTCAAGGACCTAGACCGGGATACGGTGAAGGTAGAGGTCACTACCATGCTCCAAAAGGTAAATAAATACTTAAACTCCATTTTCCTCTTCCAACTATTGTTTCAACCAACAAAATTTGCAACTTCACTGTATCTTTTAACAACTATGGTATCGAGTACATTTTATAAGAAGTAAAAATTCGTTTTTATATCACTGCATCCTAAAAGGATCGAGTCTTCGTCTATTCACATACAGTCGGACAAATTTAGCTCTAGCCCTGACTCAGCCACGCCCAGTAACGCGCACTGGTCATAACTGAGTCAGACAAGGACGTGTGGCACCACTCCAGTATATTTCCTATATAATTAAATGGTCTAAAGTGCCTAACCTAACCTAACCCTAGTCTCCTTGCAGTCTCTCCTGGCGTACAGGAAGAGACCCGTCCGTAGCATGTCACTTGTTGTGTAGTCAAAATGCGAAACGATATTCAATTTTTCCATGCTTATGTCATTATATCGTTCAGGAGTAGATATTAGACACTTAAGGCAGCACATACACGTAAACGTATTGACATGACGTAAACCCAAAACGTTTACGTATTTCATTGCATCTTAAAAAAAGTTGAGGCAATTGACGCCGGGTTTGTAGTTTGCTTACCAATTGAGTATTCACCTAACCCAACATTATTGTGTTTTTTCTTTATTTTGTGCGTGAGTTTTTATTTTTTGCATAGTTTTTTCTGTATTTTAAATAAAATACGAGTAAAATAGAGTGTCCCGAGTGCCTAACTCGGTTTGATGAAACCTACGTTTACGGTGTACGTAGAAACTCAAGTTTACGTTATACGTATCTAAATACGTCCGAGAAGTACTTACTGCGCGCGCGCTCTTGTCAAATGCTGCGTTTACGTTTACGTATTAACCATTGCCTTAAGTGTCTATTATATGATAGTGGCGGAGCATTGAGCAGGTCAGGTGTTGAAGTCACCGAGTTGACCCTCAATAGTATATGAGAGTTCGCCACGTTTTTGCCACGTCCTCGTCACAACCTTGCCCGACGTACATTCAATGTAAATTGCTTCAGGGTAGGGTTGCGCGACACACTAGAAAGTATCGATATTAGGTATCGATACGGATCGGAAATTAAAGTATCGATACAGTATAATATCGAATATTAATTTATCGATACTCGAAGTATCGATACGTTAACGATCCGAGATTTTCCTAATTTTGACGTTTTTTCGGTAAAAATCACCTTTTTGGGGAGTGGAAAAAGACATTATTGCGATTTCCGGCCAAAGTTGAGGTTCTAGAGAAAAAAGTTGATGATAAAAGTTGTAGATCTTGAGAAAATCTACAACTTTGTAATTGGTGACTTTTTCACATAACTTCAAAATTAGCTCGAAAAACGCAAAAAACTGCATTTTTCGTTTTTTATTTTTGGTTTCGTTAAAAAATGTTCGATTTTGATGAAAATTTAGTAGAAGGTAGCTTTGATAGTCACAAACCATGAAAAAAAATTTCAAATTAAAATATTGGAAATTTTTCGAGTTATGACATTTTTTCGGTAAAAAACCCTTTTTTGGGGGGTGGAACAAGACATTATTGCGATTTCCGGCCAAAGTTGAGGTTCTAGAATAAAAAGTTGATTATAAAAGTTGTAGATCTTGAAAAAATCTACAACTTTTTCATTAGTGACTTTTCCACATAACCTCAAAATTAGCTCGAAAAACGCAAAAAACTGCATTTTTCGTTTTTTATCTTTAGTTTCGTTAAAAAATGTTCGATTTTGATGAAAATTTAGTAGAAGATAGCTTTGATAGTCACAAACCATGAAAAAAAATTTCAAAGTAAAATATTGGAAATTTTTCGAGTTATGACGTTTTTTCGGTAAAAAACACTTTTTTGGGTGGGTGGAAAAAGACTAATAATATTGCGATTTCCGGCCAAAGTTGAGTTCCTAGAATAAAAAGTTGATTATAAAAGTTGTAGATCTTCTGAAAATCTACACCTTTTTCATTAGTGACTTTTTCACATAACTTCAAAATTAGCTCGAAAAATGCAAAAAACTGCATTTTTCGTTTTTTATTTTTGGTTTCGTTAAAAAATGTTCGATTTTGATGAAAATTTAGTAGAAGGTAGCTTTGATAGTCACAAACCATGAAAAAACATTTCAAATTAAAATATTGGAAATTTTTCGAGTTATGACATTTTTTCGGTAAAAAACCCTTTTTTGGGGGGTGGAACAAGACATTATTGCGATTTCCGGCCAAAGTTGAGGTTCTAGAATAAAAAGTTGATTATAAAAGTTGTAGATCTTGAGAAAATCTACAACTTTTTCATTAGTGACTTTTCCACATAACCTCAAAATTAGCTCGAAAAACGCAAAAAACTGCATTTTTCGTTTTTTATCTTTAGTTTCGTTAAAAAATGTTCGATTTTGATGAAAATTTAGTAGAAGATAGCTTTGATAGTCACAAACCATGAAAAAAAATTTCAAAGTAAAATATTGGAAATTTTTCGAGTTATGACGTTTTTTCGGTAAAAAACACTTTTTTGGGTGGGTGAAAAAAGACTAATATTATTGCGATTTCCGGCCAAAGTTGAGTTCCTAGAATAAAAAGTTGATTATAAAAGTTGTAGATCTTCTGAAAATCTACACCTTTTTCATTAGTGACTTTTTCACATAACCTCAAAATTAGCTCGAAAAACGCAAAAACTGCATTTTTCGTGTTTTATTTTTAGTTTCGTTAAAAAAAGCACGATATCATTTCACAACGTGATTAAAAAATCACGATATCAAAAAACTGCATTTTTCGTGTTTTATTTTTAGTTTCGTTAAAAAAAGCACGATATCATTTCACAACGTGATTAAAAAATCACGATATCAAAAAACTGCATTTTTCGTGTTTTATTTTTAGTTTCGTTAAAAAAAGCACGATATCATTTCACAACGTGATTAAAAAATCACGAAATCGCTCATCACTATAGATAACGCCACTTGCCGCTACCACTAAAAATCCCGTATCGCAAGGTATCGATACACTACAAATTAATCGATACTTGGAATGCATCGAAAAGCATAGTATCGATACAAAATATCGAGTATCGGAAGTAAAAGTATCGATACACTGGAATATCAGATAGTATCGCGCATCCCTACTTCAGGGTTCAAGCTATATTTGTCCGGATAATTTTTATTTGGAATAAAATACCGCTCGACCAACTTTTAAAACCACTAACACACTTGAAAATTAATTTTGTATCTTTATAATACAATAGCGTATTCCCCACTAGCAACAGCGCCGCCTGCGCAGAACTACGGTCGACAAAATCGCCCCGAATTGTACGCAGACGCATACGAGATGAGAAACAAAGTCTGACAGGAAGAGAGTGAGGGCGGCGGTCAACAACAACAAGGTTCGCCACCGCCTGATTATCCCGGTACGCCTATCGCTGACGTTTCTTCTTCTTTTTTGCTTGTTCATCACGTGGAAAGAAGAAACGATGATAAAGTGGACGGTAGTGAAGCTGGGTCGACTGTGTAGGTTCGGTAGCGAAAACGATTTTTTTTGAGGTTAGTTTCGGTGGTTTTGTTTTTGTATTGTAGGAACCTTGTAGTATTTTAATATTTTGGGGTTATGTTCTGTAGATGATCCAATTTTTTTTAGTATTTTTGTGGGAATTTGATCTACGTAATATACAAGGTATTCCAAAATTATCGAAACGGACTATCCAATAATGAAATTGTTTACGCGACCTGGACTATTATTTAAAAAAAAATCTTATTCGGCCAACGTGCTCTGTGATCAAAAATTAATAAAAAAGTTGCGCGGGAACTTTTTTTAACGGAAAAAGTGCGCGTGGAAACTTGAAAATTTGAATATATTAAAAATATCTGAATACAAAAGAAAAAAAAACGGGTGCATTTATATTGATAGTCACCGTTAATTTTTAAGGTTGATTAATTTTTAATGTGTTTTGAGATTTTAATAGTGATTTTTTTAAATTATACATTTATTAGCTTCCTTCGAATGAAAGGCTGATATTTTTTATTTCAGACAGCGAGAAAAAATATTTCTTTTCATAAAAATAAAAAAAGTTGGGTAGTTTTCAACATTTCACATTGAGGACAACAAAAACTATGTAATTTGTAGTAAATTCATGTTTTGTTAAAAAAAATTCAATAGAAACTTCTACTCAGAACATCCTTTTTAATTAAATTGATATTGAAATGGGACCACCTTTCTATACCCTATTCTAGTACGTCCCTGCACACCTAACATTAATGTCATTTTTTCGGAATTTTCTCCACGGAAGGAGTGTTGGTTTTATTAAAAAACGTCAAGACAAGCATGGAGCATCGTCACCGTACATTAACAAAGACTAGTAGTCCAACTCTATGACACGGCCCCAAAAGTTCCCAACTTGCCCCGTCTCCGAATTCGGAGCTGGCCGGGCCCAGAGCTAACCTACGTCTGGGTTTCCTGTATACCAGTTGTCCACAGATTCCGTTGAGTACGTATTATACAGGTTGTAGTTTCGTGTTGCGTTGTATGATATTGTGAGAAAATTGTTTATATTTTTTAATAATTAAATCTAGATCAATAGAAATGAGGTCATTGTGTTCTGCTGATGGTTGCAAGAGTAAAAGAGGATTAGATGTCTCTTTTTTTCGATTTCAGAAGGATGCAGCTAGGTAAGAAATTAAAAATATACTCATAGAACACGCCTGTCTGTAAAGTGTTTATGCAATTATTTTAGTTATTAATAATTTAATGTGATTGTTTTAGATGTGACGCTTGGAAAAATGCTTTGGGGTTCATCGGTACACATAAATATGCAAATCTAACAGCAGAGCAATGTAACAACTTAATAAAGGATTTGCAATTTACATTTTCCGGAAGATAGTTTTTTTTCAAAATCGAATAAGAATTACTTTAAAATGTAGTGTCAAATACCTAAGGTAAGAGATATAATTGTACCTATTTGAGAATATATTGTACATTATTAAAGTTCACTTTGTTTTGATATTTATAAATAAAAAAACTTCATCCAACAGATCCTGTAGACCAAGGTAAATGTTTTAAAATAATAAGTAAATTTTTATAATACATTGTTTTTTGGACCACCCTAATGTGAACAAATTAAATACATCTAGTTCATTGTCTCTCTTATTATCGGAAATATTGGGACCTATTCGTTTTCTTTAAAATGATTAATACATTTTGGGTTTCCACGAACTGAGTACCTATTGGCCACAATAAGTTAGTTGAGTTTAATCACCATTATTGTCCATTTTTAGGAGCAGGTAGGTAAAATCACAAGAATTAACGAATTACATATGTAGAAGTTAGATTAATTATTGCTGGGTAATAATTTAGGAGCTTCAATTCTCATATAAATTTCTTAAAATAATTTCTGTTGAATTTGTTTCTTTTTTCTTCGTATTATCCAAAATGGTTCAGGTAAATAACTTGCCAGTAATTTAGGTTTATGAAATTACCCCTGTGACTTCTGTCAATATAATTTTTCTTCTAAAAAGTACAACTTGAAAATATATTTATGGGGAATTCTAATAAAATGGTTGGCAGAGATGGCATTGGAAACAATCTTCTAGAGCTGTTTAAAAATGTACCTTTCAACCATCCCTTTACAAATTTTCCAAAAAGTTACTTGTTATCCCTTTATACTAGATTACGTATTTATTTTACAATAAAATTTATAAATCGCGACTTTAAAAGGATCAAAACAAAAAACTTCATATAAAGTTGTCAATATTAAAATATTTGTAAAAAATGTCTGTTGACTTATTATTATGTTTAATAAATGCTTATTCCTGCTACATCTTGTTTTATTTAAGTCAAATATTTTGTAAACAATTCAGTACTAGTTAAACTTCTAGTCTAGTAATTGATATTCGGTGGCTCCTTTCCAAAAGAAAACATGTATTTAAAAAAAAAATTTCTAACGGGGTACGTTTTTACCGGCCCCCGTAAGAAACTCTCAATCTATAAATCAACAACCTATGAATGAATGAATTGCGACAGCGGCTTTACTTTATAACATCGACTTCAAAATAGCGGAAGGGTGAGTTGGACTACTATCTTTGTTAATATACGGCGGCATCGTTCTGAGGAATTTGTGTCGAGAAGGGTGTCCTAATTGTGAATCTTACTTTACTTATGGGAAAATGAGATTTATTAGTTGTTGAACTACTTGACTTTTTGCCAAAAATTTTGATATGCCCTCGTTGACTGAAATACAATCTCTTCTTTGGTAAGATAGTTATATATATTTTTTTGTATCTGTGAACGAGTTTGGCAAACTTTTTTTGTAATTATTGAATGTTTTGCGAAATTCGTTCGTGATTTTAATTGAAAAATTTTAATTCTTTCATTGTTGCATTTAAACTGAACTTAGTCCAAAAATTATGCATTTTCTTTTCCAGATTTTTAAATACTTTCAATTTTTTGTGCAATAAAAGGTAATTAAAAAAAATGAGTCATAGAAAGAGATTTTTAACGGTTTTCCTACCTCATGACCTCACCGTACAAGTGAACTAGGGATGGCGATCTGAAATCGATTAATCGAAGAATCGATTCATCGGACCAAATAAATCGATTTTTTAAATCGATATATTGTAATGAATCGATATTTCACCCTGGAAAATCGACATTCGATTTTTTCTGGTTTGGTTTTGGGAACTACAAGCTATATTATCTATTTTCTTAACTTTTAAAGTAGCAAATACATTTAGAAAATAAATGTCCTCTTTTATATCTGATCTGATACTTTGATATGGTAATAAAAATAATTGTTATTATCGAATTCCCTGAACTAAAAAATCCCTGATTTTACTGATAAGAGATCCCAGAGATTGTTTATTATGGTATTTTTCTTGTTTTTCATAAAATGGATTTATATTTACATAGTAAATACAAACTTGAAAAAAATCGATTTTTTGGAAATCGATCTTTTAGACCTCGATTTTTTTATGAATCGATTCATCAGGTTACGATTCGAATCGATTTAAAAATCGATCTTTTTTGGAAAGAATCGCCATCCCTAAAGTGAACTAATTATTTTAATACTTTTTTGCATTTTTTAATAATTTTTAGCACTTTTTACTTACGTATTAACATTCTTTGGATTAAAGTTCAGTTATTAGACCAATTTGTAAAATGCTACATTGTTTCGTTTCTTATTGATATTTATAAAAGATGTTTGTACGTTATTCGATTTTTACTTACCTAGTAAAACTACTTTTTCCAAATATTAATGTAATACCCAATACTTTTAACCTCCGTTAAACCCTCAGAGGTTTTTAGTATTAAAAAATTATGTTGATTTGATTTTTTTTTCTAAAAAACAACGTACAGAATAAAATAAATAAAAATTTTAAACTCTGATTTTACTTTGAGCCAGAAATGTACGATAACGAGGGTATTACGATAAATATTTTCTCCACGATCATCACAGAATTTGCCAATTCTGAAATCAAATTTGATTACAGAATGCTGGACTTCTCTCTCTTGAGATTGAAGAAATATTCTACAACAGCTCTGCCCCCATGCAATTTAAATGTACATAATTACATTCTCTCTCTTGTGATAGAATAATATTCTCACAGTGGTTAGCAATAATAACATTAGCCTTGACGCAGTTGATTGTCATCGTAGTGGCAAAACTTGAGTAAGTGTCAAAATTATTGCTGTCACATTGAGAGTTTACCTAATATAATTGTTATTGAGTTCTGTAATATAAATTATCTTTTGTTCATTTCCATTTAAAATCTTTGATCGTGGAGAAAGTATGGTCTGCTACTCGGTTAGAATGAAAATTCGTTATGCTCGTGGTTCCTCACGCTCACCTTCGGCTCGCGCTCGGAACTATCCACTCGCATCGAATTTTCATTCTAACCTTGTTACAGAATATACTATTCTAGTTTCGTTCATTTAAACATGAATTGTTTTTATTCTGTACAGTGTTTTGGTGAAATATGTTTGGCATAAAATATTTATGATGTTAGGTAATATTAGAGATTTTTTGGACTTGAAAACGTTTTTAATTGTACAATTGTATTTAATTTAAAATTTTGTAAAAACGATAATTTGGTATTACCATTTTTCAGATTGAACAAAAATAAAGGGAGATCTAATAATTCGTTGTCCGAAAAATTGCTATTTTTATATTAACTGAATTTTGACATTGTCTTTGTACCATTGTTGAATTTTCTGGAGATGTGATAAAATTAATTTTGATTGTTTCAGAATAATTGTATCTCAATTAACGAAACGGTATTGTCTGTGAAGACATACAGCCAAAAAAATAGAATTTTTGATATGGACAACGTTCTATCTTCTAATATACGATCAAATTATAATTTTTCATTGGTCTCCACGGGCAGTTATCGTTTCTAAAAACTGGAAAGATAATCTATATTTGATGCTAACCTCTGTATTGATAAATATTGTAAAAATTAATATATGTACATACTCGAATAAAATAGCTGTTTTCATACGAAAAATTTGTTTTTTTAAATATCTGCAAAATAATTCACCATAAAGGTAAGTTTCTCACTTTACTATAATAACTTATACAGCCACACACATATTCTACAGTTTTTCCAACTTCACTAACTTTTGAATCACCCCCCGTATTCACAGTTACACTTTGTATTCTTAGGCACAGCACACACGTTACGGTGAACCAGACGATTTTATCTCAGTCGAGAGATAGGAAATAGGAAGCAAACAAGAAGACGACGCGATTGCTCTCTATTTGGAAGCCACCATAAGGAGATCGAACTCTTACGGAACAATTGACAAAATCTGTCTCAAAATCGTCTATCTAACCGCGGCGTCGTCACTGCAAAACCAATAGACCATTCCAGGGTAGTCTGCCCTTGTGATGCAATTACCACCAAATGATCACAATTTTCGATATTTTTGGGAAGACGAGGACAAAAACGGATTCCTTACAAAATTTTCCTTTCTGTTTCCTAACCTCACATACTGTCAAATGAGCTATCAACCAATAAAACACCATGAACTCAAAGTATATGCAAAACTTAGGATTGGCTGTTATTGTTCTGCAGTCAGATTTTTTGGTATTGGATTTAAACTGGCGCCTTCTGCCATGACCAAAAAGTCCGATCTCCTTATATAGTCTCCATGGAAGCCACAAATATCCCAAAAACTGTACAGGCGTGTCGGAGTAACTCACAACACGCTTAATGCCCATCTTCACGCTCAGTCTTTCCCACGTGCTTACCAGTACAAATCAGTGCACAAGTGAGTGCGTGCGTGGGGATGGCAAGACTCGCTGACTTTTGGAAGAGTGAAAATGTTTCATTGTCATGTTTTTTATTCTTGGAAGGTTTTGCTGAAATTTTGGATTGAAAATAAAACAAACGTATCTTCTACTGCTATAAAATTTATATATCAAAATATACCAATTACATTAACAAATAAACTTACAGAATATAACTAAGAATAATAATTGCATTTTGAATACATACAGGGTGATTCATAAAAGGTGGTCCCGTTGCTAAGTAGAACTACGAAAGTGGGGTTTGGTTGGTAAAATAATGTTCGTAACGGCATCTGTATCCAAGATACAGGATATTAAAAATAATTGTTAGACACATTGTAATGAAATTTTGTATGAATATGTTTCGACTTTCATAGACCGCGCTGGTTACTAATCGTTTAACTAGCGCCTACTATGAGAGTCGATACAAAATCATTATTTTTCAGTGCCTAGCGACAGGACCACCTTATTCAAAACATTCTATATAAATAAGGATATTGTTATTCTAAATTAAGATGGATTTAATTAATACAAAATTGTCAACTTTGTTAATTTAAATAGACCATATTTTTTTTCTACTGCATAACTAGTGCATAGGTGGTTCTACATTCAATAGAAAACGAAACCGATTGGTCCGAACTTATATGACAGTGTCAGATTTGCTTCTGCAAATTCATGATTGTCCATTTTATATGCATAAATCCACCATAAATAAATTTAACAAATTTAATATATGTACTTATATTCAGTTACATTTTTATACAATATTAAATTATAAATTGTACTTTGTAAAATAAGATAAATAAAAGGCAGGTAAAATAGGTTTGCAAGTGTTAATAATTTAATCTAAAGACCAGCCTAAACGTCTACCACGGGCAAATACTTTTTATTTTTGACGGGTATATTAAATATTCAACTAGGTATAAAAAAATCATAACTGCAAATGGAATTTTAGACCTATATATTCAGCCTTATTTTAACGGGCTTCTACCCTCAATAATATATGAAAAATTACATATTCTGTTCCAACTTATAAACATCATGATAAGCATTACGAATCAGAGCATAAGGGAAACAAGATTCCAACAAATCCATTGTAAGAAAAGGTGACTCTTGTACAATTTGATCCAACAACAAATAAACGGATTCTCGATTCCGTATTGCTTCTTTATCAGCTTCTTGACCTAATCTTAACAAACTAGAAGAAGCTAATGCCAAAAATTCTTTCATACGATCCTCCATATCTCCCTGTCCACAAGTTGTGAAAAGAGCTCCAAAAATATGGTTCACCGCTAAAGCCATACAATGAATATTATTCGTATGTCCCTCCAGGGAAGCTCTGTAAAAAGATTGATCGGATTTTGCAAGTTTCGGGATAGAAACTGCCACAAATACCATTAATAGACAGACAAGTAAATGCTCGTTATCGCTTTCACCTTCTTGTTTTTGAAGTTTTAAAGCTGCTATTAAAGTAGGATCAACTTTACAAGGCAAACCAGCAGCTGAAGTCATTTCACTCACTATTTTCATAGGATCCCCACTTGGTAAATGATGTCTAAAATCCAATATAGAGCTCACTAAGAAAGGTATGCGTAATTCTAAAACATCAGTTAAACAAGATTGAGCCAGTTGTCTAAAACTCAATATAACACCTACGATTGTCATCCTTTGAAGCACGTTGTCGACGTTTGTTAATTTTTTAAATTGATCCTTCATTACTTCCGGTTTATCGAAATTCGTACGTAAAGAAAGAAGAACGTCTTTGTTGATTTCCGCTAGTTTTTTAAGTTCAACTACTTGACTAGCTATGTGCCACATCAAAGTTTCACTCAACTGTTTCATACCGTAAGGTCCTATTAACTCAGCTAACGCTCTTAACTCGTTAACGTCGGAATATTCTTCGGGATTGAACGGTATGGAACCTTCTACGGTTAAGCTTACAAAAGAACGCTGATTCATTGAAAATATTATATTCCCAGCACTGACTTTTCTTAACAACACTTCCGAGTACCACTGGGTGTAGATGGAAGCTATTGTTTTTTCTCCGTGACTGTCCATTGGTTGAGTTTGTTGTAATAGGCAATTATTAAACACTCTAGTTATATCTATATGAACGTAATTTTCAACAGTTTGTAAGACGTTCATGTAAGATCTGACTGATACTAACAATTCAGATGGTTTAGCAATTTCGTTTGTATCTGAATTGTACATCACCATCCCAACTAGTGCTTTTGCGAATCTATTTTCTAAATGTTGGTGTAAATATTCTCTAGGAGCGAACGTATATTCCCAAACGTTAATATTTGAAAAATAATTAATAGCGTAACACAATTCAGTTAAAGCCATGTGTAATTTATCCATGGTGGTTAAATTTTCTCTTGTTTTTCGGTAACTTTCTTTACCGGGTTTTTCGAATTCGATGGCGTTCTTCTTATTTTTTTCTTTCTTTTTTCTATTAATCTGTTGTGATATTAGATGAGCGCAGTTTTTCGGCAATAACTTATCGCTCATCTTACATTGGGCGTCGCATATGGCTGTAATTATATTTTTAGCCTCTTTAGCCATTTCGTCTAAAAACATGTTTACGACTGAAAGACTTCGTTCTCTAATATGGTGTCTTTCTTCAGGACAAAGTTCATGTGTGCAATGTTGGAAATGACTACATATTGAAGGAAAAGCAACTATATATCTATTTTGTGCTGGAAATTCTAAACACATATGAAATTGGTCTTCAAAGATTCTATTATAAAAGCAAAATATTGATAAATCAGAAGTTTCCCTCAGCATTTCATCTAAATTATCAACCATTTTAGTATGAAACTGTATAGAATCGATTAGCTGAGCTAGACTTTTATTATCAAGTAATCTCATAGGTGATTTTGATGTGGAAGTGTACGCTTGCAATCTAAACCAATCCAAACGGAAAGCAAAGAAATTGAACGTTTCATTTTCTTCAACTTGTTTAACTGATACACTAGAAATTGTGTTACATAATGACGATAAGATGATACCTTCATCTTCTGGACAATTTTGTAGCTTCTGCATAATATCTTTTAAAGTTAAAGCATCCCAATGTGAAAGATATTGAACATAGTACCTCTGCATTACTTGACTATACTTTCTCACCAACACCCTCAAATCTTCCATGTGGAATAATAATTCCGGTAAATGTCTGTCAACCAAATCTTCTGTTGACTTTCCTTTTGTCTTATGTGTTGGTGGATTATCGTTATGTCTTAATAACCAGAGTACTTCATCTCTACCGTAACACAAACCCATAAAAATCATAAGAGCTTTTGGTCCTAACAGACCAGGTTGATCCATGAAAATTAATCCTAATTCCTTAAGAGCTGTCCTTAAGAACTTCCTTCTTTCTCGGTGGTTATACCCTGCTTTTTGTACTGCGTGAGTATAAGCATCTTTAACTTCAGATATTCTCTTCCCATACCCTTTTAATGTATCAAAGAACGCAAGAACGTATTGGTGGATATAAATAACTTCGTCACGGAATAAGGGGATGACCCAAGATGATTCCAGAGCATTTAAAAACAATTTATTACAATGATCTTGCTGTAGCAAGTTATGCATTAAAAGAAGACTGAATATTATCCATTTTTCCATAGTATCCAAAGATAAGAACTCACAAGACATTCTTTCTGAAAGTACAGGTTTCAATAACATAGAAGGGTTCCCTACTAATGTTAACTTTTGTTCGGAACGCCACTTATCAGCAGAAACATTCCTAGGTGCATAGATGGGAATTAGAGATTGAATAGCCTGAGCTAGAAGTTTAGAATGTGGTACAAATTCTTCACACAATTTTTTAAATGGAACATCATATTCGGTGATCATATTTCCTAATCTAGGAAAACTTTGATCTGGTGATCCGTGTACAATTTCATAAGCAGCATTAAACAGTCCTAAAACAGCTTTGCGGTCTTCAACTCTTGATAAGAGTACCATAAGAGACACGTAAGTTGTTACAAGATCTAAATAATGTTTTGTAAATTCAAAATTAACAGATATATCCAAGTCTACCTGAAAAGCATCCATACTGGTTAAAAGGTCGCAAACGTGGTCTTTAAAATCTAGCAAATCCACAAAGGTGTAGTAATATAAAGATAAAGATTTGATTATTTCATTTTTCAAGTTTTGGATTGGTGTAAGACTTTTAACATCTACATTAGGAAATCTTCTTACAATACTTTTGATAGACGACTCCAAGTTCTTGTCTGAAAGAAATCCTGGCTTGGATTTTGCATCCCCACAAGCTTTTTTTATATTGTATATTCTTGTTAACATTCCAATTCCTCGATCATTTAATATTATCAACTTTTCCGCGAGCTTCCGCTCCGACTGATTCGGTTGACGAGACATTTTAGGCTAAAAGAAATTTCATTTATATAGATAATTGATAATAGAGTATTTTCTTACCTTTATTTTTTTGTTAATTTATATTAAATACATTTCCTCAAGATATATTCTTTATTTACATTACAAAACGGAATGTCAATTTTTACTGTGACTTGTCAGAAGTCAGAAGCAGGGAGGTGCCATATGTGTCAACTGTCAACCGTTGTTGACTAATCGGTTATCCAAATCACCGAAGTTTCATAGGCGTGCTTGGAGATTTTAATAATGAAATTAACTCTTGATTGGACAAGAAGTGATGTTTCCAAATTCTAGTTCAATCATACAATAGTAATTGCGAGTTTATTGTTATAAATTAGAACCGTTGTGATTGTATTAATTATTTTATTACCTTTTTGTCGATTTATGTGCAGTTTTTCGTGCGCTAGTGAGCAGTTCGGAAATTTCTTCCGTCAGCTAACTTCAGATATATACAACCAAATATATAATGACAGCATAGTTAACCTTATTTTTATCTGAACCAAATAACCAAAAGTTAATGATCATCAAAATATTTAAAGTATGATTAAAAAGAAAAAGTTCAACAAAAGATAATTTTAAAATGTCACTAAAGCTTTCTTTAAGTCATCTGTCTACAGAGTTACTTATTAAAATATTTTCCTACCTAGAAATTCAAGATTTATGCAATTTAAGTATCTCATGCAAGCGATTTAAAGAAGTTATATCATCATGGGATAGAGTTATTATTAAACTCACACCCATTCCACTGGCTACAAATCAATTGAACGAAGTATTCCTTTCAAAGTAAGAATGTTCACTTTATGTCTATATCTCTTACCTGATGCATTTTAGATGTTTTAAACGACTAAAGAATATGGATAAATTTAGGATTGGAAAGAACTGGAGAATTGCAAAATATACTGAACAAACCTTATTATATACTAGAAAAAAGTATATTCCATATCTTCAAATATCAGATAAATTTCTTTGGTTGAGTCGTGGAGCTGAAATAAAATGTTACGAGAGAACTGAAACTGGTGTAAATACTGATAAATCACTTTACACTTTAAGAGGCAGAAGCAATGCTGATATTGTGAATTTTCAACTAAACAATAATGTATTGGTGAGCGGATTAAGGTAATTTCAACATTTCTGCTTCTGTGTTATATTAATTTATTTAAATTATAGAGATGGGACTTTAAGGATACATAACATCAGAAACCCTAGCCTTAACCACGAGATTCTACTATGGCATAATTCTGATGTAAATTCTGTAGATATCGGTAAACAGGGTTGTACAATAGTTTCTGGTGCAAGAGATGGTACCATCAAAATTGTTAGAGTCATTGATGGTTGTGTTATTTATGATTCTTTAAAAAAAATTCACAGCCCGGATTTTATATGGAAAGTTAGTTTATCAGAAGACAATAAATTAGCAGTCGGTACTTCAGGGAATGTTCATAATTCTGGTTCTCTATTTATTTATGACGTAACAAGGTAAATGCTAAATATCGTAACCTAAAACAAATATTTACTCACAATTTGATATAGGGGATCAGAGCGTATTGAATTATCTCATCCAAACAGAGTAATTGGAGGAGGAGTACTGGATATTCGATGGGATGGTCCACAAATGTTGTGGTCTTGTGGCTATGATTCTGTTTTAAGAAGATGGGACCTTAGAACAGGAAAAAATGAACAAAACTTTATGGATCCTTGTGGATCTGCGTTATATTGCTTAGATTATGATCATTTCAATACAGTTATGACTGGGGCAAACATGAATGGTAGAATCATGTTATGGGATGTAAGACAAGCATCTGCAGCTCAGGTAAGAACATTTTGCTACAATCACTATGCAAAACACTCTTTTCCACACCAATTTTTTTACTCAAAGCAGGCCTTTTCTTAATTTATTTGATAACCGTTGGAAAAGTAATGCAAAAAGTACATGCTATGGCACTTTTCCGCACCGAAACGTCAAACACAGATACCTGTCAACTTTTTTTGACAATTCAACATATTTATTATAGTGAATTTTTGGGTGTACAAATTTTAAATTTAAAACAAAAGTAAGTAAACTATTTATTTGATTATTTATTTCAATTTATTAATTATAAAAAATTAACCAATTAAGCATTATTTTAGGAATTATGAACCTAGGAAATCAAGAAATTGCTCTCTGAGCATTTCTTGATATGGAAGGAGCATTCGACCATACCTCCGTTGTCTCCATGATAGCTGCTGTTGCAAGGCGTGGAGCAGACGACACCACAAGTCGGTGGATGAAAAACATGCTTTTCAACAGGACAGCAACGACAACCTCATTTGGAGATTCCATGGAGGTATCGATAATGAAGGGATGCCCACAGGGAGGAGTCTTATCACCTTTGCTGTGGGACCTTGTCATAGACGAACTCCTGGAGGAATAGAACAAGAAGGGTATATACACCCAGGGGAATGCAGATGATCTGACAATACTTGTACTGGGCAAATACGCTAATGTGTAGGAGGTAATGCCTAATGGTGAACCCTGCAAAAGCTGCGCTCATTCCCTTCACTAGAAAAAGGAAGCTTGCGAGACTAAAACTGCCAAGCCTCTTCAACGTGCAGATGTGTCTTAGCCAGGAGGACAAATGTCTGGTCATAATTCTGGATGCAAAACTAACCTGGAATTCACACCTATATGACAAAACCAATAAAGGTAAAATGGCCCTAATGGCTGCCAAACGGGCGATAGGAAACACATGGGGACTAAATCGACGGATCGTTCACTGGCTGTACACAACTGTGGTGAGACCCATGGTTACCTATGGAGCCTTAGTTTGGTGGCCAAAAACAGATCAGAGAAAAGCCGAACTGGAGCTATCAAAACTTCAGAGGCTTGCCTGTCTGAGCATAACGGGTGCGATGAGAAGCAGCCCGACTGCGGCAATGGAAGCCCTTCTCAATCTTCCGCCTCTTGCTCTGCATGTTAAGGCGGAAGCGAGAATGGCTGCATACAGGCAGGAATGCAGTGGGAATTGGCACGAAGGAACCCACTCCCTTAGTCATTCCAGAATCACAGATGTTATCACAAACTTGCTTCTCGAAATGAGAAATGATAACATGTTGGCCACAATTAACGACAACCAACCATTCCATATCCAGCTAAACTGGGATGGGTTGGAAGCATGCAGTCAGGAACGAACATTGGTGTGGTACACAGACGGATCTAAAACTGACATAGGAACAGGAGCTGGAGTCCATGGTGCCAGACCCAGGTGCAATGTCCACGCATCGTTGGGGAAGTTTGCATCTGTATTCCAGGCAGAAATCTACGCTATCGACACGTTTTGGCAAATGAACATCGAAAGGGGGTATAGAGGCCAAAAGATCCTCATACTCTCAGATAATCAGGCAGTACTGAAATCTTTAGCATGTCCCGAGATCAGATCTAGACTGGTCTGGGACTGCCTACAAAAACTTTCAACCTTGGCAAACCATAATATAGTAACTCTTAAGTGGGTCCCGGGCACAAGACGAAAAAGCAGACACCATAGCAAAGCTAGGGTCTGAAACTGCATTTATTGGTCCTGAACCAGTATTTGGAATATCAAAATCTGCTGCACGTGGACACGTGCCAAAACAGGAACACAGCAAACTCCTGGTTAAAAAACCCTCGGAGTCGCTGACTAACGAAATATTTAACATCAGCAGGGGCCAGATAAGGAAAGTGACGGGATTACTCACCGGTTACTATACCATAAGGAAGCACATGCATACAATTGGCATATATAGGGAGGAACCTATCTGTCGGTTGTGCATGGAAGAGGAGGAAACAGCCTCTCACATTATCTCCGAATGTGAAGCACTGTCTCATTGGAAATATAGACTCCTAGGACTAGAGTATCCAAGGGAGGAGTTCTCCAAGAAAGACTTAGTGAAAAGTCTTTTGAGCCTAATGGCTACTGGTCTCTTCACATAAACGGTATAACTAAGAGCACAAAAAGCCTAAAGCTCACTGTAGTTGGAAAATTCTATGTTTTATACAAAAAATATGCATTTCTGCGTCCATAAAATACAGATGAGAAAAGGTTATTTCTTAATTATCAAAACGGAAAATGCTCGCGGCAAGTTGTGGGCATAAATAAATTCGAAAATATGCCTAAACAAATTGCAGAATATTTAAAATTGCGTAACTCTAAATTGTACACGGGTCATTGTTTTCGACGATCTTCAGCTACCATTTTAACATTGAAGCGACATGGTGGATGGCGCTCAAATACAGTGGCGGAAGGATATATTGACGATTCGATCTCCAATGAAAAACAAGCATCAACATCTTCGCTGATAAACACTAATATTACAATTAATGAAAGAATATTATCCAAAAAATGTACACCAGGCATAACAATTCAAAATTGTTCAAATTTCACTATATATTAACTATACATTTAACTGATTTTTCTATATTTAATTTTCATTTTGTAAGTTCTTTCTGTTCAAAGTTTAAATAAAATACCTACATAAATTACTGTTTTTCTTTCATTAATGAATGTGGTTGTAGAAAAAATATTGTGTATAACTTGTACTCAAAGCACTTTTCCCACTCGCTAGATTTGCGCCTTACGGCTCGTGCCACAAACTTCTGCGCTCGTGGGAAAAGTGACGCTTTGCGCACTTGTACAAACAACTATTCTTTTACCGATTGTTCCTTTAACATTCCCTTTTCACTTAAAAGTATATTTTTTTTGTAGCTGTATTTTTTGGAATCCTGCAAGAAAGGGTATAATAGAAGTTCCCCTGTATACAGTTTGGCGTTCGATTCGGAATTTTTGGTTGCCGTTACCGATCAGAATTTGAATGTGCTCAATTTTTCTACCTACGACCAACCGATTTCAAAGGATTATACATTTTTCTTAATCGGATTGTCAATTTAAAATGTGTTACTAATTTTAGGAATAAATTTTTTTTATTATTATTTATAGTCTGTTCACACACACTTGTGATCAGAATAATCATTGTTTTTACAATAAATCAAAAATATTTTATATACTAAGTATTTATTTTTATTATTGAATAAAGAACTTGTTCGACGTTTTTTCATTGATTTATTTTCCCTTCAAAAAATTACAAATCTGTACGCTTTCAGTATGGATTTTATGACGCTGGGTCTAGAGCTACGCTAACGGAAACATTTTTGAAGTGAAAACTTTTTTAGGCGCGTTGGGCACTTTTTTTGGGTGAAGAGAACACATGGATTTTTCGTCATCGTCACAATACTTTTGGTTATGCACCACAATTAAAGATGAAGCGTATATAGTGTTGCGTAAATCATCGTCACACTTTCCATGAGCTATATGTATACTGTGTATATATATGTACTTTTTTTTGTGAATATTCCTTTCACGGATGGGCTTACGATAAAATGTTTATTGGTGTTTTTACTTCTGTCGGCAGTCCCATTTCTGGACTCTACGTTTTTTTTGCCAGTAATTATTATGAATAATCTGCTACATAAATTGACATTTCAAATTCTCGAAATAACGATATACAAATATAATAGGGTTGCGCGATACACTAGAAAGTATCGATACGGATCGGAACGTAAAGTATCGATACAGTAGAATATCGAATATTAATTTATCGATTCGTTAACGATCCGAGATTTTGCTAATTTTGACGTTTTTTCGGTAAAAAACACACACTTTGGGGGGAGGGGGGGGGGGGGTTGGAAAAATACATTATTGCGATTTCCGTCCAAAGTTGAGTTCCTAGAATAAAAAGTTGATTATAAAAGTGGTAGATCTTGGGAAAATCTACAACTTTTACATCAGTGACTTCTCCACATAACCTCAAAATCAGCTCGAAAAACGCAAAAAACTGCATTTTTCGTTTTTTATTTTTGGTTTCGTTAAAAAATGTTCGATTTTGATGAAAATTTAGTAGAAGGTAAATTTGATAGTCACAAACCATGAAAAAAAATTTCAAATTATAATATTGGAAATTTTTCGAGTTATGACGTTTTTTCGGTAAAACACTTTTTTGGGGGGGACGGAAAAAGACATTATTGCGATTTCCGGCCAAAGTTGAGTTCCTAGAATAAAAAGTTGATTATAAAAGTTGTAGATCTTGAGAAAATCTACAACTTTTACATCAGCGACTTTTCCACATAACCTCAAAATTAGCTCGAAAAACGCAAAAAACTGCATTTTTCGTTTTTTATTTTTGGTTTCGTTAAAAAAATGTTCGATTTTGATGAAAATTTAGTAGAGTAGCTTTCATAGTCACAAACCATGAAAAAAAATTTAAAATTGAAGTATTGGAAATTTTTCGAGTTATAACTTTTTTTTCGGTAAAACACACTTTTTTTGGGGGTGGAAAAAGACATTATTGGGATTTCCGGCCAAAGTTGAGTTCCAAGAAAAACGCAAAAAACTGCATTTTTCGTTTTTTATTTTTGGTTTCGTTAAAAAATGTTCGATTTTGATGAAAATTTAGTAGAAGTTAGCTTTCATAGTCACAAACCATGAAAAAAAATTTTAAATTAGAATATTGGAAATTTTTCGAGTTATAACGTTTTTTCGGTAAAACACACTTTTTTTGGGGCGGTGGAAAAAGACTTTATTGCGATTTCCGGCCAAAGTTGAGTTCCTAGAATAAAAAGTTGATCATAAAAATTTTAGAGCTTGAGAAAATCTACAACTTTTTCATTAGTGACTTTTTCACATAACCTCAAAATTAGCTCGAAAAACGCAAAAAACTGCATTTTTCGTTTTTTATTTTTAGTTTCGTTAAAAAATGTTCGATTTTGATGAAAATTTAGTAGAAGGTAGCTTAGAAAAGTCACAAACCATGAAAAAAAATTCAAATTGAAATATTGGAAATTTTTCGAGTTATGACGTTTTTTCGGTAAAAAACACTTTTTTTTGGGGGGGTGGAAAGAGACCGATTTCTGTCCAAAGTCGAGTTCCTAGAATAAAAAGTTTATTATAAAAGTTGTAGATCTTGAGAAAATCTACAACTTTTTCATTAGTGACTTTTTCACATAACCTCAAAATTAGCTCGAAAAACGCAAAAAACTGCACATTTTTCGTTTTTTATTTAGTTTCGTTAAAAAAAGCACATCATTTCACAACGTGATTAAAAAATCACGATATCGCTCACCACTATAGATAACGCCACTTGCCGCTACCACTAAAAATCCCGTATCGCAAGGTATCGATACACTACAAATTTATCGATACTTGGAATGTATCGAAAAGCATAGTATCGATACAAAATATCGAGTATCGGAAGTAAAAGTATCGATACACTGGAATATCGGATAGTATCGCGCATCCCTAAAATATAATCAAAACACCATGATTTGCGTCAATCCCGATACCCTGTGTTTCATATGTGTGACATCGAAACTAACTCGTTACCGGTACTTTAGACACAACGATTTTAAGAGGTTAAGTGTCAAACGTGTCGGCGTTGCCATATTTCAGTAAAATCAAGAATGATCCGTATAATGAATATATAAACATTCATAATTCTTTTACAATACACAACATATTCGTGATTCTGAAAATTATATAAAAATTATCCAATTTTGAAAATAATTAAACATCTGCATTTCACCGTTTCTCTGTCAATGCATTCTGAGAGGAAAAACATTACAAACTTACTTATTTTAATATGTCTGTCAACGGCAACGTTGGAACATGTAAACAACATGGACGTTGAAGAAACGTCAAATTTATATTTTTGCTAAAAAAGAGCAAAATTTATTTATACTGACATTATTAGCATGGCTCTAATATCTATTAAGGAAGAAGTGTCTAATTTGGAATACGAATGCCCACCAATAGATCTTTCATCAGTGAAAACTGAACCAGTGTTCCAAAGTGAAACATTAAATTTAACTGAATTTGAGACTGCAAATAGTGATAACTATAATAATATAGAATCTGCAAATGATCTTTACATCCGTTCTAGTGATTTAGTTAATATTAAAAAAGAAATAGTTAAAATTGAGGTAATAAATGAAGAATGTGATCTACCTACTATTAAAAATGAATTGGGATATCCTGATGGAAATCCATGTAGCAGTAAAAACAAGTCTATCGTACCAAAGACTTCTAAATATATAAAGAAGAAAAATAATAAGAAATACAGTTGTCCAGTATGTCATAAAAGTAAGTTGTATTTTAATTTTGTTTAATTCCAGTTAAAAGTGGTATGTATTTTCTTGCAGTTTGTATGACTTCAACTTCAAGGAAAACCCACTTCAGCTCTCATTTTGGAAAAAGACATTGTGTAATTTGTCAGTACTGCGGAAAAATATTTTTAAAAGAGCATCAATATTTAATTCACTATAGAAATTATCATGTAAAATTGAAAAAAAAAATTTTCAATCCATTCAAGTCAGTATTTACCTGCAGAATATGTTTCAAAGAGTTTACCTCTAAGGAAATTTACGCTGAACATTTTAAATTGCATTACCTAAAGCCATATGAATGTAAAATTTGTTTTAAACAATATTCAGTAAAGTCTACTTTAAAGAGACACCAGGCAGCAATTCATAGCATGTTAAGGCCTTATAAATGTGACATTTGCTTTAGGGATTTTGCTTTACCTTGTCAATACAAATCTCACATGACAAATCATACGTATGGAAAAAGATTTAAATGTGATATTTGTTTTAAAGAATTTTATCAGAATAGTAGTTTATTAAGGCATAAAATAGTTCACGAAGGTATAAAATTTAAATGTAAATTATGTTTTAAAGAATATACAAGAAAAGTTACATTGGAATCTCATATGAGGTTACACAGTGGGGAACATGTGTTCAAGTGCCATATATGTCCCATAGAAAAGAAGTTTACTTCGAAAGGTGCATTAAGACTGCATCTAATGAATCACGCTGGTGAGAAACCACATCAATGTGATCTGTGCTCTCAACGGTTCTTAGAGAGACAAAAGCTTCTCAAACACCTGAAAATCCACGAAAAAACCAAAAATGTTAGTTGCGACTTCTGCTCTTTAACATTTTTATACAAAGTAAGACTCCAGCGACATTTATTAACTGAACATGGTGAAAACCCATTCAAATGTTTAAAATGTCCTGAAAAATTTCCCACACAAAGGGAATTAAACCTTCATGCTTCTGTGCATGCTGAATTTAAAATGTACAAATGTGAAATTTGCTACAAAGAGTTTACAAAAAGAGCAGCTTATGTTAGACATTTAGGGGCACATGGTCGTAACCCTTTTGGTTGTAAAATTTGCCCTGAAACTTTTGCTTCAGAAAGAGCTCTCAGGGAACATTATGTGATTCATCCGGGGGAAAAACCTTTTCATTGTGACGTTTGTTTGAAGGGGTTTCATCACAAGAGGTCTTTACATAAGCATATTTGTGAAGGAAAGCCAGTAGATATATAGATAATTTCTCATATTACTTTGTAGCAAAAATTACCCTATTTCATTTTTTGAATAGTCCGAAAGTCCCCCGAAAGCTGAAATTTCGTGGAGAGCTTGGGTTCACCATGAGAAAGGAAGTTTTAAAAGTCCCCATTAATCCCATGTGCACTACAAAAGTTATTCGGGGTCAAAGGTAAAAATTTAAGGTTTAGATTTTTTCAAAAACGGTAAGTTTTATCGAAAAAGTACCTCAGACCAAAGTTGTAGATCTTAAAATTATCTACAAAAATAGTTCCTATAATTTTTTTTGTAAGAGTAACCATTTCTGAGATATCGCAATTGTAAGAGTCGCATTATACATGATATGCACATGATTATGTACATTGTCAGGCACTTGACACAAGTAAAAAATGCCTATTTGTGACTCTTTTATGTATACTATACTATAAACTATACAATTATGAAAATATACACTCAAAAGATAGTCAGACACAACAATTGTAGTTGGTGAAGATGTTGATTTGTTAATGCTACTAATTGCAAAGACTCCTTTTGATCAAATTATTTACTTTCTGTGACCTGGAAAAGCTCAATGGCGAACAGAAATATATTCTTCACAAAGTTTATCTGTTTATCCAAAATGCCAAAAGCATATTTTATTTTTACATGCAATAATCGGCTGCGATACTACATCACCAATGTATAGAAGGGGCAAAACTTCAGTAGTACAATTATTTGAAAAAAAATATTTGATTGACTGAGCAAAAGTATTTAAAGAAACTGATTCTTCTCCGCAAACAATAATCACAGCAGGAATTCGTTTTCTCCTTGCTGTTTATGGAGCTCAAAAAAAATACCGATATTTAACCTTTGTCAAAAATACTCGACACAAGAAGCAAGTACAATTATCATGTCTCCCCCCACATCTGCATCTGCTATTCAACACTTGTATCGAGTATTCTATCAAGTTCAGACATGGCTAGGCAATCAACTTAACCCAGAAGACTGGGGTTGGAAATTCATAGATAATAATAAGTTTACTGCCACCCACTCCAGAAAAACTCCTTAATTCTATTTTTTGCAATTGCGAAAAAGGTTGCAGTGGCAAATGTGGCTGCAAAAAAGTAGGGTAAGAGTTCCGTATCCGAGCATCTGAATTTTTTGATGAAACTCGGCATTTAGTTAGATCATGTAAAGACCTTCTCAATGATATATAACATTTTGCACGGAAACGATCCGTTGTGGAGATATAGCATTTTAAAGTTAGATGTCGATGGACCCTTTAGATAGGATTTTAGAAACTTCAAGTAGCCCAATTTTAATGAAAATTTGTAAAAATAATCCTAATTACGTAAATAAATGATTGTGAAGGTTAAATCTAACCTAACCTAACATAACTCAACCTAACCTAACCTAACCTAACCAAAGGAATAGCTTTTATCATCGCCTGCTTCCCCTTAGTCCTACTTGTTTCCTTACTCCCTCACCGAAACTTGTAAAGTGCAAAGCGGGACGCGAACGCATACTCCTGGCCCCTGAAGGCAAGCGACATACCATAAGGCTATTCCTGAGGCCATAAAAAGTAATCGGTTGATTTTCTATATAAATAACCCATACAAAAATTCTAACTTTGAAACGCTGTATCTCCGCATCAAAACGTTTCCGCGCAAAATGTTACATATCGTTGGAAAGGTCTTTACATGAACTATCTACCTGCGGAGTTTCATCAAAAAATTCAGGTGCTCGGATACGGAACTGTAGCCAAAAGTAGGATTACTGTGTTCTCCAGCATGTTCCAATTGCCGAGGTCAGTCTTGCTCAAATGTCCAATTAAATACGACAAAGGAAGATTCATGTGATTTTGATGAAGAGACAACTGATTCATCTTCATTTGAAGAATTGATGAGCATCCAGCAAGAGGAAGGGGAAGAAGAAGAAGAAGAAATCGAACAAAACATGACTGTTGCAGTAGACGTTGAAGAGTATGAATTAGATTAAAGTATCAAAAAAATTCAAAACTACAATTAAAGTCAATACGCAATATCAATATTCAATATGCATTTAAAAAAGTATTGTCCCTGAAAATAACAGTTCGGGGAATAGGTCTACTGGGGAAACCACGTAAAAAAAACGAGTCGAGTACACTACCTCATAGGTGGCGTGGAAATGTGTGCAAATCAGGTATAACGTGACTCTTACCATCGCGATATCTTAGAAATGGTGACTCTTAAAAAATCAATCATAAGGACCATTTCTGTAGATATTTTAAAATCTATAACTTTGGTCTAAGCTACTTTTTCGATAAAACCTACCGTTTTCGAAAAAATCCAAAAAACCTCAAATTTTGACCGTTGACCACGAATAACTTTTGTAGCGCACATGGGATTAATGGGGACTTTTAAAACTTCCTTACTCATGGTAAATCGAAGCTCTCCAAGAAATTTCAGCTTTCCTGAAATTTTTGTTATTTCAAATGTCTAAATTGACCGGACTTTAAAAACCAACTAGAGAGTGTGTTCATGTATTTTTAATTGGCAAATTTTTTATATATACAATTTGGTGTATAAATTTATGATTTTAAAATGCTTATTTGTATTTATACAATAAAATTTTGCATATATTCACGTTTAATTACCACTTCATACATACAATTGCAATTTTGAGTGAATTTTAAGTCAGATTTTATTTACCAGGCAAATTTAATCTAATGTTAAAAGGCAAAATATGTTTCTTTGGTAGTTTTAAGCTAGTAGAGTGACTCAATAAAGGTAAGTGCTCTATTTGGGTGTTATATTGAAGATAGCAGAGCACACATCTCGTTTATAGGACTTGCGTTTCGTGTTTTTCAATTTAAATTGAAAAAAAAAACCTAGTTTTTAACTCTTACTCTGTGGAATTACAAACGGACAACTCTTAAATTATGCAATATAAAATTACCTATACTTCTGTCTTCAGTGTCTTGTTTTTCACTAGCTATCACGATGTTAAAAAAGGCGACCACATCGTAATTGGCGGACAATTTAAATCATCCTAAAGTTGAATTTTCAAATTGACATAAAAACCTTATGAGAATAAAAGTATTAAAAATAATTGATTCCCCATTATGCTTTTGTCCACAACTAAATAGGTGCGTTCTTTTTTACTGAGATCTCAGTTAATCTCGGCTCACATCGGTAATGTGCGCGTTCTTTTTGATTTGCTCACTTCGAAGTGAGCCGAGATTTTTCCTCCCCCTTCACCGATGCTGCATATGAAGACTACTCGGGAAAAACGATCTAAGTCCAAAAAAATGAAAATTGAGATAACCCTCCCATTTTGCACTAGTTGTGTCCCTTCAAAAATATTAATAATGCACCATTGGAATAACGATCTAAGTCCACTAATATAAGCAATTGAAATTGTCATACTTCGGAAGAACGATCCAAGTCCACCTGAATCTACGAAGGACTGATCCAAGTCCACTGCGCATATTTTATTTTATGTTTGTAAACAAACCGACGCTTACTATACGAACGTTTGATTAGGCAGTTCTTCGTGGGTGGCTGAAAAGTACAGAGTAATTATTGTTCTGTACCCTTTTACTGTCATCGAGTGTTAGTCGAATTTCTTTCAAGCCTGGACAAAGTTTCTACAGCATATGTATGAAAATAAATCTCCCATTCCAATAAGACTGATATAAAGGAGTTAGTTATATGTACCCAACATCCTCGAACCGCGGAAGCGAGATATAGCTATAACGGAGCTATGTCAAGTTTTGTTATTACTCCACCAAAAGTACAGAGGAGTCATTCAGTACCACAACGACTTCATGCTAACCTAATTCCTCTCCCCAAACTTAAGTATGAACAGTTATAGTCTTTAAAAAAGTTCGTAGATGAATCTCTGCAAGATTACTCTACCAATTTGCCTTGTGCGTCAAACAATGCCCATTTAGACGATACAGATATGGTGAGTAATACGAATTTAACTTCATTGCTTTTGAATTTACTGTTTGGACCCTTACTTTGTGGAATCTACTCATATTAATGTTATAAATGAAACTAACTGTTTCTAATTCATTCCACTATTTAATTGAAAAATTATGAAAATTATTAAAGGATATTGATAATTATTTCGATATTGACATATCATCGTCAGAATGTCAGAAGTTACATTTTATGTGATACCTACTTGATGTTTAATATTTTGGCTAGACCAAATAGTAAGTGACCTATCTTGTGATTGACTTAATATATATGAATAGAGAAAAGAAAAAGATATGATTTTACAAATATTAAAGCTTAGGTATTATTAGCCCTATGGGGATATCCTGGATATCTTTTTCCCATTTAAGATCAGTATAACTGTGCAATGATATAGAACTAATCAAAAAATTAAAAACATACAAATTACAAGATAACTCTAAACTTATTTCATTTGATGTTACCAATATGTTCTCTAAAATTCCTCCTAAAGAATGCATAACACTTGTTAAAAAATTACTAGAGGATAAAAATATCAATCCAGGAATAATATCAGATATACTTAATTTGTTTGATGTATGTATTAATCAGAATTATTTTACTTTTGATAATAAGGTATATATTCAAAATGAAGGTTTACCAATGGGAAGCCCTATATCACCAATTTTAGCGAACATTTTTATAGACAGTTTAGAAAGAAAAATCTTTGAATGTAACATTTCAAAAAATATATTATTTTGGAATAGCCATGTAGATGACATATTAGCTTGTTTCGTAGGTAGTGAACGACAATTAGATATATTGTTCAATCATATTAATAATTTACATCCAAAAATTAAATTTACATTAGAAGTTGAAGAGAATAACTAAATCAATTTTCTTGATATTAAAATTCAAAGTCTCAATAATATACTTGATTTTTCAATTTACAGAAAACCAACACATACTGATGTGACTATACCATATAATTCTAATCATCCCATGTCACATAAATTAGCAGCATATAATTAAATGATACATAGAGCATTTTCAGTTCCTATGAACAAATATAATTTTGATAGAGAAATTAATATAATTAAACAAATAGCCACATCCAACAGTTATCCATTACATATTATAATAAATTAATAAAAAAGAGCAAAAAGTGGCATTACAATTAATATTTCCTGAAAAAACTAGGGAAATACAAAATTACAAAACCATCACATATGCTGGTAATATTTCTAATAATATTTCAAAGATAATATCTTCTTCAACAAATACAGAAATTTCTTTTAAAACAGAAAACAATGTGAGTAAAAAATTGTTAAATGTAAAAACAAAAATACCCCCATTAAAAAAGTCTGGAATATATAAACTTAAATGTCCAGAATGTAATGCTGTCTATATTGGTCAAACAATTCGAAATTTTGAAATTAGATACAATGAACACTCACGAGCATACAGATTAAAACAGCCAGATAAATCACATTACGCAAAACACCTTCTTGACACAAAACATTCATTAACACCTAACACAGAACTAGAAGTACTGCATATTTGTGATAAGAAACAAGAACTAGATTTCCTTGAAGAACTAGAAATATGAAGACACTTAAGACACCCACAATATGAAGTTGTCAATGAACAGATAAATCTAGGGAGCTCTCCACTATTAAATTGTCTCTAAAATTCCTCCTAAAGAATGCATAACACTTGTTAAAAAATTACTAGAGGATAAAAATATCAATCCAGGAATAATATCAGATATACCTAATTTGTTTGATGTATGTATTAATCAGAATTATTTTACTTTTGATAATAAGGTATATATTCAAAATGAAGGTTTACCAATGGGAAGCCCTATATCACCAATTTTAGCAAACATTTTTATGGACAGTTTAGAAAGAAAAATCTTTGAATGTAACATTTCAAAAAATATATTATTTTGGTATAGGTATGTAGATGACATATTAGCTTGTTTTGTAGGTAGTGAACGACAATTAGATATATTGTTCAATCATATTAATAATTTACATCCAAAAATTAAATTTACATTAGAAGTTGAAGAAAATAACTCAATCAATTTTCTTGATATTAAAATTCAAAGAGTCAATAATATACTTGATTTTTCAATTTACAGAAAACCAATATAGTTCCAATCATCCCATGTCACATAAATTAGCAGCATATAATTCAATGATACATAGAGCATTTTCAGTTCCTATGAACAAATATAATTTTGATAGAGAAATTAATATAATTAAACAAATAGCCACATCCAACGGTTATCCATTACATATAATAAATAAATTAATTAATAAAAAAGAGGAAAAAGTGGCATTACAATTAATATTACAAAATTACAAAATCACATATGCTGGTAATATTTCTAATAATATTTCAAAGATAATATCTTGTTCAACAAATACAGCAATTTCTTTTAAAACAGAAAACAATGTGAGTAAAAAATTGTTAAATGTAAAAACAAAAATACCCCCATTAAAAAAGTCTGGAATATATAAACTTAAATGTCCAGAATGTAATGCTGTCTATATTGGTCAAACAATTCGAAATTTCGAAATTAGATACAATGAACACTCACGAGCATACATATTAAAACAGCCAGATAAATCACATTACGCAAAACACCTTCTTGACACAAAACATTTATTAACACCTAACACAGAACTAGAAGTACTGCATATTTGTGATAAGAAACAAGAACTAGATTTCCTTGAAGAACTAGAAATAAGAAGACACTTAAGAGACCCACAATATGAAGTTGTCAATGAACAGATAAATCTAGGGAGCTCTCCACTAATAAATTGTCTTCTTAAGTAACTATTGTAAAGATCAGCAGATAAAGTTTTCCTTGGTTTCCTATATCATTGCACAGTTATACTGATCTTAAATGGGAAAAAGATATCCAGGATATCCCCATAGGGCTAATAATACCTAAGCTTTAATATTTGTAAAATCATATCTTCTTCTTTTCTCTATTCATATAATATATTAAGTCAATCACAAGATAGGTCACTTACTATTTGGTCTAGCCAAAATATTAAATATCAAGTAGGTATCACATAAAATGTAACTTCTGTCATTCTGACGATGATATGTCAATATCGAAATAATTATCAATATCCTTTAATAATTTTCATAATTTTTCAATTAAATAGTGGAATTAATTAGAAACAGTTAGTTTCATTTATAACATTTTCATTGCTTTTGTTCCCGTCAAAAAAAACTACTCAAATTTGATTGAAAAATAATGATAAATTCCAATTTCTCGCCCTCAAAAATATTGGAAATGAGCTAAGACTCGATTTTTTTTCTACATCCCTATTCACCCCTAAACTTTTTCGTATACTAACAAGTGACTTGATGTAAAAATCCATGAAACTGGAAGAAAATTTGGAAACAAAAATAATTTCCACATTTCAACCCTCTTTTCACCCCATCCCCTTCCTTAATTTCAATAAAACTAAAATAGTAATAAAAATTAATACATTATTTCATTTTATTTTAAGCACGAGTAATCCTCGGAGCAACTAAACAAGGAATGTTTATGGACTTGGACTTTTCCAGGCAACACAGAATACAAATTTTATTTTATTCAACAAATTTTTTTTCCGACGTTTCTGTTTTGTATTGTTACGCGAGCTACTGCATTAATATGCTCACTTAGTGCCCCCAGTGAAATCCCCGTATTAGACGACTATGGCTCCTCCGCCCAATTTTCGAGAACCATCCAAAATACGAAACATCCAGAATACTCAGCGCATCCACCAGAACGACGAGAGATTTCTAGAACTACACGGCGCGCGAGTATAAATAGGCCACGAGCATCGCTGCAGGCAGTCAGTGTCGATACCGAAGGAAAGTAATCGCGCCTCGATAAAGTGTTTATTAAGTGACTCTCATATAAATTATTTTATATAAATTATAATATAATATATTATAATATTATTATATAATATTACATATAAATCTGTAAATATAAATTAAAATAAACGTTACAGTATGTTAAAGAGTTACTGCCTACACATCTAACTCATAATAAAATCTTCTCACGACCTGCTATATTTTATTATTTCTGATGCTATAATCTTCAAAGTTTTAAATTCATTTTCTCACAAAAGTAAAAAATGTGACGTAAATCGTTTTTCCCGTTTAGTCTTCATATATTATGCGGAGGTATCAGTTAGACTTGAGTCGTAAATGAAGTGGAGGGGATGAAGAAATATTTGATTTGTTTTTTATCTCAGATCACATTAACCGAAGTGAGATGAGATCTCAGTCAAAAAGAACGCATCTATTATTAACATTGAAGAAACGTCATAATAAAATTATCTTTATTTTAGGTTTAGCCTTACGCAGTATAAGAAACAAACACCTTTCTAAAGAATTTGGTAAGCATGTTATTACTTGTGCTCTTTGTGGGGTATTTATCAAAAAAATTGAGTTCTTGCTTAATAAATTCACTAAATTTGTCAAAAAAAAATCGAGAAAAGTCGTAACTAAAATAGTCTCTAAATAATGTCCTCATTGTGAGATTTGTAATAAAATTTTCACAACAAAAGTTGGTTACAAAATTCACCTGAAAATTTCACACCTCTACTTTTTAACCAATAAGATGTCTTAATTTTGACTAGTTACCATGGCAACTAAAAAATTTCCGGAAATTTTTTGACGGTTTAAAATGTAAACATATGATCTACAACCATTAAATAATGTAGATATACCTGTGAATAATGCAAAATTTCTATAAGAATTTTACAACTTTTCGTCACAAAATTCAACAAACTGTTTCCATACATTTGATTTTGATTTTTTCCAAATTATGGTGTGAAATTTTCTTACCGAATACCACGCAAGCTTAAAGTATTCCTGGAAATTTTCTTTCGGACACGAATATTTTAAGAAAACTTCCGGAAATAACGTAAGCTCTTGTGATATTATAAGTGAAAAAACACAATGAAGTTGGTCGTTTTACTTGTGGAACTTGCGGAAAAATGTATTTTACGGTACAAGGATTGCGTAGACACTACCGTATACATACGGGAGAAAAACGTTTTCAATGTATCATTTGTATGAAGTAGTTTTCGCAGAAGAGCACGTTACAGGAACATTATTATGTTAGTTCACGATAGTTCAAATGAAAAATTAAAGTGCGAGGTTTTTAAGACAGAGGAGCTTAAACAAACATAGGAAAGTGCATGAAGTAACGAATTTTCAATGCAGGATTTGCTCTATATATTTACAGAACTAACAAAGTTTAGATACGCACGTTTTAGTACATTTAGGAAAGAAGCCGTTTCAGTGCGAAATTTGCTCCAAAGATTTTATATTAAACGAATCTTTAAGAAAACATAAAATTCTTCACGCCAATTTTAATCCATTCAAATGCTATGTTTGTAATAAACAATTTGTCTGTAAACCTCATTTAACCGATCATTATCGACGACACAACAGTAAAAAACCGCTTGAAGCACGTTCTATGAAGCACGGTTTAAAGTTACACTTACAAAACCATAAAAAAATTGACGAAGGTAGGGTTAGGTTATGTTTGTGGTAAGTGGGTCTATAAGGCCCTCCACTGCGACTCGCAAGAGTCTTTTGTGGCTTATACCTATTCAGATTTCACCAAACAAATTCAGCTTCTTAACAAAGCCGATTAGTTTGTTTGGTGAATGATATTTCAGGTCCGAGGGCGAGAGAGAGAGAGAGACCCTTCTAAACATCAGAAACCTGATTCGAGCCGCGGCAGGGCAGGCACAAATTATATGCTCTGCCATTTCATCATCTTCCAGACAAAGACGACAAGTAGGATCTTCCGACAGTCCAAGTCTTAGCATATGATGATTCAAATGACAGTGGCATGTTAAAAGGCCTGTTAGACAACGTAGGTCATGCCTGCTATAGTTTAAAATTTGTTTGGATGTATGAAAGCCTTTGAATGAACCAATCCTGGTACATTATGCCAGAAGTCTAAAGCTCTTCTTGATGTCCAGGTATTAAGTGTTTTTTTAGCAAAGCTTATTGCGATGCCAATTGTATGTTCTGGTCCGATAAAAATGCGTGCGGCACCCTCCCTTGCAAGAGAGTCCGCCTTCTCATTGCCATCCATGCCAGAATGGCCAGGGATCCAGACCAGCGATACTCTATCGAGTTCTCCTATTGATGAGAGTTTTTTGGCAGTCTAATACCAATTTCGACGTTACACGGTAAGAGCTAAGCGCTTTCAAAGCTGCTTGTCTGTCCGAGAAATTTTTTATTGATTTATGTGTGAGATTGGCTTGCTCCAATCTCTCCACACATGAAACAATGGCGTAAATTTCCGCCTGAAATACGGTTGCATAGGATTCTAGAGAGGTTGAGATTTCAGTCCTAGGTCTGCGCCCGTATACACCTGCACCAGAACCTGAGGGTGTTTTTGATCCATCTGTGTACCAACAGCTGTCTGCACTTAATAATTCATCCTTACGGAGGACCCATTAGTCTCTATTTGGAATTAGGACGGTAAAAGGCAGGTCGTAGTTTACTGTTGGAGGCATTATGTCAGAGGTCATTCCCAGAATACAGTGACTTTCAGTGTCCACTAGCATTCTGCTTTGCTCTGTATAAGCCTGTTTTGTGCATTTAGAAATATGGGCATGTTGTCCATCTAGCCTTCCTTTCCAGAAATATACCTATGGAGAGGAGGTAGGTCTAGAAGGATTTCCATGGCTGTTGACGGTGTAGTACTGATGGCACCAGTAATATCCAGACAAGCCTGTCTCTGTATACCTGGGCCGTTCGCTGTAAAGCTTTTGACCACCAAGCAATAGCTCCATATGTGATCATTGGTCTAATAAGCCCCAAGATTTTCCACAGATCCTGCGACATCTCCACAAGGATAGTCTGGCCTTATGGATAACTTTTTCCAAGTGAGCGACGACTTAGAATGTCCAGTTTGTATGAAAAAATTCACCAAAACCGAAACTTGTGAAATCCAGAAAAAACTTCACGAAGAAGGGATTTTAAAATGTTGCGTCTGCTTTAAAATATTTACGTCCAAAAAAGATTCGACGCTCATTTAATTAATGTCGCACGATATAAAATCTGCCTTGTGTGAAATTTGTTCAAAAACTTTCATCGATAAAAATAGGTACTTTGCGGAAACACCTTCGTGTTCTTCATAACTTAGTTAAAACTCACAAATGTCCAGTTTGTCGAGAAGAATTTACAAAAGAAGTCGAATTTTTAGCACATACTTTCAGTCATAAAGAAGAACGAACATACTAGTGCGATATTTGTCTTAGAAATCACGATACAAGGTCTTCTTTAGAATTCCACATGGTTAGCCATTTGCGCGTTAGGTTAAGTGTAAAAATTGCGGGAAATACTTTAAAGTTACCAAAGATACGCTTTTGTGTAATAGTATTTTACATACCTAGGCCACAAACATGTGATCTGAGGCTTTCTTATTTACCTACTGGCCTAGATGTGCATATTATTTTTCTGTCCCCCGGCCGGAAAGCGTCAACTTTCGGGCCGCTGCGCTAAACGAATTTGCCGCTTTCCGGCTCCACCGAACAAAGAAATAGTATACACCCCTCGGCCAGTAAATAAGAAAGCCTCAGATCACATGTAATTGTTGGCCGAAGCGAAGCTGAGAAATTTTTTACTTTACTGGCCTAGGAACTTAATATAGGTACTAATTGAAATTTTTGCACGTTTACACACGATAGAACGGCACGTTATGTTCGTTCACGCTAATTTGTTGTTCAACTGTACGGACTGTTCTAATGAATTCGGTTAAATATCAAAATTTACATGAATGCAAGTAAGGACAATAAGGAGGATGATTATTTTATAATAAAACAGAATCTTCTCAAAAAGGTTTAATAGTTTTATTCATAGATATTACAAAAATCGGTAACGTCTCATAACCATCTTGGCGCGAAACATAATGACATAATGACAAGTAACTGTCGTTATCAAGGTGCGTTCAGGCATCATCAGACGCGGCAAATTCAAAATATGACCTTACATATTGTAAATTTAACTTTTTTGTATACAATAAATGACTTTTTAAATATAAAGTCTTTTTTTTTTGTAATAAATAATAACAATGTTCCTTATTACTTATTTATTATTCAATGTTTTACGGTAAGTACACTAAATTTTTTCTTCTGTATTTATCAATTTATACTTGAAAGTAGGATACGTTTTCAATCTCAATAGTTCCAATTCAGTTTGAAGCACGAGGATTTGATTATGATTTTTCTGTACTACTTGAACCAGTTCGGCCCTTTTAAAAATCCCTTCCATCCTAAAATAGAAAAAAATCCAGTCAAATTTTTATTCTTGTCAAAAATATGAAACTTACTTTATTTTAATGGCTTCATCTTCCGTTTCGTCTAGTTCTTGGTCATGTTTCAATTTAAGCGCGCAAATATCTATATTCAGTTCTTGTATAGTATTGTCCAGTTTTTTGTTATGATTTCGATACGTCTGTATGTGTTTTTGTACTTTGATTAATTTTTCTTTGCGTTCTCTCATGTTGTTTTCGAAAACCGCTCCTATAACCTCCATTTCTTGTTCTAAACTATCGATATCCGTTTTTTTACCCATACGTTTGCCTTTCATATACGTTTGCATATCTCGCAAAAACTAAAAGATATTTTTGTATATATTTACGAGTTTTGAGATTATTTTCGCAATCTACGTTGTCGATTTAGTTGGTAACGAAATTTTTTCCGGAATTTTAAGACCATATTTGTAGATTTTCATTTAATTTTGTTTAACATACAGTGTGTCGTAAAACTCACTAAGTTGACACCGTGTATTGCGATATAGCATAAACAAATTAGATCCTACCTTTGTACCGTTAATATCGTTCATTTGTTCTATTAAATCGTTTATGGTCATTCGTAGTCTTTTATGTTCCCATTCTGTAGCCATAATTCTTCTTCTAAACGCCATGTTTTGTCCAATTGTTTTCAATTTTGTATTCCCAGCATTCTTTTATCATACAAAAAATCATAAATACGCACTATACCTACTAGTTTTAATTTTCTTACTACCCCGGTGGAAAGTTCGTGGTTTCGGCACGAAATTCAAAACAATTGTTTTGTATGCCGAGGTTTCGGCTCCGATTATGAGGCAGGAAATCCAACTTTTATGCATTGACCAAGATATATGCGCGCTCCGCGTTACGTTCCTTTGAGCAACGTACTTTGTATGTCGAGATTAATTCGAAATTTTGCACACTTGTCAACGACTGATGAAAATACCATAATTTTAATTAAATAAAAAATTATAATTAATTCCTTTAATTAATTGTATGATAAAACGTCACTTTTTTAAATTTTCAAGACATACATCATATATATATATATATATACACATCATCTTGGTTGACAAATTATTATTTCTTCATAGCCGAACGGTATAGGGTTTGAATGCCGAGAATTATGAATTGTAGGCTTAAGGTTCGAATCCTGGAATAGGTGGTAGTTATATTGTGACATTTGTATATGAATAACCTTCAATATAGTTCCTACCTTCCGGCCTTTGACGTACTTATCTCTTTAATTTTATTATTCTGTAAAACTATGATAATTGGTGTTGAATCATTTAAAAAATAATAATAAAAAGTACAGTAATGTCGGTAGGACTTGAACCGACGACACTCACTGTGGAAGGCACGCGCTTACCCATCGCACCAATAAGTACAACGATAACGGATGTCAAGCTCCGCTATACTGTCGCTCATATAACCTCAAAATTTGTTTACAAGTAGCTAATGCTAACGTTGGTTAATTGTTTTCGTACTTTTGACCGAGGTAGTAAAAAAAATAGTGTACACTACATGGGCATAAAGTTGAGACAGTTGTAGTGTAATATACTATCACTTAGGTACTTACCTTTATGAGTTGATTAATTTGTTCCACTTCTTTTTTCGGTATCAATAGCGCGTCTAGAAAATCGTGCATATCTCCCGTAAGGGATATTTCTACTAAACCTCTTCGTAAAACTATCTGAATTTGAATATTGTGCATAAGGTAGAGGTAATCCGTTTTGCATTTTCTTATTTCGGCTGTTAGTTTCTGATTTTTTTCTTTCTTGTTAGTCAGTCGTTTCTGACAATTTACTATAGTACCTTCCCCATCTAAGATCTGCGTTTGAGCCCCTCTAACCTAATAATCGATATAAAATCTAGTCAACAAACTCTTATTTTACTTTAACAAACTTCGTTACCCTAATTTCAAATTCTATTCTTAATCTTCTGTGTTTACATATTAGCCTAAAAGTATTTTCGTCGATTGTTGGTGGCAATCCAACAAATTCATCAAGATGATCAAGCGATTTTAAATAATCATAACATTCTGCTGTGAGAATAAGAGATTTTTCTAGAGTTATAACGCATTTTGCCAACTCCAGTAAAACTGCCTCTGTATTTATTCCACGGAAACCGACTCTGGGTCTTCTCCTGAAATGTTTCTACAATCAATTTTATTGCGAAAGAAGAAGAGGAGCTGGAGCATAGGTAACTAAAATAAGGAACTGGAGCATATATGTAACTAAGATAAGGAACGGAATCATATAAGGCGATTTCGAATGATGTTGGTTCTTGGTTGGTTCATAGACTGGTCCGTCATATTTGGAACAACCGCATTCGAATGACAAATTGATGACGTCATAAACCGTCTGGTTCATGTCTGGTTATTTGTTCTATCTCTTTCTATTCTCCCAGCATTACTGTTTTGTTTACATTTGTTTTGAGGTTAAAGTTTTGTAAAGAGAAGCGTGTTCGCGTTTTTTGAAAATGATGACGGATTCTCTAAATGCAGAGGACTTCGAAATTAATGAAAAAGTAATTCATTTTATGGGTGATGAAGCAACTTTGAAATTACTTTTAAGTGAGAAAGAGAGTAATAAACTTTATTGATATTATTGCATCAAAAAGCCATCGACCGAAGTCTTTCAGCCAGTTTACAATGTTTTTATAGTACATATTTATAAATTTTTTCTAAATCTAACATATTCGGTAAGTATGAAGTCAGTAAAAAAAACAATGTTACAATAGACTACATACATCGACAAGTTCATATTATATACAAGTTATACGAAGGAAGGAAAGGATTAAAGGAGAGCTGCTTGATGATTTGAATATAGAGAGGATTTCTTCAAATAGAGTTTTTTCTTCGTGTTTTCTACGCTGAGTATTTTCTGGCATTTTCATAATGTGAGGCTCAATCAGCCGGATGTTGTTTTCTTCAATGCAGAAGGATTTAAATAATTCATCAAGTCTCTCATTTATAGGTTCTATTCCAGTTTTAATGTAAAGGAGTCTATTTGGTGGGTTATGCATTGGATTACCAGGGTGTCTCATTTCTGTTATTTTCTGGAGGCTGATTGTTTCACCTACTCTTATATTGTTTTTTGCCGGGTTCTTACAATTATAGAGAATTGTAGAACCATACTCTATTAAGGGTCGACAAATCATTTTATAAATATTGGTAGCAGTATAAGTCTCAATTCCCTCATTCCTATATGTCAGGCTTCTGAAGTGTTGTGCTCTGGTTATCATTTTTCTTTTCATAGATGATGTGTGATAGTTGAATTTTAGTTTGTTGTCTATTTCCATCCCCAGGTTCCTGACTCATTGGGAGGGTTTAATCATATTATTCAATATGGATATTGAGAATATTCCTGAATCCTGTGGTTAAAAATTATAAGTGTTGTTTTAGCAGGATTTATTGTTAATCTCCATCTATTGGACCAAGAACATCATTGGTTAGGTTAGGTTAGGTTTTTGATGAGTGGGTCTATAAGGCCCTCCACTGCGACTCGCAAGAGTCTATTGTGGCTCACACCTATTCAGATTTCACCAAACAAATTCAGCTTCTTAACAAAGCCAATTAGTTTATTTGGTGAATGATATTTCAGGTCCGAGGGCGAGAGAGAATCCCTGCCAAACATCAGATACCTGATTCGAGCCGCGGCGGGGCAGGCACAAATTATATGCTCTGCGGTTTCATCATCTTCCAGACAAAGACGGCAGGTCGCATCTTCCGACAGTCCAAGTTTTAGCATATGATGATTCAGATGACAGTGGCCTGTTAAAAGACCTGTTAGACAACGTAGGTCATGCCTGCTATAGTCTAACATTTTTTTGGAGACATTCTTCGAAGGATGTATGAAAGCCTTTGAATGAACCAATCCTGGTAAATTATGCCAGAAGTCTAAAGCTCTTCTTGACGTCCAGGTATTCAGTGTTTGTTTGGCAAAACTTATTGCGATGCCAATTATTGGTTCTGGTCCGATAGAAACACGTACGGCACCCTCCCTTGCAAGAGAGTCTGCCTTCTCGTTTCCTTCCATGCCAGAATGGCCAGGGATCCAGACCAGCAATACTTTATTGAGTTCTCCGATTAAGGAGAATCTTCTTTGGCAGTCTAAAACTAATTTCGACGTTACACAGTGAGAGCTAAGTGCTTTCAAAGCCGCTTGGCTGTCCGAGAAAATTTTTATTGTTCTATGTATGAGATTGGCTTGCTCCAATCTCTCCACACATGAAACAATGGCGTAAATTTCCGCCTGAAATACGGTTGCATAGGATTCTAGAGAGGTTGAGATTTCTGTCCTAGGTCTGCGCCCGTATACACCTGCACCAGAGCTTGAGGGTGTTTTTGAACCGTCTGTGTACCAACAGCTGTCTGCTCTTAATAGTTCATCCTTACGGAGGACCCATTCATCTCTATTTGGAATTAGGACGGTATAAGGCAGGCCGTAGTTTACTGTTGGAGGCATTATGTCAGAGGTCATTCCCAGAATACTGTGACTTTCAGTGTCCTCTAGCACTCTGCTTCGTTCTGTATAAGCCTGATTTGTGCATTTAGAAATATGCACAATTCTGTAAGTTGTCCATCTAGCCTCTCTTTCCAAAAATATATGGAGAGGAGGTAGGTCCAGAAGGATTTCCATGGCTGCTGACGGTGTGGAGCTGATAGCACCAGTAATTGCCAGGCAAGCCTGTCTTTGTAAACCAGAGAGCTTTGCTTGGGCCGTTCGCTGTAAAGCTTTTGGCCACCAGGCAATAGCTCCATATGTGATCATTGGTCTAACCATCATCACATATATCCAATAGATTTGTTTGGGTCCCAAGCCCCAAGATTTTTCACAGATCCTACGACATGTCCACAAGGATAGTCTGGCCTTATGGATAACTTTTTCCAAGTGAGCGTTCCAAGTAAGTTTCATATCTAGGATAATCCCCAAATATTTTACTTCCGCTGCAAATGGAATAACCTCACCATTGTAAGAAAGTGGTGGAATATCCTCCAACTTTCTTTTCCTAGTGAAGGGAACTATTATAGTTTTACCAGGGTTAACAGACATCTGTTCCCTCTGACACCAACTGTGGACATCGTCCAACGTCTTTTGGAGGGTATTATATGCTACCCTTCCTGACTTGGTCCTTGCCAAGATATATGTCATTGCAGTAGAGGTAGTACAATAAAGGAGATAGCGGTGAGCCTTGTGGAATTCCTTGTTGCATGGAAAATGTTCCATTGATTCTTACTATACAACTGCGACTTGTGAGAAAATATTTGATGATCCAAAGTAGCGAGGGGGAGCAATTCATCCTATGCAGTTTATGTAATAAACCTTTATGCGAAACAGAGTCAAAGGCCTTTTTTATATCCAAGAAGATTCCAGCCGCCTTTAGACCTCCCAATCTTGCAGCCTGCACATTGGATGTTAAAATGACGATTTTTCTTTAAATCTAAACTGGTGCGATGGAATATGCTGGTTTAGTTCCTCATATAATAATCTTCCTTGGTTGATCTTCTCAAAATGTTTTCCAATTACAGGGAAAAGAGTGATAGGTTGGTAGTTTTGAGGTGGCTTGTGGTTTGCATTAGGTTTGGGTATAATTATTATAATTCCCTCTTTCCATTCAGCAGGGAAATTTAAGTGATGATGAATTTACCAATGACAACATTACAAGAGCAGCACTTAATGGAAAATTATATGCTTATGAAATAACTCCATCAAATGCAGACAAAATTTCAAGACTTTCAGTTCAAGAACAACAAATTCATCTACTAATAAGAGGGCTGCAATAACTGCTTTGCGTTCTAGCATTTTATGAAAATTTGGCTTCCACTTTATACAAAAACAAACAAATTTTTGTGAAATGACGTACTTACGTCAATTTTTACTTGACAACCGTTTAACCAACCGTTTCGTTTACGAAGAATTCGAATGGGCCGGAACCAACCGAGGATCTGACGTCATCGTTTATGAACCGACCGGTTAACCATTAACCAACCAAAGCCATTCGAAATCGCCAATAGTTAACTATAATAAGGAACCGGAGCATAGTCAACTAAAATAAGGAATGCCTGTAATGGTGGTTGCATAACCACAACCGTTAACTAGTATTATTGATCGACGTTCTTTAATACGTCATTGTTATTGATTGTGATATACGAGGTACAGTCGGAAAGTAGTAAAGTTATTTGGAAGTTTTATACGTAATTATTACCGACCTGTAGAGTTTTGTTGCTTGCTCTTGTACAATAGTAGAAAATTCCTGTATATCTCGCTTGAAGGATTTTTCTAAAATTTTTTCTTTTAACATAAAATTTTCCAGATTTGCTTTGCAATCATTTAGAACATCGGTTAAACGTTTCACCACTTCTGTTAGATGATTAATAACGACATCGTTTTCTATTAATGTTTCACTGAAACGAAATTATTTAACAATTCAAAAAAATTTAATAGATCGACACTTATACTTATTTTTCTCTTCTTTTTCGTGAAGTTTAATTCTTTCGTTTTGATTCATCCTAGCTCTGTTTATTCTTAAATTTTCTTGATTCATACCGGAATCAATGAACATTTTATATTCGACACTTTCTTTCGTCTTTTGATTGAACTTTCTTATGGAATCTCTCAAGGATGTTGTTATTTTGCTGAAATCCACCTCCAATATATTTTTATATTTTTCCCTTTCGGCGTTGAGAATTACTACTTTTTCTTCATAATCCCGAATAGATCTTAGATCCTCTTCGTTATACTCAGCAGGATCTCGTTCCATCTAAATACAATAAAGAATATTAAAATGTTTTAAAAAAATCTTCTTTTTTTAAACTTTTACCACACATTTGGGTAAAGGTACGTCCTTTTTTATCTCATCCTCCCACTTAACCTCCAAAACTCCATTCATCATAGCCATCAAAGCTCTTTCTTTAAAATCGTCAGCCAATAACGCTAATCGTATCCGTTCTTCTTCAGCAGCTTTTGCGTCTAATATTGCCTGCTCACTAGGACTTACATAAGGAGTGACGGTCAATTCATTATCTTGCGTTACCAGTAATAACGTAGGCTCTTCTTCTTGCGTCCATTCAGGGTCTTCTATATCGAAAATAATTTTGTTATCAGTGAAATAATTGTACTCTCTGATAATGTGTCGAAGTTTTTCGTGCTTATCTTTGATATTCTCCATTTCACGTTGTTTTAGTTCAACCAACGCGTTAAAAGATACGTTGTACTGTCGTTTTAACTTTAGTACTTCCGACTGAAACGTAAAAAGTGAAATTTTACTACCGATTTTAAATTTATAAGTCTTGTGAGTGCCACAGAGTATCCCACTCACACAGAAGCGACATCTCTTGACATTTGACAGAATCGGTACTTAACACGCAATTCACTTTTACTTATGCAAAATTAACACTTGCCTACTTTTTACATAGCAGCTATAAAAAATAAAATAATATAACAGTATCAGTTATTTTGAAAAGAAGGAAAATGTCCCTGCTTTGTAAGTAGAGTATTCTGTGGTAGACTCCGTTTCACATAAGAAGAAGCCAGTTGAAGTTTGCCAACTGACTTGCGCAGAAACCAAAATCGGTCTTGTTTATTTTATTATTGACATTTGAAGTTATGTTTGAAGCAATCATTTACTGTCGAATATTTTTGATTTTTGAATATTTTAAGACATTTAGCTATTTTATCTGTGAGTGTTTTGTGTTTTATTTGATCTAAAACCATGCCTCCTAAAAAACTTGTCAATTTTACAATTTTTGACAAGTTCGCGCATACGACAACCTCAAATGTCAATAATAAAATGGCTGTCGGCATGAAAATCGTTTGTAACGCCAATGGCATGAAACGGACGTTACATAAACAAGACAGATTTTGGTTTCTGCGCAAGTCAGTTGGCAAACTTCAGCTGGCTTTTTCTTATGAGAAACGGAGTCTACAAACCTCTGCGATGGCTTGTTGAAGATCACACTGATAAAACGAGACCAACTGCCGTTGTTTATAATGCCACGGGTTTCTTTCTACGTAAAGTTGTACGACCGAACCTACGAGGGCGATTTGAGATTCAACTGACAGTTGACTAGTGGTATCATCGAGAATTCCTCTCGATTGCATCGTGTTGTAATCTTGATTACTAAACTTTGGGCGATGTTTTAATAGTTTTAACAGATCTCTGAAATAAATATTATCACGAACTATATATAAATAAAAATGTTTCAGTAACTCACTCCGGAGATATTTTTAACCAAGGTTCAAAAATACTGTGTATCGATAAGAATTCTTCAATTTTTCTTTGTTCTTCAACCCAAACTAATCTTCTTAGAGCATCTTGGTTGGGAGGAAGTAGAGTGTATATTGTAGCTATGGTTCTTTGAAATATCCCTCGGACTACTTTTCCCCTTACTCCCATTGGTTCCCAATATGTTTTCTAAAAAGAAAATCTTACATGAAAAACGAGCAGCGTATTCAACGAACCCTTGAACTAACCTTGATGAATTCTGTTACTACATTTTGAGCGTCTATTATGGCTTTTAAATAGGTTTCAGTTTGCTTACATTCTTCTCTATTTTTCTGTCTTTTCTGATTGAACAAATTTGTGTCTAAATAGAATTCTTGTAAATCGATTTTTTGGATATCCGGACCTTCTATATTATTCGTTACCAAGTCGTTTAATGTATCCTGAATACTGTAAAATTCCTTCCAAATTTCGGACTTTTCCGCCTTACAAAGGGCCTCTTCTTTAATATGCTTTTCTATTTCGTACACTTCTATCCAAGCTTTGTTCGCGTACCGACCTAAATTTAAAAAATTCTCCTTTAACGAACTCTCCTATTTTTCGGTACAATTCTTACCTTCTGGTTTAAAACCTACTGTCGGTCTTTTGAACATCAAAGCGAATTTATCCGATTGTATCGTCGTTTCCATGTTATACTTTAAACTCGCATCGATATTTTCGTTATTCAATTTCGTACAGCATGTGACGCCGTCTCTTCCTAGTGTAATTACGCGTCGTCCCAGTGGATCGACGTAAGCTTCCTTAACACCACCTTGATATCGATGATGAGCCACTACCACAGCAAACTGTTTTTCGAAATTAGAATCTCTTATAAAGACGAACCCGTCGAATCCCCAACTTATACAAGTGTTGTTATCCAAAATTCTCATTTCGAAATATCTGAGTTGATGTCCACTTTTTATTTCGCGGACTATTTTTATAGAATCCTCCTAAAATAATAAAGAACGACGTTATAGAACTTGAGAATAAAAAGGGAAGAGGTAAAGGCATTACCGGAAGGATTAAACTTAAACCACAAAATATCCCACTCACACCTACATTTACTTATGTAAGTGCTGCAAGTGGTGTGGGTTGTCTACTTTTTACATAACAACTATAAATAATACAATCGGCTATTAATAATCAGAGATAAGTAATTATCTCTGTAATGGAGGTTGCTTTTAATAATAACGAAGGTGTCGCGTCTTTGTAAGTGGGGTATTCTGTGATTAAGCGAAGTAGACTCCGTTTCATGTGAGAAGAACCCACGTGAAGTTGCAGTCGTATGCGCGAACTTGTTGTCAAAACCAGCGCCATATTGTAAAATTGACATTCGACTTCAAATCAGTAGCGTAATGTTTTCACATTTTGTAGGTTAACACAAAATTAGAATATTAAAAATGTATTTATCATATCGTCGTTGACACTGCAATAGGGCCTATGTGAAAAAAATGCTAGTTGAGGCTAAGATGCCAAAGTATCCAATAAAAAGCAGACTATTACCTTGCAAAACATCTTATGTAAATACTCAATAGAAATTCCAGTTTCTTCTTCGTAGCAAGGTGGCCTATGTAATATGGGTTTTACATTGGCTACCCCAAATAAACGTATGTGAACATATTTGATAGGCTGGTAACACGTAAGTCCTATACTGGTTATTTCAGTTAGCCGTATGTGAAGTGCGATGTGTGTTTATTCTGAAATTGGTTGGAAAGTGTGCTGATTTGTTTATTACTATCACATAGAATTGGTAAGTTAAAAATAATGTATAGTTATTAACGTAAAAAATTGTCAATATCATCACAACATTTACATGATATACCTTCTCAAACATATACCTTTCTAACCTTTTCTTGAAGGACTTCTTACCGGCATATCATTCTAGTAGGCATGGATAGAATTAGCAGTCTATATCTATCTATCTGCTCCACTTTAATGTTTTTTTTTTCAAAAAAGTTGAACTGCCACCTTCTGTTTATCTGTTTATGTGTTTATCGAAATAACAATCACATACGACATATTGCTGCGGTTCTTATTTAATAAAACAATAACTACATTCGACATATAGCAGCGTAAAGTTTAATTTTCTTTTTCTTCTTTCAGCACAAAAAATGAGTAGCAGAGGTAGGCAGATGGTAGAGCTGGTACTTGATCAGGTTTCTTCAACATCAAATCATGTGAACGCCAGAGATAGAGATGTTCATGACATTGCTAAAAACAATGTTATGGTATGGAGTTAGAAAATGGTATTCACGTGGAATATAAATCGGTGGATGCTTGCTATCTATGGCACGAATCTAGTGGTGGCTTAGAAAGCGATATATTTACATCTATTATGATGGCTAGACAGCATCCCTCTCCTTATAAAGTGATTCAGCTTACATAAAGTGATTTTGATAAGCGTCCTGAAGGACTTTATAGAAGTTTACACCCATGATCTAAGAAAGGTGATCCGTGTGTTACAGACATTTGTGCTTCAACATAAACCTGAGGGCATAATAAATTATCAATAGAATTCCGATGAAACCTGACAAGAAATTCCTAGGCGGCCAAAAATAAACTCATCAAAGTCTGTACCACCTTATTCTCCTTTGCATAATGCACCGCATTCTATTGAGATGACAAAATTTATTCATCTCCAAGAGTTAAAATCTCTAATTTCAGATGACTACAATGAATTTTATAACAAGCTCAGTCATAACTGTAGATCTAACGAGTGCACTCATATTCGTGATATAGCTAAGCCTAAACAAGGTCCCTCTGTCATAGGGAATAAATCTGAAGATGGTGGAAAATAAAGAAATAAACTGATTCTTTATCACATAAAAACATTAAAATTTGTTTTGTTTTGGCTTCTCAGCTGTTCTCTATAATTATTTTGTCTTTTATAATTTCAAAGTCTAATTTCCGTTAACTTCTAATGAGTAATTTTATATCAATGCTCTAGTTTGAACAATGTTAAGTTTTTCTAAATAATTTTAAGCATTTAAGTCAAGTTTAAGTTGTTTTAAGTAGCGTTTATGTATTTTACAATGTGTCAGCAATCTGTCGTCTGTGTCATAAGTAACCAATTTTGAATTGTAAAATGTCTTATGTGATTTTTTTACCAAAAAGGTAATATATAGATTTAATCACAGTATCTCATTTTAAACTAAAGCTAATTTATCAATTTTCAACAAAATTTTGAATTCTTGAAATCAATATTGTTCCCACACAATGATTTTTTCCCTTTACTGAAAATTCAACATTTTTTACATAGATCCTATTGCAGCATCAACGACGATATGTATAGTTTAAATAAAAGATATTTGGCCTTGACTGTGGATAATTTTTCCTTTAACACCAACAAGTTTTTTAGGAGGCATGGTTTTAGATCAAATTAAATTCACAACACTCACAGATGAACTAGCTAGGCGTCATAAAATATTCGACAGAAAATGATTGCTTAAAACACAACCTCAAATGGCTCTCTGAGACATGATTTGTAACGCCAATGGCATGAAACGGTCGTTAAAAAGCGACCTAGATAAACAAGACCGATTTTGGTTTCTGCGCAAGACAGTTGGCGAACTTCACGTGGCTTCTTTTTAGGTGAAACGGAGTCTATACAGAGAGTTATACGATTGTTTTCAAAGAAAAATCATAATTACCCCTCTTTTTGTGGCCAATTCGTGAACATTTCTAGAAGCGAAAGGTATACCATAAAAAATTCGATCTCTATCGTCCCTCATGGTCGGCTTTAGAAATGCATATAAGTGATGTTTACCAAAATAATATTCTTTAACGTTTACAGTTTCATTATCGACTATACAATATCTGATGATTTTATTTCCTGCCAAAAATTTCGACGTCACCGGTAGAACGAACAGTCGATAGCAACTTTTCGAAGCTACAAGTATAAAATCGGCTACTTGTAGATTAACCTCAACGTGAGCGACTATTTTCATTTGTGTACCCGGAAGACCCTGAAAACGAAAGATGAATACTCATTTGAAGCGAGTAGAAAATCTACAAATCCTTAAGGTGTATGCTTGGTTGCCGAGTTTTCGTACTCTACTTTGAAGTTGCAGTGAAAGTCTGGCAACCAAACAAACACGTATTGTATCTTTACGCTTGAATTAAAAAAAAACATAGAGTCCTGTCATGGGACTGCCGACAGAAGTGAAACACCAATAAATGAATCCCTTTTAAATATTTTTTACAAAAAAAGTACACATATATACACGGTATGCATATAGCTCATGGAAAGCGTGACGATGATTTATGCAACACTATATACGCTTCATTGTTAATTGTGTTGCATAACCAAAAGTATTGTGTGTTGCATAAAAGCGTGGCGAATGACGAAAAATCCATGTTTTTTCTTCACCCAAAAAAGTGCTCAACGCGCCTAAAGAAGTTTTCACTTCAAAAATAAACATAGTCATGATATTGGCTGCAAATTGGTTTAAAAAATTGTACGAACAAACCTAAATGTATTTACCTACCTCGATGATAAACATGTCGCCGATATCCAAATAAGCCGTTACCAAAATTCTTCCTTTTTCGAAATATTTAATTTTCTGAATAGGATTATGAGTTAAATGGAAATCGCACATTATATGTAATTTTTCCGGATTAAACACCGACACCAATTCCAACACGCCGTTCTTGCAGCTCACCGCCATGTAAGGATACACCGGATTCGAATTCACTGCCAAAGCTGCGGATTTTAAAGGCATCGATGACACCTAAAAAAAAAACGCTCACGAGTGTCGTCCTCCATTTTAACGTTGATTTTACCTGAGCTCCCGTTTCAACTTCAAACACTGTAAGAATAATTTGCTTTCTTAAAGCGACCATGTAATCTCCCATTGGATAAACGATCCCTATGTCGGTGACAGCCATTGACGTATCACACAAATAAGTTTGCTCTTCGTTTTCGCTTAGCTTTATAATTTCCCCGTCTTCGTCAGTGCCGAGCATAAATTCATTTTTTACCGTCGTCAATCTACTAAGCGGCTGCTTCAAGTGGAGTTTCCAATCTGACATCCACGTACCTGATTTTTTTGTATAGTGCTGATAATATTGAAACAAATAATGTATCATACAGTGTACTCCAAGACTGATGAATTGGCATACCCACCCTTATTGCTGCATCTGGACCTGATATTACAATTCCGCCTTTATACCATGATAGACTTGGTAAAGCAGGTCCTTCTATCATTGCTTCCACCACTCTTTCCAAATTAAACTCTATGTCGACCTATAAATAATTAAATACTTTGTTTCCTTCAAACTACAAAACCTCTACTTTCCCTCCTTCAGTTGTTTTTAGCTCAAATTGGTTAGACTTTATTGTATAAATCAACTTACTGAATATAAATTTCCATTTTTGTCGCATATAAATAGTCCCCCTTCAGTAGTCCACATCGCATGCGTAAAACTACTTAGTTTTTCCAAATGACTGTATTTCACTGGGTGTTGACATATTATAATTTCTTTGCAGCAAGTGAACAAATTCCAATAGTATACCTCGTTTGTATCCATGCCGAATTGTACCATGTGGACGGGTTTATTCCAATTACATCTAAAAAATTTGCAATACAAATTAAAATATATTTACAAACACGCTGTTCCTACCTTATTTTTTGATCTCTGGTATGCATATCCGTATCAGATTCAGCTAATTTTTTATTGGTCCTCCAATTCCAGACGGTAATCGTGAATTTTGGTAATTCCGCTAATGTAATAAGCAAAGACGTTTCGGCGAATGTTATACTGATGTATCCTTCAGCTGCCTCTTCTGAAAAAATCGAAAATAATTAATCTTTAATCCTTGTTCTTTTAATTATTGTTTCTAGTATTTACCACGGAATATTTGTATAGTTTCAAAATTGGGATAGTTTTTTACAAATATTCTAGCGTTGTTACAATTTTCTGCGTAAGCGAACACGTAATGTGTTTTGTGTCCTCTAACTTCGTTAATACCATCGCCGTTTTCGTTTGGTGAATTTGCTACCAACATTTTTTCATCTTTAGTGTTAAGATTGTAGAACATTGCAAAACAACCATTGCCGTAACAAACGACATCTTTAGAAATCAAGCTCAGAAACTTTATTTTACCTATTTTAGCCCACCTAAAAAAGAAGTACAATAAAAGATTGAAAATAGAGGTTAAATTATGAGATTTTCTTCAAAATATTTTGGGAATTTGCTACTCACAAGACTGTATTATCCGTACTTCTCATAATTCCTCAAATTAACAACTTTGTCAACTTGACGTAGTGTCAGTTTGATCAATAATTGTGTTGCCATGGATTAACACATAGGGTGATTGCGCCAGTTTGCCGGCCACTTCCAGTTGTCGGCCGTTTTAATGGAATGATAAGAAAAATGATAACTCTTCAACTTCGAAAACCCCGCCAAACTTTCGGCCACAGTTTTCCCGCCATTTTCCTTTAGATTTACCTGTGCTACCAATATAATTATTCATACCCTCTCAGTTCAGTTCACGGTGGTCGAAGTGACCGTTGCTCGGACGTTACGCAGATGTTAAGCAGTTGAAATAAAATAGTGGGGAACAACTCTGTTGTATATACTATTGTACTATTTTGTTTATTAAAACCTATCGCAAGGTTTCATTACTTTTATTACAATTTAATAAACAAAATTCTGTGAAGAATGAAGATGGATCGTTTGCTTCGTCCTGAGAAATTTAACACTGATCCAAACTCTCCCACAGCTTCGAAAGAATGGAAACATTGGATCCATACATTTCAAAAATTTTTGATATCTGCTGTCACCTTGACAGAAGAGGCAAGTACTATAAAATTAAATATCCTTATCAATTACATTGGTACTAATGTATACGAACACTTATCTGAGTGTTCTTCTTATGAGGAGGAACTGAACATCCTGGGAAAAATTTATATTAAAGAAGTGAATCAAATATACTCTCGACACGTACTTGCAACTCGTAAGCAGCAACATGGTGAAACTATTGATGTATACGCTCAAGCTTTAAATTCTCTTAGTAAAGACTGTTCGTTTAAATCTGTTACCGCCGACGAATGTCGCAACGAGTATATTCGAGATTCTTTTATTCGTGGCTTAATATCTCCACATATAAGACAAATACTACTGGAAAATAAAACATTAACTCTACATCAAACTCTCAGTCAAGCGAAATCTTTAGAAGCGGCTCAGGGAAAAAATCTAGTTTAGTGAACCAACGCGGATTTTGATGAAATATTTTTTTTTAATTAATTCGAGGTCGCTGAACACGAAAATGAAAAAAGAAATCGGCGCTCTCTTACCAAAAACGAGTTATGAATTTTTGAAGATGAGTTCAGATCAGCACTGCACTGGTTTTATTGTCATATAATAACTGATTTAAATGATGCATTATAAAGTCTACACAATGTTAATTACACTATAATTACTTTTTACGATATTCCTCTCACACACACATTTAAAAAACACTGATATTGATATTCATTTCTTGTAAATTCTTTTTTTAATTCCTCAATTATTATATATTTTGACATTTTCATGTAACATGACTGACATATAAGTTTTGGTCTGTTTCTTCTTAGTCGTACAACTTGTACCTAATAGCATATTCAGCCATAAAAGATATTTAGCCGCTTGAATTAGTTGCTGAGTATATTCGTTTTCATGATCGTGACCATATCGTGACATAGAAGATATAAACAAGATGAACATCATGAACATACACCTATTTTTCCGATAGCTAGCGCCGTATTACAGCTGAAACATTTTTTTTCAAATTTTGAGAGATGTTGATTTTAGGAAGATGGTTAGTTTTGAGATAAGTTTGGTTGATATTTATCATTTATTTGAAGGATAATGAACCATTCAATTTGATCATTGAGGATGCTGAACAATTTTTTTTCTCTGAATTGCACTCATCAATTAATTCTTTAAAAAAATCACCTCCTCAGTTGTTCGGCCTCTATAAACACTGCTGACAACGAAAACAGTTGCTGCAGGTGTAATTCCAAATCAAATTTTTAACATACTGCTAATATTATAATACTTTGGTTATCAGAAGCTGTTTCCCCTTTTTAGAAAATTTGAAAATTCTACTAATATCGCTTCCCGACCAACTAACACCGATCAAAGTGAAATCGCAATCGCTTCTTATCATCTTGATACATTTATTAGATTGGATTTCCGTTTGAAATAATGAAGTAGATTGATTATCGCGAGCGAAGCGAGCGCGCCGGATCGACGTTTCGCAATTCGCGCGCGCGAATTGCGAAACGTCGATCCGGCGCGCCTTTCTCACAGTATGTAGATGGCTGTTCATATAATTTTTCCATAACCGATTTCAGTTAAACGAAAGTTGAGCCAAATACAGCGCCAGCTATCGGAAAAATAGGTGTATGTTCATGATGTTCATCTTGTTTATATCTTCTATGTCACGATCATGAAATCGAAAATATTCAGCAACTAATTCAAGTGGCTAAATATCTAATGGCTGGATTTGCTATTAGGTACAAGTTGTGCGACTGAGCGGAAACAGACCAAAACTTATATGTCAGTCATGTTACATGAAAATGTCAAAAGATATAATAATTGTGGAATTAAAAAACGAATTTGCAAGAAATGAATATCAATATCAGTGTTTTTTAAATGTGTGTGTGAGAGGAATATCGTAAAAAGTAATTATAGTGTAATTAACATTGTGTAGACTTTATAATGCATCATTTAAATCAGTTGTTATATGACAATAAAACCAGTGCAGTGCTGATCTGAACTCATCTTCAAAAATTCATAACTCGTTTTTGGTAAGAGAGCGCCGATTTCTTTTTTCATTTTCGTGTTCAGCGACCTCGAATTAATTTAAAAAAAATATTTCGTCAAAATCCGCGTTGGTTCACTAAACTAGACTTTTACCCGGCTCAGCTTCACTCAAGTGCCTACGAAGAACTATCTTGTCCACCTTCATTTTGCTTCTACGTCTGACCATCCGTCAGATTATAAGCAAGAAATTGAGGACCCTCAACTAAGTGCTACACAAACTCGCCTCAAATCCACAAATCTGTGCTTCTTTTGTGGACATAGATGGCATCCTCGAATTAAATGTCCTGCGAAAGACTCTGCTTGCTCTGTTTGTAAGAAAAAAGGACACTGGGCCTCCGTACGTCAATCATCCAAAATAAAATAGTCCAACAAAGATACTATTACATCTGCTATAGGAAATTCAATTATAGCTGCTTTTCATCCTAGTCTATCTAAGTCGACAATTGAAATATTAGTCGATGGTGTTTACGTTGATGCTTTGGTGGATACTGGTAGTTCAGAGAGCTTTATAAGTTCTAACATCGTTCGATCCAGAAATATTAAAACTTTTCCTCTCAATGGCTTCGTCTCTATGGCCTCTTCTTCATTTACTTCTAAAATACTAGGATATTCTTCAGTCAATCTTAAATTCTATGGACACAACCATACTAAGGTGAAGCTATTAATTCTTGACAATCTATGTGCCGATATTATAATAGGACATGATATTTTAAGTAAACACTCGTCTTTAGAGTTGAAGTTAGGTGGGAATAGATCTCCTCTTCGTATTTCTAGTTTAGCGGCTGCTAAAGTTCCCGAAGCCAGTCTTTTCGAAACTATGTCTCCTGATTGTCGACCTATTGCTACCAAATCTAGAAGATATTCACAGACAGATGAAAAATGTATCAAATCTGAAATCAAAAATCTTCTACAGGAGGGTATTATTGAAGAAAGTTGTTCTCCTTGGAGAGCGCAAGTCTTGATTACTTCCAACAGTAATCATAAAAAAAGAATGGTAGTTGATTACTCTCAAACGGTAAATAAATTCACGTTTCTAGATGCATTTCCACTTCCTAGAATAGATCAAATGATTCAGAGTATATCTCAATATATATTTTTCAGCACCGTTGATCTTTAGAGCGCTTATCATCAAATTCCTATCAAGTCTTCTGATAAACAGTACACTGCTTTTGAAGCTTGTGGTCAGCTTTACCAGTATACTAGAATACCTTTTGGAGTAACAAATGGTGTTGCTGGATTTCAACGAGTAATCAATAGCATAATACAGCTAGAGGATCTTAAAGATACATTTGCTTATTTAGATGACATTACCATTTGTGGAAAAACTCAGGAGGAGCATGATTTTAACTTGGACAACTTCATCAAAATTGCACAAAAGTACAGGCTTACGATCAATAACTCTAAATCAAAATTCTCTACTAAAACAATTAAACTTTTAGGTCACATTATTGAGAATGGCACTATTAAGCCTGATCCTGATCGTATTAAGCCTCTCATGGAGCTATCAGAACCCAATGATCTTCCATCTTTACGAAGGGCATTAGATTTGTTTTCTCACTATTTTCAGTGGATACCATGTTTTTCAGAAAAAGTGCATCCTTTAACACACTCAGAATTGCCTCTTTCCGAAACTGCAAGAAAATCGTTCAATCTTCTTAAGGAAGATCTAGCTTCAGCAATGCTAACGTCCATAAATGAAAATAAAATGTTAACTGTAGAGACTGACGCATCAGATTTTGCAATAGCTGCGACCCTTTCCCAATCTGGCAAGCCAGTGGCCTTCTTTTCAAGGACTCTTACTGGTAGTGAAAATAATCATTCATCTGTCGAAAAGGAAGCTTATGCGATCGTCGAATCTATTCGCAAATGGAGACATCTGTTATTGCCAAACTATTTTCAGTTGATTACTGATCAAAGAAGCGTATCTTTCATGTTTGATAACTGGGCGTATGGAAAGGTTAATAATGATAAAATCCTACGCTGGCGTCTAGAAATGGCTCCCTTCAAATACGATATTATCTTTCGTCCTGGTGTTTTAAATCTTGCTGCTGACGCGTTAAGTCCAGTTAGTAGTGTAATCAAGTTCTCTGAATTGCATGTATCACTATGTCATCCTGGTATTACTTGCATGTACCATTGGCTCAGGTCAAAGAATTTACCTTTTTCACTTGAAGAAGTTCGTAAAATAACTAGTTCTTGCCGCATATGCAATGAAATTAAACCCAAATTTTATAAAGTACAAAGTACACTCATTAAATCTACAATACCATTCGAGAGACTTAATATAGATTTCAAAGGCCCCCTTCCAACTTCTTCTGGAAAACCGTATATGCTTACGGTTGTAGACGAATTCTCCAGATTTCCGTTTGCTTTTCCTTGTTCTAGTACTACTTCTTCTGAAGTTATCAAGCATCTCAAACAACTCTTTTTTTATTCGGTACACCTTCTTATATACACACTGATCAGGGTTCCTCCTTTATGTCCCGTGAAATTAAGTCCTTTTTAGAACTTCTGGGAGTTGCTACGAGCAGAACTACTCCATATAATCCCCGTGGAAATGGCCAGTGCGAACGCTACAATGGTATATGGAAAACGATTCGATTGGCTCTTCAGTCTCGTAATCTTAAGATGAATCAATGGGAACAAGTACTGCCTGAAGCTCTTCACTCTATCCGATCATTACTATGTACAACCACTAACTCTGCACCTCACGAAAGAATGTTTACCCATCCGAGACGCTCAATGAACGGAACCTCTCTTCCGACTTGTCTAAGTACTGGTCCCGTTTTAATGAGACATTTTAATCGGACAAGCCATGGTTGAAAATGTAGAGCTTGTTCATGTGAATCCTCTATATGCCTAAGTACGTTTATCTGATGGAAGAGAAACCACCGTATCTCTGAGACATCTAGCCCCTCTTCACGATAATGACACTCTACAAGTTTCAGAAGAAGATTCTCCTCTGGCCGCTCAAGATCTACAAACAATGGCTGAGAATGAACAACCCCCAAAAAGGTCCACTGTTACTCAAGATCCACGAATTAGTGTTGACGATGCTGTAACACCTCCCAGTCGTTTAGTTGACCATCCAATGTCCGAACCGAATACTGTACCTCACGTGCAGGATTACGATAACAGTAGATCTACTAGAGCAAGAAGATCTTCCTTCATTCCTGAAGGATTGCATTCATTAAGTGAGGCGGGAAGAATGTAGTATATAGTTAGTTTACTTTTACTTAAATTGTTACTATGGATTTTTGTCATGTTTATTTTTATTCGTCTTGTACTATTTTGTTTATTAAAACCTATCGCAAGATTTTATTAATTTTATTACAAACTCTTTCATCGGTAAGTTTCTGTTTAATTTTGTGCCTGGGTACCTAGGTGTTTTCAATAATTCTCCAGGTTTTTTTTATAATTTTTTTTCAGATGGCCCCAGTCAAGAAAACTCCGAAAAATAGGACTCAGTTTAGATCTACTGTAAAAAGGCACCTTTTCAACTATGGTGAAGATGCATTGAAAAAGGCCCTTGATGATATAAAGGAGCACGGTATGGGTATTCGTGAAGCCTGTCGACTGAATGGTGTTCCTAGATCAACAATTCAAGATAAGGATCCATGGAAGAATCATAGAGAAAAAAAGGAAAATTGGACCTAATCCCGTACTGGGAATAGAAGGGGAAGAAAAAATTTCACAATGGGTGATAAATATGGCGAAGAGTGGTTTTCCGATTCATAAGAAAGATTTGTTGGAAAGTGTAGCGATCCATTCGATAAACATCTTGAATTCCCTGAATCTAAACCAGATACTCATAAGAAACGGTCTGATACACTTAAATTTCCTATGGTCATATTCTCTGAGAAATGGCGTATCAACTTGGCACTCACAGAAGAACAAAAATAAAAAAAACTAAGGGCATGGAAAGAAGACGCAAGATGCGGGCTTCTTTGAAAGCAGAAAGGGAAGCAAAACTGCACGAAAATAGGCTAATCAGACGAAAGAAATTTGCTGAAAGACAAGCAAAAATGAAATCAAAACAAAAACCTGAAAAGCCAAAACAGAAATGTTCGTGATGTGAAGAAGAACTGATTAGCGATATAGAGGACGAGGGAGAGAAAAATATAGGCTGTGACAACTGCATAAGATGGTACCACCTGGAGTGTACCAACCTTTCTAATCTACCTTATATTGAAGCTACCGAAAAGGATTATACCGAAAATTGTGAGTGATCGAAAACCAAACACAAATTTCTGGGCTCCGAACTTATTCAGTTACCTAACTATAGTCTATTTCAGAAAGTTATAGAGTAATAAAATGGGGAATTCCGTCCAGTTCGGCTCAATTTCGGTGTCGGCCATAGGCGTAGGTCTTGAAATAGTATTGTTTGTAATATTAAAATTTCAAGTAATTGCGTAAGAGAATTAGGAAAAGTATGTTTTCTGGCCTGAAGTGTCAATATCGAAATATTGTGTAGGGATTACTTAGGTAGTAGATTATACAGTTACGTTTTGCGTTTAACAGGTACCGTTTAACCTTCTATTAGTGCCTCTGCCTAATTCCAACCCTGTTTCAGATTCGGCTCAACCATGCGCCGCAAGGTGCCTTACCCAAAATTTTTAGACCTTTATAAGTATATTTGTTTAGTTTAAAGCATCAGTATTTGCTGTTAAGCCGTAAATAGTGTTCACAGTATTATAAGATTAGTAATAAAATGGCGACATTTACACCAACGAAAAGATGTTCCAATAATCCTCCACTATCAGTGAATGAAAAACTTATTATTTTAAATGTACACGATTGCATAAAATACGATTACCCGAAATTTACTGTACAAGAAACTGTCGACCGATGTTCCCGAATGACTGAAGTTGGAAAGTCCACCGTTTTTAAATTATTGCGGGGGAGAAAGTTAGCAGGCCAAGTGGAGCTTCCCAAGAAAAGTCCAGGCACACCAGTAAAAGTCCTTGATGAAGACACCAAAAGTGTCATTCGAAGAAAAGTTCACTCTTTTTATTTTAAAAAAGAAATACCCACCCTAGATAAGATTTTAATGGAGCTTGGCCAGGATGACAGTATTCCGTTGATAACTAAAAAACTTTTATGGACAACTTTGAGAAATATGGATTTTGCCTGGGAAAAGCATAACCGTAAAGCACTTTTACTGGAAAGCGATGAAATTGTTTGCTGGCGACGAAAATACTTAAGAAGTATAAAGCAGTACAGAACAGAGCAGAAGAAAATCTTTTATCTTGATGAGACGTGGATCAATGAAGATTATACAGTACCAAAAATGTGGCAAGACAAAAATATAACCAGTGCTCGCCAAGCTTTCATGGAAGGCCTGTCAACGGGTATTAAGGTGCCTTCAGGTAAAGGGAAAAGACTAATAATCGTCCATATTGGAAGCGAAGAGGGATTTTTAAAAGAAGGTTTGCTAACCTTTCAGTCGTGCCATACGGGAGATTACCACGAGGACATGGATTCGGATGTTTTTGAAGACTATTTTGGTGAAATGATAAAATATCTTCCGGCTGATTCAGTAGTAGTTATGGATAACGCGAGTTATCATTCTCGACGCATAGAGAAGACTCCAACTTCATCTTGGACAAAAACAAGAAGTTATTGACTGGTTAACTACCAAAAGTATTGAATTTGAAGATAATTTGATAAAAAAAGAACTATTAGCTATAGCAAATTTACACAAACATCGTTTTATGAAATACGCGTGGAAGATATAGCAGAAAAACATAGTGTAACTGTGCTGCGCACACCGCCATATCATTGCGACCTAAATCCTATAGAACTTATGTAGGCGCAAGTGAAAGGATTTGTAGCAAGACACGACATTCAAAATGAAAGACGTTAAGCTACTGTTTGATCAAGCCATTAAGGAGGTGACACCAGAGAACTGGCGAAAAGCAGTCCAGCATGTCATTAAAGAAGAGGAGAAAATGTGGGATCTTGACTACTTGATCGATCGGACCGTCGACCCGTTAATTATAACGTCAAGAGGAGATGACAGTTCCTCAGATGACGAAGAATATTATGATTTTTTATAATTTAATTTCTGTATAATGTATTTTTTGTATAATGTTCAATAAAAAATAAGTGTACCTAATACTATGTACATAATGCCTAATTTTTATTTTGTTAAAATAAAATTCATTCCTTTTTACGAGTATCCTACCAGCACGCCTTTAGCACACTATTTTCAGTGTTTTTTGAATGGATAACAATAGGCTAAACCCATGTATTGACCCCAACCCGGGTGGTACTACCTGCACTCGATAAAAAGAAAGAATTTTACAATGAAATCAATGCCAAACTATGAAAGTGGCTTAAATATTCGTTGGGTCACTCTGTGCTGCCTTTGCATACCTAATGAGGTTTTATTACTCTATACCTTTCTGAAATAAACTATAGTTCCTTATTTCTTGTGATACAGTTTTTAATTTGTTTAAGGATAAACATTTCTTTTTGTCGTTTTCATATTTTATTTTTGTGTTTTTGTTTAAATTTTGTTTTTTGTATAAAAATTTTGAATGAACTCATAAATGCGTTATTTGGGTTGCTCATTGGAGTATTACTAATATAACGACCTTATTGATAGGGAACATGAGATTAATGGCCGAGAAAAGGCGTCAATGGACGACAACTGGGAAGGTGGCCGAGAACCGGTGCTCCAGTAGGTCGAGAAGTCGGATCTTGTGGCCGAGAACTGGCAAACGTATTTTTTTGTCAATATTATTTTTTCCATTAAAACGTGGAAAACTTATGAATCTCTTATATGCCAATTTATAATTATAATGACTTGTTCTATTCTCCATAATTTTTTTAATATCCACCTATGGAGCCATGTCAAACCTATGATAAGTGGCCGACTACTGGCGCAATCACCCTACCTAATTATTAAGGGTAAGCGCGCACTAGCGATTTGTTGTCGCGCGATTGTTTAGTCGCCAAAATAAAACATTAATATTTTAATGAACATGCACGCATTCTGCGACGAAATAATTGCTGCGGCTAAAAAATAGAACCAGGCATATTTTAGCGGCGACGCGACTGTCGCCGATTTGAAGCAGTCATACCGACTTGTAGAGACGTGCACGCATTGCGATTATCAGCAGCACGATTTTTAAGAAGAAACAACCCATATAGTTCTTGATACTGAAAGAATTATTGTGGAAGTGGAGAAAAGTCCAGTGCTGTATAATAAAGAACTGAAAGAATACAGCGATAGAAATGCGAAAGAGAAATTGTGGACGGAAGTGTGAGCAAATGTAATACCAAAATGGCACGAATTAACAAGTTCAGAAAAATATCTCGAGGTACATAATATATATTTTTTTAATGTAACAAATTTTGGTAAATGCCAATTAAATTTTATCGTACTGCCAAACTGAACCTTGCGGAGAGGTGAAATAATTTGCAAAATAATCTCGCACGTTGGTGCCCGCTGTATTAGCTCTTGTTCCAACAGGTTGGATGGAGGTTAAGGGGCATTCGTATGATTCGTCGTGAAAGCTTATGCCATAGTGCTTTCTCACAAAATTATGTAAAACGCAGCATGCTTTAATAATTTCGTCAGAAAATTCTATTTCGACATCTACAGAACGATGGAAAATTCGCCACTTGTTAGTCAAAATTCCAAATGTGCATTCTACCATCCGCCGAGCACGGGTTAATCGGTAGTTATAAACTCTTTGTTTTATTGTGAGGTTTCTTCGAGGATATGGTTTGGAAATCTGATGCGTTAAAGCAAATGCCTCATCTCCCACAATGACAAAAGGCATATATTTTCCTTTTTCATCATGAGGCAGTGTTTGCGGATTAGGAATGTTTAATTGTTTAGCTACTAGTCTTCGGCCAAAATTCCAGTTTTTAAATATATTGGAATCACCGTGTCCACCATAGGACCCCACATCTATTGAAGTGAAACAATAATCGGCAGCTAGAAGTACTGTTGAAAAAATTCTTATAATTGTAAAATTCTGATCCTGTTGATTTTGGTTGCTTTATTCTTACATGTTTACCATCCACTGCCCCGATGCAATTCGGGAAATTAGTTCGGTCAAAAAATTGCTTGGAAATATTTATCCAGTACTCTTCAGATTTTTCGGACATGTAAAGAGGTTTGCAAAACATTCCATAATTGCTGACAGGTATCTTTAACAATTTCTCGAATTGTTGTAGTTCCTAAGAGGAATTCAAAATGTAAAGAGTTAAAGCTGTTCCCTGTTGAAAAGAAGTTCAAAAGAAGTGGAAAAATCTAAAAGACTGTTTTGCGAGAGGGCTTGCTGTTCAGAAAAAAACCAAATCTGGTGAGCCTGCGAGAAAACGACGAAAATACATCTACTTTGATGCTTTGCTATTTTTACTTCCCCGCCAACAACCCAGGACGACAATGAAGTGCCTCCAAACGATAATGGAGAGCTTCCAAACGACAATGGAGGGCCTAGAAACGATAATGGAGAGCCTCCACTTCCTGCACCCTCTGCAGGACCTCCACAGACGACTCCACGTAGTCGTTCCAGTAAATCTTCACGCCAAACATCAACGTATGAAGCTTCGTTATTAGATATTTTAAAGCAAAAGCAAAGTGAGGGAACTTCAGAGGATAAAAATTTTGCTCTCACGTTAGTTCCTATGATGGCCAAACTCGACGATGAACAAAAACATTTTGCCAAAATTGAAATACTTAATGTGATGAGGATTGCAAAATTCTATACAACCCCATTCTCCCAGCAGCAGGGTCACCCTACACAGTCTGGACCATCCACACAAACTAACATCTATCACGCTTTGCGTCCAGGCCCACATAATATGTAATATCAAGCATCTGTAGGGTTGCCAGCAGCTTCGTCTCTGTATTCCAACCATCTATGGGTTTCCCAGCAGCTTCGCCTCAGTGCTCCTACCAATCTGACAACTCCAATTCCATCCAGAGCTACTATTCGCAAATTCAGAATGAAATTCTATCACCGACGTCTACAGGCGATAGCGATTTATACGATTTGTAAACAAAAACAATAAACAAAAATAATAAAATCTTTTGATGCTATACTTATTTACCTTAATGTTACTGCTAGTCGCTCTTCAGGTGGTATAGCCTGTCTCCATGCAGTATTTTTGTATGTTATATTTTGTCCTATTATTTGAAGCAATACCTATGTTGAAACTGTTCACATTTAGCCAATAATATTGAAAAAATGTTGGGCGATGGTCTACTAAAGTAGAATGTAATTTGTAAAACTGCCCTTTTATTAATTTTTGACTGACAATCGGATGCACCCAATATCTTTTTGAGCGTGTTTCTACAAAATCCATTTTAAAACTACCCTTATGTTGCGACTTATTGCTCGCAGTGCGCGCTCTTTTTTTGTCACTTGAATATTTTTGCGATTGCAATTAAACAATCGCGCGACAACAAATCGCTAGTGCGCGCTTACCCTTATATTGAAAATTTGTGAATATATTTTGTAAGAAAATTTGTAAAAAGTGTTGCCTAGCTACAAGTTTTAAAAATTCCGTTATTTAATATAAAACTATTAAATGTCAGCATAGCACTGAGAGATTATTGTTAACAGTACCTGATTATGAGTGAAAAAATGTATTTTATTTTTCTTTAATCAAAATTTTAAATTAAAAATTTTAATTTGTCAAACGTCAAATCGTTCGGTTTTGTGGTTCGTTTTCAGTTCGGTACTTCTCGGAAATAGTCGCTGACGAGTGTGGTGTTTCATTTTTTAGCTGGCGATTTTTTATGTTGTTTAATGTTTTAGAAGAATTTATGATGTAAATTTAACAAATAATGTGAGTTTAAATCAATTTTCAGTGTTTTTACAGTCGTAATGGTGTTCTGCAATTTATTCTAGAAGTTTTTTTGGGCTTTATATCTTCGGCATCTTTGCGTAAAATTTGACATGGCGCTGATGTATTTCTAATTAGGGGATAAGGGTTTTAACACAGGATCCAATAATTAAGTTTGTAGCGAATTAAAAATAGAAACGATTTCTAGCACTTAGTGACTATGTTTTGTGTTATTCATAAAAGGTAGTTAAATATCGTCGTGTTTTAGTTCTGACACAATGGAGGAATTAACCTCGGGACTAGATCCCGATGAATTGATGGATCTAGATGAACCTGAAGGTTCTGACCTAGAGGACGACGAAGAAGACCTCATAGACGATCCTATTACATCATCTTTTATGTTATCATCAGCTCCTGGATCAACAGCAAATTCTGTAGCTTCTTCTCCTATAAGTGAAGACTTTCCTCCTCCTTTTAATTTTTCAGGCAAACCACTAAATGTTAAACGGGGTCGTGGTAGACCCAGGAGAGAAGGAGGTAAGTTTTTAAGCTCCATAAATAGGAATACATAGACTGAGTTTTTAATTTTATTTAGGAAAACCAGGTGTACCTAGAGCATCACGAGGTAGTAGTTCAGGTATATCTAGAGTCCGTAAACCTAGACCACCAGGATTTAGTAGAAGAGGAATGGGAAATAGGAGCATTAGACAAATAGACAGATCTGATTTTGATTTGTCAATATTTACACCTTCACCTATAGATGATGGTTTTTTAGATCCTGAAACAGGTTCATTTTTATTTCCGGAACGTGAAAAAATGATTTCAGCTATGGATGAACCTCCATATTTTCCAGAGCACTGGCCAGGAAAAGTATGTGCCTTTTGTAATTTAGGAGAACGAAGTCAACTTGGCCAAGGAGAAATGTTAAGGTAACAAAACTTTGATAAATTCTTGTTAATGAACTATCTAATCTATCTATATATATTTTTTATTATTAGATTGAATTGTCCTGAAGGGTTTTCACCACAAAAAGTTGCTGCAGAACAAATTTTAGAACGAGCTTTACAACTACCAGGTAGAGATTCAGGTGATAAAAGCCCTAAAGGACCGGTAACATGTAGAAGACAGAAAAGTTTTAATAAATGTAGGCATCCATCTATGAACAGTGAATACATTGATGAATTGACTATTATCGGTTATAATGAAGTATGTGATTTAACCAGTTTTTTTGAACCAAATGGACAATTTTATGTACACCGAAACTGTGCTCTCTGGTCAAATGGAGTTAAAAGAGCAGGTAATTATTTAATTTATATAAAAAAAAAATGTATTACAATTTTGGTTTTTGTAGAAAATTTAGCACTGTTAAATGTAGGTCCAGTTGTCTTACAGTGCTCTTCCAAAAAGTGTTCATTCTGTAATCATTATGGAGCTAGCGTTACATGTAATTTAAACGGTTGTACAAAAATTTATCACTATCCTTGTGCTACAGCCGCTGGTGCCTTTCAGGAAGTTTCTGCCGTCACAACTTTTTGTTCTAATCATTTAGGACAAGTTGCTATGCTTACTGAAGGTAATTTTAGTCACTGATTATTTACTTGAGTTGTTTATTTGAACTACTAGAGTTTTTACATTCCGCACAGTGTACAAGCTAGTTTTGATATAAAAACTTTATAATTTCAGCAACTCCTTGCTATACTTGCCGAACTATGGGTGATATAGCTAATTTAATGTATTGCTCAACTTGTGGGGCACATTATCACGGTACATGTGTCGGTTTAGCACAACTACCAGGTAAACTTGAATTTTGTTTAATAATAAATTTGATTTAATTATTATTTTTTTTTGGTATTAGGGGTTAGAGCAGGTTGGCAATGTAGAAAATGTAGATGTTGTCAAGTTTGTCGAACTGTAGGTGATGAATCAAAATTAATGTCTTGCGAGCAATGTGATAAAGTTTACCACGCAGGATGTCAAAGACCGACAGTTACTTCTATTCCTAAATATGGTTGGAAGTGTAGGGTAAGATAAGAATAATAGTCGATGAAAAAAATTGAAATTTTATTGTTTTGTAAAGTGTTGTAGAGTATGTGGTGATTGTGGAGCCCGAACTCCTGGTGCTGGTTTATCTTCCCGTTGGCATGCACATTACACTGTATGTGATTCATGTTACCAGCAGAGAAATAAGGGGTTTTCGTGTCCTTTGTGTCACAAAGCTTACCGAGCTCATGCTCATAGAGAAATGGTCCAGTGTTCAAGTTGTAAAAAGTAAGGATTGGTTTTGAACGTTTATTTTTTTTATTCTAACTCGATTTGTTTTAGATTCGTTCATGGGACTTGTGATGCTGAAGCAGATGTAGCGACTTACCATCAAAAGAAAGAAACTAACCCGGAATATGATTATGTGTGTCCACATTGTAAAAATACTTCTGGCAGATTGATAACCACAAAAAGAGCTAGTAAGTTTCTGTTTTATTTCTAAATTGAAACCAATTATGTTATTTTCTTTTAATCTCTCTACAGGTATCGATGACCCTTCGGATATGTCGGCTTCCCACGAATCCTTCTACGATGACCCTTCTGAATTCGATCTCCCGTCTCCGGATGAATTCGCTCGCAGCATGGGTCTTGGGAAAGGAAAACCTTATGCCAGTAAAATCGCGAAAAAACGCATGACTTTTCCAGTCGGTAGACCGAAAGGTACTGGAAAAGTACCGCCGGGTAAAATGGGTTTCATGAAACGCTCCCGATTCTCGGATTTCAACAGAAAACGCGGCCAAAAAGCAAAAATGCGAGGAATATTCGGAGTACCAGGCGTCGGTCTCCAAAGACCAGTCGCCGATGGAAAAAACGACGATGAACCAGGAGTGGAAAATCGACTAGTACTGTGTAGTGCCAAAGATAAATTTACCTTGACGCAGGATATTTGTGTAATGTGCGGCGCAGTCGGGATGGATCAAGAAGGGTGTTTGATATGCTGCGTACAATGTGGACAATGTTACCATCCCTACTGTATAAACGTAAAAGTAACCAAAGTAGTGCTGCAAAAAGGCTGGAGGTGTTTGGATTGTACAGTTTGCGAAGGTTGCGGTCAACGTAACGACGAAGCTCGCTTGATTCTCTGCGACGACTGCGACGTTTCGTTCCATATTTATTGCATGGATCCTCCGCTCGATTACGTACCTCACGGTAATTGGAAGTGCAAATGGTGCGCTATGTGTCAAAATTGCGGCGCCACCGATCCGGGGTTCAATTGCTCTTGGATGAACAGCTCCACGCAGTGCGGACCTTGCGCTTCACACGTCAATTGTCCCAGTTGTAGTGATCCTTACAGCGAAGGCGATCTAATCATACAGTGCGTTCAATGCGAAAGGTAAGTTGGATATTCTTACAATAAAAAAACCCCTTTAAAAAGTTGTATCGTACAATTTACAAATAAATTAACCTCTTTTAAAAATTTGATTTCACGCTCTGGTAGATAGAAATTTTTTACAAATATATATATATAAATCGTTTATTTAGTCAAAAATAACTAATTTTACATAGAAATTTACATGATAATACATTCACATTTAATATAAAAAATACATAAGTATATATTTAAAATACATTTAAAATGATAAAACAAAGTCAATTTTACAAAACATAAAACAAAAAAAACATCAACTAGTCAGCAAGTAATCACTCAGTTTTCTCTTAAATATTATTATGCTTGTAGAGCATTTAATATCTTCAGGAAAATTATTAAAAGCCTGTACACCTTTAAAAAAAACTGAATTTTGTGTACATTTTTTCGTGGCCCTATGAACTCTAAAGTTTTGCTTATTTCTAGTATTGTGTTCATGAACATCCTGGTTATAACTTAAAATTTTTTTTTTAAATATACTGGGGAGATTCCTAATTTAATCTTAAATATAAATAGCACGGAATAAAAGAGTAAATATTTTTTAACAGGCAACCACTGAAGCACATTTAACATGGAGTTGATTGGTTCCAATCGCGAACAGTTCAGTATTATCCTCATACCTCCATTCTGCAACCTTTGCAATCGCTGCAACTCATTTTGGTCGAGCAAATACAATATAGTCGCACAATAATTAAAATGAGGTAATACAAGAGTATTATAGATAACTATTTTAGCCCATTTGCTGAGATGTGGAGAACAGCGTCTCAAATAATTAATTTTGAATGAAATATTTTTGATGACGTTATTAGCATGTTCCTTAAGTTGTAAATTTGTATCAACTATCACCCCTAGATATTTAATTTTTTCGACTCTCTGAAGCTTTATTCCGTCAACAGAAACACTCTGTGCTGCTATATTTAATTTTCTTAAATTTCCACTACCCCCAATTAACATCCATTTTGTCTTTTCGTAATTTATTTTCAACGAATTTCCGATACAATAATCATTTATTTTACTTATAGAGCTATTTATTTCTTTAAAACAAGTCTCAATGTTTTCATGGGTAAAATAGACCAGGGTATCATCCGCATTGGGTGGCAACGGTGCGTTGAAATAATAAAGTGTTTATAAAATTCGCCTGCATTTATTTCGATATATCGGAAAGTGCAGCGAAAATTAATCAAATAGAATTTGAATTGTATCAACAAAAGGAAAAGTACGTAGTGCTACAAAAGAAAAAAAAGAAAAAAACGTTAGATTTTGTAAAATCAATTAAATAAATAGGTTAGTGTTAGGTTATTAAAATAAAAAGCAATTGATTTAAGGCAAGTCCAAAACAATATAATTTGCGACGTTGTCAAATTTAAAAAATAAAGGACAAAATAAAGAAAGAAATTAGATATATATATAATAAGTGGCTGGATAGATCAAGTATCTCCGAAGAGTAGATCTGGGTATCTTGGTCTTACGCTACCACGAAAATATTATAATTAAATAGTAATTGAATACAAAATATAAACAAAATGGATAGTGATGATTATTCTACAGAAGATTCAAAGAAAAGAAAAATGGATGGTGTATTTGAAGTTAGCAAGAGGACTAGCAGAACCCCAACTAAAAGTAAAAAAGGTGAAAAGTTAGATCAAATCATAGCGTTAATGAAGGAAATGTCTGCAGATCAAAAGGATATGAAATGGGAACAACAACTGATTAAAAACGAGATCAAAGAAACCAAAGATCAACAGGCTCTGTTTAATGAGGAAATATTAAAGCTGAAAGTTGAAAACGAAGTATTGAGAAAAGAAAACCAAGCAATTAAAAAAGAAAATGCAGAAATGAAAACAGAAATGGAAGAGATTAAAAAAACGATGGAAATTATAGATAAAGAAAGAAGAAAGAATAATGTGATGATAAATGGATTAAAACTTGATACTAATGAGCCGTCGAAATTGGTAGAAAATGTCAGAAACTTTTTGAGTCAACAACTAAAAATAAATATCGAGCCTAAAGCAGTTAACAAGATAGGGGAGAAAATGTGTATAGTGGAATGTCAAAAAGAAGCTGATAAAGAAAAAATTATGGCAAATAAAGCTAAATTAAAGGAGAGGAAAGAAGAAAGAGTTTTTATAAATAATGATATGACCAAGAAGGAAAGAGAAAAACAAAAAGAGATAAGGATGTTTGCAAAATTAGAAAGTCAAAAGGGAAAAGACGTAAAAACGGGATACAATAAGGTAACGGTAAATGGGCAAGAATGGAGATGGGATAAAGAAACAAATAGAATGAGAATACTGGAAAAAATACATTCAAAAAACTAAATAAAGAAACAGATATTCATGGTAACAGAGAAAAAGACACAGCAACGGAATTGGATATGAATAAAGTAAAATCAGCAACGGAAATGTGGAGAATTGGAACATGGAATGTAAGAAGTATTTTAGGAAAAGAAAAAGAATTAGAAGAAGAGTTTGAAAATACAAACTTGAGAATACTAGCTATAACAGAGACAAAAAAAAAAAAGGACAGGGGATAGTGAAAATGGATAATGGCCATATACTCATATATAGTGGTATTGAAAATGAGAAAAGAGCGGCAGCAGGAGTTGCATGCATAATACATAGAAACTTAGAAGAACAAATTACTGGATGGAGGGGATGGTCGGAAAGATTATTGGCGATGGAAATGAAAGATAAAAATATGAACACAAAAACTATAATAATTGTATATGGACCAAATGAAGACGATACAGTAGGAAATAAAGATAGGTTTTGGGAAGATCTAACTATGGCTACAGAAAATGCAAAAGGAAAAATAATTATACTTGGAGATTTGAATAGCAGAGTGGGAACAAAAGATGACATTTATAGAGCAGTAATAGGAAAACATGGTGAAACATTTAGGAATAATAATGGAGAACGGCTGCTGGATTTTTGCATATTACACAATTTTATTGTAACTAATACATTTTTCCAACATAAAGACATACATAAATATACACGTGTGATGGAAAGTAGAAATGAAAGGTCAATAATAGATTATATATTAGTGGAAAAGAGAAATAGAAAGGAAGTATTGGATACCAAAGTTAGAAGAGGACCAGAAATAGGAAGTGACCACTATTTACTTGTAAAAAAAATAAGAGAACAAGTAGAAATTACAAACCATAATAGACAAAAATTAGAAAAAACAATAGAATATGAATTGGTCAGATCATACAAACTACAAAACAAAGATATGGCAGAAAAATACAAAATAGCATTATCAGGAAAGTTCTTAAATAAATGTGATATAATGAAAAATGGTAATCTAGAAGAAATGTGGGATTATTTCAAAAAAACCGTATTGGAAACCGCTAAAGAAATATGTGGTTGTAGCAAGAAAACTAATAAGAAAAAACAAACAGCTTGGTGGACGGACGAAATTAAAATAAAAGTAAAATTAAAAAAAGAAGCGTGGAAAATGTATATAAATAACAAAACAACGGAAAACTATGAAATGTATAAAGAGAAGAGGAAAAATGTAAAAGAGATGGTAGCAGTAGCTAAAAGAAATCAGTGGAAAGAATTTGGCGAAAAAATGGAAAGCAATAGTAAATCAAATCAAAAACTGTTTTACAAAACATTGAAGTCATTAAGAAAGGAAAAAACACAAGAAATAACCTGGATAAAAAATAAAAAAGGAGATATACTAAGAAATAAAAACGAAGTAATTGATAGATGGAAAGAGTATTTTGAGGAATTACTAGGAGCAGACAACCAAGTTCAGGACATTAACAAAAAAAAGGATGCAATAATAGAAAATAAAGACATTGTAACACTAAAAGAATTACAGGAAATAATAGATGAATTGAAAAATGGAAAATCTCCAGGAATTGATAAATTAACATCAGAAATGTTCAAGAATTTAGGGGAAACAGGAACAAAAATATTATTGAAAATATACAACACTGCTTGGAGTGAAGAACAGATTCCAGAAGATTGGAAGACAGCCTTAATAGTTCCAATATATAAAAAGGGGGATAGACAAGACTGCAATAATTATAGAGGAATAAATCTTCTTAGTACAGCTATGAAAGTCTACGAGAATATTATAGACAGTAAGCTAAGACCACTGATAGAAAATACTCTCGAAGAATCGCAAAGTGGATTTAGAAGAGGGCGAAGCATACAAGACCACATATTTACGGTGAAACAGATAATTGATAAGTTCTCACAACAAGAAAAAGAAGTATATATGGGATTTATAGATATGGAAAAAGCTTTTGACAAAGTACCAAGGGAGAAGTTATGGAAAGTACTAGAAGGAAGGGGGGTAAACTACAAAATAATAGACATAATCAAAAACATTTACAAAAATAATAGAAATTGTGTAATATACAAAAATAAAGCATCAGAATCATTTTCAACACAAGAAGGATTAAGGCAAGGAGGGGGACTAAGTCCATTATTATTTACAATTTATATTGATGAAATAATTAAAAAATCGTCAATCAAAATGGCAAAACTACACGTTGGATACAGACATTTAGGAAGAGTGGATATATCAGAAGCAGCTTTTGCAGATGATTTAATAATTATGGCAGGGAAAGAGAAGGATTTACAAAAGAATATGGAAATATGGAGCACGGTATCTGAAGAATTTGGAATGACAGTTAATCAAAGCAAAACCAAAGTTATGGTTATAGGACCGCAACAAAAACATTTGAATATACAATTAGATGGAATAAAAATTGAGCAAGTTAGAAGATATAAATACTTGGGAGTAGAAATAGAAGAAAATGGAACGCAGGAAGTCGAAATTACCAATAGAGTACAAAAAACGATGAATCTTTATCACACGATGAATTCGACATTTATAAATAAAAAAGAAATTTCCAAGAAAACGAAGTTAAATGTATTTAAAACAATTTACCGGCCAATATTAACATTCGGATGTGAATCTTGGGTATTAACAAAGAGACAAAAGAGTCGAATACAAGCAGTTGAGATGAAGTATCTTAGGCGAGTTAAAGGAGTCACAAAAAAGACAAACTAAGAAATACGAAAATAAGAGGAGACCTTGACATAGAATCAACACTTAAATTCATTGAAAAGAGACAATTAAGCTGGTGGGGACATTTACAAAGAATGAATGATACAAGACCAGTTAAAAAAGTATGGCAATCAAAAATACAAAAAAGAACGAAAAAGGGAAGACCAAAACAAACATGGGATGGTGTTATGGTAGGCATACTGCAAGAAAAAGGAAAAACATGGACAGAGGCAAAAACAATGGCAAAAGATAAAAAACAATGGGCTAAATTTGTACATGAATAAAATTCTACCTGGACCAAAGCATCGATGAAAAAATGGATATATGTCTTAAGCATAATACTATGTAGTTGAAACAAGTATAATTGTAAAAGTATACCCTACACCATACACTATGGTAATTGGGTTTTTGATAATATATATATATAAATTTCCACTACCCCCAATTAACATCCATTTTGTCTTTTCGTAATTTATTTTCAACGAATTTCCGATACAATAATCATTTATTTTACTTATAGAGCTATTTATTTCTTTAAAACAAGTCTCAATGTTTTCATGGGTAAAATAGACCAGGGTATCATCCGCAAATAAGTGTATTGAGCATCTTTTGACTACACTAGCAATGTCATTGATATAAATTAAAAACAGTAGCGGACCCAGAACACTACCCTGTGGCACCCCCATATTATTCTCTATAGTATCTGAGACACAATTACCTACCTGTACCTTCTGTTTCCTGTTTTCCAAATAATGTCCCAACCAGTCAAGTGCACAACCCCCCAAACCAATAGCTCTTAATTTCATTAATAATCTACCCCTATTAATAGTTTCAAACGCCCTCTGCAAGTCCAAAAATACCGCCATTGTGACAAGATTATTTTCAATTGACAACTTCCAGTCATGTAACACCAACTGTAAAGCAGTTTCACAGTTGTGTTTACTACGGAATCCTGATTGCACGTTACTTATTGTTCTGTTTCCCTCTAAATAGTCAATAATTTGAAGATATATTACTTTTTCAATTAATTTTCCAATAGCACTGATCAAATTTATCGGTCTCAAATGGTTAGCTTTAGTTGGATTCGAAATTTTTGGTATCGGAATTATTGTAGCAATCTTAATATCATCCGGAACTAAACCTGTTTCAATAGAAAAATTTATAATATGCAATAGAGGTTGTGATGAACTATCAAAACATTCTTTTAATAAAATTGTGGGTATTTCGTCTGGGCTATTTTTATTTGACATTGAAAATAATATTTCTTTTAACTCATTATAATTCAGTAGTTTAAAACTTACAAAAGTTTCAACTACAGTTATAGGTATAATCGGATAATTATTAATAGAAGGCAACTGCTCAGATATTTGCTCAATACTCTTTACATAGTAATGATTTAAAGCATCTGGAAAAGTAAGATTCTGGTGATTGTCACAAAGATTATCAAATTGAATATTAGTATTAGTAAAGCTGCTTGTGGCTGTTGGAATGAAGGATTTCAAAGTTTTCCACATCTCAGTAGGATTACCCTTGTTTAAATCTATTTTTGTTTCCAAATATTTTCTTTTTTCATGTTTAATTACGTTCACTGCTTTATTCCTATTATATTTATATATTTGCCAGTTTTCTTCTGATTTGTTGGTAATAAAAGTTTTATAACTTTCATCTCTCGCACTAGTAGCAGCTCTAACTCGATCATTCCACCAGGTCTGATAATGTGGTAGAATTTTTACTTGTTTTTTTGGTGCCACTTCATTGACAACTTTCAAAATTTTATTTACAAAATCCCTGTATTTTTCATTAATGTCATGTAACCAATAACTCCATGTAATATATTTTAGATTATTATTAATTGTTGTATAATCAATGAACCTACCTCTACTATCAATAACCATCGTTCCCCTTTTCTGTTTATTTTGTTTGTTTAGTTTTGCAATAATATTTCTATGACTACTTATTTTTGGCGTGTCTATTACTTCAGTTGTAATGTCTGAGTTTGTAATAATTAAATCAATTAATGACCCTCCATGAGTATTTGCATGTGTAAATTCTTTTACCACATTCTCAAAACCTATATCACTAACAATATTTTTTAACCTTTTAGAATAAGTTGAATTACTATACCAATCAATATTGAAATCCCCTACCAATATAACTTCTAAGTTAGCATCAATTAAATTCAGCTCACACCATTCTTCAAAAAAGCCCAGAAACAAATTCTCTCTAGTACTGGGAGATCTATAAAGGCATACAATCATAAACTTTTTGTTATTATATAAGAGTTTTAGTGAAATTAACCAATAAGTCCTATCTAAAATTACTGTCTCAAAATCTAAAATTTGTAATATCTGATTCACATAAACAATAACTCCTCCAGTATGTCGACTATTACTATCAGCTCTGTATATTATGAAACTATTAATGTTTATTTCATTATTATATATGTCTAAAGTTAAATGCGTTTCTGACATGCAAACTATCAGTGGATTTTTGTTAATAATAAAATTTTTAACTTCTTCGAAATGTGCAGTTAAACTTTGACAATTCATGTATAACAAAAAAGTATCTAGTTTATTATTATTTGTTCCGTTTGATTTACGCCTAAAAAAGGACTAGTCATATCTGATTCATTATTATTATCATTATTATCGTCTTCATTATTACTATTATTCAAGTTATCCCCAGGATGCTCACTTAATGGTTCTAACGCCCTGCAATTTTCTTTAATGTCAATAAATATTAAATTTGAAATTTTCACTCTTTCCATTTCTGCAATAATTTTTTTACAAATATTATTCTTACTGTCTAATTTTCCTCTATTTTCTAAAATATTCACCAGTGATATTTTTCCTTGTAAATAATTATTAATTTTTACGATGTATTTAAAAAACACATTATTAAAATTAATAACAGCATGTTTAACATTATAATCAATTGTATTATATGGAACAGTGGTGAATATTATATTTGTATTTATATTTTTAAGCCTATTATGTATAAATTTTAGAGATGGATAACGTTTTTCTTTAAAGTTATTGGTTCCCGCAATTATAATTACATAATCGTTAAAAGTGAAATTACCCGTCAAAGCTACAATATCTTGCACCACTCCTTCTAAATGCGCCCCAGGTTTTCTGATAGTCTGTATATTATACCTCACATTTCCATTATAACAGCGCCTAAGTTCTCTATCTAGTCCTTTTCCATATTCATCAGATAGAATAAGTATCCTCTTCATGTCCATCATTTCTCTGCTGCCCTTCTTTTCACAAGCATTTGGTGGCTGTGTTTTTTCTATTCTACTATTTGATTTCTGTATATCATTTATTATGTTTCTTAGGACGTTTAGTTCTTTTAAGCAAGTTTCATTTTTATGTCTATTGACTTACTGGAGTTTTCTAATTTTGTATTGGTTTCTTGTAGGATTCTTATTTCTTTATTTTTATTCATCAAATTGTCATGGGCCACTTTGTTTTCATTTTCTAAAATTCTGATGGTTGTCACCATGTCTTTACTTAAAATGTTTAATTCCTCTGCATCTTTCTTTAATTTTGTTTCATGTTCCTCCTTATTAGAAATGATATCATATAATGTAGTATTATCATTCTTTGATTGCAATAGTTCTGAATTTACTTTTTCTATAATTTTTTCCTGGTCAGCCATTTTTTTTAAAAGTGTATTTTCTACTTCAAGAACCATGTCTTCATAATCTTGAGTGCCTCGTTGAAGACGTCTAATGTATATATCTTTATCTGCTACTGTCTTCTTAAGTTTATTAATTTCTTCGATAAGTGTTTCCACTTTTCCTTCTTCCATTGCGTTTGTTTGTTGACATTCCATAGAACAATGTATTTTATTACCTCCCAATTTAATAGCACGTTTGTGATCTCTTTCTAAACAGCTGTTATGATACACATTAAAACATACTACACATATAAAATTTTTAAACTCCTTATTATTACAGCATTTGAATTTGCAATCCATTTTCTCACCATTTAACTATAAGTTTGAAATGTTTATTAAAGTTTATTTCTGGAACCCTCTTTCAAGTAACGCCACTGGTAAAAAATTCTTTTCACAATCTATAAAATTTAGTCCGGCCAGTTCCGTTTATCTTATCAGAGCTGGTTTTTGTCTCTTTCTAGTCCAACAAAAAACATTTAAACACTTAACCACTTAATTGATAAATTAAGTTTATTGATCAATCCTTCATAATATTTTCTGGAAAATATAACCACTGTACTGGACATAAATTGCTCAACACACAGATATAAAAATCATAAAAAACTGACCATTATTTCACTAAAAATCAGTCGGTTTTTGAAGAGCACAACAACAAAACCACGTTCGATCACACGCATCACTACTTATTACTACAAATAAATTAATTCCTAATAAAAATTTTATCGAACGCCTAATGGTAGATGAATTTTTTTCAAAAAATGAATCCCTTTTATAGTACGTCCATGGTAAATGGACAATTTTACAAATGAATGAACTTTTAAAATGTATGTCGTACGGTCATGAAAAAAAATATTAACCCCTTTTAAAGATCTTCTCGTATGCCGATGGTAGATAGAAATTCTTGTAAATGACAAACCATTTTTAAAATTTTTGTCTTACGCTCAAGGTGAATGGATTTTTGTATTTATAGGTGGTTACATGGTTCGTGCGATTTTATAAAATCCGAAGAAGATGCTGAAAAATGCGCTGAAGAGGGTTACAATTGCGTTTTGTGTCGACCCAGAGACGTACCGCCGCCTCATTTAATTCCACCGCCGCCCGCTCCTAAACCACCGACGCCTACGAAAAGTCCTGAAGTGGGTAAAAGTACCAGTTTTTTTTTGGACGGCGTTTATTTGAGTGAATTGGGAAATAGTTTTATTAAATCTTTAACTTTGGAACACCATGCCTCTAGGAAAAAGAGAAAGAAAATTCTTACGGTGCAGGATAAAGAAGCTGGGATTATGGCTACTATTGAGTCCGTAGTAGCTGGTGGAATCGGTGGAGGTAAGTAATATTTTGTTAAACTTTAATTTGTTTTTTTAATCCTTTTTCTACTTCCAGTTACGGGTTTAGAGGATAGCGCTAAATTGGAATTGGTAGACGTGAAAGATGAACCACAAGAATTATACAAAGAAGGAATGATTTGGACAAAAGAAGACGGTCCTCCACCGGAAGGTTTCACCATATTTACAATGGAAAATGGAATAAGCGTTTTGAGACGAAAAAGACAACGTAACCTACAAAAACTCGGAATCGGAGGCTTTTTAGTAAGAATGAGAGGAATTAAAACCGGACAAGATAATGATGAAATCGATTCTACGGTAGTTCAAAGCGGCGCGATTACTCCGAGCGAAACTATCCCAGTTTTACAAACGGAAGGTGATAAACCTAGAAAGAAACCGATTCGAAGAAAACCGAAAAGTAAATTAGCCGAAACATTTCCGTCATATTTACAAGAAGCTTTTTTCGGAAAAGATCTTCTAGAAACAGTCGATTGTAAAAAGGAAGTCGATAGTTGCAGCAGCGACGACGAAAAATCCGATAAATACAAGTCCATCGATTTGTCGCAGGTTAGTATTAAAATTATCCGGCTCGAAGGACTCGGTAAAAAAAATAATTTACAGGATGAACTAATGGCGGTAGCTGCGGTTACAAGTAAACAAGAAATAAAAGACATCAAACCGCCTCATTTTGTTAAAGAAGAAGAAGATGATAATACGGAAGATCTTAAAGATGTTCTAGCGTTACCAGGGGATTTACTCGACGCTGATTTGGTGAATAGTATTATGGAAGAAGATGAGGAGCTTACGAAGAACACCGGATCGTTGGAAGCTTTACAAGACGACAGCGAACTTGGTGATACATTGGGAAGTGCGGGTAATTCCAAAGAAACCAAAGACGAATTGAGCGATATTTTAGGACCTCATTTTAATCTGGATTCTATATCGAACATTAACAGCAAAGACGTTGAAGATATCTTTAAGGTAAGTACTATTTATAATTAAATTAACCCCCTTTTAAAATGTTATCGTTACCCATTAAAAAAAAGTCCAACACGCACATGATACACTCGTTCCATTAGCATGTCGGGGACGTGAACCCAAAAATTTTAATCGAGTAGACTTGGATTTCTATTTATTTTTTCTCGTTTAGGGTGTTTTAACCGACGAATCGCAGGAGTCGCAAGAAAGCAGTAACTTTACAATTCAAGGAAATAACATTTTCACCACGAATAATACTCAGCAACAAAGTATGCAACAACATTCCATCATAACTCCCGCGGTAAGACCGAAAACTTTACCGAACGTTAGTCAGGTTAATTTAAATTCTCCCGTTGGGTTTCCCCCGCCGTCACCGTACCATTCAGAGTACAGCAAGTAAGTATAGGGATTGTTGTTTTTTCGAGTTTTTTTTTTAATTTCGAAATTTTAGTAGCCCGCAGTTTAGTCCGGCTTTTACCGAATCGCCTAACGCCTGGGTGGGAGTTCCGGAAACGCCGGAAATTGATAGTACCAACGTAGGAGTACCTACGACTTACAATCAACGTTCTTCGGAAAAGATGAAAGCTGATGAAAGTTTAGGAAACGGCGCTACGATTTCGGCCGTTTTGTACGCCAATATGAATCATCCCGAGTGGAAGAAGGAATTTCCGAATTGGTCCGATAGGTGAGTGAAAGTTTTGGGTGATTTAGAAATTTTTTTTTCAACTTTTATTGTTTGATAGGAATAAACAAATAATCAAAAAATGGAGGACTTTGAGTCAGGAACAAAAAGCACCGTATCTACAGCACGCCAGAGATAATAGGAGTCAGTTGAGAATGAAGAAAGCGGCACAGGTGAGTTTTTATTTAAACTTTAATTATAATTTCCGATTTCGACGATATATTTAATGTGTTATTTACTTATTGGGTTACGTAATTAAATTTGACACCCTGTAGGTGTAAATAATAAATTTATTTGAAAAAAATGTACACTCCGTAGATTTTTGTATGCTTCTATGTTTTTTCGATGTCGTTTAATATCCTATATAATGTTTAAATAGATGCACATTTTTTTCCGGTACATTTCAGTATCCCCTAGTAAATCTTCTTGTATAGAAATTAAATTTATTCATTGAAATAAACAGAGTGTGTCAAATGTAGAATAATTTTTTATCGTCTACGATTTAAAGTAAAAAAATGAATGTATGTACGGGGGTGTTTTAAAAAAATTAAATTACAGCTACAAGAGTAACAGAAATAGCAGAATGCGTCAGTCAAAATAGCGCTAGGTTAAAATAGAGTCAGTCAAAATAGCGCAGCACAAAAATAACGCAGAACAAAAACAGCGGCGTACAAAATATTGTCAGACAAAATAGCGAATTAGGATATTGTCTTCGGTGCGTAATCACGACAAACGGTTTATTTTGAGGTTTATTTAAAAAATGTCGAATAATTAAAGTATCAAGGAAGAATATTTTATAGATTCACGAAAACATGGAAACAACTAGTTGTCAGTGTCATATATATTTAAAGTCATAAAAAATGCAATTAGACAAGTCTAAGAAAGGAGGTATAGTAAAATTAATACCTATTTAGAGGTACCAGCCGTTTTAGTAACTTAACGTATGCGGCTTCTTGAACCATCTGAACCCGCATGAAAAAAATTAGATTATGACCTTTGTCATGTCAAATGCTTGACATATTTCTTATTGCATTGGCATAGTGACTTGAAATTTCATATTATCAGTGGCGGTTTGTAATAATACAAATTAATTTTATGAAATTCATAAAATTCTAAAGATGTTGACATAATAAAAGAATATAAAAGAAGGGCACTAATTTTAAAAACATTGTTTTATTAACTAGATACATAGTTTTCTTAAAAAAATATGGCAATTCCGAGTTCGATTAAGTACAAATTCTAGATTTGAAAAAAATGACAACGTGATCTTCAAGGCAAAGTTTAATTAGTTTCTAAATCAGAATAACTTTCGGAAAGTGATAGTTCATCATCGGATTCATTGGATACACAGATCACCATAGGTTCGATGTTTAGTAGGTCCAGTTTGTTTTCTACTTCCCATGCTTCAGAAATAATTTTCTCTGTATGATTTATGTAATTCTGCCAGTGTTGCTCCGGTACATTTTTTTACAACGTCATTCCATACTTTTAAGACTTCAGTAGGTGACCTTGCAGTTTTCGTAATAGCTTGGTCATAATGCCTTTTAGTTTCTGACCATACCATTTCGATGGCATTAAAATGGCAATGATAGGGTGGTAGCCTGAGAACACAATGACCATGCTCGGCAGCGTATTTGTCTAAATGATAATTTTTTTCTGGCAAAACTTGCTTTTCAATTATATTCCAAACAGCATCCTTTAAAATGTGATCTGGAAAAGGAATATTCTTTTTTTTGAGCCATTCTAACATGCGTGTTTTACTCCAACTTTTTCTTGGGATTTCTTCATCCAGGCGACTGTGATACGTTGCATTATCCATTATAATTAACGACGGTTCTTCCAAGTTTACAATTAGTTGCTGTTTAAACCAATTTTCAAAATTTTCGGTGTTCATGTTATCATGGTAATCGCCTGTTTTTTTATTGCATTTAAAAATAAGCGATGCATTTGCCACAAAACCTTTTGTATTACCGGCATGAACAATTACATATCGTGTCCCACTTCCAGTTATTTTTAAATCACTGTGTTTGGTACCATCTTGCCACATTCTTCTGTCCCCGCTTTTACTAAAAACCCATGTCTCATCCAGAAAAACAGGTGTAAAGAGCTTTTCGCTTTTAGCAGCATGGTATTTGTTCAAAAATAATATTCTTTTTAATCTGACTGCAGGCATTTCCAATAAATGTTTTCTTCCATCCTGTTTTTTGAAATGAAAACCCATTTTTTTAATTCCCAAATATAACGAACCTTTGGAAATCTTAGTTTCTGGAGACTCTTCGATAAATTGCCGTAAAATAGTTTCTACTGTGATTTTATCCTTTCGCGCATACATTTTATAAATTACTTCCCTCAAACAATGCAGGGTATTTTTTGTAATTCGGGTTTTGCTCCGGGAAACGCTTGCAGACATATTTCTTCTAAATTCGAAATCTGTAGCTCTGTTTGGTTTTTCAAGATTATATAATGTGCTTTCTGGAACTTTTAGTGCTTCGGACGCTTTTTGAATTGCCTTAAATCGAGATCCTAAATCGTTTTGAAAATAGTTTACTACATTAAGCATAAGTTTTTTGGATTCATCAGAATATCGCATTTTTATATCTTATTTTGCGTTATGACATTAACATGAAATCAAAATTTGACGTAACTTCAAAAACGTGACATCTAATAAATTAGTTACGACGTTCATTTTTGTTGGTAATTTTTTGTTTCAACCGATTTATTAATAATAAATAAGGATGGTCTTATTCTAAATGGGTATAAAATTTACTATACTACATTATTCCACGAAGGATATAATTACCGAAAGGACAAGCAACGTGAAGGTCACAGCACATGGCATTGTTCTAAGTTCGGTTGTAAAGGAAGGTTGATGCTTAGCGGTGATACAGCAAAACCAACCAGGGAACATAATCACGCGCCAAATCCCGTAGAGAAAGTAATCAGGATCGTGAAAGAAACTATACGCGAAGGGGCTTCTAAAACGGATGCAAATCCAAGAGAAATCATACAACAAACTTGCAGCAGTGTAACTTCGGAAGAAAGGACTGTTAGTCTTCCAAGCTATTAGGCATCACGCAGAATAGTGCAAAGAATAAGAAACAAGGAATTTTTAAGTTCTTCAGCATTTAACGATATTTCTGAAATGAGAATTGACGACAAATATTCGAAAATGGACAGAGGTGAAGTTTTTTAATGTGGGATTCAGGAAAAGAAAACCGAAATAGACTTCTGATCTTTGGGACTTACAATAATGTCGATTTGCTCAAAAAATTTCCGCACTGGGCAATAGACGGAACCTTCAACACAACTTTGTTTTGTCAATTATTCTTTATACATGCATTAATTGACTCAAAAGCTGTACCACTGGTATATGCTCTGTTGCCAAATAAATCAGAAGGTATTTACATTCAAATGTAATACACTGAAAATCTTAGATGCTGAACTTAAACCTGAACTATACTCGATGATTTTAAACAATCGTCTATCAACGCAGTGAAAAAAGTATCCTCCAACACACGTATTGTCGGTTGTTGGTTTCATCTGGCGCAGAACTTATGGAGGAAAATACAACATTGTCAATTAACAAACCTATACAGAGACAACGAAAACATAAGAACAAAATGTAAGATGCTTCTTGCTCTTAGTTATATCCCAGAAAAAGATGTGCAGTTCGCACTGGAAATCATTCGTGAAAACTTTCCTGATGAACTAAAGCCGGTGATCGACTATTGGGAAGATAATTACGTTGGTAAGAGGTTTCATAATATCAAGCCTCGATTCAGTATAAATTTATGGAATCACGGCACAATTCCTTACAGAAAGGTCTAAACTGCCAGCGTAATCATATATTCAAATTGATTGATCAAACGTACCTATGCTTTCAGGAACGTTGAACCGTATTTACAGTCTGTGGCTCATAATTTGTCAATGTGTTTTTTTTGTATTGTTAATTGTTATACACCTTGCTTTGTATTTAAATTAATTTTGAAAACTTGATTTTTCAATTACGTTCTATTTTAATAGTTAATTTTCTAAGGATATTTTAACCGGCGTTATTTAGTCGCAGTGCTATTTGAACCGACGCTATTTTGTCTGCCGCTGTTTTTGTTCTGCGTTATTTTTGTGCGGCGCTATTTCGTCAAGCGCTATTTTGACTGACGCTATTCTGCTACAGAGCCAAAAAATTATCATACGATAGTGGAAGAAGCATTCGAACAAAATTCCAGTACATTTCAGTATCCACTCTTAAATTTTATTTAAAAAATTCAATTTTTCATTGAGTGTTGCAAATTTGGATTTATTATCTACGAATTAAGTGAAAAAAAATTGTTTATAAACTTACGCGGGTGCTTCAAAAGGAAATATTTATTACCCCCTGTTTTTTTTTCAACTAACTTGTTTAATTTCGTATTGATTGTCGCAGAAATATTCAATGACTGACGATAACAAATAAATTATTTCAAAATTTAGTATTTTTTTTTGGTTAACACTTCATTGTGGTTAACACACTGAAGCATGCTCATTTTTGAGCTTCTCTGGCTAACGGGTTGTTACTAACAACTGTGTTTTTTTTTAAACTTTTTTTCTTGGAAAGAAATTCGTAATTGGATATGTATCACGTTAAAAAGCTGCTAATATCAATTTTTAAATTATTTTCATAATAAAAAAGAAGTTTCAAAATTACAAGAGGGCTCAATAATGTGGGAAGAGAAGATTTGTTGATAAAAACAGTTTCTTGAATTTTTTTTATTCATAATTTGTTTTTGTAAATTTACAGTTGTTGAGGAATAATTTTTTGGTACTAAATTTTGATCTTTGACGTTAGCAACTGTTTGATTTGATGTATATTGAATTTAGCCCAAAAACCTTGCGCTTTTACTTATTTTTTTGTTGTTTTGTTGATTTTTTTTTAATTCTTCACTTTAGATGTACTTCAATTCAAATTTTCATTCACTATTGTATAAAAATGTTGAAAAAAAATAATAAACACTATACAGAGTGTTCAGAAACGCTCTTCAAAGGAAAAACTGCAAAATCCAGAGCTTATTTTATATCGCATTTGACATAAAATGAGCTCTATATTTTGCAGTGTGTTTCTGAACACCCTGTATATTCGTAATTACCGTTTTTAATGGTCGATATTTTTAAATAATTATTAAAAAAATTTAAAATGGAAGACATCTAAAATGAAATGTAATACTCTAGTCACAGACCTCCAAGGATACAACCGCAACCACCATCACCACCACCATCACATCCCCGAACGTGACCAAGCCAGTCCATGCCGCCCCAGCCCTAGTGACCACCCTTCAAGCAGTAACGCAGCAGTCCGTGGGAGTGGTATCTACCGCTCCCTCGACTTCCATAACAGAGGTGTGCACTCAATCGAGGCCAACACTAACACCAGCTTCCGTTAGCTCTGTGTCTGTCACCCCTCCACCGCCGCTTCCTAAGCCCGCCTCTTCTCCCACTACCCATCAACAATTCACCGTACACGGGCATTTCGCCGGACCCGGTGATCACGTCGGTCCCGCGCCCAACGTTACGGTGAATCCCCATTATCAACCCAACGAGGGTATACCCCATCCTAGGTTAATTCCTCCGCAGAATAGTGCGTCTGATCAGCAAATTAGAGTGTTGACGCCTTCGGAAATTATGCGTACTCTTCCCTCGCTCTGTCAGGAAAATTACGAACCCCAGGGATTGGTGAGAATTAGTATTCGGTGTGGACATAATATGTATTGTTTTCTTTGTTTATTTCGAATTTTTTTTTGGTTTTGATATGCTTCGGAGAGTAGGTCTAACGGTTGACGTTCATATTTTTTTTCGGTACCGTTATGGACAAGGCGGAGAGAAATGTCTTATTTTTGGACGATATATTCTTAAATCGACATATTCCCAGTTTAAATAATAATTTAAACTTTGTTTATCCGTTCAAGTTGTATTTAGAGAATGGTGAGACACTGTAAAATAAGAAAAACAGCACGGCACTGATTCTGGGAGTATCTGCTGTTGGTATTCTTGCTTTTGAATGACATAATCGATTCAGATGTGGATATTCAAACGTTCTGTATCAAATTGAAAGTAAGAGGCTAAAGGAAATTTGTTTATTTGAAAATAGAAAACACTTTTCCACGTCGTCCGTTATACCTACTTGTTAGTATGACGTTCTCTGCATTTTTTTTATTTGAAAAAAATTTGGATTTTGATAATTATATGCTCATATTTTTTATGATTTTGAAAAGTTCGGGCTGGATTTTTTTTGTGTGAGCATGAAAACTTTGTTTTTTTTAATTTCAATTTTCTTAGACAAGTTGGGCACTCGCCGCTGAAGATCTTTATATACATATATATATTTATTTCTTATCCCGTTTATCCTTATCATCCAGCATCCAAAAAAATCAGATACCAGAGCTACTCTGTATACTTGAAATTAACCTATATTTGTTACAAAAAAAAATTAATTCTAATAAATATATTTTCCTTTAAATTTTTAATAGTATACCCGGTGATTCGAAGGAGGTTTTCTCTACGCATCTCAAAAACCACTTTTTAAAAAACAACATTATAAAAATTAGTCAGTTACTTCACTTTATGTTTTAAAAACATCCCGCTCCCGGAGGATGACAAATACTTTCATAATGGCTGGTACTATCTTACATTTGAAAGCCAACCATTTTTAATGACATTCCAATTAAAAATTCTTTTACAACTACCGGAAGGTACCAATTTGTTTAGTTTCATTAAATTTTGAACAGTAATTGATTCTAAAACCGATAAGCTAATATTTTTTTAATGAAATATTCCAAATAAAAATCCTTTTACAACTACCCGAAGGTAATAATATATCATGTTTTATGAAATTTTGAACACTAATTTATTATTAAACCGACAGTACTACCTTAAATTTGAAAGGCACTCGATTTCTAATGAAGCATTTCAAATATTTCTTTTATATCTATCAATATACCTACCAAGTTTCACTCAATTCTAAACAGTAATTTATTCTAAAACCGACAGTGCCACCTTAAATTTGAAAGCCAACCGAGAGTAGTAACTTTTGAGATGTGTGACAACCTTCGCAACAAAAATTTTCGATATAAATCAGTCAAAAAAAATAAAAAGGAAAAGTATATTTATAATAATTAGTTAGAACTAAGTAGTTAGTATGTTAATTATTTTAATGATACTAATTCAAACTCACTGACAATGCTACTGTTCTTACGCTTACCAAAAGTACCGTCCCTCTAGCATGTCTTGTTTTTTTCTATTACTTTTTTGTGTATATAATTTTTAAAGTGGTGTTCGGTATATATTTTTTTCTTTAATTTGTTGGGCTTTGTTCGTAGCTATTTGCTGTAAAAAGTTGCATAAACGATAGTTCCAATCGAAATGCGGGGATGTTGATTGTCATTTATTTTAGGATCAAGAAAAGATGGCGCTACAACAAAAATCGGCTAGAGAAGCCGAACAGGAACGACAATGGAAACAGCTACAAGCTATACGTCAACAACAAACACAGCAACAACAAAATATTATACACGAACAAAGAGTACAAGGTACGCTACGTGGAGATAGTCGTAAGTTTTCAATTCGCTGCAAAAAAAATGGCGTACGCGGAGAAGTCACACATAAAACTCCAAATCTTCTATTATCCTTTTCTCCCACAAAAAATTTCTTTGCACCTATTTATGTTGTGATTTCTCTCCAGCATCGATGCAACTCAGTGCTGTATCACATCCAACTTCTTTTTCTAGCAATCGCTCGAGTCCAGCGTCAAATATCTTCAGATCCGAGTCAACAGTTTCTACCGGACCAACCAGGTGCGCTACAAATTAACACTCCGCAAGAGCTAAGTCCTTCAACTACTCCCATACCTAGTCCGAGACAGTTCTTAGGCATGAAATCTCCGACTTTTCCCATTCCCTCACCACAAAATGCAATTAGACATCCCACACCTTCACAGTCTCCTCATGACGTTAGTCAAACCAGTACCCCAGATGGTAACGATCCCTTTATTCAATCCCCTACTACTCCTAAACCTAATTTTCCATCTAGATTACCCACCGATCAGTTTGCGCTTCAATCTGTTCCTTCTAGACCTCAATTTGGAATATCTAGGCCATCGCTGCAGGTAAATTTAAGATTTGAAGAAAAAAATTTTTTTTAAACATATTATTCCAGAATTTCGGTAATCAGGATATAAACATCAACCAACAGCTGCGAGATCTTTTGCAACGTCAACAAGTCAAAAAATTGGACGAGCTACTACCCGGGAAGGTTCAACAACAAAGGCTGTGGCCTTCTACAGAACAAGAAGGAGAAGCTTCAACTACTTCTGGTACTCCTGTCGCTACTACAGCGGATACTACTTTCCGCCAACCTTTACCACCGAGCGTAGCACGCCCCAGAGGACCGCTTTCTTTGGTCGGACGAACGGGACCTGGACAAATTAGGTTGGGTCCAATTGATGCTAGGATGCAAGGACTCGATCCTAGGATGAGATTGATTTTACAGCAACAAGTAAGTTGTTTTCATTTTAGGAAAAGTGATAATTTTAATGTTCAATTTTTTTTCAGCAACAGCGTTTAACTACGGGAATTCAACAACAATTTGTACGTTTCACGTCAACAGCTGCACGTCCTGCAACTGTTGAACAATACGAATTGCTGCAAAGACAGGCTAATACTCAACTTCGAGCTGCTGAGCAACAAAATGCACCGCGTATTGTACTGAACCAAGCTAGCGTTATACAAAGACCTCCTGTTGCTCAACCTGCTCAATCCACAGCAAGTACAGCTGAGAGTAATTCCAGCGAAGAAGGAATTCCCGATAATGTTACGGCTGAACTGGAAAAATTAGAGCAAGAAACTGGTAAATATTGACGCATAATTAATATTATTTTGAGGTATTTATGAGTGGTTTTAAAAATTAGGTACTATGGTTGAACTACAAGGTGTTAGCGAAATTCTAGGAGGACTCGGTGACGACGACGACGAACTTTTAGCCGAAATGGGTGCAGATTTCAACATCCTAGAATACGCAGATCCTGAATTAGAAACATTAACAGGTGGAAAAACGAACATCTTAGATCTGGAATTAGAAGAAGAGCCTGTTAAGAAGGAAAAGATAATAGTCTCCAGCGGATCGACTCAATCCACAAATACAAGCAAAACTACCAATTCTAATACGATGGAAGTTAAAAACGAAGAACCTCCGCAAGCTATTAAAAAACCGGAACAAACTTTACCGCCTCCACCGCCTCCTTTGGCTTTACCGCAGCAGCAGCAGCAGCAGCAGCCGAGTGTGGCTCAGCATCCTCCTATTCAGCAACAAGCACCGCATCCTCCTCCCCAAGTTTCGGCACCGCCTACGATGCATTTGACGCCGCAGCAGATTCACCAACAGATGGTTCATCAAGTAAGTTTTATTTTGATGTTGAAAAATGTTTTTTTATTGGAAGATCGGTAATTAAATACTCCGCTCTTACCGAGCGATTGTTTTTTTTACCGATCATTTATTCTTTTTTACCAAGCGATTGTTTTTTTTTCACCGAGCGATTGTTTTTTTACCGAAAGATTGTTCTTTTTTACCGAGAGATTGTTCTTTTTTACCAAGCATTTGTTCTTTTTTACCGAGCAATTGCTCTTTTTTACCCAGCGATTGTTCTTTTTTACCGAGCAATTGCTCTTTTTACCGATCATTTATTCTTTTTTACCGAGCATTTTTATTCTTTTTTACCGAGCGATTGTTCTTTTTCACCGAGCGATGTTTTTTTTTACCGAGAGATTGTTCTTGTTTACCGAGAGATTATTCTTTTTTACCGAGCATTTATTCTTTTTTACCGAGCAAACAATCTCTCGGAAAAAGAACAATCTCTTGATAAAAAAGAACAATCGCTCGGTAAAAAATAACAATCGCTTGGTATATACTAACAAATCGGTAAAAAAAACCATCTCTCGATAAAAAAGAACAATCGCTCGGTAAATATTAACAAATGCTCGGTAAAAAAGAACAATCTCTTGGTAAATATTAATAAATCGGTAAAAAAGAACAATCTCTCTGTAAAAAAGAACAATCTCGATAAAAAAGAACAATCGCTCGGTAAATATTAACAAATGCTTAGTAAAAAAGAACAATCGCTCGGAAAAAATGAACAAATGCTCGGTGAAAAGATCTGATATTCGGCGAAAAAACAAATGCTCGGTAAAAATAAAATTTGGCAGGTTTAAAAATGATTTGTTTGGCAAATAAAATATTTGCAAATATCTAGCGCTTTATTGTTACTCTTATTTTTGTTTAGGTTCAACAAGCAGCTGCGCAGGGTAGACCGATGCCTCCGGGTTCTAAAATGCAAACTCCTGATGGTTTTGTCGGTATTGTTATGCCGAATAATCTGGTCCAGCTGCAAATACCACCGAATTATCAACAAAGATTGTTGTTGTTGCAACATTGTGAGTAAAATTTCATTTTTTTTAATTGTATATGTTATGTAATGACTTTTTATCTAGTGCAAAATAATAAACTTCAAATGCGAGTGGATAATACAGCGTCTCGTGTAGCTGTACAAGTTGGTTCTGGCGGATTGGGTACGGGTCCTAGGATGGTGGCTGCTCCGGCACCGCCGCCACCTCCTCCTTATCCCGGACCGCCGCCGCCGTATCCTGGAAATCCCGCTCAATCTCAACAGGTAAGATTTGTTGTTTGTTTTTTTATTTTTGAGCATGAGGTGTTTTATTTGTTTTTTAAAATATTTTTAACTGTATATTTTTAATAATATAGAGACCACTGTGTGTACAGGGTGATTTGAATAAAAAAATAATGTCGGTGGTGGTTTCTGTATTGTGAATTGCTATTAATTGGTTGTTTTAATTTTTTGCATCAAAAACTGTTTTAAAAAAATACCGATCGATTGGTAGGATATTTTGCTTATGTAACTAGATTTTGAATCAATATTTTCAACCATTAGAACAAAAAACGAAGGCAATGACAAAATCCATTTGAATAAAAATTTACAAAAAAAATAGTGTTATTCAGGCTGAGAGTTCACTGTGGACAGGTATTGGATGTATTTTATGTGTCAGGACGGATCGCTGCGTTGCCGTTTCTTTTTTAGCAGGCTCTTCCTAAAATATATACTTGTGGGTAGGCAAAATCGCGAAATTTTGCAGATAATGTGTAAAAAAAAATTGAAATTAGTTTTAAGATTCATTTTCTTTTCTACTTACATTACATTCATGAAGAATAATTCTTTTTTGTCGAGCTTAAACTTTAAATCTGACATAAATCATTATAAAATGTTATTCAGGGAGTCAAAACTTTAAAAACAACCATAATGTAAATTTGGCCATGATTTCGAGCAAAACGTTTTACAAAATTATTTTGATCACCAAATAAATTTTTAATTATAGCGTACGTAATTTTTCTTAAACTGGAAATGTAATGTAAAATAGAAAATACTAACGAGGTTAAAGTGTATTATACATAATTAATTGCATGTGTGTGGTAGACGGGATTGAGAATGGGGCCTGGTCTTCTCCCAATGGGACATTTTCATCCCAGTACACTGCAGGGTTTTTCCATGCATCCACACTTGCAGCGGCGACCACTTCTCCTTGAGGTGAGATCTGGATACACATACACTCTATCTATCTATCTCATTCTCCTCAAATCTATCCTTGCACCACAGTCTTCCCTGTTTGCTTTCACCTAATTTAATTAGAAACATTTAATTGCAATTTCCTTAATTTCTGACAAAATTAAAAACTTGGCAACGCCGGGCCTCGATATCTCGAAAAACGTTGCCACATTTTATTTTTATCAGAAAAATTGTGATAAGTACGTAAACTCAATTATATTTTGAATTGAACCAGAACACTTCTGCGGCGTTGCAAAATCAAAATTAAACATGGCCAATGATACAGTGGGTGGCAGAGAAATTTATAGAATGGTGGGAAATCTCACCAGGACAGAGATACTCGAAATAAATTTTATGGCAGACATAATAAGCTAATATAGGAAAACTGTCAACGCTAATGGGGTTTGAAGACAAAGTCATGTGCAGATTCTGTCACCTAGAGAAGGAAACTGCTGAAAACATCCTATGCTAGTGTGACTGCCTGGATAATGTGCCGTGGAGAAGTCACTGGCTGAAACTACATCTCTAGGATGATTGGTTACATAAAAAGCGTCGGGCTGGATACTTTAATTTAGACTCAGAGGACGTCAATAGATTTAAAAAGGTTGCAGAGGATCTAATCTCACTCTGCCCTAAATATGTTGGGAAGTAGTTCAGTAAAGCTACTACGGACCAGAAATAATGCAGGATAAAAATTTTTTATAGCTAAATAATATTTTGATATCCCGGTACTTATCACATTTTTAATTTAATTTTCCTCTTCTGCTGTTTTAATCTGCTTACTGTCCTTAATGCACAAAATTACTTCTGAAACAATCACATATATTAGTAATTCCTCATTCTCAAACCTTTTGGAAACTTAAATGTGTTGCTTGTTAAAATTAATCGCATGCTAACTAGTTTTTTTTTTTGAAAAATAAAAAATTAAACGTTTATTTTGTACGTCGAAAAAGGAGCAACCGCTTTTGCTGGAAGATCTTTTAGAACAGGAAAAAAGAGAACAAGAAAAATTACAAAATCAACCGTCTAGTCAGGAAGTTACTTCGTCTACGGGTAATGAAAACGAACAAGCTTTGCTTAGCGACCACGATTTCGAGCGATTAAAAGCGGACGTTTTTAATACGGGACCAGTAAACACCGTCCCTACCACCATAAATCAAGGTAAGTTTGCTGTTGCTAAGTATTTTGTGTATTGGTGAAATAATTTTTAAGGAAACCCACCTCAACCTTGGCAACAACTACAAAATCGTCAAATCCAAGCACCTACATCACAACCTACGATGGAGATGACGACCAGAGTGCAAATGTTCAACGCTAACTTAATACCAGCTCCTCCGCTTCCACCGGAAAACATCGTCACCGAACAAGACAAACAAACGCAAATGTTGTATGAACAGTGGTTGAATCACCAAAATAACGTACTGTCACAACAATTGAGGTACTACGAAACTGAAGTACAAAAATTAAGAAAAAGCAGAAAGGTAGACCCGTAAATGATGTAATAAGCTCGAATCATTTATCTTGAAATACTTTTTTTTTAGTCGTTGAATAGCAAACAAAGACAGTTGAGGAAATCCGGAAATCAATTGACGGAAACGGACGCTGCGGAACTTCAAAGAATATCGGCGGAACAAGCTATCTTGCAAAAACATCTAGAATCCAGCAGAAAACAGAGTCGACAACACGGGATGTTGATACAGGTATCTATCGAACCTATAGGCACTGCTCTTTATGTAGGTTGCACATATTTCACAGATTTTACTCTCAATTTAATGCTGTAGTAGATTTAAAGAATAAAATTATGTTTTTTTTCATATTTATTTAGTCACCAGGTATTGAACTCCCCCTAAAAGGTAAGTTGTGACTTTAGTAAAGACTTCCACACCATTTAACCGTCCAGTTCTGACTTTTTCATCCTTTGTCTCCATATATTGTGCTTTTTTCACTTTTTGTAGTCACCAGGTTTCAAATTCCTCCAAAATGGTTTCTTTTGACTTTGGTAAAGACTTCCACACCATTTAACCTTCCAGTTCTCTCTTTTTCGTCATCTGCCTCCATATATTATGCTTTTTTCTCATATTTCTATCACCAGGACTCAAATTCCTCCAAAATGGGTTCTTTGGTAAAGACTTCCACACCATTTAACCGCCCAGTCCTCTCTTTTTCGTCATCTACCTCCATATATTGTGCTTTTTTCTCTTATTTCTATCACCAGATCTCAAATTCCTCCAAAATGGTTTCTTTTGACTTTGGTAAAGACTTCCACATCATTTAACTCCCAGTTCTCTCTTTTTCGTCACCTACCTCCATATTTTGTGCATTTTTCACTTTTTTCAGTCACCAGGTCTCAAATTCCTCCAAAATGGTTTCTTTTGACTTTGGTAAAGACTTCCACACCATTTAACGTCCAGTTCTCTCTTTTTCGTCATCTATCTCCATATATTGTGCTTTTTTCACTTTTTTCAGTCACCAGGTCTCAAATTCATCCAAAATGGCTTCTTTTGAATTTGGGGGAAAACCTCCACACCATTTAACCGTCCAGGAGTTCGGTTCTCGACTTTTATTAACATGGGTGAAAATAATTTTCACATGGAAATATTAAATTCGGTATTCTCCACAAAAAGACCACGAATATTTTCACATAGTAAATGCCATGTGAATTTATAATTTCCAATAAAATTACTGAAATTGATTTTGCGCAATGTCATTATTTTATTTCATAAACAAAACGTAACCAAAGAATATCCATCTATGCAAAGAACCAAAGTGACTTTCTCCGCAGTAGCACATTTTGTGTTTTGTTTTTGTTAATCTTTGGCGTTTTGTTTTGTTTTAAAAGTAATTACAAGCTAACTACATATGGAAGATTATTTAGCCTCCTCCAAGAAGACCAGTCTGTTGGTACCGGGAGAACTGTTTAATTGCTCATTTATAAACTTCCATCGCTGTTGCGACTCTATATTATTATATGTAAAATTATTTGTAAATTTCCCAGTTCGCAATTGTGGGTCATTTTCAATAAATGTAATTGGCATATTTTTTTTTGTATCTTTCTATTCTTTGAAACTTCATCCGCCATTATGGTTTATTATTCTTCCAGCAACTTGCAACCTTATATTAATCTGCGCTTACAATATCAAAAAACAACAAGCGAATCGTTAAGCGATTACTGTGACTAAAAATTATATCTTTATTTTGATGTCGATGTCAATTTGTCCCAGGGATCTCAATACAACAACTCCAAAATGTCGGAATATGATTGGTCAATATCTATTAAATATTAGACAAACGTATTAAGACCGTTTCAATTGGAAAATACATTCCACTATAACCAAGAATGCCGTTTCAAACAAGCATGTGAAAATAAGTAGTGGAATAATTTCACATCTGAATCTTTTCACATAAAGTCGAGAATCGAGCCCGAGTTCTCTCTTTTTCGTCATCTAACTCCATATATTGTGATTTGTTCACATTTTTCAGTCACCAAGTCCCAGTTTTTCTTATATTTCATTTAATCAAATCAAAGTCGAACAAAAATATTGACTACGCATTAAAATAAGATTAAAACTTGAACATTTTCCAGAAACTCAAACAAGTTTCTATATAAAGTGTGCGCTTTATTCATTTCACCAAACATATTTAAGACTAGTTACCATGGCTGACAGTAGTTGCACTCCCTACAAAAAGTAGCAATGTCTATACAGTTGAAACAATTTTATGTAATTTGTTATTACCCTTATTGGTCTATATGAAGGAATACAGAAACAAGCATCCCGCCGCCAAGCAGAGACCGGAACAAATTCAATCACCGTTAGGCCCTCCATCGTCGTCGCCTCTTCAACATCCGAGTACGTCGCAATCTCCTATGTTATCACCATCTTTATCACCTTTAACGCAACACAATTCACCTTTAAACAGTCCAGGTCCGATGGTTTCTTCTTCGCCAGTTCACAATCTTCTACAAAGTCCAAATAGCGTGCCTACGAATAGTATGTCACCTTTACAGGCGTCATCTATGCAAGCTTCTCCGATGCAACCCTCGCCTAGAATAGGAACCCCGCATTCTCAAAGTAAGTAGCAAAAATTATTTTTTCAACTAAAAGTTACGGTTCTTTTCTTCTTTAATTTAACAGGCGATGAAAGTCCAGGATCTGTCCAATCACCTTCGCAAGTTTGTCTTCCTCCGCCAATGTCTAGGATGACTTCGCCTCAACATCGAAGAGTGGTAACTAGTCCCGTTGGAATGTCCCAAATGAGATTTGTTAGCAATACTGTGCTGCAACAGCGCGTCCGAATGCAATCGCCTATACAAAATTTCCAACAAAAATCAGCCACTCCTTCCCCGCTAAACAGTCCAACTTCTCAACAATTAAACGTCAATCAACAACTTCAACTACAAAAATTACAACAACAACAACAGAATCTATTGGAAAACAACCAAGGAGATCCTAACGTTATCCATTCTCAAAGAACCACGCAGCTTCTGCAACATCGAAATTTCATAAGACAACAAGTTGCTCAAGGTCAAGCTATTGGACTTGCTCAAGGTCAATCTATTGGACTTGCACAAGGTCAATCTATTGGACTGGCTCAAGGTCAATCTATTGGACTGGCTCAAGGTCAATCTATTGGACTGGCTCAAGGTCAAGCTATTGGACAGCCTCAACCTTTAACGCCGCAACAACACCAGATGATGATACAACAACAGAAACAATTAGCTCAGCAACAACAACAGCAGATAGCGCAGTTACAAGTCGCTAGAATGCAGCAACAAAATAATCCTCCGATGCCTCCGAAAAGTCCGATGATAAATCAACAGATAATGTCTCCGCATTCCATGCCACCGTCGCCGATGCAAATGCCTCCGAAGAGTCCAATGATTTCTTTTAGTTCTTCCAATCAACCAAATCCGAATTCTCCTGTAGCTCGAAGTCCGGTGTTTCATCAAGGAATGAATCAACCACCTACAAGTCCTATGACGCATAATCATAATCAACCACCGAGTCCGATGGCTAGAAGTCCGATGATAAACCAAACGCAGTCTCCGCATAGTATGAGACGACCAACAAGTGCTAATAGTAGTCCAGCTATGCCAGATCGACCTCTTAGTGTGGAAAATCATTCACCGAGAATGTCGTACACGATAGATCATCTGATGGCGGATAATATGCATAATAATATGCAGTATAACGAAAATTTTGACATGACGGATAATATGCAAGGAGGCGGTGGAAACCCGAATAATCCCTGCAATCCGATACCGGCGCCACCGGATTTTCCGAAATTTCGATACTTTAAGCTCGGTTTGAGAGGTGGAGCACCGATGTGGGGTTTCGGAAGAGGAGCTAAACGTATACCAACACCTCCGAACGTATTAAACAAACCTGAAGATAAAGAAAGTATGATGATGCAAAAAATGAAAAAAGAACCACATCTAAGTAAAGTTTGTATACTTAAAAGAAAAATACCACCGGGAAAAATGGGATCGCTCGTAAGCACGGATTACAATGATTTAGACGACAGTTCTTCTACGCCTCCAATAACTCCACCGTTAGCGACGACCAGTAGAGGAAACATGCAAAAGAAGAAGATACTCGAACAAACATCCAAAGAATCAGTAATCGTAATGCACAGCCCGGAAAGAAAACAGTTGGAAATGATGGATTATGACGACGATACCAATACGGTGTTATCCGCGGAAGTTTCTTTAAGCTCCGCCGCTCAAAACGACGAAGATATGGTGGAGATAGAAACATTGTCGCAACAAGATTTAGCCGAAGGATTGTCGAGTCCGTTGGAATCTGATCAAATATCCGACGAATATCTTCTATTTCCTGGTAATATGGTAGTGGATTTATCCGCCGGTGAACATTTTTCCGAAAAGGAAGAAGATGAAACGGCCGATGAAGAATTTAACGACGAAAATATGCATATAGTGATACGCAGTCCTACAACGAGTGATGACGAATATATAATGCAAAGTAAAGGAAAAAAGTATAATGTCGATACACCCGAATCACCGGATCAAGAAGATAACGAAATGCATTACGAAGACGCGGAGGCTTTGATAGCAGATCAAAGCAGTAACACTCCCGAAGAATCGATTTCTACCAAAGAAGATTTTGAAGAATTAATCGATGAAGGTTCAAGAAAAAATACGATGAGTAAACAAGATGTTACAGCAAAGCATATAAACGAATTCCATAAATACGCTGGATTTTTGAATTATTCAAAAAGTTTAGCGCAAACTACGCAAACGCAGAGTAATATCAATAAAATAACGGCTTTAACCGCGAAAAAAGCACCGGCGAAAATAGCTTTAGTCACCGGACCGATAATTCACAACTTAGCAGCTAAATCAAATCCTAACGTAAATCCATCACAAGCTCAAAAAGTTACAAGTATCATCCTAACCCACAACTCTGCTTTACGAAGAAACGTTCTTAACGTCCCTAAAATCGTTAGTACAGTTTCCCCAGCGATAACCATAGTCAGCGCTAGTACTTCCCAAATATTACCTTCTAATTTTACCGTACCAGTTATCAGCGCCAGCGCCGTACGTCAACTGTCGAACGTCAAAGTTATCGATAAACCTTCTTCGTCTTCCACTTCCTTGTCGATATCGACCAGAGATAATAGTTTACCGAAAAAAATATTCGAAGACGATTCCGTTTCACCGGACAGTTCTAATTGCGACGATGACAAATCGAAAGATCCTTTTGATGATAAAAGTAAATGCGAGACGGGTTTTAAAACCGAACAACCGAAAAAAGTGGAACATTTGCAAGTAATGAAAGATTTTGCACCGAAACGTTCTTTGATGTCTAAAACCTCCCCGCCGGTTATTATACACAACACTCCCGAGTTAAAAATGACAGCTCAGATTATTCAAGAGAGTCAAACTCGAATGAAAATGACAGCCACCACTGAAACGTACGATTCGGTAGATGATACAAAATCGGTCGTAATATCGATTCCTTCCCCGACTCCGTCTCAAGAACAAATGTTGGATAACATCGCTTTTCAGGCTCTAGAAAACAGACGAAGAGAATTCGATTCGATCGAAGACGTTTTGGATATGATAGAAAATATAACCGCTGAACCACCGGCTATTTTAGAAGAAAACGTCACAGTTCAAAATAAAAATAATACAAACGTGGAAAAAGAAATTGAAAAACCGAAGAACGAACTAACGAAATCGTCCGTTCCGCAACTTTCTCCTCTATCCCAACCGACTGATTTAACCACCAACTTAACCAACGCTTCCCAGCAACTCAGAACTTTATTATCATCTCTACAAACTACTTCAACCTCTTCTCCTACGAATGTACAATCTATGGTTAAAAATTTCGGTCATAAAATCAGTAGCAGCGCTTCTCCTACTGCTACTCAACCAATCGTAGCCTCACGAGTAATACAACAGGCTGGAAGACAATCTCCCGTTATTACTACTATGAGTACAGTTATCGTTCCAAATTTAAAACAAAAAGTAACCGTTACTTCCGCTAGTACTTCTAGAAGCAGCCCGGTGAAGTCTCAAGTAATGACAACGCAACAACTACCGACATCATCGATTATTACTTCTACGATGAACTACATAACAAACAGAACGATCGGAGGAATACAATTGATGCCGGATCATCCTAAATTACCACCGGTAACTATAGTTACGAGTATACAGCAAAATACTTTACAAAAAAACACCACGACGCCGAGCGATGCAAAGAAACCTTCTTTGACTCTAACAGCGATGCTACAAAATCAACCAGCTGCTAATTTAATGAATAAATCTTCAGCTGAAACTATCACAGCTGCTAGTTTGTTGGGATCACCGATTAGTTTACCGAGAACCGGTTTTACCACTTCTTTAGTCCAAGCACAACCCACGGTGGTGGTTCCGATTATATCTACGACAGTTGTTACTGTGCAAAATCAAACACCTGTTGTTGTTAAAACTAGTACTGATACTATTACTGCAGCTAGTTTACTTGGTAATAATACCAAAACCGGTTTTACAGCTGCGATATCTTCGGTACTATCTGCAACTTCCAGCAACGTTATAACCAGCACAAGTACCAGACTTCCTCATTCATCTACGAATTTATTACACAGTCAGTTAACGAAAGTTAGAAGCAAATCTGTCGATGATATTAAAGATATTAAACAAGAAGATAAAAGTGAAAATCAAGAAACTTCTTTTGAAGATAATAAATTAGTAGCAGGATGTAAATTATCCGCCATAACAACTCCTAATTTGAATAAAGATGATTCGCAGAATGTTTTGTTGAAGAAGTTACTACAGAATACGGCTTGCGCTAGTACTCAATCTCCTCCTCCTCCTAGCGGTACTGTTCCCGTTTCTAATGCAGTGAAAGTTCCTATAAGAGAAACATCTTTTGTATCAAGTCCTAGTGTTGTGGAACAACCGACATCGCAACCAACTACTCCTACTGTTGTTACCAGTCAACCTTTACAGTTGGATATTAAAAAATGTTTACCTCCTAGTAGGAGTTCTAGTAGAGACGAATTGCTATCGCCTAGATCTTTGAATAACAGCCAAGAATCTAGTTTGCAAACACCGCCGATGATAAAAAAAGAAGTTTCTTCGGTACCGCCGCCTCAACCGAGTCCTCTGTTAACAACGAACGAAGTTAAAAAGGAGTTTATCGACGAATCTTCCCAACAGTCCGAAGTTTCCGATTATAGTCGCCCGGATATTCCTATTAAAGAAGAAATGGAAACTATGGAAAGTACAGTGGAAAAAGCTATAATCGATAAGGAGGAATTAAAGAAGCAAAAAAGGAGAATGTATCAACAAAAGAGAAGACAAAATCAGATACTCAATAAAGAATTAGCGGGGCAACCGAAAAAGAGAGCGAGGAAGAATTCCAAAATAGAAGAAGATTACGATACGTATATAGATGGAGTTTTAGCGCAGTTGAGACAGCTTCCACTTATTACCGTTTCCGAACCTGTGTTAAATCGTAATTTTGGAGTAGTACCTTTATTCGGTTTCGGAGATATGATGTCGAAAGTAGGCACCAAAGAATATTCCACTCAATTCGGCGATTTAGAAGGAAAATACGGACACGCTGAATTACCGGGATACACGGACTTTTATTCCACAAAACCGTACGGTGATTTAGATGCAATACCGGAAAAACCGCCTGCTTCTACGCATCGAGGTTTCTACGATCAAGAATTCCCCTTGATAAGATTCGATACTGACGAACATAAAAAGTTCGATATGTTTTGTCGAGAAGATACTCCTGATAGTATATTGAGTAGTTCCAGTCCTGAATGCGTTCAAATCGAACCGCCTTGTAAGTTTATGGGGTTGAGACTGATTAGCGAAAGCGAAGGTGAAGAAGACGATGATGAAAAGGAAATAAACCAATCAAAGAATAGATTGTCGCCGATTGTACCGATGATTCGACCGGTTCCGATCCGACTTAAACCCGTCGGTGGAATGTACGTCAGAGAAAACACCAGTGAGGTAAGTTGAGAGTTTTTTTTAGTTCTTTACTACATTGTTTGCAGGTGGATGTCAGATTTGTTGAAGCAAACCCAATAACACAGAAATACTCTATTAAAAGACTTTTATGTTTAAAGAAAAATTATAATAATGACAACTATTAAAATTATATATGACAAGTATCAATTTGTATATTATAAACAAGTACATAACAACTAGTAAACTAGAAGGAAAAACCCAGAAAATGATAATATTTCAACACTTTCCCTCATTAAGTGGGTTTTCTCTTCACTAAGTTAGTTTAATCCTATATTTGTACAAAGCTGTACTAATCTAGGTTTTGGAAGAGCTTTGGTCATCATATCAGCCAACTGATGCTCAGTATGTACTTTCTTAACGACAATTTCTCCTTCTGATACCAATTCCCGTACAAAAAAGTGCCTTGTTCGAATATGTTTGGTACGTCTATGGAATTCGGGATTTTGAGCTAACCTCAATGCTGGTTCATTGTCAATATGAAGTTCTGGTACAGCTGATAAGTTAGTTATTTCTGTCAAGAGACGTTTAATCCAAACTATTTCGCGAGCAGCCTCACTTGCAGCAACTATTTCTGATTCGGTTGTGGAAATTGCTACTGAAGTTTGTTTTTGGCTTAACCATGATACCGCACCTGCAGCATAAATACAAACAATTCCTGATGTTGATCTACCAGTGAGTGTATCACACCATGATCAGCATCACTGTATATTCTTATGATTCCTTGCAGATGGTGTGGTTTATAAGTGATTCCATAATCCAATGTTCCTTGAAGGTATCTAAATATACGTTTCACCTTAATAACATCTTCTTTACTGGGATGTTCCAACGATCTAGAAACAACTCCTAGTGCATAAGATATATTTGGTCTCGTAGATACCATAAGGTACATTAATGAACCAACAGCTTCTCTATAAGGAAAATTTAGAGATTCATCTTGATCTTTCCCTGATTGAGAATAGTCCTTAATAATAGGTGTTGAAACTGGTCTGCAATTTTCCATGCCAAACTTTTCTAAAATTTTCTTAGTATAGGACTTTTGGTGTATTTTTATTGAACCATTGTCTTTGGTAGATATCTCTATACCTAGAAAATATAAAGCAGGCTTGAGGGTAATTTTGAATTCAGATTTGCAGTATGCTCAGGATGATTAGAAGCTAACAGGCCATCATCTACATAAAGAGCAAGTAAAAGTTTGATTTTTCCATGTAGCTTTATAAAAAGACAAGGATCAGCTTCGCTCATTATAAATCCATATTCCTTTAGAAATTTAACAAAACGTTGATTCCAGCACCTAGGCGCCTGTTTTAACCCATATAGGCTCTTGTGTAATCTGCAAACCTTTTGAGAGTTATCATTGAATCCTTCAGGTTGACTCATGTATATTGTTTCATCTAGCTCTCCATAAAGAAAAGCAGTTGATACATCGAACTGAGTGAGTTTCAACTTTTCATTTGCTGCAACACTAAGTAAAAGTCTTATAGTGCTAGATCTCGCAACTGGACTAAATGTTTGATCATAATCTACGCCTTCTTTTTGAGCAAAACCTTTTATGACTAGTCGAGCTTTATACTTATCAATGGAGCCGTCGGGATTCGTCTTTACTTTATAAACCCATTTACATGGAAGTGGTTTAATTCCTTCCGGGAGTTCTTCCAAAGTCCACGTTTGGTTTTCTTGTAAAGATTCCATCTCTATCTGCATTGCCTTTTGCCATTCTTCCTTCTCAGAGCTGTTTATAGCTTCTCTGTATGAAGATGGTTCTGAAGGTTCAGTTATATTTGCTAAAGAAGTCATTACAAAGTCTTCAAAACGTTGTGGAGGTTTTATTAATGCTCTATTTCGTAGATTTCTTGTTTCATCTATTTGCGGTTCTGAATTTTCTATTTCACCATCATCATTATCTTCGTCTTGACTTATAAATTCTGTTTTCTTCAAGATTTCTTCTATTTGAATATCATTATCCTTAACATCTCGATTTTCTTCATTTTTCTGTCGAACAAATTCTAATTTGAAATTACTTTTAATTTGGAGAATGTTCTCTTGGAAAGTTACATCACGTGACCTGATTAATTTATTATTTTCTCTACACCATATGCGATACCCATCTACACCATCATAGCCAATTAAAATACCTTTCATGGCCTTTTTATCCATTTTCTTTCTTTGTTGTTTAGGTATATGAGCATAGCATGTAGTTCCAATAATTCTAAGATGCTTAATGCTTGGTTTCTTCCCAGTCCATAATTGTATTGGTGATTTTCCTTCTATTCTAGAAGAACCACTGAGATTGAGAATATATTTAGCTGTATTTATCATCTCAGCCCACAATCCTTGAGGAATTTCTTCATGGGAGTGCATAAGAGCTCTAGCTGTTTCTACCAGCGTTCTATTTTCTCTTTCTGAAGAACCATTTTGTTGCGGTGTATACGGCATAGTAAAGCGTTGTTTTACTCCATACTTAGCTAAAATCTCTTTAACTTCTTTATTATCAAACTCTCCTCCATTGTCACAAAGCAGTTCTTGCACTGTATGACCTGCAGCTCTTATCTGAAGCAACATTTCTTGCAGCTTAGAAGAAACTTCTGACTTATGTTTGATAAAAAATACTTCACGAAAACAAGTAAAATCGTCTTTAAATAAAACGTAGTATCTAAACCCTGACATAGAATTTAAAAATGGACCACATACATCCGTATGAATACGTTCTCCAGGTAGAGTTGCATGTTCTCTTGTACCAAATTTTCTTCGATTGGCTTTTCCAAACACACATCCTTCACATATTTCGCTATCGAGATATACTTTGATTCCAAATTCTCTTTCTATTAAGTTTTTCACATGTCTTTTGTTTTGATGACCTAGTCTTTCGTGAAATAACTGTAGTTGTGATTGATTTGATATGTTATTCAATTCAGGTAATTTCGTAATAGTGTTTATATTTAGTTTAAATAATCCGGAATTTTGGCTTCTGTAACCTTCAAGAACAACTATATTATCAATTTTTAGAAAACATTTTGTGGCTCTGGAGATAAATTGACTATTTGGTTTTTTATCTTGAGCAGCGAGACCGGAAAACAAATTTTTCTTGATTTTTGGTACAAGCCAAACATCACTAAGAATTAGTGTGTTTTTTTTATTATTGACCAATGTTTCAAAAATTATTGTTCCTCTTCCTAGGGCTTCAATTGATTCACCACTTGCAGTTATCACTTGATGAGCTGTTGTGAAAGGTTCATAAGTATCAAATAATTCTGGACAAAATGTAATGTGATTTGTAGCACCATTATCTACATACCAGTTACGAACCACTTCTTCTGAATTAAAACATTCATTTGAACAGACTAGAATGACGTTAGCTTTTGAATTTGTAGTACTTGGCTTAGGGGGTTTGCCATCAGCACGCCATTTGGGACACATTTTAACTTTATGACCTTTTTCTTTACAATATTTGCAATACCAATTCTTGAACTTATTTTTATTTGGATATGAAGACGTACCAGTAAAAAGAACTTCTTGATTCGCCTTATTTTTATCTTTTTCATTCAAGGCTTTCTCATAAACACACAATTGATTCGTAAGGTTGTCTATTGTTCTATTATTTTTGGATATTAACATCCAACTAGATCTAAATGAAAAATAATTGTCTGGTAATGTTCCTAAAATTTTACAAATTAGCAACACTTCTGGTAGTTCAATTGCATTTTCTTTTTGAACTGCTAATTTCATTTCATTCCAAAGATTTTTAAGCTTAGACATATGTGTAGCTACATCGTCATTTGGTTCTTTTTCAAAGCTAAAGAATTCTAAACAGAGATCATAAACTTTTTCTTCTGTTGCACCATCAAATAGTCTGTGTAATTCTTGCCATATTTCTTTTGCTGTTGAAAATCTCATAATTTTCTTTAAAGTATCTTCGGTCATATTGGTTGTTAGGATAATCATTGCACTGCTTTCTACTTTTCTGTACTCTTTCAACTCTTCTTTGTACTTGATACCTTCTGCCTCCGTAGCACTTTCTGCTAAAGTTGTAGGTTCTTTTAGTGTACCTTCTACAATTTCTAGAGCTCCAATAATACCTCTTAGTAATATGCAAATTTTAAATTTCCACGTAGACCAATTTGATTTACCTTCTAAAAGTCCAATTTGTACTTTTGTATAATCCATTTTGTCAACTAAATCTGTGACGACAAAAATTGGGGTATATTTATTTATTGCGTTCCTGGGCCCATAACCTGTTGAAGCAAACCCAATAACACAGAAATACTCTATTAAAAGACTTTTATGTTTAAAGAAAAATTATAATAATGACAACTATTAAAATTATATATGACAAGTATCAATTTGTATATTATAAACAAGTACATAACAACTAGTAAACTAGAAGGAAAAACCTAGAAAATGATAATATTTCAACAAGATTTAGTAATGATAACTCGGCATTTTCATATCTTAATGTCACAACTTTTTATTAAGAGTCGCTAATAATTTTTTTTTGTTTAGAATAAAGAAAATCTTAATCTCGAATCTATAAACGTGATGACGAAAAGTAAATCCGAAAACAAACCTTCGATTCCATCGAAAGATTCCGGTCACGTAACCGTTACTTTAACTCTAACATCATCAGCTGCCGAAGATATAATGGGGGTACTTAGAGATTTGGCGAATATTCTACATATACCGGCTCCAACTAGTTACCAAATCGTCGAAAGAACCACTACGCCTCCGAGTCAAAAATTGGGACTGTATAGGACCAAAGGAAAAGACGGGAAAGAAGGAGCTCCCATCGATATCCAGAGTATTCTTAACGGCGCTACAAAGTTCTGCAAACATTGCGACGTTATTATTTTGAGTAACATTATCCGAAGAAAAGTTTCTGATCTTCCGTTCTTATCTAAAGATTCCGAGCTACTAAGCGACGGAGAAGAATTATTCTTCTGCAGTTACACTTGCTACATGCAGTTTGCTCTTATGCACAGATCACCTTCGATATCGGAAGATAAAGTAAGTTTAGTTTGTCCTCAAAATATTGTTCTTAATCTTAATCCTATTTATTTATTTATTTATTTATTTATAGGCGGCTGAAATAATCAACCATATTTCGCAGAAAGATAACTTGGAGACGAAACATAAAGCCTCCATGTTGGAACCGTTCGATAATAAATCGATCACGGCTCAAAGATTGTCGTTTGTAAATCGCGAATTGAAAAAAGAATACGAATCGATGGATACCAGCGATTATTATAACGACAAGAAACAGCACGTGAGCGGAAGAATGTTCGATTGCGTACCGTACAAACCGCCACCGATGAGGATTTACAAGAACGTTCGGTATAAATTTTGGGGACCGGGTTGTTTACAACCAAATCAAAAGCATAAGATTCCTACGGATAAAGAGATCATGGAATTGTTGTATCGGATGCAGATTACTGTGATGCCGCAATTTATGCCGGAAGATAGCAGGAAGTGCATGTTCTGTCAAGGTAAATGTCATTTAAGTTGTGTTTTGAAATGTTTAATCAAAAATGTAGCGGGAACTTCCATAAAACTTGCGAAATTCTTCATTTTTTATCTAGAGTTGATTTTACTAATAAACGTTTTTTGTTCGAAGGTATCGGCGATGGGGTCGCTGACGGTCCCGCTAGACTTTTAAATTTCGAAGTAGACAAATGGGTTCACTTGAATTGCGGACTTTGGTCCGACGGAGTCTACGAAACAGTAAACGGAGCTCTAATGAACCTAGAAAACGCTTTACACACAAGTTTAACAACTACTTGTATACATTGCAACACGTTAGGAGCGACGATAAGATGCTTCAAAACGCGCTGCTCCAGCGTGTACCATTTATCCTGCGCCGTGAAAGACAAGTGCGTGTTTTACAAAAACAAAACCGTCTACTGTGTCGCGCATCTTCCTAAACACGAAAAAGATAACGAATTGACGACTTTATCCGTTTCTAGAAGAGTTTATGTGAATAGAGATGAAAATAGACAGGTAGCCGCGGTGATGCATCACACCGACACCGACGATCTACTTAGAGTCGGTAATTTAATCTTCCTAAACGTCGGACAGTTACTTCCGCATCAATTACAAAATTTCCACACTCCCAATTACATTTATCCGATCGGCTACAAAATAATTCGATTCTATTGGAGCATGAAGAGGTTAAATAAACGCTGTAAATATATTTGTTCCATACAGGAGTTGTTCGGTAAACCGGAATTTAAAGTACTAGTCCAAGAACCACCGGACGAAGACGTGGAATTTGTCGACCCCACCCCTAAAGGCGCTTGGCAAAAGATCTTGGATCAAATTACTTCGCTGCGCAAAGACAACGACTGTTTGCAGATGTTTCAAAAGTTTACCACAGGCGAAGATCTTTTCGGTCTCACCGAACCTGCCATTGTAAGAGTACTCGAAAGCATGCCCGGTATCGAAACTTTATCCGATTATAAATTCAAATACGGTCGAAATCCTTTATTAGAACTACCTTTAGCGATAAACCCTTCGGGAGCTGCAAGGACCGAACCTAGGTTGAGGAATCAGATGCATTGGAAGAGATCGCATACTCAAAGGACTACTTTATCCGCCGTTCGTCCTATATTTGGTCCTTCACCGTCCGGACCTACACAGAGTACACCGACTTTAGGGGAGTTATCGTGTCCTTATAGTAAACAATTTGTACATTCGAAGAGCTCGCAGTATAAGAAGATGAAGCAGGAATGGAGGAACAATGTTTATTTAGCGAGGTAAGATGTAATTTTTTTCGTTTAGTGACAGTTTTGAGGCTTTTTTTAATTTTTAGATCAAAAATTCAAGGTTTAGGTTTGTACGCAGCTAGGGATTTGGAAAAACACACCATGGTTATCGAATACATCGGAGAAATTATAAGAACCGAATTGGCAGAGTGTAGAGAGAAACAATACGAAGCTAAAGTGAGATTTTAAGTGTGAAGAAATTTTAGTTTATTTTTCTTATATTTTGTTCGTTTTTAGAATCGAGGAATTTACATGTTCAGATTAGACGAAGAACGAGTTGTGGATGCTACTTTGAGCGGCGGTTTGGCGAGGTACATTAATCACTCGTGCAATCCTAATTGCGTCGCTGAAACTGTCGAAGTCGAACGAGACGTTAAAATTATTATTTTCTCCAAGAGAAGGATATTAAGAGGGGAAGAGGTAAGTAGAAAATTTATAAATTCGTATATACCAATTACAATATAAATCCCAACGCTCGTCATAACCGAATTTTGTTATCATAACTAGACTATGTTGCCGAGTTTCTCTAATATTCTTGCTTTGGTCAGCTTTTCAGCGATAGTTTGTAAACAAGTTGGTATTTGCTTGATATTCGCGCACAGGTGACATTTTATCTTTGCCACTCTTTTCGAGGCAAGGAACAAGTCCTTTTGATTTGTATCGAGTACCGCTACCATGGCCATCGCCAACGTTTGCTTTGCTTTGTCATATTCTTTGTATATGCCGAACTTTGCCATGTCGTCGGTAACCGGCTTTTTTTGGAGGTGACTTGGAGGAGTGTGAATATAGAGTTTGTAGGCCAAGCCATAGAGCATCAAAATAGTGAGTTTTTGACAAAAATCCAAGTAGAAAATGGACTATGCCATCATGTAAAATACATTACCTAGTATAAACCTGATATATTTTCGACTCGCAAATGCTGCTCACTGTTAAAAACACGAAAGCTTATTAAGTAATCGTAATGGTGTCAAAAGATGAATTGTAGATAATAAAAATACGAATACATCGCATTTTTCAGCGAAGTGATTGGATAATTAGGAGCTGAGAAAATTCGGAAAAACTGGAAAATCCGTCATTTTTTAAAAAACTTATATCTTCGTCGTTTTTCAAGTTATAGCGTTGAGACTTCGTAGAAAACAAGTCCTTTATATGCACTAAATGTGCGTGATGAGCAGATGCCATGGGACAATTACTTTTGTTGCAATTGTTTTAAATGTTTTTCTATGCCTATGTCCGTAAAATCAAAAATGGCACTGTCGACATTCCTTGTAAGTGACATTTCACAATAACATGCACGTAATGAGATCTCATAACACACACGTGCGTTTAGATAAGAAAACTTAAATTTCTTTTTTTAATCAAACTACAATCAAATTTTTATCTACGTACTTTATTTGGTCCATTTACATAAATTTAGTGAATTGGAAAACATAAAAGCTTTTAGCATTAGTGAAATACATTTAAGATTAAACGAGTAATGCCCCTAAATGTCGGCAACACATTATACAATTTCTCAAAAAATAAGTCGCCTTTTCTTAGCATGATATGGAAATAAACCTCATATCATTTATGCTGTCAATTATTGTAACAAAATATAGGTATAGTCGATAGTCGAAATTCTGTAAAGTGACGTCATCGGTTATCTACCGATTTAAAGTGAACTCCATGAGCGTATCATAGTTTAAGGGTGCGAATACTGAAATATCTGGAATTTCAATTTTTAACATTTGAAATAATAACTTATCACAAGTTGTTCATAAGTAAGTTAAAACAAAATTAAAAAATGTTTAAAAGTCAATTCCAACTTACTACTACTAAAACTAAAATTGAGGTAACATTTTCGTTATTTGCTAACCGGCATTATCATTACGTAAAAGAAAGTTGTTTGTCAAGACCAAAATAAATTACCGATAAGTATAGGTATGTTGCGAGGTCACTTGTAAAATGTCTGACTAACTGGAAGCGGTATCACTCCCTGACGACTCCTCAGAATCATCGCTCTCTCCTCCTATATCGATAATGAGTGGTTCCGTCATTACTTCTACACGTATGTCTAAATCCCAAAACTTTATTTCTTCTTTTAATACGTGTTGAATACATTTACGCCAACTCTCAGCAGTAACGGTATGCAGCGCCTCGTCAAACAGTTTCTCAACGTCAGCCATTTTGAATGTACTGTTTTTTCTCGCAACATAATTTTTCACTTGGGCCCAAACCAGCTCGATGGGGTTTAACTCACAGTGGTAGGGAGGAAGTCTAACAACTGAGACGTTGAAATCTTTCGCCATTTCATCGACAACGTACTTAATATAACTGCTTTTATGTTTCCGTACGAGAGATAATAATTCAACTTTTAGCATTGCCTCGTTGTGCGGAATGCTTTTACTCTCTAACCAATCAATTATAACCCTCTTGCGGCTAGCTGAAGTAGGTATTTGCTCCAGTCGACGAGAGTGGTATGAAGCATTATCCATAACTATCACTGAACCAGGAGTTACCTTTGTTAAAATTGATCTAAACCATGTTTCAAACCGGTTACCATCCATCTCTTCATGGTAATCGACAGTTTTTTTGGACTGAAAACTTAGTAATCCACCTTCTACAAATCCTTCCTCGCTGCCAATGTGAGTGATAATCAGTCGACGTCCTTTCCCAGAGGGAGCTTTTAAACCGGAAGAGAAACCCTCCATAAAGGCTTGTCGATTGCTTCGTATATTCATGTCTTGCCACACTTTTGACACAGTGTGGCCTTCATTTAACCATGTTTCGTCAAGATAATATATGTGCCGTCCTTCGTTACGAAACTGTCGTATCTGTTTTAAATAATTTCTCCTCCATTCCACAATGTCATTTCGTTCAATTAAGGCACTGTTTCTACTTCTTGTTTGGTAACGAAAATTCATTAATTTTAAAGTTCGTCTCAAAACTTTATCACTGATGTTTGGTAAAGTATCATCAGCTTCTATTACCTTGCTCAATTTAGCTACCGAGGGGATTTCATTCCTAAAATAAAAAGAATGTATTTCCCTACGTATAGCATTCCGTGTTTGGTCGTCCAAAACAATTTTCTTTCTTCCCCTACTTTCCGGTTTACAGTTTTCACCTCGTTCTCTTGTCAAAGATCCGTCCCGCGATTTCTTTAGAATATTGTATATAGTACTCTCAGAAACTTTAGTTAAATAACTGCACTTAATCACAGCGTCACTAACACCCAACTGTTTGTCCATGGCACGCAGTCCTTCGTACACATTTAATATGAGGACTTTTTCTTCCCGAATTAAATTGTTACGACGCCGTTTTTTATCGCCAACACCGCTACACTCCGCCATTATTGTCACTAAATATACCGATATAAATATTACAATAAATACCAATAATAACCGATTTATCACACAAAACCACAACACAAATACTGATGTTACGTTCATGAAGAGAATAAACACCTCACATAACTGTTTACTATCACTGTCTCATTCGCGTAGCTCGATCTATCTATCTCGTTCTCAAAGCCGGAACATTGAAGCGACTCTCCAACATTGTCAAATCGGCGAGTTTTTCACAACAAACTTTGCGTTCAAGAAATATACATAAACACTTTATTTCACATTTCAAGTAAACTAATTATTATTAGTCTGCTTGAAATTTGAAATAAATATATTAAATTGGTATTGACTTAATTACATTGCATCTTTTGTACCTGAAATATTGACACAATGGATTTGAAGTGTATTTATAAAATACAGCATGTCTCTCTAGAATACATATGGCAACTGCGCTTTAACCAAAGTGTTGATTAGATAGCTCTGACTCACTTTACAGAATTTCGACTATCGAGTATAGTATCTTCTACAGTGGTGGAAGGCTATGTGAATCACTCTGATAAAAATATAAATGACAACGCTTTACGAATATCGGAAGCGATTACCAATTATCAATCTTCATCTTCTCAGTACTACAGTTATAGATAACCGTTCATCGCCGTTAAGTAATAAGACACCAACGACTTACAATAATTGTTGAATTGTTATAAACAACTATTATAATAAAGTTTAAATAATTGCGATTTCCTTTATTTCATAGACGAAAATAGATGGGCGTAGAAAAAGTATAGTGCATTACACGAGCTGTAATCCCATTACGCAATCGTGAAATTTACGCACTCGCCGTTACGCGGCTTCATGAGAAAACTTTTTCACTTCGTGCGTAATGTCATACATGATGCCACAGTCCGTTTTCTACTAGGATTTTTGCCATAAAAATTTACCTATTGCTTTGCCTATTGGTGGAACATGGCCAAGGAAGAAGGAGATTAATTGATTTATTGATTCGGCACCACCTCTTCCAATCCTCGGCGTTTTTGTTCTCTTGTTGTACCGTTTATGTGAAGAGACTAGTAGTTACTTCTCTTATTTTCTCTGATGTTTATTGTTATATACATTGATTTATTTTTGTTTCAGTTGGCTTACGATTATAAATTCGACATCGAGGACGATCAGAATAAGATATCGTGCATGTGCGGCGCTCCGAATTGTCGTAAATGGATGAATTAAAGAGATGACGTTTGTATAGATTTTTTATGTATAAAAACAAATTGTTGCAATATTATTTAATATGACCGTGTAAATAGTCTATTTACGTAAATAACTTTTGTATGTCGTCGGTATACGACTGTTTATAGTGCCATTTTTATACACATTCCATTAATATTTGATGACGGTTGTTTTTAGGCCAGTAGTCGAACAAAAAAAAATTCAGTCATATTTTATTGTTCGTAACTGTTTATCTTTCTGCAATTCTTCATCTTTTTATTCAGATCCAGAACACTTCAAAAACTTATAATTTCACAACTTTATTTCCATTTCATCGATGAAAATCAATCCCATGTCTTTTTTTTTTGGTCAGTTGGACTACTGGGCTGAATTTGAAGTGTTGTTTGGTTCAAGTATTGTTAAATGAATGGTATTTTGATATACAATAATTACACAACAGTTAGGGACCAAATAGGTATATATTATTATCGTTCTATGCATAAATCTGTTGTTAAGTGTTAGCTTTTGGAGACTAGTCCCTATTTTAAGACCGATCAGTGGATAGTTTTATTCGAAAATTAAAAAAAATACCAAGCAAGTCGATAAATTGGAATAGTTGGGACATCTACTTCTACAACTAGTGATTCAGCGAGCTGTAGGAAGACGAATGATTTTTATCAGTTATTTTTCTAATTTTTGAATAATTTTACCCTCTAAATCGTCTTTTGTTGTTGTTCCCTAAACTTAGATGTTTGTATATAAGCAATTTATTTATTTCTCTACGTTTTATATAATAACTGCGAATAATGTAAATAATAAGTAAGAATAAAAAAAGAAGCCGTTGAATTTTGAAACAGAACCGAGAATTTTTAAATAAGTTTCTAATAGTGTGTAGATTGAGTGATTTCATTACCAAAAATGGCTTTAATGAAGCACATTCAATAGTGATCCTATTTTAATTAACATTTTTATTTCAATTCTTAATTTTTCATACACAGCGTGATTCGCTTAAAATAGTAACAAATATACTGTATAAAAATGGTCATTTTTGGTAAACTAACAAGAGAATTGCTGTGCAATATTAACTTAATAGGTTTTTATAAAAATATTGTTGTAATTTTTTTTTAAAGATAGGACGAAGTCCTCAAACTCCTTGCATAGGTAATACTTTTGTAAATATTAGTTTTTTTAGGAAGGTAAATTTATTTAATTGGGATCTATGATATAGCTATCCTTTATCTCCTTGCTTTATACCTACGATTTTTATTGTTTTATTTTTTTTAGATAAGTGACAATCACTTCATTAAATTAATTCTTCACTATAATAAACACACAATTTAGCATTGTGTCTATTTGTACAAGGTTTATTTGTATCTGTAAAATATGTAAATACAGCAAATAAAATATTGATAATTTTAAAAGTGTTTTATTATTATTTTTATTTGTCCTGATATTCCAAATTGAAGAGAAAGTCGGGTTTTTATCCACTTCCTAAGAAAAACCAAAAATTGATGGGTAAAACCGCTTCCTTGTGCGCCTAACCTTTTTCAGTATTTTTTTGTTCGTTTTGTTGGCAGCATTTGCCTTGTATAGAACTATTTTAGTCCATTTGTTTACACTGAAAGCATGATTAAAATAGTACAGGTTAGTCCAGTAGCAGTTCGCGCATAAGCTTTTATTAAAAATATAGTGCCCAATGAGAAGTGGGGTTTAAAGGCAACCATCTTGTCGCGCAAAGCCAATTACAATCGAGGCGCTAGTTTTTAAAACTACAAAATTTATATTTATGTATATTTATATTCAAGTAATAATTAATGCAAAAATTTACTTTTATTAGTATTAAAAATTATCATAATTTAAAGTTTACAAAAATGTATTTTATTACCTATACATTACAAATAGAAGTATTTTTTAACAAATTGGAATTTAAAAAAAGTATAAAGTATAAAAGTATAAAAAAGTTTTTTAGGATAGGATCAATGAAAATTGAAAATAATTGTAAATTATTAATAAAATTTTTTATTTTAAAATTAAAAAGCTTTTTTAAAAATATAATGTTACAATATTTAAAAAAATAAGTCAACATGCTACATACTAGTAATTTTTTTTCTCAGTTTTAATAATGTACATTAATATATCTAAATCTTAAGAATTTACATTAAATATATAACATTTTAACAAACAGTACATGCTTTAAAATAAAACACACACATAAATGTATAGCAAAATGGCCGCCTTTAGCCCCCTGCGCAACAGATTTTTATTTTGGTTCCAAGGTCAAGCGCTACTAGACTAACCTGTACTATTTTAATCATGACTGAAAGTAGCTGACGGCTGATATTCAGCCTTAGGGTAAGTTTGCACGAAAATAGTTTGCGACAAAAGATTAGGTACGCGCAGCAGAATGCAGCACCAATAAAAACTGCCGATTCCTTATATTTCTGTCGCATATTAATATTGTGAATGTGCTCTATATAAATTCAAATAGTTGGCTATGATTTCAGAATAATTAAAATAGACGCTGCGTTTGCCTTTTTGTTGTGTGTTATAGACATTTTTCTGTTTTAAATGTTAATTAATTGTGTACCTATGTGTATTAACTTATTGCGGTAAGTTTAAATATTTAAAGTATTCGTTGTGACCTTCGTTAATTACTATGTAGGTATTTGATTTGTTGTTTTTCCCGGTTTATTTTGATGGTGTAAAGAAAACACGCATGATGCAATTTCCTATCAATTTGAAATAAGGGATATGCTTCGATCTACTAATCACCAGCGTAAAAATTAGCCCACATTTATAATATAGATACTAAAATTATTCGTATGTATGTTCAAATTGCTTAGATAATGATATATTACGTTTAACAAGTGGTGCTATCGATATTTTTTTAAACTATTGGAAATAATGAAATGGTGAACAGCGCTGGTACACAACACCTAAAACGGAAAAGTCTTTTTCAAATAAGTTCATTAACCTCTACCTCTATATTTGTTTTTTTTTATTATTCTTTCTAAACTAACCCTTTTTGAAGTGTATCTTTTCTCGATTTTATTGAAAGTGAGTCGCAATTCTTTGGCTGGAGCCGCTAGAAGATATATTGTTTTCGTAAGTTAAAGTAAAAATAAAAAGCGTTCAAGAAACACTTAATATTGGAAAACCTCTTCCAGTACATAAAAATGATAAAAGGTACGGAGTAAAACATTTATTTAGAAAATATTGCAGGTTTTTAAAATTAACCTATTTCAATAAATTAGTTGACATTGAAAGTAAAGTTTCACCTTAAGGTAAGTTTGCACGAAAATAGTCTGTGACAATAGTTTACGCAAATTTACGGGCAGCTGTATGCATCACCAATAAAAATCGCTAGTATTAAATATTAAATACCTAGTATTTAATTGACTTGTGATACGTTTTATTTCGTCTTATTATATTACGTAGGTATGTACCGGGTGGCCAACCAAGAACGTCCGTCGGCCATATCTCAGGAATGGATAATAGCAAAGGTTTGGGAAAAAAAACTTTTATAACAAAAGTGGCCTCGAGAAACGCCTGGAAATTATTTTCAGAATTGTAGGTCCACCGCTATAGGGCATATTTGACAGTCAAAATTTTAAAATGCAAAATTTTTCTAAATTTACTAAATTAACACATTCGTCTCCGGCAACGCACGTCGCGCGTTGTAAATTTTACCGTGTGCCACTAACGCGCCTGGCGCGGTCCCGACCTATTTTTTCATATTTGCCTAAATTGATGGTACCATGTTATCTAGAGTGTTGAAAATATAATGGTACATAAAATAAGGTGTAATTCGTTCAGGGAATACTTGGTTTCGTCTATGGCAATGCCGATCGCTCGTTAATGTAAATGTTACCCCATGCCCAGTAACGCGCCTGGCGCGTACCTAATTTATTTATTCCGATTTTCCTAAAACGAAAATAGGCAGTCAGTAGCATGTTTATTATACTAAAACAGGGAGTTAATTAATGTTATGTACTTATTTTAATGGAAGATTCTTGGGCTAATTTTGAGTCGAAAAGTTTATATAACGATGTCCTCAGAAGATTGGTTTTTGATATACAGGTTGTAAAAGTTTTATCACCTTATCATTTAAGTCTAAGAATCATCCACTAAAATAAGTACATACTATTAATTAACACCCTGTATAATCCACATCATCATCACTAGATATATTCCTATAACACTGATTGATATCAACTTTAGTTCTGCTCATTGAAGGTCCATATTCATATCTTTCGACGTTGAATAGCCGTTGAATCTCAAAACCTTTGTATTTACTATTTTTTCTAAAACACACTAACGCCGAGTAATTCTGCGGTTTCGAGTAGTTGGGAAGTTGTCAAAAATTTGGAAAAACGATCAAAAATTGTCAAAATTTTGAAAAAATGGTCAATAATTGCCAAATATGTTAAAATTTTTGAAAAATTGACAAAAATGGTCAATAATTGTCAAAAACTGTCAAAAATGGTCAATAATTGTTAAAATTTTTGAAAAATTGTCAAATTTTTTAAAATATGGTCAAAAATTGTCAAGAATTTGGAAAAATGGTCAAAAATTGTCAATAATTATAAAAAAACTGTCAAAAATGGTCAATAATTGTCAGAACCTGTCAAAAATGCTCAAAAATTGACAATAATTGTTAAAATGGTCAAAATTTTTGAAAAATTGTCAAAAATGTTCAATAATTGTCAAAACCGTCAAAATTGGTCAATAATAGTCAAAAATGGTCACTAAATGTTAAAATTTGAAAAAATTGTCAAAATTTTGAAAAAAATGGTCAATAATTGCCAAATGTGTTAAAATTTTTGAAAAATTGTTAAAAATGGTCAATAATTGTCAAAGACGGTGAATAATTGTCAAAATTCGTCAAAAACTGTCAAGAATGGTCAAAAATTGTCAGAATGGTGAAAAATTCACGAAAAATGGTCATTCTATTGTGCATAAGAAGCAAGTTTCTGTCGGCGGTCCAACGACCGCTCACCTTTTTTATTCATTTATTTGATAATTCGAAGTTGCATAAATTTGACGTCAGAGGCACATTGCGACAAGATAAAAAAGGTAATCCGCCAAATTTGATGACAAAAAAACTTAGAAAAAATCAAGTAGCAAGTATGTATAGTTCTGAAGGAATATGTATTACCAAATGGAAAGATAAACTCATGATATCTTCAGAATTTGGTGATCAGATGACTGCAGCAAGATCTAGAAGAGGAATTGAATCCGAAAAACCTGAATTAATTGATAAATACAATAAATATAAACTTTGTATTGACTTAAGTGATCAAATGCTTAGTTACTACAGTTATGAACATAAGTGTATACGGTGGTATACAAAAATGGGAATACATATTTTTCATTAATGTTAAATAATGCACATTTCCTCTATAATAATGGAAACGAGAGGAAAATGTCATTATACGATTTTCGACTTTCTGTTATTCAAAGCCTTTAAGGACCATCACCAAAATCTCCGCGTATGAGAACACCATCAGCTGGACATTTATACCTCTGTATTGTCCAAAAGGTCTCAACAACAAAATAAAAAGAAGACGTTGTAAATATTGTTGGGACACCAGCAAAATACGGAAGGATTCAATTTTTTACTGTCCTCAGTGTCCAAATGAACCTGGTTTGTTTTTAGAGAATTGTTTTAGACTATTCCATGAGAATTTGCATAATTAAAATGTGTTATTTAGGGTTACGTTACTGTTGGATATAGTTTTAATTTCTTGTATTCAATTCATTTGTTCCATTCATGTTCCATGCATTTCGAGTTTTTGTTCTTTTTTAAAAATAATTGTTATGTTTTGCACAAAAATAAAATAAATGTAAGTAAAAATTATTATCGAAAATCGAAACGCGCCCAGTGCGTTGGCGGCACATGGAACAATATTTCAAACCATAAGCCAGCGCCGCGTCAGGCGCGGTAATTTTTTGTTTTCATTTTATTTTTAAGGATGTTTAATGTATAAAGAAAACACAAATGATACAATTTCCTATCAATTTATTTTCTTAAATATACGTACATTAAAATATATACAATTATTGATATATTATATTAGGGATATGCTTCGGAGCTGTTTTGGTTTATTAATTACTACTCTAATCACAAAGCGTACAAAAATAGCCACATTATGATATAGATTCTAAAATTACTCTTATGATATGTTCAAATTAGTAAGACGATGATATATTACGTTAACAAGTAGTACTATCCATATTTTTATCAAACCATTGGATAGGGAGAAATTGTGAGCAGGGCTGGAACTATGATAACTTTGAAGGTCTACCACACCTAAAACAGAACATTCTTTTGATCTATTTACAAAAAATTTCATCTATCATGGGCGTACGATAAAATTATAAGGGGTTGATTTATTTGTAAAAATTTCCATTAGCATTAGCAATAGACTGCCAATACTATTTTTATTTTTATTATCCCACCTTCTAAACTAACTCTTCTTGAAGTATCGTTCCTCGATTTTCTCGTATCCGAGTCGTGATACTTGTGGCTGGAGCCGCTAAAAGATATATTGTCTTCGTAAGCTGAAATAAAAATAAAAAGGGTTAAAATTTTTATTTTTTTTTGAAATTAGAAAAACTCTTCAAGCATTTAGGCTTAGGTTAGACGGGCGCCCAGAGTATTTGCGTCGCGTATTTTGCGCTTCAACGAAAACCACAGATTTGTAGGACGTGATTACAGAAATTTTGCTACAGAAAAAAGAAAAAAAAGTAAGTAGATATTTATTTATTAACTTTAATAATAAACACATTAAATTTTCTCAAGTTGCCAAGTCATTAGTCATAAAATATTGCGTAAAGTGTTCTCTGACTGCAAAACCACTAGATATACCTCCCGTAGCCACTTTTACAATAGGTATCCTCTAGTGGATTTGTTAAAGTGACGTCGTGGTCAAATCCATCCCTCCTCCATACAAAATTGTGCAGTACACATGAAAATTTGATAATATCTACTGCAAAATCCTCCTCGACCAGTAAACTTGTGTGAAATAGTCTCCAATTATTTGCAAGAATACCAAAGGTACATTCGACAAATCTATGGGTTCTTGTTAAACGGTAGTTAAGTACCTTTTGAGGAACTTTCAATTTTTTCCTTGCGCGAATATGGTTTTAGTATATGTCCATCAATAGCTGTCTTCGTCTTCGTCTTCGTCTTCGTCTTCGTCTTCGTCTTCGTCTTCGTCTTCGTCTTCGTCTTCGTCTTCGTCTTCGTCTTCGTCTTCGTCTTCGTCTTCGTCTTCGTCTTCGTCTTCGTCTTCGTCTTCGTCTTCGTCTTCGTCTTCGTCTTCGTCTTCGTCTTCGTCTTCGTCTTCGTCTTCGTCTTCGTCTTCGTCTTCGTCTTCGTCTTCGTCTTCGTCTTCGTCTTCGTCTTCGTCTTCGTCTTCGTCTTCGTCTTCGTCTTCGTCTTCGTCTTCGTCTTCGTCTTCGTCTTCGTCTTCGTCTTCGTCTTCGTCTTCGTCTTCGTCTTCGTCTTCGTCTTCGTCTTCGTCTTCGTCTTCGTCTTCGTCTTCGTCTTCGTCTTCGTCTTCGTCTTCGTCTTCGTCTTCGTCTTCGTCTTCGTCTTCGTCTTCGTCTTCGTCTTCGTCTTCGTCTTCGTCTTCGTCTTCGTCTTCGTCTTCGTCTTCGTCTTCGTCTTCGTCTTCGTCTTCGTCTTCGTCTTCGTCTTCGTCTTCGTCTTCGTCTTCGTCTTCGTCTTCGTCTTCGTCTTCGTCTTCGTCTTCGTCTTCGTCTTCGTCTTCGTCTTCGTCTTCGTCTTCGTCTTCGTCTTCGTCTTCGTCTTCGTCTTCGTCTTCGTCTTCGTCTTCGTCTTCGTCTTCGTCTTCGTCTTCGTCTTCGTCTTCGTCTTCGTCTTCGTCTTCGTCTTCGTCTTCGTCTTCGTCTTCGTCTTCGTCTTCGTCTTCGTCTTCGTCTTCGTCTTCGTCTTCGTCTTCGTCTTCGTCTTCGTCTTCGTCTTCGTCTTCGTCTTCGTCTTCGTCTTCGTCTTCGTCTTCGTCTTCGTCTTCGTCTTCGTCTTCGTCTTCGTCTTCGTCTTCGTCTTCGTCTTCGTCTTCGTCTTCGTCTTCGTCTTCGTCTTCGTCTTCGTCTTCGTCTGTTACAAATACATGGGGTAATAATGGCAGCATTGTACCTGGAAGTGCTCTTTTCTTTGGTAGGTCAAGCTGCTTTTGTGCCAGTTGCTTCCCAAAATTCGATGCTTTAAAGACATTACTATCTGCTTCTCGTCTATAAGCCCCCAAATCTATTGCAGTGAAACAATAATCCGCATCGGTGACAGCTAGTGAAACGATCGAATGGACTTTGTTGTAATTAAAGTATTCTGTCCCATAATTCTGAGGTCGAACAATTCGGATATGCTTGCCATCGATCGCCCCCAAGCAATTTGGAAATTGAATTTGTTCATAAAATCTATTTACCACGTGGGTTCAGGTTGCTATTGTTGGGATAGGCATTTCTAAAGGTTGTGAAATGTTCCAAATAGCCACGCATGTTTCCCTTACGATACGTCTAATCGTACATCTGGAAACTTGGTAGACATATTCTAAGCACGCGAAATCTGAGCAAGTTGCCAGGTATCTGCAATAGATTTTAAATTTTGTTAATTGCTTTTTAATGCAAATGTTGTCTTGCAGGTAAATTGGTTCAGACAAAGTGAAAGTCGGTTAGGGACCAATTCAAAAGGGAGATGACTGTGATGAACCAAAGCAAAAGTACCTGTACTTTGATCAGCTTATTTTTCGAACGCCTTCTCTTGAAATGAGAACTACAACATCAAATATTAGAAGCCAGATGATAGCGGTGAGGAAAATGTGGACGAAGAGAATGAGGGGGAATCCACATAGGAGGTAGAAGAATCCCAGTCACTCCGTGCACCTACCTTGTCTGAAGCTGAAGACATAGTCAGTTGTCCTCTACATTTGCAGCGTCTCAATGCTCTCAAACCCTTCCTACTTCCTCAGCTCGGGCAAAATCGAAGGGAAAGAAAGAACCAACAGAAGAAATTCGAGCGATAACAAAAGTTTGGAATGAAAGCATTGCTCTCTAAAATGAGGTGAACAGCCAGCCCATAGATGATTCTAGGAACAGGGCATTTTTGATATCACTCTTACCATTAATGGAGCAAATGTCGACTACAAATATGTTTTCTTGCAGATTACGTTTAATGCAAAGTGTTACAAGAGTGTCGTTTTCCTTCTCAACCGAGATCTCAAGACAACGCTGCCTATCCTCCAGCTAATCGAAATCGATATGTTTCTATAAGTTCCAACGATAATTATCAGGGCTATCAGTCTCCACCATGGGATACACCAGCTTTCAGTGCTTCTGCTGACTCCTAGGACATCCAATACGGCGGTGGTCTATATTTCGAGAGACTGTAGTTTTTATTTAGTTGTTTTAATACATACATAATCGATTGTCACGGGATTCATTTTAATTCTATTCTAGCTAGCCAGTTCCATCTTCTCTGCCTGTGATGATGTGAAGTTTACACTCATACAATTTCGCAAACAACGAGTGTAGGGTTGCGCGATACACTAGAAAGTATCGATACGGATCGAAACCTAAAGTATCGATACAGTAGAATATCAAATATTAATTTATCGATACTCGTAGTATCGATAGGTTAACGATCCGAGATTTTACAAATTTTGACGGTTTTTCGGTAAAAAACACCTTTTTGGGGGGTGGAAAAAGACATTGCGATTTCCGTCCAAAGTTGAGTTCCTAGAATAAAAAGTTGATAATAAAGATTGTAGATCTTGGGAAAATCTACAACTTTTACATCAGTGACTTTTCCACATAACCTCAAAATTAGCTCAAAAAACGCAAAAAACTGCATTTTTCGTTTTATATTTTTGGTTTCGTTAAAAAATGTTCGATTTTGATGAAAATATAGTAGAAGGTAGCTTAGATTGTCACAAACCATGAAAAAAAAATCCAAATTAAAATATTGAAAATTTTTCGAGTTATGACGTTTTTTCATTAAAACATAATTTTTTGGGGGGTAGAAAAAGACATTATTGCGATTTTCGGCCAAAGTTGAGTTCCTAGAATAAAAAGTTGATTATAAAAGTTGTAGATCTTGAGCAAATCTACAACTTTTTCATTAGTGACTTTTTCACATAACCTCAAAATTAGCTCGAAAAACGCAAAAAACTGCACATTTTTCGTTTTTTATTTTTAGTTCCGTTAAAAAATGTTCGATTTTGATGAAAATTTAGTAGAAGGTAGCTTTGATAGTCAGAAATCATGAAAAAAAAATTTAAATTAAAATATTGAAAATTTTTCGAGTTATGACGTTTTTTCATTAAAACACAATTTTTTGGGGGGTGGAAAAAGACATTATTGCGATTTTCGGCCAAAGTTGAGTTCCTAGAATAAAAAGTTGATTATAAAAGTTGTAGATCTTGAGCAAATCTACAACTTTTTCATTAGTGACTTTTTCACATAACCTCAAAATTAGCTCGAAAAACGCAAAAAACTGCACATTTTTCGTTTTTTATTTTTGGTTTCGTTAAAAAATGTTCGATATTGATGAAAATTTAGTAGAAGGTATCTTTGATAGTCACAAACCATGAAAAAAAATTCAAAGTAAAATATTGGAAATTTTTCGAGTTATGACGTTTTTTCGGTAAAAAACACTTTTTTTTGGGGGGTGGAAAAGGACCTTGCGATTTCCGTCCAAAGTTGAGTTCCTAGAATAAAAAGTTGATTATAAAAGTTGTAGATCTTGAGCAAATCTACAACTTTTTCATCAGTGACTTTTTCACATAACCCCAAAATCAGCTCGAAAAACGCAGAAAACTGCATTTTTCGTTTTATATTTTTGGATTCGTTAAAAAATGTTCGATTTTGATGAAAATTTAGTAGAAGGTAGCTTTGATAGTCAGAAACCATGAAAAAAAATTTCAAATTAAAATATTGGAAATTTTTCGAGTTATAACTTTTTTTCGGTAAAACACAGTTTTTTGGGGGGTGGAAAAAGACATTATTGCGATTTCCGGCCAAAGTTGAGTTCCTAGAATAAAAAGTTGATCATGAAAGTTGTAGATCTTGAGCAAATCTACAACTTTTTCATCGGTGACTTTTTCACATAACCTCAAAATTAGCTCGAAAAACGCAAAAAACTGCACATTTTTCGTTTTTTATTTTTAGTTCCGTTAAAAAATGTTCGATTTTGATGAAAATTCAGTAGAAGGTAGCTTTGATAGTCAGAAACCATGAAAAAAAATTTCAAATTAAAATATTGGAAATTTTTCGAGTTATAACGTTTTTTCGGTAAAACACACTTTTTTGGGGGGTGGAAAAAAACATTATTGCGATTTCCGGCCAAAGTTGAGTTCCTGGAATAAAAAGTTGATTATAAAAGTTGTAGATCTTGAGAAAATCTACAACTTTTTCATTAGTGACTTTTTCACATAACCTCAAAATTAGCTCGAAAAACGCAAAAAACTGCACATTTTTTGTTTTTTATTTTTAGTTCCGTTAAAAAATGTTCGATTTTGATGAAAATTCAGTAGAAGGTAGCTTTGATAGTCAGAAACCATGAAAAAAAATTTCAAATTAAAATATTGGAAATTTTTCGAGTTATAACGTTTTTTCGGTAAAACACACTTTTTTGGGGGGTGGAAAAAGAAATTTTTGCGATTTCCGTCCAAAGTTGAGTTCCTAGAATAAAAAGTTGATCATGAAAGTTGTAGATCTTGAGAAAATCTACAACTTTTTCGGTAGTTACTTTTTCACATAACCTCAAACTTAGCTCGAAAAACGCAAAAAACTGCACATTTTTCGTCTTTTATTTTTAGTTCCGTTAAAAAATGTTCGATTTTGATGAAAATTTAGTAGAAGGTAGCTTTGATAGTCAGAAATCATGAAAAAAAAATTTAAATTAAAATATTGGAAATTTTTCGAGTTATGACGTTTTTTCATTAAAACACACTTTTTTGGGGGGTGGAAAAAGACATTATTGCGATTTTCGGCCAAAGTTGAGTTCCTAGAATAAAAAGTTGATTATAAAAGCTAGATCTTGAGCAAATCTACAACTTTTTCATCAGTGACTTTTTCACATAACCTCAAAATTAGCTCGAAAAACGCAAAAAACTGCATTTTTCGTTTTATATTTTTGGATTCGTTAAAAAATGTTCGATTTTGATGAAAATTTAGTAGAAGGTAGCTTTGATAGTCAGAAACCATGAAAAAAAATTTCAAATTAAAATATTGGAAATTTTTCGAGTTATAACTTTTTTTCGGCAAAACACTTTTTTGGGGGGTGGAAAAAGACATTATTGCGATTTCCGGCCAAAGTTGAGTTCCTAGAATAAAAAGTTGATCATGAAAGTTGTAGATCTTGAGCAAATCTACAACTTTTTCATCAGTGACTTTTTCACATAACCTCAAAATTAGCTCGAAAAACGCAAAAAACTGCACATTTTTCGTTTTTTATTTTTAGTTCCGGTTCAAAATGTTCGATTTTGATGAAAATTCAGTAGAAGGTAGCTTTGATAGTCAGAAACCATGAAAAAAATTTCAAATTAAAATATTGGAAATTTTTCGAGTTATAACGTTTTTTCGGTAAAACACACTTTTTTGGGGGGTGGAAAAAAACATTATTGCGATTTCCGGCCAAAGTTGAGTTCCTGGAATAAAAAGTTGATCATAAAAGTTGTAGATCTTGAGAAAATCTACAACTTTTTCATTAGTGACTTTTTCACATAACCTCAAAATTAGCTCGAAAAACGCAAAAACTGCACATTTTTTGTTTTTTATTTTTAGTTCCGTTAAAAAATGTTCGATTTTGATGAAAATTCAGTAGAAGGTAGCTTTGATAGTCAGAAACCATGAAAAAAAATGTCAAATTAAAATATTGGAAATTTTTCGAGTTATAACGTTTTTTCATTAAAACACACTTTTTTGGGGGGTGGAAAAAGACATTATTGCGATTTTCGGCCAAAGTTGAGTTCCTAGAATAAAAAGTTGATTATAAAAGCTAGATCTTGAGCAAATCTACAACTTTTTCATCAGTGACTTTTTCACATAACCTCAAAATTAGCTCGAAAAACGCAAAAAACTGCACATTTTTCGTTTTATATTTTTGGTTTCGTTAAAAAAAGCACGACATCATTTCACAATGGGATTAAAAAATCACGATGTATCTCTCATTACTATAGATAACGCCACTTGCCGCTACCACTAAAAATCCCGTATCGCAAGGTATCGATACACTACAAATTTATCGATACTTGGAATGCATCGAAAAGCATAGTATCGATACAAAATATCGAGTATCGGAAGTAAAAGTATCGATACACTGGAATATCGGATAGTATCGCGCATCCCTAAACCAGTGTAAAACAATACGCGACGCAAATACGCTGGGATATGCGTCCGTCTAACCTAAGCCTTAGTGAAATTTCTTACCTTGCTGCTTCTTATTTGTATGTAAATATTGATTAGGGTTGGGGATTCCTAAAACAAATTTTAATAATATAGGATGTCTCAAGATTTATAATATATAAAAAATTACTCACTGTATACATTGATTGTTCCCTCCATTTCCCCCAAAGAATTTTTAGATATACATTTATACACCCCGTAATCTTTCGGTTCCAGCAAATTGATCCTAAGTTTCATATGCACCTTGAAACCATCTTCAATAATTTCAGGAACGAACTTATTACCTACAAAACGGAAAATAAGTTAATGGCCTATCGAAATTTCAAAGTCGGTGTTATACGATAAATCACGAGCAGAATTTAATTTTAAACTTATCCGTACCCATCCATTTAACAACCAGGGCCTTGTAGTATTAAGTACTCGATCATAGAAAATCGTTACCGCATTGCAACTTGTAAATTTCTACCTTCTTCCCGTTAAAATGGCTGAATGCCTATTTCCCCTTTATCCCCGTCATCTCCCGCGGGATTTCTCCTTGCAACTATCTTCTAATTAGTCCGATAGCTATGATCTTACAAATGCCGAATTTAGAAATAAATCTGCGTTCATCGAAACTCGAGTATTTCAAGGAATCAATTCATATATTTATTAACCTCAATTGGAGACTTTTCCCCCGTGCGTCATACGTCAAACTTGTCAAAAAATAATCGTTTCAGTAATCTTATTTTCCAATTCGAATGTTAACCGGACTAAAATTCGACTCGCTTTCGATCCTTTCTATCATTTCCCTACGGTATAGTCCTTAGAACTATTCTACTTACTATGTGGAATAATTTCTCCGCTGTCTTTGGTCCAATAGTTTATTGACTTTGGGAAAGCTTGAGAGAAACACTCCAGTGTAACTTGCTGGTCATCGTACGCTCCTATTAACTGATATTGTATCCAAACTGATGGAGCAACTGGAAAATAAAAATGTATTAAAAAAGGACGAGGAAAAAAAAAGAATATTTTAATTTAGTTTTTAGGGATAGAGTACCTTGAGAATGTAAGGAATTTATAGAGGTGTATCGGTATTGTATCGAATGAGATATATTTTTAAACGAATTCTAAAAGTCTACTTGATTTTTTGATAAAATAATTTGTTCACCTTCAAAAAGTATCATGAAATTTTCGAAGAAACGCATTTTAAAAATAATAGGCCAAGCAATAGGTAAATGTTTATGACAAAAATCCTACTAGAAAACTTACTGTGCCATCATGTAAAAGACATTACGTAGTATGAAACTGATATATTTTCGACTAGCAAATGTTGCTCACGAAATTGTTATAAACATTTAAAGCGAAAAAAATGTCCTTTTTTTTAGTTTTTTTTGTTAATAACACGAAAGCTTATCGAGTAATCGTAATGATGTCAAAAGTTGAATTGTAGATGATAAAAATACGAATACAATGCATTTTTCAGCGAAGTGTTTGGATAATTAGGAGCGAAGAAAATACGGAAAAACTGTAAAATTTGTCATTTTTTCGAAAATTCATATCTTCGTCGTTTTTCAAGTTATTGCGTTGAGACTTCGTGGAAAAGACGAGCTGTACCATCAGACAATTACTCTTGTTGCAATTGCAATTATATATATATATATATGGCTCAACACCTCATGTGAGGTTGCGCCGGGTTTATCGGGGTGGATCAGTCCCCATCCTCGGTTTATTATTGTATCCGTTCGCTTATTTGCCGCCATTTCTTCCGGTCTCTTGTTTCTTGCTTCCATCTTGTCACACCTGCCCTGATCAAGTCGTCCTCTACCTCTGCCAACCATTTGGATCTGGGTCTTCCACGTCTTCTCTTCCCTCCCGGCTGCCATTGTAGCATAGCCTTTGTTACTGCTTCCTTCCCTTGCCTCCATATATGTCCCAGCCATTTGACTCTTCGACCTCCGTTCTTCTTTCCCCTTTATTGTCTATCATTACACCCAGGTATTTAAATTTTTGTACTTCTTCGAATTTTTTATTTCCTATTCGTATTTCCCCATTTTGTCCTGTTTTTCCAAATCTCATTATCTTCGTTTTCTTCACATTAATTTTCAGTCCCAACTTCTCAATCTCCCTTAGTAATTTTTCCATGATTTTCCTTTTTTTTGTCACTAGTACTATGTCGTCAGCATAGGCTATGAATTGACTTCCTGTTGTTCTAAGATTTCCCTTTTGTAACTTTCTCAAAACAAATTCTAGAGACAGATTGAACAGCGAAAAAACGTATATTTTTTATTTTTGATCAAATGCTGCGAAGGTCAAAAACGCTCGGGAATACGGCCGAAAATGAGCGAACGCCGGAAAGTAACGGAGTAGAAGGGAAGCGGGGATCGAGGAGAGGCATACTATATACACTGCTCAACAATTGAAGTGGATAATATAAAAATGTCTGAATTTTCCTTGTAAATATTTGGAAGAAAAAACGGTATTTGCGAGAAATTAAAGTTTATTTATCAAAAGCAACCCAAAAAACAAATATTCAATGAAGAAAAATGGGTGTTTAAGAAAAAATGCCAAATTAAGCAAAATAAAATCACACAAAGTTCCTTCATTATGCTATTTACAACGGCTGTTTGAGAAAATAAATATAGTAAATTTTATACCCATTTAGAATAAGACCATCCTTATTTATTATTAATAAATCGGTTGAAACAAAAAATTACCAACAAAAATGAACGTCGTAACTAATTTATTAGATGTCACGTTTTTGAAGTTACGTCAAATTTTGATTTCATGTTAATGTCATAACGCAAAATAAGATATAAAAATGCGATATTCTGATGAATCCAAAAAACTTATGCTTAATGTAGTAAACTATTTTCAAAACGATTTAGGATCTCGATTTAAGGCAATTCAAAAAGCGTCCGAAGCACTAAAAGTTCCAGTAAGCACATTATATAATCTTGAAAAACCAAACAGAGCTATAGATTTCGAATTTAGAAGAAATATGTCTGCAAGCGTTTCCCGGAGCAAAACCCGAATTACAAAAAATACCCTGCATTGTTTGAGGGGAGTAATTTATAAAATGTATGCGCGAAAGGATAAAATCACAGTAGAAACTATTTTACGGCAATTTATCGAAGAGTCTCCAGAAACTAAGATTTCCAAAGGTTCGTTATATTTGGGAATAAAAAAAATGGGTTTTCATTTCAAAAAACAGGATGGAAGAAAACATTTATTGGAAATGCCTGCAGTCAGATTAAAAAGAATATTATTTTTGAACAAATGACATGCTGCTAAAAGCGAAAAGCTCTTTACACCTGTTTTTCTGGATGAGACATGGGTTTTTAGTAAAAGCGGGGACAGAAGAATGTGGCAAGATGGTACCAAACACAGTGATTTAAAAATAACTGGAAGTGGGACACGATATGTAATTGTTCATGCCGGTAATAAAAAAGGTTTTGTGGCAAATGCATCGCTTATTTTTAAATGCAATAAAAAAACAGGCGATTACCATGATAACATGAACACCGAACATTTTGAAAATTGGTTTAAACAGCAACTAATTGTAAACTTGGAAGAACCATCGTTAATTATAATGGATAACGCAACGTATCACAGTCGCCTGGATGAAGAAATCCCAAGAAAAAGTTGGAGTAAAACACGCATGTTAGAATGGCTCAAAAAAAAGAATATTCCTTTTCCAGATCACATTTTAAAGGATGCTGTTTGGAATATAATTGAAAAGCAAGTTTTGCCAGAAAAAAATTATCATTTAGACAAATACGCTGCCGAGCATGGTCATTGTGTTCTCAGGCTACCACCCTATCATTGCCATTTTAATGCCATCGAAATGGTATGGTCAGAAACTAAAAGGCATTATGACCAAGCTATTACGAAAACTGCAAGGTACTGAAGTCTTAAAAGTATGGAATGACGTTGTAAAAAATGTACCGGAGCAACACTGGCAGAATTACATAAATCATACAGAGAAAATTATTTCTGAAGCATGGGAAGTAGAAAACAAACTGGACCTACTAAACATCGAACCTATGGTGATCTCTGTATCCAATGAATCCGATGATGAACTATCACTTTCCGAAAGTTATTCTGATTTAGAAACTAATTAAACTTTGCCTTGAAGATCACGTTGTCATTTTTTCAAAATCTAGAATTTGTACTTAATCGAAGGTATCTAGTTAATAAAATAATGTTTTTAAAATTAGTGCGCTTCTTTTATATTCTTTTATTATGTCAACATCTTTAGAATTTTATGAATTTCATAAAATTAATTTGTATTATTACAAACCGCCACTGATAATATGAAATTTCAAGTCACTACGCCAATGCAATAAGAAATATGTCAAGCATTTGACATGACAAAGGTCATAACCTAATTTTTTTCATGCGGGTTCAGATGGTTCAAGAAGCCGCATACGTTAAGTTACTAAAACGGCTGGTACCTCTAAATAGGTATTAATTTTACTATACCTTGTAGTACCACCTCGGGCTCGTCTTAATGCTGTTACTCGATTTGGGAGACTATCCATTAACTTATTCATGAACTGCTGTGGAATGCCTGCCCAGATGACTTGCAATGCGTTAGTTAATTGGTATAATGTTTGTGGAGGTTGTTCAAGTCGATTTAATTTCCTGGACACTTCAGCCCAAACATGCCCAATGTGATTCATATCTGGTGAGCAGGGTGGCCACTCCATCCTAGTAAACCCATGATGTTCTACCCGATCGTTCACAAGTCTTGCTCGGTGAGGACGAACATTATCATCTATAAAAGCAAATCTTGCTTCAATGGTACGACTGTAGGTTCAATAATCATGTCGCGATATCTTACAGCAGTCATTGTCTGATGAATCAAGACCAGCAGCTCAGTGCGGCCATCATAACATATGCCGCCCCATATATACAAACATTGATCCTCCACCGAAAGGAGTGGTTGGCGCCATTAAATTTACATTATACCGCTGTCCTCTTTCTCTCCAGACTAAAATTCGACCATCAGACGCATACAACCGAAATCGTGATTCGTCGGAGAAAAGACAATGCCTCCAATTTTCAAGATTCCAATTGCTGTGCTCTATAGCTCACCGATGTCTGCATGCACGCTGCGCCGCCGTTAACCGTGGGTATGTAGGGCGTCTTCTTGCTCTCAAATTACGAATATGCAACCTTCTTCTGATAGTCTGGCCAGAAATAACTAGTCCAGTAGCTTGTCTAAAGAAGCTGTTGATTCTTGAAGCCGTGAATGTTGGGTTTCTCCTAGCAGTCAGGACTGTTAAACCTCTTGAGCTTGTGTTGTCGTCCTCCTCCATGTGTATACTCTGCATTCCCAGTTGCAACATGTCGATTTTATGCTCGACTGACGACGCTTTGAGACACATTTAAAAGCGATATGACTTCTTGCTGGGATACACCTTCAAGTATCCAACGCACTAATTGCTCCAGTTGCACTGCCTGTAATTGTCGTAGAGGCATAACATTAACGTAATAAGAAGACTTATTGGTAAAAACAACAGTCATACAGCTGATATCAGCTTTTCTCTTCGACTAAAATATAAACAGTATCTATACCCATATTTTTCAGTTAAAAAGATAAGAGTCAAGGCATAGAAAAAAAAATGATAGAAAATATTGACTATAATAGATAAATGATCATACACAGCATACAGTGTGATCGCTTTGACAACGTTTTCAAATAAAATATTTGCAAAAGTTATAATTATTCACTTCAATTGTTGAGCAGTGTAGATATACGATCTTACTGGCGAGCGGCGTAACCAATCATTCTCGGCGGTGTTCTTGGGCGCTTTTGACCAATTTCAGATTATTTTATTACAAATCAAAAATGTACGTTTTGTTGCTGTACATCTATACTTTTTAATATCGTTTTAAAATTTGAAATCGGACTATCTTTAACGCATCCAGACCTACTGCAAAATTTTGCATTAAAAAATTGCAGTTGCAACAAAAGTATAGTTTGGCAAGTCTATCTGAAGCTACGCAGCATCGGTAAGGGGCGAGGAAACATGGCCGATATCTGTCATAAACGTACCAATGGCGTACGGTACCTATTTTATAAAAGTAATAAAAATAATAATAATTATTATATAATAATTATATATAGTAATTGATTTATGCTTTGCTTTAAAGGTAAGGTATTTTTCAATACAGTACAGAAATTTCATAAGTTGTCTAACTATAATTATTATGGACATATACATTTCCATAGCAACCTACCATTCCAACAATTATGATTTGTATCAAATTTTGTTTTAATTTATCACTACAGGAAAAATAAAAATATTGAGGGAATTGTAATAATTTGCAAATACATTATACATATATCATTATAAACAATCGGAGAAAAAATTATATGTTCAACTCGGCAGCAAAGTAGATTGACTGCCTTAGCTGAATTCCTAGCCATCATGCCTTTTACATGATGGCACAGTCCTTTTTCTACTAGGATTTTTGTCAAAAACTCACCTTTTTGATGCTCTATTGCTTGGCCTAGCTTGGTCTTATAAATACCATAAAACTTTGATTATTGAACTAAAATTTCAGGGGGTACTCTCAAAGAATTTATCTACTAGGAAAAAATTTAACAATAACATCTCCAGAACAGTATTCATTTTATGAATCGTCAAAATAAAACTATTGAAAATACCCAAAAAAAATTCTGGAACAAAACACAAGGCGTAACTCCTACAATTCAAGAGTTAGAAAGTTCTAATGATCACCAATAGATTCAGGGGAAAATTTTACATACGCCAGTGAATTTTGAAACGATATTTTCAAGTGTTAATGGAATTGACGGAGAAAAATTTAAATCGCGAAATATTTCCATACACTGTTCAAAATTTGCAAAAATTAGTAGTTTACCTAACAAGTGCGGAAAGTGATACTTTTCCGCACGCAATTGCAGATGGTCGAACGACGTGTTAGCGGAGTTCGGCCAGCAATTGCGTGCGGAAAAGTCACTTTACGCACGTGTTAGGTACACTATTTTTTCTACTAGCGTACGGAAAAAACCCAAGAGTTAACATAAAGAAACATTTATTATTAAATACATATCAACAAATTAATTATTATTAATATTAACATTGAACGTGCAATTTGTAGCATTCTGCAAATTAATTAGAGGCTAAAATGTTTTCCAATGAAGTCAGATTTCGGTTTTCCACTGCTTTCTCAGCACTAATTGTTGCAACCGTGGCGATGGGAACTATATTTTAAATATTCAAATGTCAGTGTACTCCCCAAAAACTTAACAAATTTACTTTTCCACACTAAGTGACTAGTGCGGAAAAGTGACTCTTTCAACACTAAAATGAGTGCGCAAAAGTGGACTTTTCCGCACGCTAGTAGAAAATAGCTATTTGTATAAAAAGGCAGGAAAGTGCTACTTTTCCTCCCGAGGATAGCGGAGGGCAGTAATCATTCAAGGGAGGAGAAGGCACTCTACTCCCATGCTATACATATGATTTTTCCGCCTCCCTCAAATAACAAGACATTTTGAAATAATTTATTTATGAGAGAATTTAAAAAAAATGTCCTCGCCGGAATTCGATCCAACACCTACAGGCCTATCACGAACAGTGAGTTGTGCTCCAACGCGTTGCGCTACCGAGACTCGTAGGAAAGTTTTGCGGAATCATGAACATAACGTATTGCTGAAGTCAAACTATTAATGTAAAAATCGTTAAATTAAAATAACAATTTACTGATACCATTTTGCAAAATACAGGGTGTTCTTTAATTAAACGGTAAAATTTATACTTATATAATGGATTATATAACTCATGTTCTAATGAACCAATACAATCCTTGAATTTCTCTTAGTTACGACGAATTGATAAGTGAATATACCCCTTGACGACGTGATATAATCGTTTTGGTGTTTCGCCTCCTGCCATATTGTGATCATTTCCATAGTAACGGGCAAGCTCAATGAAATGTTAGTTAATTCTACTACAAATTCCGAAAACAACAATACATCAAATATGTATTATAATAATCATTGTACCTTCAATATTAATATTAATCAATAAAAAAAATTAGAATATTATTCGTTATATAATCGTAACGAATACCAACTCGAGCATAGACAATATTTTTCGATTATTTACTTCTTCACTCGACGTATTTCGCGAAACACCACTCGAGCTGCGCTCTCGTGATGTTTCGCCAAATACGTCTCGTGACTCGGTGAATAATCGAATATTGTCTATGCTCTTGTGATATTATAACTGAATATAGTTTAGGTCGTCAATGCCGTATAAGTTATTTGATTGATGACGTACCATAACCGCACTTTTACTTTTTTCACTACTTTTGTTGAGGTAGTAAAGTTGTTCATTATTAACCAAGGTAGAAAAAGGGTCTTTAATGGACCTCGATAATGATAACTCACTTTTCTACCTTGGCGCATAATTACTATTTCCACCCCAGGTAGGAAAAGTACGACTTTGCTCCCTACAATGAGGCTAGGAAATGTATACTTTGGATAGAGGTAGGAGGAAATTTTTTTTTGTGATGAAAATTCGTAATAAGGAGTTTTTTGGGACGAGAAAGCGGCTGGCACAGCCAGTTTTTAGATGAAATCATTATTTCACCTTCAAATAGTGTCATGAAATTTTCGAAAATCCACCTTCTAAAACCCAAAGGTTAGAACGTTCTAATGATCACCAATCGATCCAGGAGAACATTTTACGTATATAAGTGCTGAAAATTTGTAAAATGAGATTTTTTTGGGACGAGGAATTGACTGGTAGACTTAGTTTTTTTGATAAAATCATTCCTCCACTTTCATATAGTGTCATAAAATTTTCAAAAATCTACTAAATACAAAAATACTCCTGTAAATACCACAAAACTATGAATATAGAACTGAAATGTCAGGAGGGTACTTTTCAAAGAACAATGTATTGGGAAATACCATAACCTGGGGGGGTTGTCATTATACAGAGCATTTCAATGAAATCTATCCACTCCACATAATTCAGGTAGGTAACAATTAGTTGGTTATAAATGAACAACTCTTGATGATTTTTTTAATGATGCTATAAGCAGATTTAAAAAAATCGTTATTTTTATTCTACTAGTTCTTAACAGCTTCAAAAGACTTCATCTGCTAATATACAGGAGTCATAAGGAACTGTACATAATCCTACCTCGTACTGAGGCTCCTATCGAATATACAGTAGGCCTAAAAAAGTTGGCAACAATGGGAAACATTATTACTGTTAAAAGCACAACATGATTAGTTTTTGTGAAGTTTCGACTCAACAAATAACAAAAAATATAGAAAAATCAATTCTGTTATCCACTAAAAACACTGAAGCGTCAATATGGAGACAATTTATGGAGTTTTTCAGAAATAACTCCATTACAAGAAGTAGTATATACAGATCATTTCAATGAAAACTATCCACCTCACATAATTATGAAGGCGTCACTTTTATAAAAAAATAAAAAAACACTTCAAAAATCATATAAAGAGGGACGTCTTTTTGCTCATATGTAGACGTTATAACTTTGACACATTTCCCAATATGGTCACCACTCCCAATTTTTTAAATGGAACACCCTTTTTATTATTGCATTGTTGGATTCTCCTCTACAAAAGGGTTACAAAAATGTGAAAAGTCCCCACTGATTGACTTTTCACTTATGTATTATACATTTTTGTAATCCTCTTGAAGAGGAGAATCCAACAATGCAATAATGTATAGGGTGTTCCATTTGAAAAATTGGGAGTAGTGACCATAGGGGGAAGGGGAAGTTAGAACGTCTACATATGAGCAAAAAGACGTCCCTCTTTATATGATTTTTTATGTGTTTTTTCATTTTTTCATAAAAGTTACGCTTTCAGAATTATGTGGAGTGGATAGTTTTCATTGAAATGCTCCTTCATTCATTCATTCATAAATTGGGTTGTGCTCATCAGCCCAGGCACTTGATCTGAATCTTTGTACCATTTCCCATGTTATCTACTTCCATTCCAGTAGCTTCGTGTCTTCTATAAAGGTCACTAGTTTGACTGGAGGGATTTTCAGTAGTTGTGATGGTTGTATAACTTCCTCTCCAAAGTGCTTCCGTCTAAGTTCTTGTAAGTCCTCGCAGAAGCAGAGTATGTGAGTAGGTGTTTCATCATCAAGTTCACATTTTCTGCACATAGGTTCACTAACTTTGCCCATATTGTACAGATGTTTCCTCAAGGTGCAGTGTCCAGTCACCAGGTCGGTAACTGTCTTCAAATGTCTCTTACCCAGTTTCAGTAGCCTGGTTGAGAGTTCCTTGTCTACCTTGTTCAGTAAACTCTTTGTATGAAGGTGCCCTCGTGTCACCCTCCATTTGAATTGGTGTTCCCTATCTAGCCAGTTCCCGATTTCCCCTCTTATGCAATCTTTTGTGATTCCACAAAACGGTTCCGGACCTATGAAGTCTCCTTTAGAGCCTTCTTTAGCTAACTGGTCCGCCATGAAATGCTCCTTATAAACCATCAAAGAAAAATCATTGAAAAATGAAATTTTCAAAATCAAATACTGAAAGAACATCTAAGATGTTTATTTCCAAATTTTTTCTTGTGGTACATGTGAAACTTTACCTTGAAAAGTTAACCCAGCTGCACAAATAGAGTAAAGTCCTTGTACCCTTATATTTTCGTACTTAATTTTTTTTCCTTTATTAGTTGATAAGGCTTTCCATTAGAGCATTTTCATTGATTTAAATAGTGCATTGCGTGTCGCTAGAAATTTCACCTCAACTATTTTGAACATTTTCTGCTTGTAGGCGTGGGAAAAATGAACGAAATAAATCTATTTATAAATATCTTTTAACGCAAAATTATATAGCAAAAAGCAAATATTACAAAATAAAATGTAGATATAAGAGAACAGATAAAGTTAACGGGCTTTATTTTTCCCTTAATGTTTTATTGAACGTGAAGTATCGGGAAATCTCATATTCGGAATTATGTATGAATTGAAATATGAATCAAACACCGAAACTGCTGGATTTCGTTCGATTTGGGGAAGATTCGCTAGAGAGAGATTTAGATGTGATAAATTCTACTTTCATTTCGATATATTTTTATACAAAAAGGCCAAATACAGGAGTAAAATAAAATTAGGTTAGTTTTATACACGATGTTCCAGGATTTCACACCGAAAACTAGCGAGATAGACTGTATATTTATTGATAATTGTTTCTACTTACATTGAACGACGAGTTTTATTCTTTTACTAACTGATGGTGGTATTCCATTTGTCGCTATACAAAGGTATGGTCCCATATGTTCTCTTCTAACATTTGTTATATTCAAAACTGGTCCTATCGCATTTAAAACTAAAAAAAAATTGTGAAACACGTTTGTAAAGACACCAAGTAGAAAATAATTACCTTCTGTTCCATTTTGAAATCGTATGATTTCTCCGTCTTCTCTTTTCCACATTATTGAAGGTTCAGGAGAACCTTTTGCTACACATTGAAGGCTGACGTTAGAACCTTCGTCCACAACCATGTCCGTGCTGGTAGGATAGTCAAGGATATCTGGTGGAACTTGAACAAAAATAAAAAATAATATAGAAAGAATGTTTTTAAACTTAAACCGATCATTAATTTTTAAAATCAACGGTTTTAGATCTCATGAAATAATTGTCCCCTCTGGAGTACCTCAAGGCTTCCATTTTAGTCTAGTTCACATGTACGATTTTCCTCAAAATTTTTGTATATTCACCGAAAATTACGATCAAGGTGTCATTCGATTCGGATTGTTATGTATATAGTTTAAGGAAAGGTTCCGAAAGGGGCCGAAAAAAATTGCAAAAGCTATAAACAATATAGTAAAAAAAAAGTGGGGGTTTAGTTTTTTTTTAATATCTCGAAAACTATTGAAGATTTTCGAAATTAAAAAAAATATCTAAAAAGATCATTGAATTTACTAAAAAAAAGTTCCGATTCCCGGAACTGTATCTCCAATATTTATAATTTTTACAGAGCCCTGAAAATAGAGCCAAAACCGGGTAGTCTGACTTTCACGCGTGGTCCTTCACTCGGACACAGTAACTTAAAAAATTATTTAAACATATTAAATATGAATATTAAGGAATAATAAAATTCAAGTACTATTGGGATACATAAATAAACAATAATCCGCGGTTAAAAAATTTGTATCCCAATTTTTCCATTATTTATCCATTTGTTGATTCACAATTTTTTCTACATTAAATGTTAACAGAAAAACCGCGATAATTATTAAACTAAAACCTCAAGATTTTTTTACTTTGTGGAGTTATTCTTAATAGGCTAATAAATAGATCACCGTTGGAAAAATTCAAAAATTTTTATTTTCCACTTTTTTATTAACTATTGAAAATACGTAAAAATTAAAAATTACAAAAAAGTAATTAATAAATTTTTTTTTTGATATCTTGAATGTTTCGATTTTTATTTGTTAAAAGGTACATAAAAATATTTTTTTAAATTTTTTATCACCATTGTTATAAACAAATGCATTGTTTATGAGCTAATCAAAATTTTTTTCGCGTAATCTATTGGTTGATACAATTTATGATTTTTAGAGAAAAAAAATTTCAATTTTTTCAATAAAATTTCAATTAAAAAAAATTTTTTTTTTATATAAAAAATTGTCAATAATTAAATAAAAAATAGAGCTAGAGCTTCAATTAAAAGCTTAAATTGTTACTTAATTGATGGTTAATAAAAAAGACTTGAAGTATTGTTGCCGTATCTGCCATATTTCCAAAGTTATTTCAATTATAAAAGCAAAAGAAATGATGAAAAAAAATTTTCAACGCACAAAAATATTAAGTTATTTAAAAAATAGAAAAAAAATTTTTTTCGTAAAAAACAGCACATGACTGTTTTCATAACAAAATTAAGTATTTAAAAAAATATACGGAAAAAATAATTTGTTTATAACAAATTGTTTATTAAATAAACAAATTAAAAATTAGTCAAGAATTTTTTTTTATATAGTTCGAAAGAACAATAGAATTTATGATTTTTAGAGAAAAAATGGTTTCTTAATTTTAATATTTAGTAGCAAAAATAGATTGTTAATTAACAAAAGCATTTTTTAGCAACACATAAATTTTTTGAAGAAACCGTTTTTTCTCTAAAAATCATAAATTGTATCAACCAATAGATTACGCAAAAAAAATTTGATTAGTGATAAATAAAAATCGAAACATTCAAGATATAAAAAAAAATTATTAATTACTTTTTTGTAATTTTTAATTTTTACGTATTTTCAATAGTTAATAAAAAAGTGGAAAATCAAAATTTTTGAATTTTTCCAACGGTGATCTATTAATTAGCCTATTAAGAATAACTCCACAAAGTAAAAAAAATCTTAAGGTTTTAGTTTAATAATTATCTCGGTTTTTCTGTTAACATTTAATGTAGAAAAAATTGTTAATTAACAAATGGATAAATAATGGAAAAATTGGTATAAAAATTTTTTAACTGCGGATTATTGTTTATATGTATCCCAATAGTACTTGAATTTTATTATTCCTTAATATTCATATTTAATATGTTTAAATAATTTTTTAATTTACTGTGTCCGAGTGACGGACCGCGCGTGAAAGTCAGACTACCCGGTTTTTGCTCTATTTTCAGGGCTCTGTAAAAATTATAAATATTGGAGATACAGTTCCGGGATTCCGAACTTTTTTTTAGTAAATTCAATGATCTTTTTTTTAATTTCGAAAATCTTCAATAGTTTTCGAGATATTCAAAAAAAACTAAACCCCCACTTTTTTTTACTAAATTGTTTATAACTTTTGCAATTTTTTTCAGCCCCTTTCGGAACCTTTCCTTGAACTGTCTACATAACAATCCGAATCGAATGACACCTTGATCGTGATTTTCGGTGAATATACAAAAATTTTGAGGAAAATCGTACATGTGAACTAGACTATTTAGGGCCTCTGCTATTTAGCATCTTTTTAAATGATATTCATGATTGTTTCAAGTACTGTACGTTTCTTTGTTTTGCAGACGATCTTAAATTTTATTTAAATGTTAACACTGCCGAAGATTATAGAATGCTTCAATTTGATTTAAACAGGCTGGTTAAGTGGTGTGATTTGAATGGCATGGAACTTATTGCTGATAAGTGTTTTGCATATATTTTCCCAGGAGTAAGACATGGAAGAAGTTTGAATATAAAATTGATAATTCCATTATATCGTGGGTATCAGTAATCAAAGATCTGGAAGTATATATTGATTCATCTCTGACATTTTCCTTCCACATTGATAATATGGTATCGAGAGCACTGAGATTACTGGGTTTTGTCAAAAGATTTACCAGAGATTTTGATAATATTTATGCAATCCGATTACTATACAATTCCCTTGTCAGAACTATTCTGGAGTATGCATTTTCGGTTTGGAATCCAGGATATGCATGCTACATTCACAAAATAGAGCAAGTCCAATGTAAATTTTTAAGATACCTAGCATTTAAGTCTAATATTCCGCGTTTAGATGAATATAGATATGATTAAAATCTTCTTTACAACAAGTTCCAACTATTTCCTCTGAATACCCGAAGAGATCATAATGATCTTAAATATATGTTCAAAATATTAAATTCCCTTTCTAACTGCCCATACCTACTTAGTATGGAGGGTAGAAGGAAGGAGCACCATCTGAATGCATTAAAAAGTGTCCATCGAAAGGAAGCAATTAAGGTGGCGCCATAGTAGCAAGTGGAAATATTTTAAAAACAGCGCCATGAATTATTAGAGTAAGATACAAAATTAAAAAAGGAAATACCACGTAAATAATTGAGATTCTAAATACTGCATATTTCTCAACAACACAAGTCACGAAAAATACAAAATTTTTCAACTCAGCACACTTCACTCGGCTTATAACCCTAAATTCACATCATTTCCATTAGCTACACGAGCGCCATTTCGGTGAATCTTTGAATTATAATTTGCTGTTTACAGGTGGACACTTTTTCAACTTGCCTCCCATACAAGATGGTGCTCCTTCCTTCTACCCTCCATACTACTTAGTAAGATATTTCATGGTTCGTACATTTCCAGTTTGGCAAATAAGTTACTAGAGTTAGATTTCTTTAATAATTATGAGCATTTTATAAGGTCACTTTGTGATAAATAAGAGTAGGAATACGTTTGATTCTTTTAGATTGGGTATAATGGATATGGATGTATTGTATGTACTTATGTTACTCAGTGTAATTAAGCATATTTTAATGATTTTAAATAATTGTTTAAATTTTTTTTAATTTTCAACTTTTGTTTTAAGAGAATTAAATGTTGTCTTTTTATTTTTGCTTGATGTTTTTACAATAATGATGTTATAGTGTAGTACTGACTATTTCACTAGAGTAAATTGATAACTGACAAAATTTGAAGGTTTTGAACTGGCAATTTTTTGTCTTGTCGCGGCAATTTTTTGACGTTTAATATATCAAATCTATGTGTATAAAATTCTATCACTCTGTGATAAAATTCAATATAAAATCTTTGTTAGTGGTTTCTAAGGAAACTAAGTTGTTTATTTATTTATTTAACTGTCTAAAAATTATTAAAACTGTTTCAAAAATTTAAATAAGTATTATTAACATGAATAATACAAGATTTGGGAATAATTCAATAAATGAAATAGAGAGTACAATTAAGCAAAGTATACCGCGAAATACAATGAAGACAAAAAAGTCTGCGTGGGAACAGTTTAGAATGTTTCTGGACGCACGTAATTATACGTTAGAAAAGGATACTTCTGAACAAGTTATAGCAAAAATTCTTGAAGATTATGATGCAAAACAATCACCAAAATAATGCTACAACGTACAATTATAATAATTGTACTTTTTACATAAATAAGTAATTTTTTTTTCATAATGTTATTATTTTTTTGGCTTTGTATAATTGAAGTTTGCAATAAATAAAACGTTTAAACATATGATTTTTTAGTTTTTCTCTCGTGAAATAGTCATGTCGAATACCACTCAATTAAAATTTTTGTAAGGTAAAATTTTTCTCTTGTCGTATTCAAGTTTGTTGCTTTTAGGTAATTTTGCTCATGACATTTAATCCAAAACCACTCGCCTGACGGCTCGTGGTTTTGTTAAAAATGTCATTCGCAAAATTGCCAAGCAACAAACTTTCATGACAATCGAAAAATTTTGCCGACAAAATTTTCACTCTCGTGGTATTATATATGATAAAATTTTAATTATTGTAAATGAATGGGTAATGCCCGTAAATAAATAAATAAATAATAATAAATGATATTTGTAAATTTTTTCCATGGAAAGTATCCATTTTACTAAATATGAACAAACCTAGAACCACTCATTCATTCATTAATTTGGGTTATGCTCAACAGCCCAGGCTCTTGAACTGAATCTTTGTACCATTTCCCATGTTATCTTCTTCCATTCCAGAAGCTTCGTGTCTTCTATAAAAGCAACTAGTTTCACTGGAGGGATTTTCAGTAGTTCTAATGGTTGTATTAATTCCTCTCCAAAGTGTTTTCGTCTAAGTACTCTCGCAGAAGCAGAGCATGTGAGTAAGTGTTTCATCAGGGTGCAGTGTCCAGTCACCAGGTCGGTAACTGTCTCCAAATGTCTCTTACCCAGTTTCAATAGCCTGGTTCCTTGTCTACCTTGTTCAGTAAACTCTTTGTATGGAGGTGCCCTTGTGTCAACCTCCATTTGAGTTGGTGTTCCCTATCTAGCCAGTTCCCGATTTCCCCTCTTATGCAATCTTTTGTTATTCCACAAAACGGTTCCGTACCTATGAAGTCTCCTTTAGAGCCTTATTTAGCTAACTGGTCCGCCATTTTATTACCTGCAATCCCCTCATGTGCCAGCACCAATATTAGAGACACTTCGTTGTCTCTTGCCACCCTGTTAAGGGATTCTTTATAGTTTGTCTCCAGTCTAGACCTAGTTTTTGGATTACTGATAGCTTTAAGCAGAGCCTGGATGCCAGTGAATATTTTATCTTTTGTCCGGTTTTCATCAATACAGGCTATAGCGGCAATCGTCTCTGCTTGAAACACAGTCGTATATCGACCAATACTAAAGAACATTCTCTTTCTAGGTTCTTTTATACCAGCCCCAGTGCCTTGGTTTGTGAATATATTCTCGGGTGTCATGCTATCAAAACTCATGTGAAATATGGGTTCATCTAGTACTGTCCCAGTTGTATCAGTGCGTCCTTCTCGAATATTGTCCGGGGAACATAAGTCTCCTAAGAATTGCCATCATTGCCTCTGCCCTTATAAAAAGTTTCAAAGGATGAAGACCAATAGGGTGATACCAAGCAGGGCTTGTCTTTGGATTGCAGTTAATATATTAACTACAGAGGATACTTCTGTTTTCCTCCACCAGACTATTGTTCCATAGGGGATCGTTGGCTTTATCACAGTTGTGTGAAGCCAGTGATCCACCTCAGGTCGTATTCCCCAGGTTTTGCCCCTAACTCTTCTGCATTGCCAGAAAAGCCTAGTCGCCCCGGTAGTAGTTTTTTCCAGGTGTGCGTTCCAATTCAGTTCCACTATTAATCTTAGATAAAAAACGTCAGATTTTACATTATTTTGTGAAATTATAGTGTGGTTGTAGAAAAAATACTTGTACGAAAGCGATTTTTCGTACTCGACTACAATATTTCCCGTTCTTGTGAAAAACGTCACTTTCCGCACTCGTAATGTAATATACTATTTCTATTTCTAAATATCTCAATTTTTATTAAAAATTTAAATAGCGGAAGTTAAAATTCGATCGATAAATAAGTTGAAATATTCAAATATTTCTTCCGTGTCGCGAAATGGTTAATTAGATTATCGTAATTGAGATCGAAAACAATTTTAATTTACTTGTAATACTCCTAACTTGAAAATTAATGTTTCGATACAATCAGTTCCATCGAATTGACAAAAACATGAAAATTAATTCGATTATTTCATTAGAAAACGAGAATAGCAACAGCAGATACCACTTCCAGCAGTACTGAGGTGTTAGTGGTTTTTGTATAATTTTTTTTTCAGTGTTCTTTTCTGTATTTGTGTTATATTGAATCAAATACTGCCCAACTGCACGATTACTTTTGTTTTTAGGAATCTTTGAGTAGTTTTATTTATTATCGAGCCTTCTTGTGTGCTTTTTGGTGAAATTGAGAGTTATTTTTTGGTTCATTTAATATTTCGGTGTGTTATTTATTGCAGTTGTGCATTCTGTTTTTTGATATACTGCAACCCTTCGACAAACTGTGGGGCATTTGGATAACCTTAGATCAGTGGCGTCTCAAATATATCCATATATTGTCTATGAAATATTAGTTGAGAAATTAGAATATTCTCGTTTGACGAAGCTTAGTTCGGCTGGTGAATAATTAACGGGATAAATTGTACATTAATTAAAGATAGGTAGCATAATAAAACGAATTATTGAGGTTAGCACATTACCATCAATATTTCACGCATTTAATTGACTGCTATTAGGCCGGGATGTTCGAAAACAAATCGGATTTGCCGGGAGTTTGAAGCGTTTGGAATTTTTTGTTCAATCTAATCTATCGATTTGGAAGGAATAAGTGATATTATAGGCCAGGCAAATTAGCTCGAAAAACAGCCTAACGAAGGAATATTTCCTAACGAGGTATGGCATCATATTGTTTTGCTTTACGCCGAAACGGCATCTTTATGAAAACAAACTGCCAAAACGTATTTTCTATTAATTCCGAATCGTTTACAATTTCAAAAATAATTCCATTACCATAAGAGCAGTGTGATAGTTAGATAGGTGTTAGTGTGTGTGTGTGCATATCTATAGAATATCAACGCGTACAACCCCATACTGAACAATTTTGGAATATCAAAGAAGATTGATTGATTGATTTTTTTCCATATCCGTTCATCTTCTGAGGGTGTGTCTCTAAAATTTCAGCTCAAAATTCTCTTCAAAATTCCAAAATCGGTCTTTTCATATACTTTTATATCTGGTCATCTTCTTGGAGTGTGTTTATAAAATTTCAGCTCAAAATTCCCATTATTATGGCCTCTACGATTTTTTGAATTAGCGCGTGTACTTTCGATTACAACATAACCTCACTCTTTGAATTTTCGAATTTCCAAAATCGGAACTAAGTTTTTTCATACACTTTCATATATGGAAGCCTACCAATTCGACCCCGTAGATTCCGAAAATGATTATGAACATTTTCTAGAGTCCAAGGTAAAAAATTTTATTTTTTCGAAAATTTCTACACTCCTTTTTCGGGTACCCCTGTATACAAAATATCATAGATACGTCTTCGCTGATTTTTTTTTCATATCTGGTTATCTTCTAAGAGCGTGTCTCCGGATCTTGAGCTCAAAATTCCCATTATTAGGGCCTCTACGATTTTTTGACCAAGCGCGTGTACTATTGGTCATCGCGAATACACACTTTCAAATTTTCAAAATTCCAAAATCGGAACTAAGTCTTTTCCGACACTTTTATATATGCAAACCTACCGATTCGACCCCGTAGATTCCGAAAATGATTATGAAAATTTTCTAAAGTCTAAGGTAAACAAATTTCCACTTTTGGGTACCCTTGTATACAAAATATCATAGATGCGGCTTCGCTGATTTTTTCCATATTCGTTCATCTCCTGAGAAAGTGTTTTTTTTTTATTTTCAGTTCCAAATTCTCATTATTATGGTCTATACGACTTTTTGACTATGTATATTTATAGATTGTCAACACGTACAAATCCATACTGAACAAAAAATTGATAATTTTGTAACATAAAAAGCTCCCACATTGAAGATTTTCGAGACGTATAAATTGCTTAATATGTGTGTATCGATTCAACTTTGACTAAGGTAAGTTTAAGCCAGACTAGGTGATTATTTCATTAAAAAACAAGTAGTGCAACAGTAGAATCCAACATCGGCAACAGTGTGTGAAAAAAATTGATTCCCTTCATCATTCACTCATCCATATTGGAGTGGAATGTTCGTACATAGCATAAAGGGTAGCTTGTTACTAGCTCTTGGTTATACGGTTTTTGTGAAGAGACCAGTAGTCCTTATCAGACTCAAGAGTATTTTCACTAGGTCCTTTTTGGAGAAATTCTCACTTGTATACTCTAGTCCTAAGAGTCTATATCTCCAATGAGACAGTGCTTCACATTCGAAGATAATGTGAGAGGCTGTTTCCTCCTCTTCCATGCCCAACCGACAGATAGGTTCCTCCCTATATATGCCAATTGTATGCATGTGCTTCCTTAGGGTACAGTGACCGGTAAGTAGTCCCGTCACTTTCCTTATCTGGCCCCTGCTGAGGTTTAATATTTCGTTAGTCAGCGACTCCGAGAGTTTTTAGACCAGGAGTTTGCTGTGTTCCTGTTTTGGCACGTGTCTCCAGAACGTCTGATGTTTAGTTTGAATCCACCGAGATGTACAACCACGTGCAGCAGATTTTGATATTCCAAATACTGGTACAGGACCAGTGAATGCAGTTTCTGCCTGTCTCCATTGCCTACAATACCTTTGTGCACCGGGATCCACTTAAGAGTTACTCTATTATGGTTTGCCAGGGTTGAATGTTTTTGTAGGCAGTCCCATACCAGTCTAGATCTGATCTGGGATCATGCTGAAGATTTCAGTGCTGCCTGATTATTTGAGAGTATGAGGATCTTTTGGCCACTATACCCCCTTTCGATATTCATTTGCAAACACGTGTCGATAGCGTAGATTTCTGCCTGGAATACAGATGCAAACTTCCCCAACGATGCGTGGACATTGCACCTGGTTCTGGCACCATGGGCTCCTGCCCCTGTTCCTATGTCAGTTTTAGATCCGTCTGTGTACCACACCAACATTCCTTCCTGACTGTATGCCTCCAACCCATCCCAGTTTAGCTGGATATGGTATGGTTGGTTGTCGTTATGTAACAGTTTCAATTCAACATTGGGTATTGGGGAGATATTTTAACGTTGACAGTACAATTTTATTAAGATAAATAGTATTTCTGACTTTAAATGAAATCCACCACTCACCTTGTATACACTGTGTTCATTTGAAAAGGACCCACCCTTAATATTTCAGAAATGGGACATATTAGGAAGAAATACCGAAGCACGTCAACTTTTAACTTGAGGGGGACGCTTTTTAGAGCTAATGTCATAAATGTCTGATTCACCCCCTCCCTACTGGAGATACCCCTTGAATTTTTTCAAATGGCATTAGGTATCAAGTCATACCTCATTTAAAAGGTCTGGTAAATCTCTATTCAATCATTTTGTTTTGCCTTTGATTCCAGCTTTCCATTGTTATTTAATCGTTGTTTAAAATTGGCTTTCTTTCAACTTTTCGTACCTCCCCGTGATATGTTATGACAGAAAGACTCTTTAAAGAATAAAAAATTTATAAATAGTGAAAAGACAACTGCTAACAAGAAATAACGGTTATTTAATCATGTGTTCAAAGTGACCACCGTTAACATTCAGGCAATAAAAATTGAAAGAGAGCCATTTTTAAACAACGATTAAATAACAATGGAAGGCTGGTATCAAAGGCAAAACAAAATGATTAGATAAAGATTCAGCAGTCCTTTTAAATGAGGTATGACTTGATACCTAATGCCATTTAATAAAATTCAAGGGGTATCTCCAGAAGGGAGGGGGTGATTCTGACGTTTATGACATCAGCGCCAAAAAGTGTCCCCCTCAAGTTAAAAGTTGACGTGTTTCGGCATTTCTTTCTAATATGTCGCATTTCTGAAATATTAAGTGTGGGTCCTTTTCAAATGAACACAGTGTATATTGCTCTAATACCATTTACTACTTCTGAAAAAATTAATAGCTAAACATCATTGCCCAAACTTTATTTGGTTATGTTTACATTTTCTGACAATGTATTAATCTTTCATAAATTCTCAAGAAGCCTTTGACCTATTAAGTCAAGTTCAATGAACTGTACAGCTACTTATTACATTAACCTTTGACCTGCTCACCTGAAGCTAAGGGTTAATAAATAGAAGAAGACCGACCTTGACCTTGTGAGGCTTGGACTGGTCCATAATCCTCCATTCTTATGCTGGTGCTTTTCAAGAGGTCACTTGCATTGTGCTCTTTCGAAGTATTGCCGGATTTAGCCCAGCTACAATCGTAACCTGTTAGGAATAATTTAGTGACACCTTAAGTGGTTATTTAAACGCACAGGAAAAAGGATATTACTTTGAGGTCACCCTCCATCCATGATAAGTACCCACTCTTCTCTCTTATTGACCTAGGCATCATGAGAGTTTCGTATTTCAGATCTCTTATTCACCATCTTATACATCGTCTTATTCACCATCTTATACATCGTCTTATTCACCGTCATATACATCGCCCTATTCACCCTCTCGTTAACAGTCTTCAACAACATCTTCAGTCTTTTTCACTGACTGCGTGAGAGTTTTCTTCATAGACCTCTTCCTAGTCTATAACATAGCCGTATAAGTTACGCAATAGGAATACGAGTGGCAGAAAACTCACCAGTAGAGGACCAGCCGTCTTCGTCTAGCTCCTGCGACATATCGGGAACACACCACCTGATACATTCCAAATAAGATTGTTCAAATTACTGTGCTGTGCCTGCTGCTTGTAGGTGTCTCAGATAATTTGTAGACGACACCCTCAGGGATTATTGTTATACTCTAGCACACTTCGGTAGGAAGTTGAATCTACATAAATGTAACCTTTTGTGACTACAGCTCATAGATAGATCATAGTTAATATCTTCAATACTAAACCCTTAGTGTAATCCAAAATTATACTCTTGGAATCCATTCTACCATCTGGTATACTAGTACATTTTTATTTTTACTGTTCATTTTAACCATCAGCTGAGACCACTTGTACATATTACTTTTAAACATAATCATTTTATATTTTATGATTTTATTAGGTTAGTTTAATATTTAACAGCGTGCTCTCGATTGTCACTTGACAGCGACAGCTGAAAGTAGGTCAACGGCGTGAGCCAACAACTATCAGGCCTACTCTACACCCAGAAAACTGTAGGACATAAAACTGAGTAACCATCAAATCAGTTGTAAACGTAAAATAATTTATTGAAACCGTTAAATAATTGTCTTTTATTTTACCTTGACCCCTCTCCGTTGAGAAACCGGTAATAATTTTATTTTGCAGAAAACTTCCCCTTTTGTCACCTCAACTCCAGTAAAGGGAGAAAGGGGGGTGACAGTTAATTGTGGCCAACATGTTATCACTTCTCATTTCAAGAAGCGAGTTTGTGATAACATCTGTGATTCTGGAATGACTAAGGGAGTGGGTTCCTTCGTGCCAATTCCCACTGCATTCCTGCCTGTATGCAGCCATTCTCGCTTCGGCCTTAACATGCAGAGCAAGAGGCTGAAGATTGAGAATGGCTTCCATTGCTGCTTCTAATCACACCCGGTATGCACAGACAGGCAAGCCTCTGAAGTTTTGATAGCTCCAGTTCGGCTTTCCTCTGATCTGTTTTTAGCCATCAAACTAAGGTTCCATACGTAACCATGGGTCTCACCACAGTTGTGTACAGCCAATGAACGATCCGTAGATCTAGTCCCACTTGAACTGTTTTTTTGTCCATTTTCACCTTGTATATAATATTTATAGCAAGTTTGTCAGAAGATTCACAAAATGTAATTTAAGTGAAATTAAAAACCACGTGAGAAAAATCTTTCCATCAATATCGAAATCTTACAAAAACTATAAATCGAATCTTTCGTCTTTTCTAAATAACTAACGAAGCTAGAATTTTTTCTATAGGCCAGGAAAATTAGCTCAAAAGCTGTCGAATTAACTCTACGATTTTTTGACTTGGAGCGTGTATTTGCGACCAAAACTCATTTTTTGAATTTTCAAAATCGGAACTAACGTCTCTTAGACATTTTTATTTATAGAAATCCACTAATTCGACCCCGTAGATTCCGAAACTAATTATAAAAAATTTCCTAAAGTGTAAGGTTAAAAATTTTATTTTTTCTAAAATTTTTACTGTTCGGGGTACCCTGTATACAAAATATCATAGATACGTCTTTTTTGATTTTTTTATATCCGTTTTTATATCAATTTCTACTCTTCACTTTCGGGTGCCCCTGCATACAAAATATTATGAGAGTGTGTTTCTATTATTACTCGCCCAGTGTAAGTTGGCACTTGAGATATGCGCGAATAAAAAGTAACAGACACTGCTTGAATAAAGATAGACATATTGAGCGGACTATTCTCGTCCGACCCTCGAACTTTGCTTCAACATAGTCGTAGGTACATGCCGGCTAGTGGGGTCTCAAAAAATACTTTTTAATTTTATTACTGAAAAGTGTTAAAAAATACTGCAACTGCAATAAATCTATTTTTAATAATGAAAAATATTTATAATAATATTTAATTCTTTGTTATAATTATTGGTATATTACATGAATTGTGGGTTCATAAATAATCACTTAACAATAGGGTGTTTACAAATATTTATTACAAAGTTAGGATATTATATTTCCGGACGGACTTTACTTGAATATTTTTAATTAAGATATTAACGCTTACAATAAATTACCAAATAAAATTAAAATTAAAAATCCCTAAAAGATAAAAACAAAAGATTATTCACTAAGCTAATTAGTTAAGTTCCTTCGATGTCTTCAAAATTTAAAATTCTGGTTAAACTACATCTTAGTTCACGGCATTGACCATAAATTGAGGTTTATTTTTTAATTTACTTTTAAACTCCATTCTAATAATTATAACTAAACTATAAGCTAAAACCCCACCTTCTATAAACTAACTACTATAATACTACTACGCCACTGGAATTACTGCGATATTAACCGTTTGCGGTCTAAACAGAGACTGGGGTCCTCCATTTCAGCGATTCTCGAGCGATCGGATGTTCTACCGCGCATCGCAGTAGTCCAAAGTCCAAGTACCAACTTACACTGGGCGAGTAATATTTCAGCTCAAAATTCCCATTCTTATGGTCTCTACGATTTTTTGACTATGCGCGTGTACTATTGGTCATCGCGTTACCCATTTTCGAATTTTCAAAATTCCAAAATCGGAACTAAGTCTTTTCCCACACTTTCATTTATAGAAATTCAGTAATTCGACCCCTAGATTCTGAAAATGATTATAAAAATTTCCTAAAGTCTAATGTTAAAAAGTTTATTTTTTCGAAAATTTTCACTTCTCACTTTCGGGTACCCCTGTATACAAAATATTATAGATATGTCTTCGCCGATTTTTTCCGACATCCTTCATTATCTGAGAGTGTGGATTTCAAATTTCCGCTAAAAATTCCCTCTATTATGGACTCTAGATTTTTTGACTATGCGCATTAACTATTGGTCATCGCGTTACCCATTTTCGAATTTTCAAAATTCCAAAATCGGAACTAAGTCTTTTCCCACACTTTCATTTATAGAAATTCAGTAATTCGACCCCGTAGATTCTGAAAATGATTATAAAAATTTCCTAAAGTCTAATGTTAAAAAGTTTATTTTTTCGAAAAATTTTACTTCTCACTTTCGGGTACCCCTGTATACAAAATATTATAGATATGTCTTCGCCGATTTTTATCCGACATCCTTCATTATCTGAGAGTGTGGATTTCAAATTTCCGCTAAAAATTCCCTCTATTATGGACTCTAGATTTTTTGACTATGCGCGTGTACTATTGGACATCGCGTTACCCATTTTCGAATTTTCAAAATTCCAAAATCGGTACTAAGTCTTTTCCCACACTTTCATTCATAGACATTCAGTAATTCGACCCCGTAGATTCTGAAAATGATTATAAAAATTTCCTAAAGTCTAAGGTTAAAAAGTTTATTTTTTCGAAAATTTTTACTTCTCACTTTCGGGTACCCCTGTATACAAAATATTATAGATATGTCTTCGCCGATTTTTTTCCGACATCCTTCATTATCTGAGAGTGTGGATTTCAAATTTCCGCTAAAAATTCCCTCTATTATGGACTCTAGATTTTCTGACTATGCGCGTGTACTATTGGTCATCGCGTTACCCATTTTCGAATTTTCAAAATTCCAAAATCGGAACTAAGTCTTTTCCCACACTTTCATTTATAGAAATTCAGTAATTCGACCCCGTAGATTCTGAAAATGATTATAAAAATTTCCTAAAGTCCAAGGTTGAAAAGTATTTTTTCGAAAATTTTTACTTCTCACTTTCGGGTACCCCTGTATACAAAATATTATAGATATGTCTTCGCCGATTTTTATCCGACATCCTTCATTATCTGAGAGTGTGGATTTCAAATTTCCGCTAAAAATTCCCTCTATTATGGACTCTAGATTTTTTGACTATGCGCGTGTACTATTGGTCATCGCGTTAGCCATTTTCGAATTTTCAAAATTCCAAAATCGGAACTAAGTCTTTTCCCACACTTTCATTTATAGAAATTCAGTAATTCGACCCCTTAGATTCTGAAAATGATTATAAAAATTTCCTAAAGTCTAAGGTTAAAAAGTTTATTTTTTCGAAAATTTTTAGTTCTCACTTTCGGGTACCCCTGTATTCAAAATATTATAGATATGTCTTCGCCGATTTTTTTCCGACATCCTTCATTATCTGAGAGTGTGGATTTCAAATTTCCGCTAAAAATTCCCTCTATTATGGACTTTAGATTTTTTGACTATGCGCGTGTACTATTGGTCATCGCGTTACCCATTTTCGAATTTTCAAAATTCCAAAATCGGAACTAAGTCTTTTCCCACACTTTCATTTATAGAAATTCAGTAATTCGACCCCTTAGATTCTGAAAATGATTATAAAAATTTCCTAAAGTCTAATGTTGAAAAGTTTATTTTTTCGAAAATTTTTACTTCTCACTTTCGGGTACCCCTGTATACAAAATATTATAGATATGTCTTCGCCGATTTTTTTCCGCCATCCTTCATTATCTGAGAGTGTGGATTTCAAATTTCCGCTCAAAATTCCCTCTATTATGGACTCTAGATTTTTTGACTATGCGCGTGTCATCGCGTTAGCCATTTTCGAATTTTCAAAATTCCAAAATCGGAACTAAGTCTTTTCCCACACTTTCATTTATAGAAATTCAGTAATTCGACCCCGTAGATTCTGAAAATGATTATAAAAATTTCCTAAAGTCTAATGTTAAAAAGTTTATTTTTTCGAAAAATTTTACTTCTCACTTTCGGGTACCCCTGTATACAAAATATTATAGATATGTCTTCGCCGATTTTTATCCGACATCCTTCATTATCTGAGAGTGTGGATTTCAAATTTCCGCTAAAAATTCCCTCTAGTATGGACTCTAGATTTTTTGACTATGCGCGTGTACTATTGGACATCGCGTTACCCATTTTCGAATTTTCAAAATTCCAAAATCGGTACTAAGTCTTTTCCCACACTTTCATTCATAGACATTCAGTAATTCGACCCCGTAGATTCTGAAAATGATTATAAAAATTTCCTAAAGTCTAAGGTTAAAAAGTTTATTTTTTCGAAAATTTTTACTTCTCACTTTCGGGTACCCCTGTATACAAAATATTATAGATATGTCTTCGCCGATTTTTTTCCGACATCCTTCATTATCTGAGAGTGTGGATTTCAAATTTCCGCTAAAAATTCCCTCTATTATGGACTCTAGATTTTCTGACTATGCGCGTGTACTATTGGTCATCGCGTTACCCATTTTCGAATTTTCAAAATTCCAAAATCGGAACTAAGTCTTTTCCCACACTTTCATTTATAGAAATTCAGTAATTCGACCCCGTAGATTCTGAAAATGATTATAAAAATTTCCTAAAGTCCAAGGTTGAAAAGTATTTTTTCGAAAATTTTTACTTCTCACTTTCGGGTACCCCTGTATACAAAATATTATAGATATGTCTTCGCCGATTTTTATCCGACATCCTTCATTATCTGAGAGTGTGGATTTCAAATTTCCGCTAAAAATTCCCTCTATTATGGACTCTAGATTTTTTGACTATGCGCGTGTACTATTGGTCATCGCGTTAGCCATTTTCGAATTTTCAAAATTCCAAAATCGGAACTAAGTCTTTTCCCACACTTTCATTTATAGAAATTCAGTAATTCGACCCCTTAGATTCTGAAAATGATTATAAAAATTTCCTAAAGTCTAAGGTTAAAAAGTTTATTTTTTCGAAAATTTTTAGTTCTCACTTTCGGGTACCCCTGTATTCAAAATATTATAGATATGTCTTCGCCGATTTTTTTCCGACATCCTTCATTATCTGAGAGTGTGGATTTCAAATTTCCGCTAAAAATTCCCTCTATTATGGACTTTAGATTTTTTGACTATGCGCGTGTACTATTGGTCATCGCGTTACCCATTTTCGAATTTTCAAAATTCCAAAATCGGAACTAAGTCTTTTCCCACACTTTCATTTATAGAAATTCAGTAATTCGACCCCTTAGATTCTGAAAATGATTATAAAAATTTCCTAAAGTCTAATGTTGAAAAGTTTATTTTTTCGAAAATTTTTACTTCTCACTTTCGGGTACCCCTGTATACAAAATATTATAGATATGTCTTCGCCGAATTTTTTCCGCCATCCTTCATTATCTGAGAGTGTGGATTTCAAATTTCCGCTCAAAATTCCCTCTATTATGGACTCTAGATTTTTTGACTATGCGCGTGTACTATTGGTCATCGCGTTACCCATTTTCGAATTTTCAAAATTCCAAAATCGGAACTAAGTCTTTTCCCACACTTTCATTTATAGAAATTCAGTAATTCGACCCCGTAGATTCTGAAAATGATTATAAAAATTTCCTAAAGTCTAAGGTTAAAAAGTTTATTTTTTCGAAAATTTTTACTTCTCACTTTCGGGTACCCCTGTATTCAAAATATTATAGATATGTCTTCGCTGATTTTTTTCCGATATCCTTCATTATCTGAGAGTGTGGATTTCAAATTTCCACTAAAAATTCCCTCTATTATGGACTCTAGATTTTTTGACTATGCGCGTGTACTATTGGTCATCGCGTTACCCATTTTCGAATTTTCAAAATTCCAAAATCGGAACTAAGTCTTTTCCCACACTTTCATTTATAGAAATTCAGTAATTCGACCCCTTAGATTCTGAAAATGATTATAAAAGTTTCCTAAAGTCTAAGGTTAAAAAGTTTATTTTTTCGAAAATTTTTAGTTCTCACTTTCGGGTACCCCTGTATACAAAATATTATAGATATGTCTTCGCCGATTTTTTTCCGACATCCTTCATTATCTGAGAGTGTGGATTTCAAATTTCCGCTAAAAATTCCCTCTATTATGGACTCTAGATTTTTTGACTATGCGCGTGTACTATTGGTCATCGCGTTACCCATTTTCGAATTTTCAAAATTCCAAAATCGGAACTAAGTCTTTTCCCACACTTTCATTTATAGAAATTCAGTAATTCGACCCCGTAGATTCTGAAAATGATTATTAAAATTTCCTAAAGTCTAATGTTGAAAAGTTTATTTTTTCGAAAATTTTTACTTCTCACTTTCGGGTACCCCTGTATACAAAATATTATAGATATGTCTTCGCCGAATTTTTTCCGACATCCTTCATTATCTGAGAGTGTGGATTTCAAATTTCCGCTCAAAATTCCCTCTATTATGGACTCTAGATTTGTTGACTATGCGCGTGTACTATTGGTCATCGCGTTACCCATTTTCGAATTTTCAAAATTCCAAAATCGGAACTAAGTCTTTTCCCACACTTTCATTTATAGAAATTCAGTAATTCGACCCCGTAGATTCTGAAAATGATTATAAAAATTTCCTAAAGTCTAAGGTTAAAAAGTTTATTTTTTCGAAAATTTTTACTTCTCACTTTCGGGTACCCCTGTATTCAAAATATTATAGATATGTCTTCGCTGATTTTTTTCCGATATCCTTCATTATCTGAGAGTGTGGATTTCAAATTTCCACTAAAAATTCCCTCTATTATGGACTCTAGATTTTTTGACTATGCGCGTGTACTATTGGACATCGCGTTACCCATTTTCGAATTTTCAAAATTCCAAAATCGGAACTAAGTCTTTTCCCACACTTTCATTTATAGAAATTCAGTAATTCGACCCCTAGATTCTGAAAATGATTATAAAAATTTCCTAAAGTCTAATGTTAAAAAGTTTATTTTTTCGAAAATTTTCACTTCTCACTTTCGGGTACCCCTGTATACAAAATATTATAGATATGTCTTCGCCGATTTTTATCCGACATCCTTCATTATCTGAGAGTGTGGATTTCAAATTTCCGCTAAAAATTCCCTCTATTATGGACTCTAGATTTTTTGACTATGCGCGTGTACTATTGGACATCGCGTTACCCATTTTCGAATTTTCAAAATTCTAAAATCGGTACTAAGTCTTTTCCCACACTTTCATTCATAGACATTCAGTAATTCGACCCCGTAGATTCTGAAAATGATTATAAAAATTTCCTAAAGTCTAAGGTTAAAAAGTTTATTTTTTCGAAAATTTTTACTTCTCACTTTCGGGTACCCCTGTATACAAAATATTATAGATATGTCTTCGCCGATTTTTTTCCGACATCCTTCATTATCTGAGAGTGTGGATTTCAAATTTCCGCTAAAAATTCCCTCTATTATGGACTCTAGATTTTTTGACTATGCGCGTGTACTATTGGTCATCGCGTTACCCATTTTCGAATTTTCAAAATTCCAAAATCGGAACTAAGTCTTTTCCCACACTTTCATTTATAGAAATTCAGTAATTCGACCCCGTAGATTCTGAAAATGATTATAAAAATTTCCTAAAGTCTAAGGTTGAAAAGTTTATTTTTTCGAAAATTTTTACTTCTCACTTTCGGGTACCCCTGTATACAAAATATTATAGATATGTCTTCGCCGATTTTTTTCCGACATCCTTCATTATCTGAGAGTGTGGATTTCAAATTTCCGCTAAAAATTCCCTCTATTATGGACTCTAGATTTTCTGACTATGCGCGTGTACTATTGGTCATCGCGTTACCCATTTTCGAATTTTCAAAATTCCAAAATCGGAACTAAGTCTTTTCCCACACTTTCATTTATAGAAATTCAGTAATTCGACCCCGTAGATTCTGAAAATGATTATAAAAATTTCCTAAAGTCCAAGGTTGAAAAGTATTTTTTCGAAAATTTTTACTTCTCACTTTCGGGTACCCCTGTATACAAAATATTATAGATATGTCTTCGCCGATTTTTATCCGACATCCTTCATTATCTGAGAGTGTGGATTTCAAATTTCCGCTAAAAATTCCCTCTATTATGGACTCTAGATTTTTTGACTATGCGCGTGTACTATTGGTCATCGCGTTAGCCATTTTCGAATTTTCAAAATTCCAAAATCGGAACTAAGTCTTTTCCCACACTTTCATTTATAGAAATTCAGTAATTCGACCCCTTAGATTCTGAAAATGATTATAAAAATTTCCTAAAGTCTAAGGTTAAAAAGTTTATTTTTTCGAAAATTTTTAGTTCTCACTTTCGGGTACCCCTGTATTCAAAATATTATAGATATGTCTTCGCCGATTTTTTTCCGACATCCTTCATTATCTGAGAGTGTGGATTTCAAATTTCCGCTAAAAATTCCCTCTATTATGGACTTTAGATTTTTTGACTATGCGCGTGTACTATTGGTCATCGCGTTACCCATTTTCGAATTTTCAAAATTCCAAAATCGGAACTAAGTCTTTTCCCACACTTTCATTTATAGAAATTCAGTAATTCGACCCCTTAGATTCTGAAAATGATTATAAAAATTTCCTAAAGTCTAATGTTGAAAAGTTTATTTTTTCGAAAATTTTTACTTCTCACTTTCGGGTACCCCTGTATACAAAATATTATAGATATGTCTTCGCCGAATTTTTTCCGCCATCCTTCATTATCTGAGAGTGTGGATTTCAAATTTCCGCTCAAAATTCCCTCTATTATGGACTCTAGATTTTTTGACTATGCGCGTGTACTATTGGTCATCGCGTTACCCATTTTCGAATTTTCAAAATTCCAAAATCGGAACTAAGTCTTTTCCCACACTTTCATTTATAGAAATTCAGTAATTCGACCCCGTAGATTCTGAAAATGATTATAAAAATTTCCTAAAGTCTAAGGTTAAAAAGTTTATTTTTTCGAAAATTTTTACTTCTCACTTTCGGGTACCCCTGTATTCAAAATATTATAGATATGTCTTCGCTGATTTTTTTCCGATATCCTTCATTATCTGAGAGTGTGGATTTCAAATTTCCACTAAAAATTCCCTCTATTATGGACTCTAGATTTTTTGACTATGCGCGTGTACTATTGGTCATCGCGTTACCCATTTTCGAATTTTCAAAATTCCAAAATCGGAACTAAGTCTTTTCCCACACTTTCATTTATAGAAATTCAGTAATTCGACCCCTTAGATTCTGAAAATGATTATAAAAGTTTCCTAAAGTCTAAGGTTAAAAAGTTTATTTTTTCGAAAATTTTTAGTTCTCACTTTCGGGTACCCCTGTATACAAAATATTATAGATATGTCTTCGCCGATTTTTTTCCGACATCCTTCATTATCTGAGAGTGTGGATTTCAAATTTCCGCTAAAAATTCCCTCTATTATGGACTCTAGATTTTTTGACTATGCGCGTGTACTATTGGTCATCGCGTTACCCATTTTCGAATTTTCAAAATTCCAAAATCGGAACTAAGTCTTTTCCCACACTTTCATTTATAGAAATTCAGTAATTCGACCCCGTAGATTCTGAAAATGATTATTAAAATTTCCTAAAGTCTAATGTTGAAAAGTTTATTTTTTCGAAAATTTTTACTTCTCACTTTCGGGTACCCCTGTATACAAAATATTATAGATATGTCTTCGCCGAATTTTTTCCGACATCCTTCATTATCTGAGAGTGTGGATTTCAAATTTCCGCTCAAAATTCCCTCTATTATGGACTCTAGATTTGTTGACTATGCGCGTGTACTATTGGTCATCGCGTTACCCATTTTCGAATTTTCAAAATTCCAAAATCGGAACTAAGTCTTTTCCCACACTTTCATTTATAGAAATTCAGTAATTCGACCCCGTAGATTCTGAAAATGATTATAAAAATTTCCTAAAGTCTAAGGTTAAAAAGTTTATTTTTTCGAAAATTTTTACTTCTCACTTTCGGGTACCCCTGTATTCAAAATATTATAGATATGTCTTCGCTGATTTTTTTCCGATATCCTTCATTATCTGAGAGTGTGGATTTCAAATTTCCACTAAAAATTCCCTCTATTATGGACTCTAGATTTTTTGACTATGCGCGTGTACTATTGGACATCGCGTTACCCATTTTCGAATTTTCAAAATTCCAAAATCGGAACTAAGTCTTTTCCCACACTTTCATTTATAGAAATTCAGTAATTCGACCCCTAGATTCTGAAAATGATTATAAAAATTTCCTAAAGTCTAATGTTAAAAAGTTTATTTTTTCGAAAATTTTCACTTCTCACTTTCGGGTACCCCTGTATACAAAATATTATAGATATGTCTTCGCCGATTTTTATCCGACATCCTTCATTATCTGAGAGTGTGGATTTCAAATTTCCGCTAAAAATTCCCTCTATTATGGACTTTAGATTTTTTGACTATGCGCGTGTACTATTGGTCATCGCGTTACCCATTTTCGAATTTTCAAAATTCCAAAATCGGAACTAAGTCTTTTCCCACACTTTCATTTATAGAAATTCAGTAATTCGACCCCGTAGATTCTGAAAATGATTATAAAAATTTCCTAAAGTCCAAGGTTAAAAAGTATTTTTTCGAAAATTTTTACTTCTCACTTTCGGGTACCCCTGTATACAAAATATTATAGATATGTCTTCGCCGATTTTTATCCGACATCCTTCATTATCTGAGAGTGTGGATTTCAAATTTCCGCTAAAAATTCCCTCTATTATGGACTTTAGATTTTTTGACTATGCGCGTGTACTATTGGTCATCGCGTTACCCATTTTCGAATTTTCAGAATTCCAAAATCGGAACTAAGTCTTTTCCCACACTTTCATTTATAGAAATTCAGTAATTCGACCCCGTAGATTCTGAAAATGATTATAAAAATTTCCTAAAGTCCAAGGTTAAAAAGTATTTTTTCGAAAATTTTTACTTCTCACTTTCGGGTACCCCTGTATACAAAATATTATAGATATGTCTTCGCCGATTTTTTTCCGACATCCTTCATCATCTGAGAGTGTGGATTTCAAATTTCCGCTAAAAATTCCCTCTATTATGGACTCTAGATTTTTTGACTATGCGCGTGTCATCGCGTTAGCCATTTTCGAATTTTCAAAATTCCAAAATCGGAACTAAGTCTTTTCCCACACTTTCATTTATAGAAATTCAGTAATTCGACCCCTAGATTCTGAAAATGATTATAAAAATTTCCTAAAGTCTAATGTTAAAAAGTTTATTTTTTCGAAAATTTTCACTTCTCACTTTCGGGTACCCCTGTATACAAAATATTATAGATATGTCTTCGCCGATTTTTTTCCGACATCCTTCATTATCTGAGAGTGTGGATTTCAAATTTCCGCTAAAAATTCCCTCTATTATGGACTCTAGATTTTTTGACTATGCGCATTAACTATTGGTCATCGCGTTACCCATTTTCGAATTTTCAAAATTCCAAAATCGGAACTAAGTCTTTTCCCACACTTTCATTTATAGAAATTCAGTAATTCGACCCCGTAGATTCTGAAAATGATTACAAAAATTTCCTAAAGTCTAATGTTAAAAAGTTTATTTTTTCGAAAAATTTTACTTCTCACTTTCGGGTACCCCTGTATACAAAATATTATAGATATGTCTTCGCCGATTTTTATCCGACATCCTTCATTATCTGAGAGTGTGGATTTCAAATTTCCGCTAAAAATTCCCTCTATTATGGACTCTAGATTTTTTGACTATGCGCGTGTACTATTGGACATCGCGTTACCCATTTTCGAATTTTCAAAATTCCAAAATCGGTACTAAGTCTTTTCCCACACTTTCATTCATAGACATTCAGTAATTCGACCCCGTAGATTCTGAAAATGATTATAAAAATTTCCTAAAGTCCAAGGTTAAAAAGTTTATTTTTTCGAAAATTTTTACTTCTCACTTTCGGGTACCCCTGTATACAAAATATTATAGATATGTCTTCGCCGATTTTTTTCCGACATCCTTCATCATCTGAGAGTGTGGATTTCAAATTTCCGCTAAAAATTCCCTCTATTATGGACTCTAGATTTTTTGACTATGCGCGTGTCATCGCGTTAGCCATTTTCGAATTTTCAAAATTCCAAAATCGGAACTAAGTCTTTTCCCACACTTTCATTTATAGAAATTCAGTAATTCGACCCCGCAGATTCTGAAAATGATTATAAAAATTTCCTAAAGTCTAAGGTTAAAAAGTTTATTTTTTCGAAAATTTTTAGTTCTCACTTTCGGGTACCCCTGTATACAAAATATTATAGATATGTCTTCGCCGATTTTTTTCCGACATCCTTCATTATCTGAGAGTGTGGATTTCAAATTTCCGCTAAAAATTCCCTCTATTATGGATTCTAGATTTTTTGACTATGCGCGTGTACTATTGGTCATCGCGTTACCCATTTTCGAATTTTCAAAATTCCAAAATCGGAACTAAGTCTTTTCCCACACTTTCATTTATAGAAATTCAGTAATTCGACCCCGTAGATTCTGAAAATGATTATAAAAATTTCCTAAAGTCTAAGGTTAAAAAGTTTATTTTTTCGAAAATTTTTAGTTCTCACTTTCGGGTACCCCTGTATACAAAATATTATAGATATGTCTTCGCCGATTTTTTTCCGACATCCTTCATTATCTGAGAGTGTGGATTTCAAATTTCCGCTCAAAATTCCCTCTATTATGGACTCTAGATTTTTCGACTATGCGCGTGTACTATTGGTCATCGCGTTACCCATTTTCGAATTTTCAAAATTCCAAAATCGGAACTAAGTCTTTTCCCACACTTTCATTTATAGATATTCAGTAATTCGACCCCGTAGATTCTGAAAATGATTATAAAAATTTCCTAAAGTCTAAGGTTAAAAAGTTTATTTTTTCGAAAATTTTTACTTCTCACTTTCGGGTATCCCTGTATACAAAATATTATAGATATGTCTTCGCCGATTTTTTTCCGACATCCTTCATTATCTGAGAGTGTGGATTTCAAATTTCCGCTCAAAATTCCCTCTATTATGGACTCTACGATTTTTTGACTATGCGCGTGTAATTTGCCTATAACTCGTGCATGGTTCCACCCCCTCAACCTCAAAACCCCATATCCCAAATTTTCATCAATTTCCCATCTCATAAATTATTTAGAGGAAACGAAGTTGGAGAGAGTAGAGAAATACAGAACTGATAAACAGTTTTTCGCACTTTACTCAATATTTTTCAATTGAAGTAGTATAGTTTTTTGTTTTCCAATGAAAAATTAAGTCTTTACCAAAAATATTAGGTGTATCAGATCTATCTTTATCTATGAAAAAAAAAATTTCACAGTAACCTGTTATTTGAGCATTTTTCCCAAAAACTACTCCTATCAAGTTTCCTTATCCTAAAATTACTTATGAACCACCCTGTATGTGACGGTAATGAACAAAATATAAATAGGACGATGTCTATTTTTCCAGTTACGAATTGTAGTTAGTTGCATCAAATAATGATCCCTTTGATATCCGTTCCGTTTCGCTTTCGCGTTCGCGTTGGTAAATATAACGTGACTTCGCTTTCCAACACTGATCATCGTTATAATGACTTCGAACTGAATTTGCCAGTGGGGTTAGGTGGGATATGGAACAGATTAAGCTCAGGTAGTTTTCCTAACGCTAACGAGAAAGTTGGACTGCCTTGAACTTTACCTTAATGAGAAGACTCATTATCGCTAACTATTGATATATATATATATATATATATATATACCTACACCGCTATGGACGGAAAATGAAAAATGACGTTTATTTCGTTATTTTCCAGAATCGAACTTGAGTAGAAAATGTGTTGATCGTTCCTTGTATTTTTAAGACAAAATTTTAATCAAATCGGATATAAAATAACGATGTAAGCAAATTTCATCAATTTTTTATAATTGCCGTTAGTTCTTCTTGTATTACAAAATAAATTGCTTTTTAAAATCGGATTGAGTGAAAATCCTTTGTATATTATAAATAAAAAATTATATTTACTCAGTCCTCTTCGACAAATACATAAAACCTACTTAATTTTGAAAAAACACGAACATCGAGTATTTATTTCAACTTTTTATTCGAATCACAATAGATAGTTGGTAAATTTTATAATAAATTTATAGACATTGATTTTTATTGTGGATATTAACAGACTTGGCAACGTCGGTACTCATCGACTAGATCAAACTGCATGTGGAGTAGAGCTAATTTTCAAATCTCGAAATATTTCCATACCTTTATTTAAAATTTACAACATAAATTTTTTGTAAATGGAAAAACCCTGATAATTTGTATCATGGGTTTTTTTTGGGATGAAAAACGGACTGGTTGATTTAGTTTTCTGCCAAAATTATTCTTTCATCTTCAAATAGTGTCATGAATTTTTCAAAAAAGCGCATTTCCAAAATAAAAAGTCTTGTAAATACCACAAAACTATGTATATTGAATTGAAATTTTGGGAAAGTACTCTCAAACGACCAATCTACTGGGAAAAAATTCACAATACCATAACCTGAAGAGTTTCCAAATGCAAAATTACATCCAAAATTAAGAAAATTTTGTAGATTCATTTTGTAAAATAATTTTTTTCAACTGGTTTTACGCCCAAAGCATTGTGATGATTTTCTTCCATTGTTTCCTGTCTCTTACTTTAGCTTTCCAGTCCAATACCCTCTTTTAGGTCTTCAATGGCTTCATTATACCACCTTTTTTTTAGGTCTTCCCCGTTTTAGCGTTCCTATGTCTATATCTATCATTCTTTTTGTCATTCTGGTGTCTGGGCATCCGCTGTTTATGATCTAGACTTTTTGCTCTTATTACTCTGCTCATTTCATGTTCTCTAAATAAATCTCTTATTTCTTGGTTTGTTCTTCTTTTTCGTACCCCTTCTTCTTTTTTCCCTCCTAATAACCTTCTGAGTATTTTCCTTTCCCATATGTTTACTTTTTTTCCCTCCTCTATATTCAATATCCATGTGTCACTTCCGTATAGTGCCGTTGGTACGTGTCTTGTACGGATGTCTTTCTAGATACTTTCTTTGAAATTATTATTTTATTTAGGGCTCCTGTCTGTTTATTCCTGTTAGTCTTGTTTCTATGTTCATCTCCTCATCGCCATCCTCCTTAATAACTGTACCTAGATAGATGTAGCTTTGGACTTGTTCGAATACCATTGATCTCAGTCCGTTCAATTCTACTAAAAAATTTCTCTTTGTTTCTCTTCTTTGCGGGGTTTTCATTTTCAAAAACTTTGACTTTTCTCCTTGTTTTAGTCCAGCATTTGTCTCAAAACTGTTTGATAACTTTTGGTTAACTTCAATCTTCGATTTTGTATTTTCGAGAGTCATTTTAGTGAGATTTATCAGTTTTTTTGGTATGTTGAGGTTGTTCATAATCTTGTATAGATGGCTTCTATTAATAGTCTCATATGCATTTTGGAAGTCAATAAAAATTGCATATATTGGTTCGTATTCGTATCCCATTCTTTGTACTTGCTTCAGACTGAATAGATGGTCGGTCACTGATCTTCCTACTCTGAAACCACCTTGGTAGTCTCCAAACAGATTTTCTCCACGTTCCTTCACTCTAATTTCTACACAGTTTGCCATAATTTTATAAGCTGTATCCAGTAATAGTTCCCACATTCCTCTTTTTTTCCTTTTTTGTAAATTGGTACTACTATTGCAGTTTCCCATGCTTCTGGTATTGACTCTTGGCTATTGAATGGTATATATTTTGTTAATAAGTCTCCGCCATACTTTATCAGTTCTAACTCTATTTGGTTTTCTCCAGGTGACTTGCCGTTTTTTTGTTGTTGTATTATTTCTGATATAGAAAAAGTGATCAACGAGGAAATAATCTCGAAGCCAACAATAGAAGAAATAACAGATATAACCAATAAATGTAAAAATGGAAAGGCACCAGGTAGTGATGGAATTAATATAGAACTTATGAAATATGGAGGAGTCGAACTGATAGAAAAAATATATCAAATAATAAGTAAAATATGGGATGATGAAGAAATGCCAGAGGAATGGAATATGGGTGAAATAATAACAATACATAAAAAGGGTGATCAACAAATATGCAAAAATTACAGAGGAATTACTTTACTTAACACAGTTTATAAGAAAACATCAACAATTATAGAAAGAAGATTACCAGGTGAAATAGCAGGAGAATACCAATGTGGGTTTATGAAAGGAAGATCTACGACAGATGCTATACATACACTGAAATAGATCATAGAAAAGGCCAACCAATACAATATTGATTTTGAAATGCTATTTATAGACTTCCAGCAAGCATTCGATTCAATACGGAGAAATCAATTAATAAAGTCATTAAAAGAACTGGGGTATGCGACAAGCTGAGAAGATTGATAAAAATGACACTGGCAAAAACAGTAGCGGATATAAAAACCCAGAAAGGAACAACAAGAAAATTTGAATATAACGAAGGAGTCAAGCAGGGTGATTCATTGTCGGCGATGCTATTCAATTTGGCCTTAGATTACGTATTAAAAAATATAAGTAAAGGAAACTTGAGAACAAAGGGAGGTCAAGTAATAGCATACGCTGATGATGTTGCACTATATCAGGATTGGAGACTATTCGTTTCAAGAGGTAGATAAAATAAAATACTTGGGAATAACAATATCTAATGACGGAGACAAGGAAACCGAAATAAAAGAAAGAATAGCAGCAACAAATAGATCATTCCATACCAATAAAAAATTGTTAATAAGTAAACTAATAAGTAAGAAGACGAAAATAAGGATATACAAAACAATTATAAGACCGGTATTAATGTATGGATCAGAAACTTTAACAATGACCAAAAAACATCAGGAAGATTTGGGAATACAAGAGCGTAAGATATTGAGAATGATATTAGGGCCGAAAAGAGTAGGAGATGATTATAAAAAACGAACAAACATAGAATTAGCACTTGAAATAGGAAAAGATATAGAACAAAAAATTAAGGAACAGAGGATAAAATGGTTGGGACACAAATGGAGGGCAGGTACAAAGTCAACAGTATATGCAATGATCGAATGGAAACCTTGTGATAAGCGAAAGAGAGGAAGATCCAAAACAACGTGGTTTCAGGAGGTTATAAGCGACCTCAATAACTTAGGAACAAGGCAGTGGAAGGAAAAAACAAAGGATAGGAAGAAATGGCGGCAGATTGCTGAACAAATATAAGGAATAAAAGGGAATTGATCCACCCCGAAAAAAGGATTTAGAAAGCTTTTTGAAGCGGCGCTACCCCCTAGGGGGTGTTAAGCCAATATATATATATATATATATATATATATATATATATATATTATCTCTGATATCTCTTCTGCTGCTGGTGGTAATATTTCTTCGTTGTTTTGTACAGTACTAGCTCTAATTCCGCTTAATTGCTCTTTTTCACTTTCTGTGTTTATTATTTCTTTAAAGTACTCCTCCCATCTTTTTACAGTTTCATTTTCATCTGTTATTAAATGTTCTTGTTTATTTTCAATATATACAGTTCTCTGTTCTGTTTCTCCTTTATTTCTTTTGATTTCCTAATAAAAGTTCTTCCTTTCCTTGATTAGTTTTCTTCAATGCATTGTATCCTGTTCTCCATAAACTCTCCCTTTTTTGTTCTGCATATTCCTCTCTGCTCTTCGTACTCTCTTTTGTCCTTATCTATACATGTAACAATTTCTGTTTGGCTTGTTTCCTCTTTTCTATTTCTTTTTTGCACTCTTCTTCAAACTACCTATCTTTCTGTCTAATTTTACCTTTTGTGGGATTGTTTTCTCAGCTGCTTTCTTCATAATTTCTTGTATGTGGTTCCATTCGTCATTTATGTTCTGTTTCTGATCTTTTTCTTCTACGTATTTACCTGCAACTTAGTTTTTGGTCTCCTCTTTTGTTTCTTCTATTTTTGTATGGTGTTTTGTCTTATTTTTGCTACTACTAAGAAATGGCTAGACTAAACTATTTAATAATTTAAAAAAATCAATTCTTCTCTAGAACAAATTCTGTAAAATAATCTTTTTTTAAAGTGATTTCCGCTAAACGAAACTTGTGTCGATTTTCCTTCGTATTTTTATATTTCCAATTTTTATCATGAAATTAAATGATTTAATTAAGTTTGTACTGATCTGGAAGGATACAGTCCTGTTTCCGGAGAATTCCCGTTGGGCAGATGTGTTCATTAACTGACGCTCGACGCTCGTTATAAAAATATTCATTTTCAAAATTTAATCGTAACAAAAGCCAAGCTCCGAACTAATAATAAATATTGATTTTGAGAAATGCACTTTTCGCAAGATAACTAGACCGAAATAAATTAACAGCCACTATATCATAGGGCAGGAAAAAAATAAGAAACTTATTTGCTGTTAAAAAATACAAATTATACGAATTGTTGAAATAAAAATTCTATGATGTTTTTTCAGTTGAAAAAACATTTGTTTTCTCGCGTTCGTTGTCTAATCGCTCGATTTTTCGAGAAAACGGACTTTTCTTTCGACGTTTCCACATTTTATTATCGTGACTGAATACATTTTCATCAACAACTTAATCAATATGTTCTTCAATACACTACTATTAAATAAGAATAACAAAGTGTGTAAATAAGCACAAAAGAACACATAATAAAAAACAAAATATTAGTGACAATGGGAAAAATAGTCTTTTTCCATCGAAGGTTTATGAAAAGTACAGTGGATTCTGAAAAAAAAACTTATACAGTGAGGACGTTTAGGTTGGAATAAATTCGATATTTTTCTGTCTAAAGCTATTAACAAAACGCTTGCACAGGTCAATTTTTAATTTAAATTGTTCATCTTACTCTATCATTGGATGTACGAATGACGTAACCACTTTTGCGTACATGACATCATTGTTATTTTTTTAAATAGAACAACATATTTTTCTCTACATTTTTGAATTCGACAACAATAGGCGATTACAAAAATGTATAATACTTATAGTCCAAAGCATTGGTTAGTGAATTAGAGAAAAATGTTGTATCAGAAATTTTTAATTATAAAATTTTATTGAAATGACTGGACTAATAAAGATGATAGGTTTTCTTTTACAATTTTGTTTAGATGGTGTGCATTTAGCCTTTTGTAGGAGAGTTTTAAATATATTGATTAAAGAGATAGAAACTCACGCCTTAAATTTTTGCTTTTTATAATGACAGACTTTTTTGAAGTTTTTATATATTTTTTTATTAAACTACTATATGTCAACTGATGAAAATAAATAAAATTATTGTACATGAAATAAAAAAAACACTCCCTGAAACATTTCAAAAAACATTTAACAAGAGTACATTACTATGAAAATTATTTAAATTACGAACATAACAGGGTGTATAATCATCTTTGGATATAGAGTAAGTGAATAAGAGCATACAAAATCAGGCACACTTGAGTTTTGCTTTCAGTTTCCTGAAAGCTGGACGATGCAATGGCTTAGTCAGTTTGTCATCCAGTTGATCTTGAGAAGGACAATATTCAATGTTGTACCATCCTTGACTGAGTTCATCACTCACAAAGTGGAATTTGACATCAATGTATTTACTACGTCTGGTTGTTTGACCTGATTTGATCATTTGTATTGCACTCTGGTTGTCGACATAGAGGGTCATCTTGATTTGCTGACCAAGCAGTTCCTTCAGGAAAGTCTTGATGTACTTCATCTCTTGACAACAATGCTATTCTGCTTCAGTAGTGGACTGTGCCACTATACTCTGCTTTCTTGAACAACAACTTACTGGTCCACCTGCACAAAGGATTACTTATCCAGTTGTACTCTTAGATTTTTCTAAATCTCCTGCAAAATCAGCATCACTGTATGCTATCAATTTACAGTCTTCTTTGTTGGATGAGTAGAAAACTCCACTTCTTTTTACATTGCTGATGTCTTGACTTGATGGTTTCTCCATTGACCTGCTCTCATAGTTGACAGCGTAGGCCAGGTCTGGTCTGGTTTTGCATGATAAGTAGAGTAGACTTCCAATGATTTCTCGATATGGGAAATTAGTATCTGTAGAACTCTCACTTGCTTGATTGTTTTTCTCAGTCGGTGTGATTGAAGTTGACATTGGTTTTGACAAATCCATTTCATATTTCTTGAGGACTTGTTTGCTGTACTTGGTTCGGTTGATGAAAATTCCATATTCATCACTGGTGATTTCCAGTCCAAGCTATTGAGTTGGGTTTTCTTGAAAAGTTATTTCAAAACTTTTCTTCAGTCCTTCAATCAGTATCTTCATCTGGTGTTCATCTTCTTCAAACAGGATTCCATCATGCACATGGATAGCTAGGAACATTTCCTTTTCTGTAGTCTTAGTTTTGAAAATACACTGATCTGACTTCAGTTGTTTGAGATTCATGCTTTTCAGAAATTCGATGAGAGGCTTGTTCCATTGTAATGGTGCCTGTTTTAGGCCGTAGAGAGCTTTTTTGAGTAGGTATATCTTTCCTGGAGCATCGTAACCCTCAGGGATCTTCATGTATATTTCTTCTTCCAGGTTTCCATTCAGGAAAGCGGTCTTCACATAAAATGTCATAATCTTCTTATTTATTTGAGCAGCTAAAACAAAAAGGAGTCTCAAATTACTAGTCTGGACCACTGTACTAAAGATGTCTTTGTAATCCATATTTTCTGATTTTTGCTGGCAGCCCCTGGCTTCCAACCTTGCTTTCTGTTTTCCATCATCTTTTATTTTAAAAATCCATCTTCCTGTGACAATTTCTTTTCCTTTTGCATATTTTTCATCCACAAGTTGCTATGTATAATTTTTTTTCAATGATTGCTTCTCTTCTTCTAATGCCTTTTCCCATTCTTATTTTTCAGGACTTCTCATGCATTCTGTGTATGTCATGAGAGCTTCATTATCATCATAGGTGACATAATCTTGAAGTCTTTGTGGCCGCTTTCTTGCTGAAGTCTTCTTGGTCGTGGTATGACATTTTGTTGATGGGCATCATAATCTTGATCTTCATTTTCTTGATTTTCATTTTCAGGTTCTTCATAAGTTTCACTTTCTGATGAGTCCATATGCGGGAGTTCAACAATTCTATTTCTTTCTTCATTGTTTTCATTTTCTTCATATCTCAGTTCAATATTTTCATCATCATTTTCCATGTTTTCCACTGAGATGAAAGTTCTTTGTTTTTCCTCATTCTTCATCATATTCAGAAAAATTACATCTTTTGATACAAAAGTTTCCTGTGTATTTAAATCCATGATCCGATAACCATTTTCTAAATATCCCACAAATATTCTTTTCGTACTTCTTGGATCAAGCTTCTTCTGATTTCCAAGGATTTTGGTGTACACTAACGAACCAAAAATTTGTAGTTTTGATAGGTTAGGTTTGTGTCCGTACCACAGTTCTGCTGGTGTCTTGTCTTTCAACGCATTGGTAGGGCTTCTGTAGTTTTCCAGATTGGAGTCAAATAGTAGAGCTCTCATTTTGTTAACAAGAGTCCTTTTTTAAGACTCCAATTAATGCACACCTGCGTGTCAAGAGAAAAACAATCGAATAAGTGACCCCAATATAATATCTGGGAGCTAATATCAATGGCCAGTGCGACCCGAAAAGGGAAATACTTTCAAGGATTGAGCAAGCGAGAAAAAATCTTCATGAGTACAAGACTGGACCTTAGTTTGGATCTCAGAACTCTAATGATCACGTCTTCTCTGTCCTACTCTATGGATGTGAAAGCTGGACACTAAATTCATAGATTGAAAAGAGAATAGAAGCCTTCGAAATGTATGTGTATAGACGGATGCTGCAGGTACAAAAGATCACCAACGATGAAGTACTTCAACGCATGCACAAATAAAAAGAACTATTGAACACCATCAAGGAAAGAAAAATGCAATACATGGATCATACGATGAGAGGTGATAAATTCAAAATATTACGCCTCATAATAGAGGGCAAAGTTCAGGGGAAAAGAGCAGTAGGAAGACGCCAGAACTCATGGCTAAAATATTTAAGGAGATGGTTCGACCGCTCGTCTGCAGAAATCCTTCGTGCTGCAGTTTCCAGAGCTACAATTGCCTTTTGGATCGCCAACCTTCGGCAGAAGAGGGCGTGATAAGAAGAAGAAGAAGCGAAAAAGAAAGAATTGAAGTTTTAATAATGTGTGGGTATGGTGACAAGTCCCGAACCCAGCGAGAAGTTTGTGAATTGTGGAATGATAAGTATCCAGATCATTCGATTCGTCAATCCACTATACCGAAAATAAAAAAAAATTTAGATAATTTGGTATGTATGTGCCCCCTTACTTCTACTTAGTTCCTGAGGAAATTCTCAGAGACTAGTAGCTCCTTTAGTCCTATTTCCCGGAGGAATTTTAGGATATCTGCAGGCTTTAACTTAGGTAAATGTCCCTCTTCTAACCAGTAATCTCCTAAATGTGGTGCCCTAGGATTCTGAATTGCTGTGCAATTTGCAAGTATGTGGATGGAGGTTTCTTCTTTCATACAACAGAATCTACATTCTTCTTCCTCCACTATTCTGAGCATTTTCCTGGTTTGCCTGTTAAAACTCTTAATGCAATTTTACTTTGACTTATGCATTCATTTGATCTCAACATGCTGTAGTTACCCAGAAGAATCTTTGATTGTCTAAGTCCTACTAGATCTTTCCAATGGTGAGATGTTCTCTTTTTTTCGGCTTTGCCTATTTCTTCCAATATTACATTGGTGCTGATACCGCAAAAGGGTTACGGCCCCCAAAAGGGTGTTTCAGTCCCCCTCTTTGCTAGTTCAACTGCTATTTCATTTCCTTCTATTCCAGTGTGTTCTGTAATTCACAGTAAGGTGATTATATTGTTCTCGCCTGGTTCATTGAGTTTGCTTAGGCATTCCCGCACCATTTTGGAACTGATTACAGAAGAGCTGCTTGACTATCCGACATTATGGTAATCCTTTGCCTTCAATATCCTTCGGTAATTTGGTAACGTGAGAGACAATGATAAAGGTCGTTCTGCAATTGGTGGTGACAAGCAGTTGGATTTGCTTCTAGCTGTTGAAGAAAATCCACACATATCTGGAAGACAAATTGCGAGGGAACAATCATTGAGTGAATCTACAGTTATAAAATATTTGAAAAAAATAAGTTTCACCCGTACAAAGTTAATTAAGTTCATGAACTCAACGATGATGATTTTGATAGAAGGATGGAATTTTGTGAAGTGATTATGGAGCGATGTGATAATGATCCACAATTTGTAGAGCATGTAGTATTTGCAGGTGAAGCAACATTTTATTTAAATGCCTATCAATAGGCAAAACTGTAGATACTGGCCAGACACTAATCCTCATTGGAGAATGGAGGCCCACACTTAGTATTCTGAAAAAGTACATGTTTGGATAGAAGTTGTTGGCAACAACATTTTGGGACCATTTTTTATTGGAGAAACGTTGACTGCTGAAAAATGTAAAGTGTTCTTCAATAGGCCTGAGAATATCGAAGATTTAAATGAGAAAATTCTGAGGTGAGACTCATTCGCTATGAAACATTAAATAAAGTGTTGGAGGAATTTAGAAACCGTCTTGGTTACTGCCAGGTAGTCATTGAACATTTATTTTAATTTTTGAACGTATTTTCTTGATTATTTGAAATAATAAAAAATTTTTAGTCCAGTCATTTCAATAAAATTTTATAATTCACTATCCAATGCTTTGGACTATAAGTATTATACATTTTTGTCTATTGTTGTGGAATTCAAAAATGTAGAGAAAAAATAACAATGATGTCATGTACGCGAAAGTGGTCATTCGTACATCCAATGATAGAGTATCTACGATGCGCAATTGAAAATAAAAATTGACCCATGCAAGCGTTTTGTTATAATAGCTTAAGACAAAAAAATATTAAATTTATTCCAACCTAAACGTCGTCACTGTATATTAATATGTACCTGGTGTCTGATTAAGAGAGGTAACCCACTGTATCTCTTATCGTACAGCTTAGCGAAAAAAATCTGTATTACAAAGTCGCATACGAGAAACTGCTGGAAATTATTTTTTTTGTCTTCTACTCCACCGCTAGAGTGCGCAGTTCACAATAATATCACAAAAACATAATTTTTCTATCATAAATGTACCGTTATAGAACCACAAAATTTAAATATTCGTAATCATTAGATCATTTTACGTCTCCAGTACTTTTTCCTCCATCTAGTAAAATATCTGATAGGGGTGAGTGGGAAATCTGACTCAATAAAACTGTTATAACTTTTGTTCCGCTTTATGGATTTTGACAAACTTAGTATCATTTGAAAGGGAAGTCAATGCCTAATAAAATATTATATCATCATTTCATTCCAGGGGTTTTAGCGATCGCTATGTGGCGGTGATTGAACAATTGTTTTGTTTTAAACTTTTTTGGAAATCTTCAAATGCGATGCTATATTTTTTAATCATTTACTTGAAAGAGGATGGAATTAAAAAAAAAGGTGAGATCCGGATCTTAATATCTATTTTCTAAGGGAAGATACGAGAAAAAATAGGTATACTAAAAATAGGATTTTGACAAACTCAGTATAATTGTAACAATAACCAACAACTAATTACGTGACAAAAACAGTAAAAATATTGTATTGACCTAGTAAAGTTACCTAAAGATACTGCTCGAAATGCTTTCCATCTTTTTCGATGCAGATATTCAATCTCTGCGTGGTAGAAAAGACAGCAGCTTCTTCTTCAATTGCATTTTGTATTCGTTGAATAAGATCAGCTCTATTTGCAGGTCTTAGATAAAAATCTAACACAGTAAGGTCGGGTGATCTTGGCGGCCACGGGAATATGCTACCTCTTCCTATCCGCCTAAACTCATATTGTTGGTTCAAAAAATGCATTACTTCATTTGTAAAATGGGCTGGGCAACTATTTTGTTGTATCCACATATTTTGCCCTACTGGTAAAGGAATATCTTCTGATAATATATCTTAATGCATATTCTCTTGCTGAAATCGGAGCATTCTCAAAACATTCAAGATACACTTTGAAAGCTTTATGCCCGGCAATTGTGATTTCTATCACCTGCAGGTGGTAGACGCCACAATGTAGTGCGGGGACTCCCTTTAAAAGGTCCTACCCTGCTAAACACTCCACCCCTTGTCTGATACCACCGGAATCATCCTTTCTGATATGCTTTCGGGAGCATCAGACAGTCTCCCTTCCTCTAATTTGGTCTATATTTCGCTTGAAGTTCTCTTTCATCTATTTCTTTCCTCTTCATGATCTCTACGATCATGTGCACCCCGTTTTCCAGACTTCTTTGTCTTCAACCATCATTTCTATGAGTGTGCGCACTGTCGGCATCTGTTCCTGTGTGAAGTGTTTTTCCCTATTCTCCCACCATCTCTGGCAATGTATTACAGTATGCTCCGGGTAATCTACTTCTCCGCAATATATGCATTTATCGTCCTCATTTTTGCCTATCCTTGTGTACTTCCTACAGGATCTATGTCCTGACAGGACTTGCGTAAGCCAATAATTTAATTCTTTGTGCTCACACTTATGCCATTTTCTGACATCTGGAATCAGGTGCCTCATCCAGCTGCCTGTCCCCGTATGGTTTCTCCATTCCACTTGCTATTTTTCTATAGTTTCTTCCCTGATTTCCTTTTTTCTTCTTTCGAGCCCTGTTTATCGTCCAGCTCGAATAATATTTTTCTCTTTTGCCAATAGATGGACGGTATTGTGTCTGATATCACCTGTATGGCTTCCATAGACACTGTTCTATAAGCGGACGCTGCTCTTAATGCCCCTATTTTCTGCACCTTTTGCATCTTGTGCTTGTATAATGGAACATCCATTATTGTTGCCCCGTATAGAAGGATGGATTTTATAACTCCCATTAGTAGTTTTCTCTTTATCCACCTTGGACCTCCAATATTCGGAATGATTCGAAGTAGCTTTCCGGCTTTTTAATATGCTTAATATGCTTCCCAAAGTACCCATTGAAGTCAAGTACCACTCCCAGATATTTTGCTCCTCGTGTAGGATCGATTCTGCTACCTTTGTATTCAAATAGTGTATCTTGTCTTCTGGATTTCCATCTATGTCCTTTATATCACCGCCACCTAGCGACCGTTAAAACCACTGGAACTAAACGATGATATAATATTTTATCAGGCATTGAATTCCCTTTCAAATGATACTCAGCTTGTTAAAATCAATAAGGCGGATCAAAAGTTATAACATTTTTATTGAGTCAGCTTTCCCACTCACCCCTATGGGTTATTTTACAAGATAGAGGAAAAAGTACTGAAGCAAACTTACGTAAATTGATCTAAATGATGTTTTCGTTATATTATTGTGAACTACATCCTCTAGAGGTGGAGTAGAAAAATTGAAAATAATTTCCAGCAGTTTCTCGTATATGAGTTTGTAATACAGATTTTTTCTTTGTACGCTCTGTACGCTGTACGATAAATTGTTTCTGAGATACAGCGAGTACCTCTCTTGATCAGACACCAGGTACACAAAGTTACAAATCTATGTGAGGTTTTTGGTAACTACAACTACCTACTTGGCGAATGAATAATTCCAGTTCGCCGTCAATGTCTATTATTAGATTTTCTGAAAGGAATAATTTATTGTAAATGATATCAATAAACGATTTGATGAGTGTCTGATTTCAGTTTTTTCAAAAAAAAAAACGTCTCGTCGTGTACTTCATATTGCTGAAAATTTTCCGCTCGAATATAAAAGAAATATCTAGTCAATATAAAAATTTATTATTGACTTAATATAAGGGCAAATTAGAGTTGGATAAAAATAAAAAGTTGTAAACAAAAATCAATGAAAAAGCTTCGAGAGAGAGAGAGAGAAATCCTTAAAAACTTTATAAATAAAACGTACATATAGACAAAAAGTTTTTCCGATAATACAGCTCCGAGATTCGTAATTATAGAGTTAAGCAAAACTCTGAAGAAATACTCGGAGAAAAGTTGCAGCATCCAATTGGCTGTGACAAATTCTAGGAAATATACACTAATCTAAAGCAGGTAATCGGAAGAAGAGTAAAAAAATAGGTATGTTCGCCCGGATTTTGTTATAAGAGCTTAGATAGTTTACCATATTTTCAAAAAAAAAACCATCAGTTACAGCCATATTGTGAAACAAATACGGATGTAATAAAGACATTTTTGGATGTTGGTGTAAAATTTTTTGGGGATAAATTGGAAAATCCAGAAAAATTAACATTGTAATGTTGATAGGGTTCGAATATAATTTTTATCATTTCAAAATGAATAGATTGAAAGTTATTCATGAAATTTACATTTCCGCTCTCTTTTTCGGTTACATAAAAAAAAGATGGTATTGAACCCTCTCCACGCGATTTCAATTCGCTTCTGTTTGGTTTTGTCGATTTAATCCTTCCGACATGTTAAAATAAGAGCAATTTGTGAATAATTTTATATTAAAATCGACATTTCATCTAAAATTATTCATAATTTATGCATCGCGTGTCGAATATAAACCTCTATATTAATTGTGTTTCTTCTCGTCCCTTGCTTATGCTATACTGCTTATTTTATACTTGAATAATCCTTTGAAATAACTAGACTTTCTATACAAATATACATGTGGTTTCTTATGCCAATAAACAAACTTGTTTTAACCATTAAAAAAATTTCTAACCATCCAGTACCGGCCTATTTCTGTCCACTTCATTTGCGTTCTTTTCTTAATTGCTTTATTCAATTTGCCTTTTGCATTTAACGTTAAAACGAATCACACTAATTGAGGCACTGTTAACATGAGCTTAAAGACAAATCTAATTTCTGTTTTGCTTTGAAAACCTCAAGACATGTAATGCCTTCGAATTTGACATTCTGAGGTATCAGATTAATTAGATATTTATGCACGATGTGGAATAATATGTGGAATTTTTTGTTTGGACCCCTACTCATATAATTCTCATATAAGTTCTAAGTATCTTAGAGCACTGTAGTTGAACCCCTCTGATGCGATAATTACAGTGAAGCAGAGTCGAGCGCGGTTACTACTTGGATGGGTGACCACTGGGGAAACACCGTCGTAGAGCCCGTACAGCCTGCAGCGAAACACCTTAGATTACTAGGGTGAGTAGCATATCACAGCTCGCAGGCATTATACCAATGAGCACGCGGTTTAATGTAGAAAGAAGTTATGTTGACATTTTTCAACTGGGATTCCTACGCAATTATTGTTTTACAAAACTATTTTTGTAAAAAAATGTTTACTGTCAATAATTGTCTTTATATACTTATCAGAAACTCTTTTTTTATACTGTTACGAAGTCGCCATCTCAAAGCCGGCCCTGTCACTAAACTATAAATTTTGGCTCCGCTGCGCTTTCTAGAATCTTCTGGTGACGGCAGTGTTTACGTATATGAGGAGCGTGGTAAACTCAAGAATATTCGAGAATTGAGAAATAGTTAGTAAAAAGTTAGTTAACAGTTATTACAGACATAGTTAACAGACAGTTTACAGAAGTAATCGGACAGTGAATGAAAGAGTGAATCATTTAAGATAAATAGTGTAATATTCAAGTGGTGAAAATAAATTGAAACTATTATATCGAGTGTAAATAGACATTAAGTAAAGTGTGTATATAAATTAAATTTAATATAGTGTGTGTTTCTATAAATAAATAAATAGTAATTAGCCATAGTAGTGTGTATAATTTCATCCCACCCATAAAAACTATTCATATAAATAACAAAAACATTACACTAGGTGCAATGAATAATAAATTTATTAGATTTTTCAAAAAGTTTAGCGATTGGCCTACGTTAACTTCATTATTCTTGGTCCATAATCGTTTTTATACGTCGGTTACAAAGAACCTCGACAATTTATAGACTATTGTGGGTTTTGGGGTTTGCACTGAATTTGTTGTTGATAATTTAGTAGTAGTTTGTTTGGGAAAGCACTGCTTCAACCGTTGGATATATTTTTGTTAAGTTACATCCTAGATGGAAACGTTAACCACGGAATACTCTCTATAGATACCCTACACCTTCACACACACAAAGAGGTATTGTTTGTCAAATATTTGGATTATTTATATACTTTTCGCTCTTGTATAGGGTGAATCATGAGTTCAGTTCAGTTCAGTTCAGTTCAGTTCAGTTCAGTTCAGTTCAGTTCAGTTCAGTTCAGTTCAGTTCAGTTCAGTTCAGTTCAGTTCAGTTCAGTTCAGTTCAGTTCAGTTCAGTTCAGTTCAGTTCAGTTCAGTTCAGTTCAGTTCAGTTCAGTTCAGTTCAGTCTATATTGTACAATTTTGCCATTTTTAGTATATCTTTTTTGTTCAACGCTATAGAACATACTTTCCGTTTCTCTGGAATAGCTTGTAATTCTTTCCGTTTGCTATTTCCTCCATCACAAGAACGAGCACGAGCTATGTCGACAAAAGTGTCAAATTTAATATTGAACCCACTGAACTATTTTTCTTGAATTCATCTTTGCAGTTGGAATCCAAATTGATGCCTACCAACCAAACCCACCTCAAACTCACCAATACCCCCGCCTCGGAATCGCTACCCTAGCATACTTCGAGACGGGCGGCGGTTCCTCGCACACTCTCCGCTCACACCGTCGTCTTCTCCCTATCTATCACTACTACCTCTCATGCCATATAGAGTCCTTCTCTCTCTCTCTAATCATGCTCTCCACTACGCCACTCACCACCATTCATTCCTCCTCCCCCCTCAACATTATCTCCACCATGTTCTCCCCTAATTTCCTCTCCAACTTCTTCAGCACTTCCTCGTTCTTCCAACATCTAAACACATGCCCCACATCATCCTCCACTTTACACCTCTAGCACACTGCAGTCTCTCTTTTCCCAATCTTGTGGAGGTACCCTACTTTCGACCCATGTCCAGTGAGCACCTGTGTTAAGAAACAGTTCACTTTCCCGTATTTCCGGTCCATACAATCTCTCCAACTCTCAATCGCTCTTTTTAGCGCGCCATCATACTCCTCTCACCTTATCTCTATTTCCTCATCCCTCCATTCCTGTACTTCCTCTCTGATCGCACCCCTCCAGCGTTTATTCTTGGCTCTAACCAACCCACCCACCCACTGTCCTGAACCCCTGCACCACCCTCAGAAGTATCCCTCTCTGCACCCGCAGGAGTGGCCTAACCCTCGCATTCACCCCCGCTCTTTCGCCCCACACCTCCGCACCGTACAGCATTATCTGCTTCACCGTCCTACCAATAACCCTCCTTTTCCACTCTCCCGGCCCTTTCACATTACACATCAATCTTCCCATCCATCCTGCCCTGACTTTCTCAGCAACGCGCTCAGCACCGCCCGTTTCTGACACTGTTGAAGACGTTCCCGACGTCAAAGAACACGAGTATTGCCAATTTCTAGTTCCTCCATTTGCCTTCCCTAGCCCTTTCCACCAAGCCCATTATCCTGCCCAATACCGAGATGCAAGATTTCCCCTTCGCAAACCCTTGCTGGTTTACCCTAAAACCCCCATTCCTACCAACTTCCTCCTCAATCCTATCCTTCATTATCCCCTCCATCAATTTACCCATACCACAGCAGGCTGATGGGCCTGTAGTCCCCCGTCCGCTTCCTTCTCTATCCGCCTTCTTCAACAGTATCACCTGGCCACCTTCCATTCTATCGGAAGCTCTTTTTCCCTCAGCACCCCGTTGAATAGTTCCCAGAAGTACTCCCCATTGTCATCCAACAGCCTCTTCATGATATCACCTTTCATGCCATCTATCCCTGGGGCTCTCCTTACTTCAATGTTTCTTTCTCCCTCTTCAACTTCTCACATCTCTACTGGTCCCTCTACAGGACTTCCCGAATCCTGCCCCCCACTCCTCCTTCCCCCCCCGTTAACAATTTCCCTCTAATCTCCTTCTCCCAATCTTCCTCTAGCACCTCATTCCTGTTTCCACCCATCCTCTTGACCGCTATCTAATACGCCTTTCCCCATGGATTGTTTTTCAATTCCCCCAGTAACACTTCCTACTTCCCTCTTTTTAAAAATGTAGAACGCTTCACGATTTTGCGTGTCATCCTTGCGCAGGGCTGCTAAGAACTAGTAGAATAAAAATAACGATTTTTTTTCAGAATCTGCCTATAGCAACATTAAAAAAATCATCAAGAGTTGTTGTTGTTCGTTTATATCCAACTAATTGTTACCTGCCCTTTTCGGAAAAAAACAAACTTGTCTTAAAGTCACAAAGAACTTGCTTTGTATTTTTAACCGTGAGATTCTGCAGAGGAAAATGTCGGCAGTCAGCAAAACTCGGTAATTGGACTTTTTTCGACTGTTCTCTGCTATCTAATAAAATTCTCCCGAGACTGGAAATATGGAAAAGTGAATAATTATTTTCAACTTTGACGTTGTTAGGAAAACTCCACCGCTTTATGATTAATCGGCTGTCCTTCTTATTAACCTTTAATGCGGCTTTGTATTTGTTTTTTCTTCTCTTCAATAACGACATACTTCTAAGTTCAATCTATAAGTTTGATTGAAGAGATTTAGTTTTAATCCAATTGCAATATTACAATTTCAATGTAAATCGAGTTGAAACCTTCCTAGCAGGTCCGTTAATTTTTGATATTGAGGTGAGATAACCTAATTTTGTTGCAGCATCATTTTAATCCTATCAGATAATTTAAAGGGAACCAATTTTCATTATTCTATTACTTCATACCTATTAGTACTCGAAACTCCACTGTTGCTAATGGTTTTTGGGAATTCTCCTCGTGATCTTTATTTAATTTCAACTAAGCCTTTTAAAAAGTTGATAACTCACAACTTATAATAGTGAAAATTATATATAATTTTCAGTAAAACTTTTTTACTTTCAAGAAATTATATCCTTCTTTAAGAACGATAATTGGAAACGTTTGTTAGCTAAAAAAAAACTACTATTGCCCGATAAATTTTCTAGAAAGCGTAATCAAACTAATAAAAGCCAAGAGAAATATTTCCGCAAGCCGCTTTTGCATACATACGATTTTTAATAAGGCCATATACATATCGTAAAGTTTCATTTAGAACCCTGTGAGATTTCGACGCGAAAGAAAATAAATATAGAAAAAAGCCTTTCGTTAATTACACACCAGAAGGTTGAAGCATCATATATATAGGGTGTTTCCAAAGTAATCTGAAATATTGTTGTGAGCGATTTATCATTCAATTTTAAGACGAAAAGTTCGTATATACATGTGTGATAAGTTTTGTCGTTAATGAGATACAGGGTGTTAACTTTTTGTAATAAACGAGCTCTGACTATAAGTGGAATTTATTTCGGCCATAATTTTTCCTTAGTGACGCTACTTTTCGACCAATGGTTGTTTACCCAACTCCGATCTTAAGATTACAAGATCTTCCAAATCGCATCATATGAGGCTGTAATGTTATTCGCAATACTCCTTGATTTTTCGAACTTCTTCGGCAATCCATTAGACGCCGAGCGGATGCTGGTATTTTAGCTGGAGGTGCACATTTTGACCATTTGCTCTGAAATTTACTACTTTTAGACGTCAAAAAATAATAGTTCAATACTATTAAACGCTTTACAAAATTAGAAAAATCAATTTCCAAAGAGCAGACCGTCCACTAAGAAGCAACAACTACTTCTCGGGCTATATGCCCCGACAGACATTGAATTAAACTTCTAAAGTAAACGAGGTTGGTATATCTATTAAGATAGAACCAACCATTCTGGTTTGCGATTAGAAGGAATAACATCACTTGTGGACCGGTTTCGGCGTTTTTGCGCCTCATCAGCACAAGGTAGATGCTATTCGTCCAGTAGCTCTGAGAGCATAATCCTGGACTAGAGACTACGTCGATACCACACCAATAAATTAGTAAAGGAAATTAGTAAAGGAAATGTTAAGAGTGCGATATCGGCGACATCCCTACATCTAATCACAAACCAAAATTCTTTATCGACAAAAAACCATCTCGGTTTTGTAGGTATTTACTTAATTACAGTTACCTGTAAATAATTGTCATATAAGTAAAGCGTGATCTATAGACGTCAAAAAATAATAGTTCAATACTATTAAACGCTTTGGAAATTGATTTTTCTAATTCTGTTTACGAATTTACGAAAATTTCACGATTGCGTAATGGGATTACAACTCGTGTAACGTACTATACTTTTTCTACGCCCATCTATTTTCTTCTATGAAATAATGGAAATCGCAACTGCACGATATATCAGAAAATGAAGATAGATAATTGGTAATCGCTTCCGATATTCGTAAAGCGTTGTCATTTATATTTTTATGAGAGTGATTCACATAGCCACCCGCCACTGTATGAGATACTATATTTTGTTACAAAAATTGACAGCATAAATGACATGACGTTTATTTCCATAACTTGCTAAAAAAACGCTACTTATTTTTTGATAAATTGTATAATGTGTTGCCGACATTTAGGGGCATTACTCTTTTAATCTAAAATATATTTCAGTAATGCTAAAAGCTTTTATGTTTTCCAATTGACAAAATATATGTAAATAGACCAAATAAAGTAGTACGTAGATAAAATTTTGATTGCAATTTGATTAAAGAAAGAAATTTAAGTTTTCTTATCCAAACGCACGTGTGTGTTATGAGATCTCATTACGTGCATGTTATTGTTAAATGTCACTTACAAGGAATGTTGACAGTGCGATTTTTGACGTTTACGGACATGGGCGTAGAAAAAATAGTTTTTGGTTACTCTTGCTATCCTGCTCCATCTTTTCTCCAAATTGTTTCCATTGATCTTCTTTCACATTTTTAACTACTTCTCTGGTTTTCTTTCTCTCGGATTTATATTTTTCATAATCCTCTATTTTCCTACACCCTAGGTAATTTCTCCACATCTTTTTCTTTATTTTGATTTGATTTCTAATTTCGTCAGTCAACCATGCAATTTGTTGTCTATGATTTTGTTTTCTAGTTATTCCACATACTTCTTTTGCTGTTTCTGTGATCTTATTTTTCATTGAGATCCAAATTATTTCAATGTCATTGTTAAGCTGTTTCTCAACATCCTCTAATTTTTTGCTGAGGTATATTTCACACTTTTCTGCTATTTCCTTGGTTCTTAATATATACGTTTTTATTGTTTCCCACTCTTCTTTTTTAGATTGAGTTTCTCTTTTTTCTTTGTTTTCCAGTACATTCTCTTTTATTGTGCTCAGTACTACATAACGATCACTGCCTATTTCTGGTCCTCTTTTCACTTTTGTATCTTCTACTACTTTTCTATTCTTCTTTTCTACTAGTATGTAGTCTATTATTGATTTTTCTTCTCTACTTTTTACCTCTCTGGTGTATTTATGTATATTTTTATGCTCAAAGAACGTATTTGTTATTACTAATTGGTTTATCAAGCAAAAATATAGCATTCTTTTTTCATTATTATTTCTTACTTGCTCGCCATGCTTTCCTAATATATTTCTATACTATTGATCTTCTATGCCCTTACTTTGGCTTCTTCTGTAGCTTCTTCCCAGAATTGGTCCTTATTTGCTGCTGTATCGCCCTCGTTGGGTCCATAAACTACTATAACTGTTTTTTGGGTATTTTGATCAGTTTTTATTTCTATTTTTAATATTCTGTCCGATATTGCATCCCAACCATTTATTTGATGTCCCAGTTTTTTATTTATTATACAACCCACTCCTGAAGATGCCCTTTTATCTTGCTTTACTCCGCTATATATCAATATATTTCCATTTATCATTGTTATAATGCCTTTTCCTTTCTTTTTAGTTTCAGTGATTCCTAACAAGTCCGCTCCCATTTGTACAAATTAATCTTCCAGTTCTTTTTTTTCCTGTAAGCCTCTTATATTCCAGGTCCCTATTTTTCATTTACTAATTTTACCTTTGTGTTTTACTTTAGCTTCTTTTTTTGTTTTGTACTCCATACATATTTTGATTTATTATTCCTGTGTATTGCTTTATATTCTCATGTGCATTTCTTTGTCATTCTATAGTAGTTTACCTAAAAAGTGCGGAAAGTTATACTTTTCCGCTAACGCGTCGTTCGGCCAGCAATCGCGTGCGGAAAAGTCACTTTACGCACGTGTTAGGTTCACTATTTTTTCTACTAGCGTACGGAAAAAAACCCAAAAGTTAACATAAAGAAACATTTATTATTAAATACATATCAACAAATTAATTATTATTAATATTAACATTGAACGTGCAATTTGTAGCATTCTGCAAATTAATTGCAGAGGCTAAAATGTTTTCCAGTGAAGTCAGATTTCGGTTTTCCACTGCTTTCTCAGCACTAATTGTTGCAACCGTGGCAATGGGAACTTGGCTGGAAGAGGTCATTTTTGAAGGCTTTACTGGCGACATCTGCTAACTAGTGGAAGGGCCAGCGACAGAGCGTCACTGAAGTTTAATATTTTATTTGATAGGCCCTTTTGGAAACTTGGCGAGCTTTCTACATAACCTTCTGCGACGCTAGAAGATTTCCAGCGATTAATATTTGTTATTCCTTCACCGGAATCTGTAAGCATTGTGGCGGCGGAACGTCGGAAACTGTGACCCGTATATAATTTCTTCTTTTGAGAAAATTTTTGCCTTTTTTGGTCTAAATCCAATGTTTTTTTATATATGCCGCGACCTTGAAAAACTTTCTTAAATCGACGTCTTTTTTGAGTTTAATTACACTTTTTAACATTGAGTATCTGGGCTTGCATATTTCAGCGAAATAAGCCAAAAAAACGTCTTCTTGAAAAGTTTTAATTCCCTTATTCTGGCACCAGTTTTCAAACAAAATATATATTCCTTTTCAGACCTATAACGGGATTTTGATGGTATTAGATCCAAGTTTGCAGTTCTAGCCGCTTCCAAAACTGACTCTGGCAAATCTTCATCTGAAGAATCCATGAAAAATTATCTTCTAGAAAAAGCTGCGACGGTAAAATCGGTTTTGACACGGTAGTGTTTTGACTGACAGGTTTATTTTTTCTTTGTTGCTACGGTGATTCAAAGTAACAAATAAAAAATGTCAGATGTTTATTATTATTTGACATTCATTTGATGAGGCTTATACTAAGGCCATTAAAAAATTATTGAAACATACGTTTCTTTTTATTAAAAATTATAGCAGAATTCTAATACATTTCTTAATGTTTCAGTCATTTTGTAAACTACAACCATACAAACGTATATTTTAAATATTCAAATGTCAGTATACTCCCCAAAAACTTAACAAATTTACTTTTCCGCACTAAGTGACTAGTGCGAAAAAGTGATTCTTTCAAAACTAAGATGAGTGCGGAAAAGTGGACTTTTCCATTTTCAGTCTCCTTATGGGTTACTATTAGTTTTTTGTAATAATTGTTTTATCTGTGAATTGCTGGTGAGCGTTCTTTTGTATCTTGATCAGGTTATTCGTCTCTGTTTCCCTTCTCCATTCATCAAATTCAATGTTCATTTTCCTGTAGCCGATTTTAACGTTTTTCCCTGTTTTTCTTTCTTCATTAGCTCTATATCTTATTTGTTTCATTACTTCTCTATCTTTCTTTGACAAATCGTCCTGTATGAATATCTTCTGTCCCATTTTTCTTCTCAATTTACTTTTATTTTTCATTACTTCTTTCTTGTGCTTCTGGTCCTTTAGTTGTATTAAATAGGTTTTATCTCCTAATTACGTTGCGCTCAACACTTCTGTATCAATTTTTTATTCACACTTCATACAGTTTTCTATAACTTGCTTTAGTTCTATCCTGTCTTTCCTAGCTATTCTTAATCCTTGCAACACAATATTATTTCTTCTTTTTTCATCTTCAATTATTTCCAGCCTTTTATCCATATTTGCTACTATTTTCTTTAAATTTATATTTTCGTTCAGTAATTTTTTATTTTCTAATCATAACTCATTAATATCTTTTCTGTATTCCTCTTGTTCATTCCTCATCTCCGTTAGCTCTGTTGTTAATGTGTTCATCGTCTCTCCCATTTGTCTCATCATCTTATTAAGCATTTCCAAATTTTCCTCAATTTTCTTATGACTTTTAACTGATGATCTTTCCATATGTTTACTTTGAAGCATCAAAGGAAGAAAATCAAGAAAATTTTTCTATAAAGAATTATTGAATGAAATTTCGTTTGGTAACAATTTTTTACGAAGACAAAACATCCTTTCTATACATTTTCTTCTGTCAATAATTCCCATTACCTCATAATACATCCAATAATATCGTTTAACAACGAATCGTTATACTTAGGTGATTTGGCAACGTGGCTTGATTGTGTTGAGATTGTTGCAGCTAGCCGTCTCTAAATGTTGCCTACATAAGACCACGCAAAACGGAGAATAACGCTCTAAATGTCTATTATCAGCACAAGAATGTACATTTACATCATCAACTTGTCAGATAATATCACACGAGTTGGTATTTTTGCCAGAAATGGCATACCTTATTTCATTTGATAACTTTCAACATTCGAAAGTCGTTTAAGAGAATGATACGAGGAGTATGCAACTGACAATTGTAAAAAATAAAATTTATTTATAGTAATAGAGGGTGTTTTACGAATGGTTACATGAGAGCGTGAGTTTTTTGAAAATATTCTATACTGAGACGGAACATCCTGAGAGTCTAGTTTTCGGTCATTTTTTCATAAATATTTTGTAATAATTAGGTGAGATGAGACGAGACGGGACAACTAGTTGTAACATCTTTATCGACTTGTTTAGACTTTTCTAAAATCAATCAAGTTACAAATTGGCGCCCAACGTGGGCTAGGTTATGCTAGGGACGAGACGGAGGCCTTACCTAACTTGTCCTGACCTCGACTTATCTAGTCTCGTGTGAACCCCTAGTTTTACCGAGTTTTTTAAATAAATATTTCTCCCTTGCGTCTAGCCTGACCGTTAAATTTTGTAACCCGCATGCGCATTTCATGATCAGTTTGCCTCGTCTTGTCCTTTTGAATTTTTAGGTTAGAATAATTAGGAACTGATACTTGTTTTTGTTTCTAATAAGTTTCATAATTTTTCTTGGTTAAAACAGATCATTGGTTAATTTTTGAAAAAGGGGAAAGAAAAATAACCATCCCATTCACCCTTTCCCTTCTGTATGGCTTCTTCAATGATTTTCCTTGTCCTTCTCGATACATTAGGAAGCAAACTGAACATGAAATGCGCATGCGGGCTACAAAATTAAACGGTCAGGCTAGACGCAAGTATATTTCTCAAGTCTTGTTCCTTTTCATTCATTATTTATAGACACGTAATTAAAAAAATCTTAAACAATTTGTTTTTCACTAAATTTCATGAATAGAAAATGCTTGCGTCTCTTAAAGGTTCAAGTTATGACAGCCTGTATCCCCTCGAGTCCAACTTAATTTCGACACTTTTCCTATGCAAGATTAATGACCTTACTTCACAAACTCGTAACTTGTTGAAATATTTTAACCGCAAATTAAAAAGAGAAAATATGTTTGAGAATCTTACCCACAACAGTCAAATATCCAACTTGACTTTTCATCGGGTCGGTATTGATTTGACACATGTACCATCCTTGGTCTGACTCTCTAAGTTCTTTGATATGTAAGTGCCAGATGTTTTTCTCGCTATTAGATACTCCTATTCTATTATTTTTGGTTATAACGTGATTATGGATAGTGAGGATCGTTTGAGTGTCCACTTTTAACCAAGCCACCTGAAAATAAATAATATTTTAGTCGACAAACTTATCTTGGCTCTTGAACAATAGATGCGCTGAGACACAGCCTAGGCGTGAAAAAAATGTATTTTTTCTACAATCATTAATAAAAGTGACGTTTTTTTAATCGATCTTCGTACATAAAATATGTATTTGTTAAACAGTTTAAAAAAGTGACATTAGAGTGACATAAAGTAGTTTTTTTTAACGCTAAATTTAAATATTTCCGCTAATGGCTCTGCAGATTGCACTCATCTGACATTTTACTTAGCGTCAATAATTAAAAAAGACTGTCATAAATGGTCAATAATTGTTAAAAATTGTCAAAAATGGTCAATAATTGTCAGAATCTGTCAAAAATAGTCAATAATTGTTGAAATTTTGAAAAATGATCAAAGACTGTCAAAATTTTTGAAAGTTGTCAAAAATGGTCAATAATTGTCAGAAACTGTCAAAAATGGTCAATAATTGTTAAAATTTTGTAAAATGGTCGAAAATTGTTAAAATTTTGAAAAAATTGTCAATATCTATAAAAAAATGTCAAAAATGGTCAATAATTGTTGAAAATTGTCAAAATTTTTGAAAAGTTGTCAATAATTGTCAGAACCTGTCAAAAATGCTCAAAAATTGGCAAAAATGGTCAATAATTGTTAAAATTTGGAAAAATGGTCTAAAATGGTCAAAATTTTTGAAAAATTGTCAAAATTGATCAATAATTGTCAAAAATGGTCAATAATTGTTAAAATTTGAAAAAATGGTCAATTGTCAAAAATTGTCAAAAATGATCAATAATTGTCAAAACTGTCAAAATTGGCCAATAATTGTTAAAATTTGAAAAATTAGTCGAAAATTGTCAAAATTTGAAAAAATGGTCAATAATTATAAAAAACTAATGGTCAATAACTGTAAAAAATTGTCAAAATTTTTGAAAGCTGGTCAAAGTTTTTGAAAAATTCTCAAAAATGGTTAAATTGTCAGAACCTGTCAAAAATGGTCAAAAATTGTCAAAAATAGTCAATAATTGTTAAAATTTGGAAAAATGGTCAAAATTTTTGAAAAATTGTCAAAAATGATCAATAATTGTCAAAACTGTCAAAATTGGTCTATAATTGTCAAAAATGGTAAATAATTGATAGAATTTAAAAAACTGTGAAAAATTTTGAAAAAATGGTCAATAATTGTCAAAAATTATCAAAATTTTTGAAAAATGGTCAAAAATTTACGAAAAATAGTCAAAATGGTCATTCTATTGTGCATAAGAAGCAAGCTTCTATCTGCGGTCCGATGTCTGCTTACCTTTTATTTTTGTTTTACTAACCATAAAAATAAATATTAAGTTACTTTACTTGTATTCTTTAAATTTGTGCAGTTGTAGAAAAAGTATAGTGTGCAACATGTGGGGAAAGTACTTTTCTCACTTGTTGCACACTATACTATTTTCTACAACTGCTATGAAAAGTGTCGTATTTCTCATACCTTACTTGATTTCAAAACCAAATATTGCTCATACTGTGAGAAATAATATTTCTCACGGCACTTTGCCCACGCCACATATATTTATATGGAGAATCAAATAAAATCGACAAAAACTTAGTAGGCTACTGTCATCTTTAAATACCTACTTAGTTGTCACAAAACTGTCAGATTATATTAGAGAATATGTTAAAAATTTTAAAAAATTGTCAAACATTTTGAAATATGGTCAAAAATTTGGAAAAATGGTCAATAATTGTCAAAAACTGTGAAAGTTTTGAAAAAATGGTTAATAATTGCCAAATATTTTCAAAAATTTGGAAAAACGGTTAATTATTGTCAAAAATTGTCAAAATTTTGAAAAAATGGTCAATACCTATAAAAGACTGTCCAATAATTGTTAAAAATTGGCAAAGATTTGGAAAAATTGTCAAAAATGGTCAATAATTGTCAGAATCTGTCAAAAATTGTCAAATATTCTAAAAATAGTCAATAATTGTTAAAATTTTGAATGATGATCAAAAACTGTTAAAATTTTTGAAAGTTGTCAAAAACGGTCGAAAATTGTTAAAATTTTGAAAAAATTGTCAATAATTATAAAAAAATGTCAAAAATGGTCAATAATTGTTGAAAATTGTCAAAATTTTTGTAAAGTTGTCAAAAATGGTCAATAATTGTTAGAACTGGTCAATAATTGTTAAAATTTGAAAAAATAGTCAAAAATTGACAAAATTTTTGAAAAATTCTCAAAAATGGTCAATGATTTGTTGAAACTTTGAAAAATGGTCAAAAATTGTCAAAATTTCGAAAAAATTGTCAAAATTGATCAATAATTGTTAAAAATGGACAATAGTAGTTAACATTTGAAAAAATCGTCAATTGTCAAAAATTGTCAAAATTTTCGAAAAATTGTCAAATATTGGCAAAATTTTGAATAATTATAAAAAACTGTCAAAATGGTCAATAATTGTTAAAAATTGTCAAAAATGGTCAATAATTGTCAGAACCTGTCAAAAATGCTCAAAAATTGTCAAAAATAATTGTTAAAATTTGGAAAAATGGTCTAAAATGGTCAAAATTTTTGAAAAATTGTCAAAAATGATCAATAATTGTCAAAACTGGTCAATAATTGTTAAAATTTGAAAAAATAGTCAAAAATTGTCAAAAATGGTCAATAATTATCAGAAACTGTCAAAAATGGTCAATAATTTGTTGAAACTTTGAAGAATGGTCAAAAATTGCCAACATTTTTGAAAAATGTTCAAAAATTGTCAAAAGTGGTCAATAATTGTCAGAATCTGTCAAAAATGGTCAAAAATTGTCAAAAATGGTCAATAATTGTTAAAATTTGGAAAAATGGTCAAAATTTTTGAAACATTGTCAAAAATGATCAATAATTGTCAAATCTGTCAAAATTGGTCTATAATTGTCAAAAATGGTCAATAATTGTTGAAATTTAAAAAAATAGTCAAAAATTGTCAAAAATTTACGAAAAATGGTCAAAAATGGTTATTCTATTGTGCATAAGAAGCAAGCTTCTATTGGCGGTCCGACGACCGCTCACCTTTTGTTTTTGTTTTACTAACCATAAAAATAAATATTAAGTTACTTTACTTGTATTCTTTAAATTTGTGCAGTTGCAGAAAAAGTATAGTGTGCAACATGTGGGGAAAGTACTTTTCTCACTCGTGTGTTGGCGGCACTCGCCTTTTGGGCTCGTGCCACAAACTTCCATACTCGTGAGAAAAGTTGAACTTTCCACTTGTTGCACAATATACTATTCTCAGTACTTCCCAACGCTTTGTGGAACCAGAAAAAAATGTGTATACTTAGTTCCTGTACAATAGCAAAAAAAGTTATGGCTGAATGAATGACATGCGCAGGGGATATAAAAGAATTTTATTTTGTACTCCTTTTCTTACTTCTTTCATATTAGCTCCGTTATCATAACCTTGCTCTCTAAAAGCCACTTCAAATCAAAACCTAACTATTTCAAATGTGTTAAAATAAGCTCTGTCAATCCCCAGTTGAATCACTAGCTTGAAAAAAACCAATAAAAAATTCTTTAACATAATATTTGTGATCAACAGAGTTAAGAGCGGCAACTCTAATTGTCAAAGAAAGCTGTTCGATATGACTTACGTCTGGGGTACAATCGGCGATTATGGAAAAGTATTTGGCACTTTTGGTAATCTCTACAATTTTTTTTTAAATTTCACTTCCCATTAAGTTAATTAATTCATCTTGTATATTATTACTTAAATACGTCATAGACCATCAGATTCGCGTTGAATTCTTCTGACATGTTCTTCCATAACTGGATCAAACTCAGAAAGCAACTCTACCATTTTTAAAAAGTTTCCATTATCGGGTTGAAACAAATGTTCAGTTGTTCCGCGAAAAGCCAAACATTGTGAAGCCAAAAGTCTGACTATTGACATAATTCTTTTGAGAACTCCTCTCCAATAATTTCCATATCCAAAATTCTGTTTTAAACGAATATCTAGTTCTTGCCATGCTCTAAAAGAGTTTCATGTGTTGTGAGGGCTCTTGAAAGATTTCCCCAGTCAGTATAATCTTTTTTGAGCCAGTCACTAATGGAAGAATGATCAAATAATATACAACAGAAGCAATAAACGGCATCATTTGTTACAGAGTATATTAACCAATTTCTCTCGACGACTTCCGTATTGCTCAATGTTTTCAAATAATAAAATCTTCGCCTTGCTTTATTAACAGGAAATTCGAATTTTTTAATTTGGTAGGGCCCTCTTTCATCAAGTATTTGACGCATTTTAGATGACATGCAGGAAATATTCCATAACGCAGGATCTGAAGAAACTTCGATTATTATTTGTTCGCTGTCACTAATATTATCCTGTGTTATTGTTTCTTGGATCTCTTCGACAATTTCTTCTAGATTTGGTTGGAAATCTACTGAAGTGGATGTTGATGGCTCATCTGCACGAGATTTTCGAACTAAAAATTCCTTCATGGCATAACTTAGTTTTTTTCCTTGAGCCTCTTTCATTAGGCGTTTGTTTTTATATTGGCTTCCAGACAGTTTTTTTCGTTTATGTTCCATACTAACACTAAAATTAAATATTGATAATTGAATCAATAATCATTTTAGAACACATATCTTTTCAACAGTGATCAGACTTCAGCAAACGCCTATTTAATTTTTTAAGCGAAAAAGAAAATGTAGCTGCCATTGTTTTCTTGGCGGACATTTTTAAACATATTAATGACCTGAACCATAAACTTCAATGTAAGAGAAAGCTTGTATGGGAGCTCATGTTAGAGGTAAAAAGTTTTTCGCGAAAACTCGATTTCTTTATTAATGATCTTGGTGTTGGTAATGAATGCTTACACTTCCCCAATTTAAATAAAAGAATCAGCAGTGACAACGAAATTGACGTCGGCCAATACAAGACGTTCATTACGGATCTCAAATCGGAACTTAAAAACAGGTTCGCAGATTTTAAGAAAATTGAGAATGTTGCAGAAATCCTCAGCAGCATTTATTCTCTGCATCCTGATGGTGAGTGGAGCAATGAAGCTGCAAATGTTTTCAGGAGTGATAAAACTACTCTGTAGATGGAAATGATCGATTTCCAAGAAAACACAGTTTTAAAACACAAACATGCGGAAGTTTCCAGTGAAGAGCTCTGGATAAAATTTGTGTGTGATAATAAATATCCAGAACTACAAAAATTAGCTTTGAAACTTCTTACTTTGTTTGGGTCAACATGAAGATTTTTGTGAAGTAGCATTTTCGAAGATGCACTTCATTAAAAATAAATCTCCAGGATTTAATGTCAATAGCTTGCACCAATTTTACTCCAAACTTCAGACAGATAGTCCGCCACAAAAAATGTCATTTTTCTCATGGATATGTAAAAAATACCTTTGTTATTTCCGTAACTACATTTGTTTAATAAATATTTTTTTCTATAAATTGTTGTGCGGACCGTGATTGTCATTTCATTTCTTAAAACGGACCTGGAGCGAAACTAATTGGTGACCCCTGATATAGACTAAGAAAACGTTCTATGAGAACGATTGTATAATTTTCTCTTATATTATTTCCTTAGATTTTTGCGGCAAAAAATGTAACATAACTTCATTGGCAGCTTCTTGAACATCAGGTGGCGTACACAGAAGATCTTCACTATCACTTTCTAACTCCATTTTGGAGTTTTTCCGATTTTAAAACTCTCGTCTTATTGACAAAAAGTTAGTTAAATTTAATTATTTGTTATATCCATAGATACGTAAATGACGAGACAGGTTTCATTTATTTTTCCGTGCAAAATTAATTGTATTGATTTACTTTATTTATACATTTTAGCTATTTGGATAAAAAACAATCAGATAAAAAATATCATATGTAATATGGACGAAAAATGTTTTTTCGAACTATGTTCACATCGTCCGAAAAACCTCATTTTTCGTCCTTATAACATAATACACTATTTTCTCCTCCCTGTATTGTAAACAACGCCTTTTGATACTGTTTTGAAGGACGTAAGTAACAATTACCAAAAAGGTATCGATTGCCCTTGACGACGGGTTGTAGTAATAATGTATGCCATATAAAACGGGTATCTTATTTATTTATATGAATAATAATAGTAGGTACAATTATTGCAATTATGAACATTATTTACAAAATTTAGATAATTCTTTTCTCGTTTTTTCTCAATTTGTATGAAATTTTCTGAATTTTTCCATCTTTAACCAAGTTTTCTGTTACTCTTGAAGTACTGCAGGAGACTTCTGGCTTCGTTATTTTGTATAAAATTTTATTTGCAACTTCCTTTTTATTGTTGACTTTCCGCAATAGTTGCAGATTTCCATCCGCCATGTCGCTTGAGAGCTAAGACATCAACTCCAGTATTCGCTAATAAAGAGGCCGACGTTCTTCCTACGGGAGAGTTCAGTATACTCCTTAAAGTACTCAATGTTCAGAAATTTAGCAATTTTACTTGGTATTGATGAAATCGAGTTTTTCCCGACAGGCTAGTTTGAGAACTTTCCATTTTGATATCGCATGAAGAAGCGAGTATTAAAATTCGTCATGTTGGATCTTATTACAATGTAATTTTGAAATATCGAACCTTCTCATCGTTACTTTTAGACACTGTAAATTTACGTGTCATTCCATTTTTGGAATCAGGAATAGTAACAATTATGACTTCATGCCTTAATTCAACATTGTCTATTTTCATTGCACAGAGTTCACTAGAACGGCACGTGGTTCTGGTAGACTTCTCGACACTCGGAATTTTATGTTAATTTTAAATTTGTTTGATAGCTTACCTTAAATAAAGCAGCTTATAACAAAAACTTCGCTGGATCATTCAGTAATTACTTTAAAAATTACGAGTTTGAAGTTTTCACTTCAAAAATCCAAGAATACATTCTGCAGGGAGGAGAAAAAAATCTTATATACTTCACGGGAGGTAAGTATATTTACTAGTCTCGAACTTTATTGCCAGTCCTCGCTATTGCTCGACTAGTAAATGTTACTTACATCCCTTATAGTATAAATAACTATTTTTTCTGAAAAAGTTTCTTTTTGACAGACCCAAGTCTCTTTTTCGTTCGTGCATCTCCCAATCGCCACGGCCAGTTTGTCGAATTATACGTAATCGAACAAGTTTCACTGAAATCAAACCTCGTACATTTAGAATCACCCTCGTAATATGTTATAATGGGATTCCGTTTCGAATGGAGCAAAATATAAAGTAGGATTAAAATTTTATCACTTCCACATACAAAAGTGACAAGGGATGTTTATATACAGCGTAAGTTACAAATTAAATTAAGAACTCATTGTTAATGTGGTTTGTTGAATACTCATTATTTCCGAAACGTTTTTTTTTTGGTGGTAAATTAAATTCATGTTTGTTTATGGTTAGTTTATAGAGACAAAATATTTGTAAATAGAAGAGGATTTATTAATAAAGTTCCTTTTCCACTTTTCTCTATGAGATTACCTAAATGGTAGGTACCTATATAGAAAGAATCGATAACCATTAGAAGTTGTTTTCATATAATAACATCGAATTCAGTCAACAAGAATCTAAAGGAAAGGTAAATTTCGTCTGTCTCAAGATAATATTGACTTTAAATTTTATATAGAGATTTTCCGCTACTTCTCCACTTTAGATAATTTAACTCTTATACAATTAAAAATAAAAGTAATGGATAGAGCAGTTTTTAAGGTTAAAAGTTTTCTTTTCTATTTGAAAATTCATGAAACTCTTAATAATAAACCATATTTATGAAAGTCTGAAGTAATTTGTGACACAAATTGACATAATAACTACGATTATTTCAGTTTTATTTTAGTTTGTTAACATTTTCTTCGAGCTAAAAATTGTAATTTCACTACAAAAACGTTTACAGAATTTTTCATGGAGACTATCTATACAAGGAGATCGAACTCCATGTATTCCAATTTCTGGTCATGATAGAGGGCGCCACTTAAAACCTTGCACCAAAACACATCTGACGGCAGAACAATAACAGCCAATCATAAAACTCGAGTTCATGACGTTTTATTGGTTGCTAGCTACTCAGTTCGCGGTTCGAGAGTGAGGTAAGTGAGGTTAGGTCATAGAAATGGAAAATATTGTGAATAGGAAATCCGTTTTTTGTCCTCGTTTTCAAAAATATCGAAAAGAATGTGATTGTTTTGTGATAAAATAGTTAGCTGAATGTATTTATATTTTTACTAAGGTATATAATTTTAGTCTATCACAATATAGTTGTTTATGATACAAGTACGTGAAGTGATACTTTTGCGCACGAGTTGCGAAAATGAAAGGCACGAGCGTAGCGAACGAGTGCGCAAAAGTACTACACGCATGAGTATCATACAATATTTTATCTACGACAACATTAAAAAATACTTTTCCGTGTAATTTTTGATTTTTTAGTGCTACACCAATCCAAAAAATCGCCATATTATGACTTCATGTATATTTTTCTTGACTTTTCCGGAAGCAGGTTTTGAGTTACATTGCACGCAATTTCAGGAGGAGTGCAATCAGATTCTTCTTCCATGTTTATTTTGCTTAACAATCAGTGTTTCATCAATAAAAATTTGAAAAATGTTTTGCGAAATGACGATGACGTTTCACACTTCCTAATGACAGTACAAAATTATTACAAATACAGAACCTTCGACAGAACACAAAACACAAAATTATCTAAGGTATTAATACATATGCAAATAAAAAAAGGGGAGCGGTCGTCGGACCGCCGACAGAAGCTTGCTTCTTATGCACCATAGAATGACCATTTTTGACCATTTTTCAAAAATTTTAACACTTATTGACCATTTTTTCAAAATTTTTGACAATTTTTCAAAATTTTAACAATTACTGACCATTTTTGACAGTTTCTGACAATTATTGACAATTTTTCGAAAATTTTAACCATTTTTTAAAAAATTTGACAATTTTCAACAGTTATTGACCATTTCTGACAGTTTTTTATAATTATTGACAATTTTTTCAAAATATTTAACAATTTTTGACAGATTCCCACAATTATTGACCATTTTTCAAAATTTTTGACAATTTTGGACTATTGTTTCAAATTTTAACAATTATTGTCCATTTTTGACAGTTTTGACAATTTTTGAAAAAAAATTACAATTTTTAACAATTATTGACCATTTTTGACAATTTTTGACAGGTTCTGACAATTATTGACCATTTTTGACAATTTTCCAAAACATTTGACAATTTTTAACACTTATTGACCATTTTTTCAAAATTTTTGACCATTTTTCAAAATTTTAACAATTATTGACCATTTTTGACAGTTTCTGACAATTATTGACAAATTTTCAAAAATTTTAACCATTTTCAAAAAAATTTGACAATTTTCAACAGTTATTGACCATTTTTGACAGTTTTTTATAATTATTAACCATTTTTTCAAAATATTAACAATTTTTGACCATTTTTGAGAGATTCTGACAATTTTTGACAACTTTTAAAAATTTTGACAGTTATTGACTATTTTTAAAAATATTTAACAATTTTTGACAGATTCCGACAATTATTGACCATTTTTCAAAATTTTTGACAATTTTGGACTATTGTTCCAAATTTTAACAATTATTGTCCATTTTTGACAGTTTTGACAATTTTTCAAAATTTTTGACCATTTTTCAAAAAATTTTACAATTTTTAACAATTATTGCCCATTTTTGACAATTTCTGAGCATTTTTGACAGGTTCTGACAATTATTGACCATTTTTGACAATTTTCCAAAAAATTTGACAATTTTTAACACTTATTGACCATTTTTTCAAAATTTTTGACCATTTTTCAAAATTTTTACAATTATTGACCATTTTTGAAAATTTTTTATAATTATTGACCATTTTTTCAAAATATTAACAATTTTTGACCATTTTTGAGAGATTCTGACAATTTTTGACAACTTTTAAAAATTTTGACAGTTATTGACTATTTTTAAAAATATTTAACAATTTTTGACAGATTCCGACAATTATTGACCATTTTTCAAAATTTTTGACAATTTTGGACTATTGTTCCAAATTTTAACAATTATTGTCCATTTTTGACAGTTTTGACAATTTTTCAAAATTTTTGACCATTTTTCAAAAAAATTTACAATTTTTAACAAATATTGCCCATTTTTGACAATTTCTGAGCATTTTTGACAGGTTCTGACAATTATTGACCATTTTTGACAATTTTCCAAAAAATTTGACAATTTTTAACACTTATTGACCATTTTTTCAAAATTTTTGACCATTTTTCAAAATTTTAACAATTATTGACCATTTTTGAAATTTTTTTATAATTATTGACCATTTTTTCAAAATATTAACAATTTTTGACCATTTTTGAGAGATTCTGACAATTTTTGACAACTTTTAAAAATTTTGACAGTTATTGACTATTTTTTAAAATATTTAACAATTTTTGACAGATTCCGACAATTATTGACAATTTTTCAAAAATTTGGACAATTTTTGACAATTATTGACCATTTTTCAAAATTTTAATGCAGCGTTGGTTATATAGTACCGCGCGTTATTTCAATGCGTCTCTCTCTCTCTATCGTGCAATAAGAAGCAAGCTTCAAAATAGTGTTATAATGATTATCCCATTTAAAAAGCATTGTACTTTTTCGCACGCTTTAGAAGTATGTATAAAATTTAATTTCACGAATTTATATGAGTTTGTAAATGCTTAATTTTAATGGTGGTCGTAGATAAAATATTCTTTCCTACTTCATTTATCTTTGAATATTTTTAATTACCTTTCGTACTTAAAAATTCAGCTCACGTTTTCGTCTTATATCACCAGCATTACCACTAATGCAATTTTTAACAACGCCCATTATAAATTTTTATTATAACAATTTCAATTTTCTAGTTTTTAAAGTAATGTTTACTATTATATAAAAAGTAAGGTTATTGTCGTGACAGTTTTAAAATGATCAAGATCAAGATCTACAATGCGCGACGCCACGGTGTAAAAACAAACTGCTTAGATAGAATGTTCTTTATTCTCTCCTCTCATTGCGTCTTCGTAAGTTTCAGGTGTGGTGACTTGAAAAACAGTTTCTTCACCAAACAATACGTAATTTTTTAAGTGCGCCGGTTTGGACTTCTTTGAACGGTCTCTTAAACTTCTGGAAAACTGTGAGAGTGGATCTGCTTCTGATTGAGACTCATCACTGCCAGACACTTCTTCAGTTTCTGATTCCTCTTCTTGAGAATTGTCCTCCTCATTAGACATGTCTTAATCGGATTGCTTTCCCTCAGTTTGAACCTCTATGTCTTTTAATGGCAACTAAACATATTCGCAAGGATTTAACTTTTCTTCAAATATGACATCTCTGCTAAGAATGACTTTATTTTCTTCTTTTACTCATATTATGTAACGCTCATCTCCGTCATAGCCGATTAAGTACCCTTTTATGGATTTTCTGTCAATTTTCTTACGTTTCTGTGCAGGGACGTGGGCGTAGCAAACTGAACCAATAATTCTTAAATGTTTAATCCTTGGTTTCTTCCCTAACCAAAGCTCGTAAGGACTTACACTATCCACAGATGACTTGCCTGTTCTATTTAATATATATAGGGATGTTGTTACAAACTCAGCACATTGCCTCTGGAAAAACTACAATGTTATTTGAATATTTGAAAGTTCTTGCCATTTCAATAGTTGTGCGAAAATCACGTTCACAAATTGAATTTTGCTGGGGTGTGTAGGAGGCTGTTAGTCTCTGTGTAACTCCCTCTGCACTTAGAATGTCTCTAATTTTTTTATTATCCATCTCAACACCATTATTGCTTATCAGTTCTTTAATGGGATGACCTACAGTTTTTGCATGTTGAAGAACCTTTTTTAATGTTTCTTCTACTTCTGATTTTTGAGTCATTGTTACGGCTACTCAGTTTAGAGAGCACCTCAGGTGTAGATTCTGAGACCAATCTAGTAAAAATTCAGAGAGTAGTCTTACCGGTTCTCGGGTAATCCTACTAGAAATTTATTTTAATTAAGGTACTGAAGGAAGTTAATTATTAATCAAGTTACTTAAATTAAGAAAGGTACGGGTGCGCCACCCTGAATAATACTAGTCTATTTGTTACTCACATCAGCATTATAGCGACAAATCCTGGAATATTGGAAGGGAAAATAAACTTTATGAACAACGTTATGAAATTTACAAGTTGTATATTGACTTTTTTTAAAAAAACAATAAAGAGGAAAAAAATGACTAGGTTTTCATTGGGTTGTTCTATGTTGAATAGTTGAAGAAGTGATGAAATATATAGATGTTACTTTCCTGGAGTGATAGAGTTCTGGTTCCAGATAAAGTCCTTGACAGATGGAATCCTTGTTGAAGTTCCAGGTAAAGTTCTGGTTTCAGGTAAAGTTCTTGTCCCAGGTAACGTTCATGTCTCAGGTAGAATTCCCAGGTAGAGTGTCCCAGGTAAAATTCCTGTCCCAGGTAAAATTCACATGAATGCACTTTTTAAAGATAAGATAAGATACAGTACAATTTTACCACTGTTTAAATACATGAATCATATGAAAGAGAACAGACTTACGTCTCGTGTTCATGTCAAGCTCAGACGCTTTGACCAGGAATGGAATTTACATTTCAATAGTGAATTCTTAATTCACATTTAATTAATAATTGGTAGAAGAATAGATAAGAACGAGGTCGAAGTGGGAATAACAAATAGCAGTGGATATTTTCACGACAGACGGAACTCGTTCGGCCCGTATATAGAAACGTTGATTTCGACTCTCGTCGACAGTAAATATATTCAGCCTTGAAACATTTCTCGGTGTTGGGTATGAGAAAGGACTGGCTATTCGGCGCCCATACGATAATTTATTATTAATAATTTATTATTAATACTTTATTATTAATAATTTATTATTAATTAAATAGAGAAAAGTAAAGTGAACGAAATTAACGTTACATCATCAGATAGCCATATCGAAACTTTGTATAACTATCCTTAACCAGATACTTCTTTTTGGAAAAGGTCCACATACATCTGCTGATAGTAACTGTCCTGGTTTTGTCGATTTTTCTGTCATCGAATGGTAGTCTGTGTGCCTTTCCATATATACCAGGCTCGCATAACTATTTTTCTGCTTTATCGGTTTTTATATGCAACTCTTTTTGCATTTTTGCTTGCACGTGTCTTATATCTTGATGGCCCCTTCTCTCATGGTACAGCTGCAGTTTATTATCAACAATGTTTACCTCAGGATTTTCTTTAGGCTCTACTGATTTTATTGTTGCTTTGAATAGTGTTCTCTGTTTCCAGATAGTATTAGCTTTCCCTGATTTGAAAGCCAGCACTATGTTGCTGTAGATTTGTATAAACTTTTTGGATTTTTATCTTGTGCTGCTAACACAGAGAACAGATTTCTACATAGTTTAGGAACTATCCTCCAAGTAGCCTGATCTGTAAGAATGTCAACCGAAAGGGCTTCTACCATAAGTCCTGTATTATCAAAGGATGAAACTTCTTGAGTTCGTTTTGGTCTACCATTTCTCACAATCCTTAATCCAATGTCCGACAGAATAGCAATAATACGCAGTCTCTTGATCCATTATTTTCTTATATACGGCATCAGTAACAAAGCTCGCAATCATTGGCTTGGCATAACTATTCGTCTTTCTAAACAGATCTGATTTGGCTTTGTGCTCTTTTATGGCGGCCTCTAATTGAGCTCCTTCTAACTCTTAGGGCTTGACTAACTTGCCATCAATAACGTCAAGGGCACCTTCATGATAGTCTAACAAATCTCTTATTTTACGTTTTCATATTGGCCAATCTAACTGACCTGCTAGAGGTTTTATGTGTTTGAAGAATTCCATTATTCTCTATTGTATTGGCTGTACGTATATACTTTGAAAAAATATCACACTCTAAAGTATTTTTTTGGTGTAGTACTTCAGACCAACTACACAATTCTTGGTACTAACTTTATATTTACTCTGATCTAGCTGTTCTTAGCGTAATATTTTGTATTTTCAGAGTTAATAAAGACTGTACTAAGTCAATAGTTATTTGTGTATTTAGAGCGTAAAGTAACATATTGCCGCTTGAGAAGAGCAGAGCGCGGCGATCTTTCGAAAGCGACAATTTTACTTTACGCTCGACAAACACACGTAATTTTTTCTACAGTCGCCCTTTTAATAATTAAAACAGTTTTTTATATAATCTTAGGTTATAATAGGAGTGCTTGAATAATCGTCATTTTCGCTATTCATCATGATTAACTTTAAAAAGATCTGCTGACTAGGGATGGTAAAAAATAATCGATTTTTATTTAAATCGATTATTATTTTAGTTATCGATTTTTATAGCAATATTAATCGATTTTTAGTAAATCGATTTTATAAATTACGTGTTTAAATCGATTTTCGGTAACAGCCTGTATTATTTATTGACCATTTCTCAATTTTTTGACAATTATTGACCATTTTTCAAAATTTTAACAATTATTGACCATTTTTCACAATTTTTAACCATTTTTGATAGTTTTTGACCATTTTTGATAATTTTTCAAAATTTTAGACCATTTTTCAAAATTATTGACCATTTTTCAAAATTATTGACCATTTTTGACAATTTTTGTCAATTATGGACCATTTTTCCAAATTTTTGACCATTTTTGACCACATTTCAAAAACTTTAACAATTTTTGACAATCAACTATTTTTCAGAATTTTGACAATTTTTAACAATAATTGTCCATTTTTGACAATTTTCGACCATTTTTGATAGTTTTTGACAATTATTGACCATTTTTCAAAATTTTTTCACAATTGATCATTTTTGACAATTTTTAAAAATGTTTGACCATTTTTCAAATTTTTTTTAAAGTTTTTGACAATTATCGACCGTTTTTGACAATTTTTGAAAATTTTTGACCATTTGTTCAAATTTTTTTTAAAATTTCTGACAATTATCAACCATTTTTCAAAATTTAAAAAAATGTTCACAGTTTTTGACAATTTTTGACCATTATTGACCATTTTAGACAGTTTTTGACAAAAATTGTCCATTTTCAACAATTTTTGACCACATTTCAAAATTTTTGACAATTTTCATATAATTTTATTTGATTTTCAATCTGATAAATTGTTAAATATTCACCAATTGAGTTAATTCAGAGGGAGTGGTTTGATTAAATAGGCGAGCGAAAAAGATTCGTTTTTTGCGCTAGAGCGTAAGGTAAAACAATCCTCGGCATTTGTCAACTTTACGATTTCATTTGAATATAGTAATTAGTCATTTTACGCGCGACTGTAGAAAAAATGTATTACAAAATATGTCACTTTTTCTGACTTACTTTCAAAAAATTTTTTTCTACAGTTGCGCGTAAAATGACTAATTACTATATTCAAATGAAATCGTAAAGTTGACAAATGCCGAGGATTGTTTTACTTTACGCTCTAGCGCAAAAAAGGAATCTTTTTCGCTCGCCTATTTAATCAAACCACGCCCTCTGAATTAACTCAATTGGTGAATAATTAACAATTAATCAGATTAAAAATCAAATAAAATTATATGAAAATTGTCAAAAATTTTGAAATATGGTCAATAATTGTTAAAATTTTGAAAAATGGTCGATAATTATCAAAAACTATCAAAAATGGTCAATAATTTTGAAAAATTGTCAAAAATGGCCAATAATTGTCAAAAACTATCAAAAATGGACAATTATTGTTAAACATTGTCAAAATTTTGAAAAATAGTTGATAATTGTCAAAAATTGTTAAAGTTTTTGAAATATGGTCAATAATTTGGAAAAATGGTCCATAATTGTCAACAATTGCCAATAATGATCAGAAATGGTCAATAATTTTGAAAAATGGTCTAAAATCTTGAAAAATTGTCAAAAATGGTCAAAAACTAACAAAAATGGTTAAAAATTGTGAAAAAACTGTCAAAAATCGACAATTATTGCCAAAGTTGGTCAATAATTGTCAAAAATTGTTAAAATTTTGAAAAATGGTCGATAATTGTCAAAAACTATCAAAAATGGTCAATAATTTTGAAAAATGGTCAAAAATTTTGAAAAATTGTCAAAAATGGCCACCAATTGTCAAAGAATATCAAAAATGGACAATTATTGTTAAAAATTGTCAAAATTTTGTCAAGTTTTTGAAATATGGTCAAAAATGGTCAAAAATTTGGAAAAATGGTCCATAATTGTCAACAATTGTCAATAATTATCAAAAATGGTCAAAAACTATCAAAAATAGCAAGAAACTATTAAAAATGGACAATTATTGACAAAATTGGTCAATAATTGTCAAAAACCAGCAAAAATGGTCAATAATTTTGAAAAATGGTCAAAAATTTTGAAAAATGGTCAATAATTGTCAAAGACTGTCAAAAATGGACAATTATTGTTAAAATTTGTCAAAATTTTGAAAAATAGTTGATAATTTTCAAAAATGGTCAAAAATTTGAAAAAATGTTCTAAAATTTTGAAAAATTGTCAAAAACTATCAAAAATGGTTAAAAATTGTCAATTATTGTAAAAAACTTTTAAAAATGGACAATTATTGACAAAAACTGTCAAAAATGGTTAAAAATTGTCATCATTTTGAAAAATGGTCAAAAATGATCAAAAATTTGGAAAAATGGTCACTAATTTTGAAAAACAGTCAAAATGGTCAATGATTGTTAAAATTTTGAAAAATGGTCAATATAATTATTAAAATTTTGAAAAATGGTCAATATAATTATTAAAATTTTGAAAAATGGTCAATATAATTATTAAAATTTTTAAAAATGGTCAATAATCGTCAAAAGTGGTCAAAATTTTGAAAAACACTCAATAAATAATACGAGCCGTTTCCGAAAATCGATTTAAACACGTAATTTTTAAAATCGATTTAGTAAAAATCGATTAATATTACTATAAACATCGATAACTTAAATAATAAGAAAATAATAATCGATTGATATAAAAATCGATTATTTTTAACATCCCTAGTCAGTAGATCTTTTCAAGGTTAATCATGATGAATAGCGAAAATGACTATTATTCTAGCACTCCTATTATAACCTAAGATAATATAAAAAACTGTTTTAATTATTAAAAGGGCGACTGTAGAAAAAATTATGTGTGTTTTTCGAGCGTAAAGTAAAATTGCCGCTTTCGAAATATCGCCGCGCTCCGCGTCCCGCGGCAACATTCTTTCTCTCTATTGTTGTTATGATAACAAAATAAAAACATATAGTAAGTAGATCGCTAACTACAATACTCTTGTCATATGCTATTTTTCTTTTTTTTGTTTTTTTGTCTAGAACCACAGATCTAAAAACTAGTTCTATAGTCAAACCCAACGAAATAGACAAATATAGACCCTAAAATGAAATGATCAACAAAATTTGACATACGTAACACATTTTGGACATAAAATGGTGGTCCAAGTTTGTTAAAAAGGAATTAACTACATTTTGACTATTGCTTATGATATATCTCTGCTTTCCAGCTATATTGGCACAACTCAAACTTTACGTTTTTATTTGATTCCTCTTTGTTCTCGTACTGATTTATCATATATCGTTTTTACAGTACAAACGTTAGAAAGTTTTATGTAATTTCGGTTCATCTATTTCTATTTAGTTTTTTATAATTTTTTAGTGAACAATGAAAGGCTTACAAATTTAAATATCTCAAAAAAATTTATTTTGAGGCCATTGATGAATTAATCCGAAAATCGAGAAATTTCGAATTGTGTATTGTTTGAAAGAAGCGATATTTGAAAATATCTCAATAAAATAAACTAGTGGACCACAAACAGAACAATCGATGTTTCTGTAGTGTCCCGCGTGACGTCGGCCGAACCGAAACCAATTAATAATACATAATAATATCAGTGACCTTATATATGAAGTAGGTGTATATCTATGTTTGTGAGTTGGGAGTGACATTTTCCGATCAGAACGAAGGGAAATGATAAATCAGTACGAGAACAAAGAGGAATCAAATGAAAACAAATAATAATAATAATCAATCGTCTATATAGAACTAGAATTGATACTGTGAAATTTGTTTAGGATTCGGAACCAGACTAAATATTGATGTTGTATTTTGGTTAATTGGATATTATAGACTGTAGGTGGTAGAGTTGAAGTATAATTTCTAAATCTACAAATAGAATGATCCAATCACGCGTGTCATTATTTATCTAAACAGTTATTAAAATTCTCTCACTTATAATTTCGTTATCGTTGTAGGTATTCACAGAAAACTGTCAAGCTGTCAGTGGGAAAAATGTTTTGAAGAAACAATTACTTTAGGAAACCCTGTACATGTTGACAATCTGTTAATTTCCTTGTTGTTCCAGAAAAGTACTAAAAACTCACTAATATTTAAATGGTTTCGAAAGAATCGCAATAAAAGTATATTTTTATAACGAAATCGTGCCAGTGAGTTTTGTTAGAAGAATTCGGAATTATGATATTGCGTGCTTTTACCCATAGCGTCATTAGTAGTTTGAAGTTTTATTACACAATACTGTATTTAGAAAAAAAATAGATGGATAAACTTTATTGGGGTTTGTAAAAAATAAATAATCAAATTCCTATAGAGGTATTTTTAAGGTAATAAACGGATAAGCGCCTGTGAAACTCGCGTGGAAAGATATTTTCTGTAATCTTTAAAGATATAACTATTTTTTCTATATTTTTTAAAATGTTAGATCCGGTAATTTGGGAGAATTTTTTAACTTCAAAATGATTTATCTTAAATTTCCAATAAAGATGACCTTGGAAAACCTGCTAGAAGTATAACTCGCCCAGTATAAGTTGGCACTTGAGATATGCACGAACAAAAAGTAACAGAAACTGCTTGAATAAAGATAGATATATTGAGCGGACTACTCTCGTACGACCCTCCTACTTTGCTTCAACATAGTCGTAGGAACATGCCGGCTAATGAGAAATATTTATAATGATATTTAATTATTTGTTATAATTATTGGTATATTACCTGAATTGTCAAAATTTTGAAAAATAGTTGAAAATTGTCAAAAATTGTTAAAGTTTTTGAAATATGGTCAAAAATGGTCAAAAATTTGGAAAAATGGTCCATAATTGTCAATAATTATCAAAAATGGTCAATAATTTTGAAAAATGGTCTAAAATTTTGAAAAATTGTCAAAAATGATCAAAAACTATCAAAAATGGCAAAAAACTATTAAAAATGGACAATTATTGACATAATTGGTCAATAATTGTCAAAAATTTTGGAAAATGGTCAATAATTGTCAAAAACTATCAAAAATGGTCAAAAATTGTCAAAGACTGTCAAAAATGGACAATTATTGTTAAAATTAGTCAAAATTTGGAAAAATAGTTGATAATTGTCAAAAATTGTTGAAGTTTTTGAAAAATTGTAAAAAATTTTGAAATATGGTAAAAAATGGTCAATAATTGTCAAAAATGGTCAAAAATTTGGAAAAATGGTCTAAAATTTTGAAAAATTCTCAAAAACTATCAAAAATGGTTAAAAATTGTCAATTATTGTAAAAAACTGTTAAAAATGGACAATTATTGTCAAAAATGGTTAAAAATTGTCATCATTTTGAAAAATGGTCAAAAATGATCAAAAATTTGGAAAAATGGTCACTAATTTTGAAAAACAGTCAAAATGGTCAATGATTGTTAAGATTTTGAAAAATGGTCAATATATTGAGCGGACTACTCTCGTACGACCCTCGCACTTTGCTTCAACATAGTCGTAGGTACATGCCGGCTGCTGAGGAATATTTATAATGATATTAAATTTTTTGTTATAATGATTGGTATATTACCTGAATTGCGGGTTCATAAATAATCACTTAACAATAGGGTGTTTACAAATATTTATTTATCTTAATAGGAGATTACAAAGTTAGGATCTTATATTTCCGGACGGACTTTTCTTAAATATTTTTAAATGAGACATTAACGCCTACAATAAATTACTAGATAAAATGAAAATTGAAAATTCCTAAAAGATAAAAACAAAAGATTATTCACTAAGCTAATAAGTTAAGTTCCTTCGATGACTTCAAAATTTAATATTCTGGTTAAACTACTATCTTCAGCATGACTGTCTTCAGAAAAATCAAAATCAGAGTCACCATCCTCACTAGAATCATCTTCTATGTCGATGATAAACTCATCTATGATTTGATCTAGTAGTGGTTCCTTTTCCATGTATTCCGCAAGTTTGTTGTGGTAAGATGCATTATCCAGTACAACAACACTTCCAACGGACAAATTTGGTAATAGGTGTTTTTTTAGCCATTTTTGGAAATTTTCAAAGTTCATTTCGACATGATAGTCTCCAGATTTAGTAGTCGATTTCCAACGGACATATGCATCTGGAACGAAGATCGAAACCAATTTATAAATAAAACAAAAGCTTATGTTTTCTGTATTAAACATGGCTGATTTGATATAATTACCTTGGCCAAAGGTATAATGGGTTCCTGTCGTGTAGCTTCTTCCTTCATAAACTTTAATTGTTTGGACACTAGTTCACGGCATTGACCATTTAAAGGTTTATTTTTTAATTTACTTTTAAACTCCATTCTGATAATTATAACTAAACAATAAGCTAAAACCACACCTTCTCTAAGCTAATTACTGATAATAATTACCGTAACTAAAAACTACTATAATACTGCTACGCCACTGGAATTACTTCGATAGAAACCGTTTGCGCTCAAAACAGACACTGGGGACCTCCATTTCAGTGAGTCTCGAGTGATCGCGCATCTTAGAAGTCCAAAGTCCAAGTGCCAACTTACACTGGGCGAGTTATACCTCACCTAACTCTTAATAGTTGCTCTTTAGTAACTGACCATCTCCAAATAATGATATTTGACACCAGGCCGTCATGGAACCGGAAAGCCTTCGATCAAGTAAATCTCGATATTCTGCTATACAAACTTCACAAATTTGGTGTATCAGATAATTTTTTAGAGTTAATTAAAAGTCATTTAATGGAAGCACATCAGGAAAATTTCATGCAAATTCAGGCGTACCGCAGGGATCTAATCTGGGACCTCTTCTGTTTTTACTGTTTATAAATGACCTACCCACCGTATTGAAATATTCATAATATTTACTTTTTGCAGATGATTTAAAAATGTTAAAACTATTCAAACAGTAAGAGACTGCCTTTCACTTCAAAAAGATGTAAATAGTGTAATTGAATGGAGTGATAATAATAAATAATACTTCAATTTAAAAAAAATGCAGCATTTTAACGATAACTAGATCGAAAGATAGTATTATTTTTGAATATCAAATGGAGAATGCGGTCCTTCAGAGGACACTTGAAGTCAAGGATCTAGGAGTTACATAATATGATACTGGTTTTTCTTTTGCGAGTCATATTACACAAAAAACAAGATCAGCTAATAGAACATTAGGATTTGTAATTAGGAAAGCACGGGAGTTCCAAAATTTAAGTACAATTAAACTTCTTTACTATACCCTGGTTCGATCTTGTAACAGGAGATCCTGTTTCTCTGCCCAAAATAATTCCTTTTGCTTATAAATTACCTTTTTTAGTACCTCTCGAGTCATCTAACGCCTAATGCCTAAGAACGCATTTAACTATAATGTCGACGCACGTTAGATTCCTTACTTATGTTCTCATATCTTTTTTGAGAGGGCATTGGTAAAGATTTAAAACATCCGAAAATTGTCAGAAATGATGTGCGCAGGAAAGATTGTTGGAAAAAAGAAACCATTTTGGAGACAAGCAGTCTCTTGATTGTCTAAAAAAGATAATTATAATGTGAGTTGTGTCGAAGGAAATTCTAAGTAAGTCAATACCTTTTTATAAATTAATAATGATTGTCGTGTATATATCTTTGAAATGTTTGTGGGATGACTCTTTCCTTCAAAATTAATTGTCTTCGCCGACAGCACTTGTTGCTTGTGGAAGCTTCTAAAAATTCATGTGTCTTTTTAGATTGCAACAACTTTACATTCTACAATCAACTTGATTCAACTAGCAACTTGATTTGAAAATCAACTAGATTCGAAAATCAATTCAATTCGATTCTCTACTTCCGACACTACGTTATATTTGCTGTAACAAGTATGGGTCATATTATGTCCAGTACTTTGTTGACATAAAATTCGTTTCTCATCTCCATTTGAGAATACGAAAACCATTTATAGATACATAAGCCGATATATCTTTCAAATCTTTGATTAATCATACCGTTGGAGAACCTTTAGCGTTATCTTATGAATTTGTATATTTAATGTACGACGGCCGAGTGCCATATTTCTCTGATTAATCGTACCGTTGTAGAACCTTTAGCATTGAACTAATTTTCCCTAGGAACCTTATTAATTTGTATATTTAATGTACGACGGCCAAGGGCCATATTTGTAAAAATAGTAGGGACCAAGTCGACTTTGAGTAGGATATTCTTCATTAGATTGTTAAGTTACTTTTCCGATTTTTATTTAATGATCATCTAAGTACCTATAAAAAACCATATACTCTGTTTTTCGTCATTTTATCAGGGTAAATTATATTATTTCATTTTACAAATGACGTGGCGCTCAAATAAGTTATATGCCAGACAAATTTTTATTATCTTATACAACATTTAGGTGAAAATTCACGACCCATTGTTTTACCTAGAGCTTAGTCGAAGGCATACCGTAAGTAACACTAGAATTATCTTTTTTATCGCTATATCTACCTGTAAAGTTACAATCTAAGTTAGAGTTTGCTTCAGTAATTCGGTTTGGGGAATATATTTCTACATTGAGAAACATTGAGAAAATACAAAACAAATTTCTTCGCTACCTATTTCTTAAAAAACACAAACAGTGGCCAGATTATAATAAGACTCGATCAACTCAATTAAGAACTGAATTTAAAATTATAGCGTTAGATCAAAGACGAATGTTGATAGCATTAATGTTTATATTTAAAATTATTAACAATAAAATTGACGCGCCAGAGGTACTAAAACTATTACCCTTTCATGTACCCTCTCGACACACGCGTAATAAATTAGTATTTAATATATCGAAGGATATGAATATACCAAGGGCACCTCTTGCAGCCATGTTGAAGCTTGTTAATCAATTTAACCAATTTATAGTTATAGATTGGAGTGCATCTCTCATTGTATGTTTTATAAAGAAATTGTAAACTACATTACTACAAATATCTGTATAATTTAAGGTGACTCTATAGTTCTGACAGATAATATTCAACATGATGGTCTCTTTTTAACTTAATTATTCATAATTATTAATCTTAATTAAGGAAATCCATGTAATAAAGCTGTAAAACTTGTTTGGGTTCAAATAAATAAATAAATAAATATTACATAAATCAAAGCCAATTGTCTGAAAAGAACAGATGCTTAGTTCGGCTTGTGAAGATGACTGAAGGTCTAAATAAAATTAAATATATTGAATGGATCGGATATAAATTTAAATACTTCATATGAAATGAGTTAAAATAAATTCAAGCACTCAAAATTGAAATTAATATATAAACAACAATATGCAACAGCGGAAAGTTCTAATAATTCTAATAAATTCACTATAAAAATAAATGAAGAAAAAATTTTTTATTTAATTTAATTTTTTACTTTTTAGTTCGATTTATTACTTACTACAAGGTGTGTTTACGGAGTAATAGGAACTATACTGAAAGTTATTTATATAGAAATGATTCGATCCCTATGCCTACAATTCATTATTTTCGGCATCCAAACCTCTATACCGCTCGGCTACGAACACATATTTTTGTGTTGTATATAGACCGATAGAAGGACGAAAAATTTTAAGTCGATGTAGAAAAAGTTTCACATTAAAAATCACTGACTGGTGACACAGCAAACCCACACCTTCAAACACCTTCTCAACAACATTGATCTAACGAATATGTCTCCTTATACAACTTCTCCTATCCCTCCTTGGACTACTTCTCCAGTAGGCTGCACTAAAAATTCCTTTTCCCATTTTCGGATTTCTTCCACGAGGGATTTTTGCAGTTCCAGACTGTTTTATGCTCATAAGTTGTTGATTTCAGAGCCTTTATCAGATGCAATAAATATTCTGACTGTGTTGAGGCGCACAAAAATCTATTGCTAATAGTTTTACGTATGATATTGCTATAGTATTAGGACCTGAAACCCCTATTCCTACTCTTTCGTCTGTGTTAACTGTGTTAACTCACGCTTGTTGATAACAGCGCCCAACGTGGAGTTGATATACTGCTTCGCAGACATAAAGTCCATGGACATCTTCATGGATTCGGTTTCTCGAACCCTTAGTATCTCAAGGTGTTGCGTTAGATCGCCAGGTTTTAAAGCTTTACCTGTATACCCAAACACTAGAATATTTTTCTAATATATTTTTCTATATACTCAGTCTTGCGACACGACTATTATTTTTTCTTTAGCACTTTTATTAAAATTACAATAAATTCCATAAAAATTCCTCATATTTGACGTAATTTAACCTGGTAAAACTCTCATATAAACCAGGGTAAAGTGTCCTCGAACAACCTCATGTAAATATCATGTTAGTTTTTAATTACAGATTTAGTTCACCTTTGAAGTTTTATATGAGGAACGTTGCTTTATACTTTTTCTTTCATTACTTCTAAAAGACTCAGGTGTACAAAATATAAATACGTGAAAAGCAGCATACAGTTCTCTCTTTTTCTCTCTCTCTCTCTTTCACTGCTACTACCTTCTAATTATTGTAAATGCCAGCAAATATTTTCTACTGGAGTGGTTCGTATTTGATAGCGAGTATAGAGTGGATGTTTTATACTTTGTACGGGAATATACATTAATTTTAATAAACCACTTTTATAAAAGATGGACAAATTATTATTGAGTAGGCGATAATTTTATTTTCAAGCCATTGGGCCATATGAATAAAAATAAAGTAAATGCTCAGAAGTAAAAGCAAATGCTAAGAGCAACAGTTAGGACTAAAAGCAATTGCTTCGTTCAGTATGAATAATGATTACCTTCTGCTTGCAAGCAAAAGCTTCATAAAAACGAGTAAAAGCTCGGATTTTACTTGTTGAAACCTGCCCTCTATGCAGCTGTAGCGGGCTGCTGTACACCCAACGGTTATTTAGTTTTCATAATGTCGTCATCCGAAGATGAACATGAAACTGGTGGCAAGGTGGTAGTTTTATAATTTATAGCAAATCAAACATCCTGAGATTCTTAGTAAATCACACACACCGGCGTTTAGGAAAAAGAAAAAAGACGCGACAAAAATAATCTTACAATTATATGAAAGTGTTATGGGACACGCAATCACCGCGGGACAACTAATGAAAAAAATTAATAACATGAAGACCCATTTAAAAAAGAAGACGCATGCTAAAAAAAACGGGTAATAAACTGATCAAACTTCTTCCATGGGAAAAAGCTCTCTACGAGGCCATGGAGGGAGAGTCGAATCCAACCATGGTAAAAATTGCAGGTAAGGTTACTACAATCTTGATACTTTTAATTGTTTAGGTGGCTTTTTTCCGTTGTGTTGATTTTTTCTTTTTTTTTCATGCCAGGTCCATGGTACTTCATCCGAGTACATTGTTCGGGGACTATTTTTTTTTCGGGTCGAGATGGGAAACTCATGTTCGAATGGGTCCAGGACCCAAACTGTGCTGGACTCATCCCCAAGGGGATGCCTACCAACCAAACTCGCCGTTACCCTCGCCTCGGAATGACTACCCTAGCAAACTTCAAGACGGGCGGCAGTCCCTCACACTGTCGTCTTTTCCCTACTATCACTCTTACCTCTCATGCCATATCAAATCCTTCTCTCCCCCTAACCATGCTTTCTACTACGCCACTTACTTCCATCCATTCCTCCTCCGCCTCCAACATTGTCTCCACCATGTTCTTTACCCTACTCACGACCCATGTCCAGTGAACACCTGTGTCAAGAAGCTGTTCACCTCCCCGAATTTCCGGTCCATCCAATTTCTTCTATTCCCAATCACTCCTTTTAGCGCTCCCTCCCACGTTGAGTGTGGGAAATGATAGTTTTCTCGGATTAGGGGATTCATCTTTACCAGCATATATGAACGCATTCATTAAATAATGTGTCTTCGCATCACACAAATACATTATTTTTATACCATATTTGTCAGGCTTATTGGGCATATACATTTTATATCGAAATCTTCTCCTAAAACCTACCAGCATTTCATCAATAGTCATCAAATGACTACAAGCATAATTTGATTGATAGTTGGCAATCATAAGGTAAAATATTTCGGAAATGGCGGCAAGTTTATCTTCATTCTGAATTCGTTCGTTCCTTGTGGCACTATTATCAAAGCGCAATGCAGTGAATAAGAAACAGAAACGTTTCAGGGTCATAGTGGCGCGAAAAATGTCACGACCCGTTAGATCTGTAGCCCATAATGAATTGACATCTTCTTTATTTGATTTAAAAGCACCAGACAGCAAAAGCAAACCAATAAATGCTTTCATTTCAGATTTTTGTAACGTTAATTTCGTTCACTTTACTTTCCTCCAGTTAATTAATAATAAATTATCGTATGGGCGGCGAATAGCCAGTCCTTTCTAATGCCCAACACCGAGAAATGTTTCGAGGCTGAATATATTTACTGTCGACAAGAATCGAAATCAACGTTTTAATACGGGCCGAACGAGTTCCGTCTGTGGTGAAAATATCCACTGCTATTTGTTAGTCCCACTTCGACATCGTTCTTAACTCTTCTTCTATCAATTATTAATTAAATGTGAACTAAGAATTCACTATTGAAATGTAAATTCCTTTCCTGGTCAAGGCGACTGAGCTTGACATGAACATGAGACGTAAGTCTATTATCTCTCATATGATTTCGTGTATTTAAACAGTGGCAAAGAGGTTTCATTCCTTCTTTCCTTTGAACATGTGCTATTAAATCCAAACATATCTTATCTTTAAAAAGTGCATTCATGTGAATGCACTTTACCTAGAACCTTACCTGGAACTTTACCTGGGACAAGGCTTCCATCTGAAACCAGAACGTTATTTGTACCTAGATCTGTAACTTCAACAAGGACTCCATCTGAAACCAGGACCGGATCCAGGACATCTTTACCTTTATCTGGAACCAGGACTCTATCTGGAACCATGACTGAATACACCACTCCAGGAAAGTAACATATATATTTCACCGAGATCGCTTCTTCAACATAGAACAACTCAATAAAAAAACTAGTCATTTTTTTCCTGTTTAATTTTTTTTAAAAAAGTTAATATACAACTTGTAAATTTAATAACGTTGTTCATAGAGTTTATTTTCCCTTCCAATATTCCAGGATTTGTTGCTATAATGCTGATGTGAGTAACAAATAGACTAGTATTATTCAGGGTGGCGCCCACTTACCTTTCTCAACTTTCATAATTTTTAATTATTAATTTCAGTAACTTGATTAATAATTAACTTCCTTCAGTACCTTAATTAAAATAAATTTCAAATAGGATTACCCGAGAACCGGTAAGACTACTCTCTGAATTTTTACTAGTTTGGTCTCAGAATCTACACCTGAGGTGCTACATGGTTTGTGAATTTACAGTCTAAAGCTCTATCACCATAAGAAACCGTAAAATCAGTAATTCTTTCATTTGTATGTTCTTTTATAATATCTAACATATGATGGTTTTATTGGTTTATCCCTGTATGCATCACCTATGACAGCAGGTATGCGTGTTCTGATTGTGTTATCAGGGCTTTTAGCAAGTTTCTGCTCCAAAAAAGGGCAAAAGGGACTAATTCTAAGAAAAAAAGGGTCTTTAAGGGAATTTTTTTTAAAATTCCCTACCAAAATGCCGGTTGAGAAATGTTTAAAATGCTTACTTTTTAAACATTTCTTGGATGGGGTATGGCTTATTTATGTTTTATAAATATGTTTATTTCAAAATATTACATTAGAACTAGAAGGTACAAATAAAGGAACATTTTCTTTCAACCCTAATCAAGAATTTAACTAAATAAAGAAAAATTACTTTTTTTTGAAATAAAAAGAAATTTTTGACGACTTCGTCTGAATTTTTTTGGCAATTGCCATAGCCTCCGTAGAGGCTTTAGAGGCTTTGTTTTCATCCTTTCTCAGCATTTTTACTCCGTGTAGCATACCTTGGGCCAAATTGATTTCTTCGAGACTTTTTCTCTTCATTCCTGACTCAAGCCGTTTGTTTGCCTCTTCAAACAACTTCTCTGCTCCTCTTTTTTACCTCTTCAGTTTTCTGTTTTTCAACAAGTTCTTTTGCCAATTCTCTGAGTGTATCTGCTTCTTCACGTTTTGTATTGAATAACATTTTTTCTTCTTCTTTTTTTTATCTTCCTTTTTTTGTTTCTCTTTCTCTTCTTTTTGTTTTAATAAATAAGCCTGATAGCTTCTGTGGGAATTTGTGGCGAGCATAATTAATTCTTTTGACATCGGCATCAGGGAAGGGTTATTTTTAAATCTTTTCATACCGGATATGACGTTTAATCTGGCATTTAACTATACCTCTCTCGTTTATTGAGGTCTTATCTTTTGTTAGTACCAATCCAGAAGTGAAGAATCCTCGCTCTATAGTTGCGCTGCCATGTGAAAGGCACAGAATCGTTTTCACCATTTTTTTTACCGTTGGGTACTTTATCTCAATAATGTTGTTTTTCATGTCGAATAGGAATGACCAATATTCGTCAATGGCGCTGACCTCATCTTGGATAATTCTTCATATCTTAAAATTTTCCATTCATCAGCTAGCTGATTCAGATCAACTTCAAATGATAGCTTGCTCAGCGCCAAGATCTGTGTCTCGCTTTCATTAGTTTTAAATTTTTAAAATCTAAGCATCAGGCATTTTTTAAAATGTCCTCTTCATCCAAACTTAATCGCTTTACAAGATACTTAGCACTGGCAGAGAAATGTTTTCTAACCCCATTTTGAAAACGAATTACATCAGTTTCCTTTGAGTTTTTTAACTTTTTGGAAATGGCTTCACTAAAAATTATTTTCCTCAATGGTAAGAAATTTTCTTCTAAATCTAGCGAGTTATGTGACACCCCTGATTTGTAAACTTTGTTTATAACTTTTAATATCAGTTCCTTACCATGTTCATATAACTTATGTATTAAAGGATTTTTTTGCTGAAAGAATTCAGTATATGATGTGAACAATTTGGCACTTTCGACCACAAAAAACAACTGAGCCTTTAAAGTTGGTTCTTCAATTAGATCAACAATTTCCTTGTACGTTGACGTCTTAGTGATATTTAAATAGTGCTGAGGAATTTTCTTTGGAAAATATGTCTTTACTGCTTTCCACTGCTCAATAACTCTCTCTGCTGCAGGACCAATTGAGAGCCATCTTGAGGATACATGCTTAACAAACCGATGATTTGATACTTTTTCGGAATTCTGGACGTCTGTATATGCTTCCCAACGAGCAAGACAATCATCAAAAAAGTTAAAAAGTTTAATAATCAAATCATTGACATTTATGCCCATTTGTTCCTTTCCGAAAAGCATTATGAACTTTATGTAGGCTGCATGAGCCTATATTAAACAATCCTTTGGAGCTTACATCTAACACACTGTCATTAAGCTATATGTCAAAATAACAAATAAAATAGCGACATACCCAAAACCCGGATATACGTCACAAACGATGACGCACACCAAGAAGGCTATTATATGAACTATACCTCTACTAATTTGGAGGTCTCGCGATAATTACCTTTATTATGTTAGGGTATTTTCGGTTCAGTATCGCATGGCACCGACTTATAACTCAGGCATTAGTCACTCTCTAGTATTTTGGTACTCGACTAAATATTATTATATAAAATAAAAGCTTTTTCCAAAAAGCTAAAAGCCCCCTCAGGTTTTACATCATTGGGGATTATTTCAATATGCTCCTCCTATAACAAAAAGGGACTTTAGGGACCAAATTCCAAAAAAGGAACCATCGAAAAAAAGGGACTTTAAGGGAAAAGGGATTTCACTAAAAGCCCTGTGTTATCTGCCCGAGTTTCTCCACTTGCTGGAGATGTAAAATAGAAACGTATTTTCTTGTAACTGGTTTCAGCTATTCTGAAGTCGAAAAAATGAAAATTATGCATTTCCGCAATAAGAATTCGACTCTTTCTGTTTAGAAAAGGTTCCAAATAGTAAATAAGTGAATATTTCTTACATAACTGATTTCAGCTAAACGAAATTTGACCCAATAATCATTCTGTAAAATAAACGAAACTTGTGCCTTATAAATAAATAATATTTAAATTATTGGTTCACCCATACGAATATTTCCATTTAAATATTAAGTATTGTAGCTGATTAGGCCGTACCAGGTATATGAAATCGTCGGCTTCTAAGCAAAATAAAATTAAACAAAAAACAGAACAGGTGCTTCAAACGTATATCTATCATTCATGTCTTGGTACCAGATTGTATTTCCTACTTTTAAATCGTTCATTTGGCAGAACTGTAGCATTTTGTTTCCGTTGTTATTCCTTATTTTCTCTCCGTATTCTCCTATGCAGCCTAATCCTATATGTATATCATTCCCCAGTCTAGCATTCCAGTCTCCCATAATAATTACTCCATTGTTTTCATCTCGAATTTCATCCAGTTCTTTTTGAAGTTCCTTATAGAATTCATCCATTTTGGATACCTCTGTTTCTTCTACTGGTCCGTATATTTGGATAATATTTATTATTTCATCTAATTTTATTGTTATGGTAATTATTCTTGAGTTGACTTTTTTACACTTAACTATATGTTTACTAATTTTTTCCTTCACTACTATTCCGACTCCTTCTTTCGCTCTTTGGTCAGGTTCTACTCCAGAGTAATATAAGTTATATCCATTTTTCAGTTTCATTGTTCCTTTGCCCTTCTTTTTCATTTCGCTAATGCCCAATATGTCTATCTCGTATTCTATCATTTCATCTATTAATTCATTTTCTTTTCCATATAAAGATGTATTATTCCAAGTGCCTATCCTAATTTCTTCTCCATTTTCCTTTAATGGCTTCGAGAAAGAAGACAATGTATTATTTCGTACCGTATTTTTACTGGTAGTATTTCCATTTTTACGCATAGATGCCCCTCTTGTATTATTCCTTATGTTAGTATTGAACTTCTCTTTTTTTCTATTATTGCTCTCTCTTTTATCGTTTTTATTACTGTTTGTACATATTTTGTTTTCCTTACAACTATTATTACTATAACTAATCTTATTTATATTACTTATATTAATAATATTATTACATCTAATTTCTTCTATATCTAAGTTTTTTGTCGTGGCCATAATCTTCTTTGTTTGGTGCTATTTGAATAAGTTTTTTGAGATTTCTCTTGTACTCCCTTAGGCTCTTGTGATTTTCCTGGTATTTTCTTGTGATTCCTCTTCCGGAGATCTTTCACTAACTTTTCTTCCTCCTGTTTTTTGTTTTTGGATTTCTTCAGCGTCTAAGGTATTTGGTGTTTTATGATACCCCAGTGTCTGTACATCATAGGCCTCCCCGTTTATATACAATTCATTGTATGCCATATTAGCTTTGTATCCTTTGTCCCTTGCTTCTTTCTTCTTTCATATGCTGACTTAGTATTTTTCGTTGAGATTGGATATCTTTTGAAAAATCTTCGTTCATGTATATTCTGGAACTTTTTAGTTTTTTGCTTTCTCTCAGGATTTCTGCTCTCTTTGTTGCGTTTTTAAGTTCAACCCACACTGGTCTTACTTTATTTTCTATTCGTTTTCCTATTCCTTTAATTTTCATTATATCTTCGTTCTCCTGCAAAGGTACTTCCATTTTGTTTGTTATTTCTTTCACCTTATTTATTAATTCTAGTGTATTTTCTTCCCCATTTTCTTCTATTCCGTATATTATAAGATTTTTATTTCTGATTTCTCTCTATAATTCTTCGATTCTTTTCTCTTGTTGCTCCATTCCCAACTTCAAATTGTAGTTTTCGTGTTGTAGTTTCAAGTTTTCTTGTTTAATTTGCTTCACTTCCTCCTTGATGCAGTCCAATTTACCTTCTATTCTATCTTTTCTTTTCTCAATGTTGTTCAACGTCTCCAATATTTTTTCTATATTTTGTTCCATTTTTGATATTTAGCATTTATTGCGTCCCAGGCCCAGTTTAAGTACAGTGTTTCTACTATAATTCTTGATTTTCTTCAAATTAACAATTATTCTAAGTACGAACCTGTCTGCGATAGATTATTTGTGTATTTATTTCAGATAGCTGTGATATTTCTAATCAATTAATGTTCTTTTTTCTGTATTTCTTCACTGGTAATTGAAAATTGATTCTGGTTCTTTCTGACTACTTTGTCGTTATTTAATTTAAAATTGTGGGTATTACTCCGAATTTCTTTATGATTTTCACTTTCAGATGTTCGCGGGGTCACCCGCTATTTTATACGTAGGTTTTCCGCTTTTATTCCTCCTTTTTCTATCTACAATTTTGAATATTACTCGCAGCGATTTTAAACACGACTTACTAGTTAAACACCAGGACCGACATTTTAATCAATTTGGTTTAAATACAAATTTTGAATAGTACAATTACTAAAAAGTACTCGAGGTGTACCATCTTTAGTTACAAACGAATTTGTACTCGTAGATGAAGAGGGCAAATTAATATTAATTTCATTATTTGTATTATCAATTGAATGGAGAATCTGATTTGAAATATTAATTTTACTCTGTACTGAATTGACTATATAATTCTCCGATAATATGTAATAAATTATTGTAAAAAAAATTAATAATTTTAAATATGTATTTACCTTGGTCATTAGGTATTTTTGGTCTGATGCTTCTTCAATAAATTTTTTAATTTCATCTAGCAAAAATGGGAAAAAATCTAGTTTAGTGAACCAACACGGATTTTGATGAAACATTTTTTTTAATTAATTCGAGGTCGCTGAACACGAAAATGAAAAAAGAAATCGGCGCTCTCTTACCAAAAACGAGCTATGAATTTTTGAAGATGAGGTCAGATCAGCACTGCACTGGTTTTGATGTCATATTATAACTGTTTTAAAATGATGCATTATAACTTGTACACAATATTAAATACACTATAATTACTTTTTAAGATATTCTTCTCACACACACATTTAATAAACACTGATATTGACATTCGTTTCTTGTAAATTATTTTTTTAATTCCACAATTATTATATATTTTGACATTTTCAGTTTTGGTCTGATTCTTCTTACTCGTACAACTTGTACCTAATAGCATATTCAGCCATTAGAGACATTTAGCCACTTGAATTAGTTGCTGAATATTTTCGATTTCATGATCGTGACCATATCGTGACATGGAAGATATAAACAAGATGAACTTCATGAACATACACCTATTTTTCCGATAGCTAGCGCCGTATTACAGCTGAAACATTTTTTTTCAAATTTTGAGAGATGTTGATTTTAGAAAGATGGTTAGTTTTGAGATAAGTTTGGTTGATATTTATCATTTATTCGAAGGATAATGAACCATTCAATTTGATCATTGAGGATGCTGAACAATTTTTTTTCTCTGAATTGCACTCATCAATTAATTCTTTAAAAAAATCACCTCCTCAGTTGTTCGGCCTCTATAAACACTGCTGACAACGAAAATAGTTGCTGCAGGTGTAATTCCAAATAAAATTTTGAACATACTGCTAATATTATACGACTTTGGTTATCAGAAGCTGTTTTCCCTTTTTAGAAAATTTGAAAATTCTACTAATATCGTTTCCCGACCAATTAACACAGATCAAAGTGAAATCGCAATCGCTTCCTATCAGCTTAATACATTTATTAGATTGGATTTCCGTTTGAAATAATGAGGTAGATTGATTATCGCGAGCGAAGCGAGCGCGCCGGATCGACGTTTCGCAATTCGCGCGCGCGAATTGCAAAACGTCGATCCGGCGCGCCTTTTTCACAGTATGTTGATGGCTGTTCATTCAATTTTTCCATAACTGATTTCATTTAAACGAAAGTTGAGCCAAATACAGCGCCAGCTATCGGAAAAATAGGTGTATGTTCATGATGTTCATCTTGTTTATATCTTTTAAGTCACAATCATGAAATCGAAAATATTCAGCAACTAATTCAAGTGGCTAAATATCTCTAATGGCTGAATATGCTATTAAGTACAAGTTGTACGACTAAGAGGAAACAGACCAAAACTTATATGTCAGTCATGTTACATGAAAATGTCAAAATATAAAATAATTGTGGAATTAAAAAAAGAATTTACAAGAAATGAATGTCAATATCAGTGTTTTTTAAATGTGTGTGTGAGAGGAATATCTTAAAAAGCAATTATAGTGTATTTAATATTGTGTACAAGTTATAATGCATCATTTTAAAGCAGTTATAATATGACAATAAAACCAGTGCAGTGCTGATATGACCTCATCTTCAAAAATTCATAACTCGTTTTTGGTAAGAGAGCGCCGATTTCTTTTTTCATTTTCGTGTTCAGCGACCTCGAATTAATTAAAAAAAAAATATTTCATCAAAATCCGCGTTGGTTCACTAAACTAGACTTTTACCTTTTATTGGGATTTTCTGCTCAGTGGAATTGATTTAGCCGGAACTGGTTTTAATATTTTATTAATTGAAAAAATATTACAAAAGTCAACAACAAATTTCAATGTGACAATCTTGCAATTTATTAATTATAAGTACATACTACTAAACTTATTAACCATTGCTATCAATGGAAGGCTCTACGCACTTTTCTCAACAAATTTGGCTATACCTTTTTTGATTTTGCAGGTAATAAATTACTGGATATATTTTTCGCCTTTTCAGCGATTTCAGGTGGTGTGTATGAAAACTCTTGGTCGCTCGACATTTCTTTTAAAAAGTGGACGGTATCTATACCTTTTTGACTAACGCAAAAGATTGAAACTGTCACAAAAGACGAATCTCGTAGAAACTGTTTGCCTACTTGGTTATTTAAAAATCTGGATTTTCTGTTGGTCAATTTTTCAGTTTCATAATGAAAACCAGTGTTATAATGAGTATCATTATGAAACTGAAAATTGGCATTTAATTAACAACTTATAGTATAGGAGTAGAAAAAGAATAATATGACATATATTTCAATAATTATTCTTTAATAAGAAAAATAATTCGACAAGTAGTCTTATTCATATATTATAATGTTTGATATATTTAACCGGCCTTGAACAAGAAGTTAAAAACTATGGTATGGTATTTTGTCGACTAATCACTATCTTTTTATGATCGCAGTAGCGTTATAGATATATCGATAAGCGAGGGGTTGACTAAAAAAAGGTATAATAAAAGTAATATCCAGAATTTATGAAATTTAATTTTAGTTACAACGTTATAACTTTATAATTTTTTTATTTAGGTTAGAGTGTCTCTTTTTTTTACTTCCTCTACTTTGGCGATTTTCTCCTTTTTAGATTTTTTCTTTGGTAGTTTGGTCTTCTAAGAGTGCCCTGCTTGAATTTCATCTTAATATTTGCAGTTTTCTGCTTTTCACACGAATTTTAAACTGAGCATGTTTTTATTATACTACACACATCAAAATAATCTAGGGAACAAGATTTAAATTTGTTATAACTTTTTTGGTATGGCATATATCAACTTCAAAATGTATGTGGGTGGTAGGTACAGATACCATTGCCGTTGAACCCATTATCAAAAAGAGAGAATTGTTACAAAAGTTCTAAAAAAAGACAAACAATCAATGTTAATCATTTATATATGGCCTCCTCTTGCATTAACCACAGCCTGGTATTTGATAGGCATGCTGAAAATGAGGTTGTCGATCTTCAGTTGGTTTGTGGTGGTCTAGAGATTAGAGAGTCATTCAAAAATCTGTTGTCTCGGGTGGAAAGCTCCTTGATGAAGCAAAATATTGAGATCGAGGGACTGCGCAGATTATGGTAAAACATTGATTTACGCATTTTCCAGATATTCGTTTACTAGGTGTGCTGTGTGTGGCTGGAAATTCGGGCTGACTTGTGCAGCATATGAACGCACAATGGGTTGCAGAATGTTGTCACGATAACTGGTGGCATTCAAATAGCCTTCCAGTAAAACGAGGTCAGTTCTTGCTCCAATTTGAATACCGCTCCATAGCATACATGTAACACCTTGGTAACTGTACACATCTTGGACAGACGTTCCAGATTTCCAAGTCGTCTCCACACACGAACTCCACGCGTATCACGATGAAAACCAAAGCGAGACTCATCCGTAAAGAGCACAGTACGTCATTCTTGATGTCCCCTTTTTAAGTGTTCTTGTGCCCACGGGCATTAAGGTTGAACTCGGACAAACTGTTTCTCACAGTTTGGCCGCTCACAACGACATTGTGTCGTGTAGCTCACTTGCTAACTGACCTACAGTCATTGTCCGATTTCGTAATGCCTGTAAGCGTGTATAGGATTCATTGCTTGTACGGTCAATATGTCTTTCTCTAATATCGCCAGTCTCACGGTACCTTTTCGTCAAACTACAAGTTGATGAGTTGAGGACTTCTGCTACACTTCTATAGTTTCGACCCTCTTCAACCATCCCTAATGCTCTCAATTACTCTTCGCGGCTTAAATGTCGTCTTTCCATCTTTCTCCACTCACTGAACACTAATTCGAATAACAAAAATCACTCTTAACTTTGTACACACTGATACCAACAAGAAAACACTGCTACCATACACAGTACAAAAACACTTATCAACATTTTATGAATCACCGACTTTATGTTATCAAAAAAGGCAACATCAAATATATGTACAAAAAATTTTCGGGGGGTAATACTCGGGGCAATACCACGAGTGCTTAAAAATTATCCGGTTAATTTTTAAGCACAAGCGGTAATCTCCACTATATTGAATTTGTACTCTTTTTCGTCGCAAAATAACATAAATTGTCTCCATACACTATTCCTACTCTTTTCCGTGTTTTTGGGTACACTTTTAATGACATTTTTGTCAATTTCCCGTTCTGTTATATCTCCGAATCGATTCATGACCTCTAAGAAACTCTTCTTTGACGTTTCACGTTTATTATTTTAACGTTATCTGACAAGGGTTGTCATGGCAATTTTAATTTAATTTTTGAATTTCCATTTAATAATTTAGCATTCGTTGCATTGATACAACATGTATGAGTTAAATATTCAAGATAATACCGGGGCTCTTACAAAAGTTATAACAAATTTGAATCTTGTTCCCTAAATTATTTTGATGTGTGTATTTCAAGGTAAAATTCCAATTTGTCAGAAAAATTGAGATTGCTAGGTAATTTCTTATACCAAAAAGTTCCATTTTACAAATTTTCTTTGTTTATAAATAATAATGCTCAATAAAACATTTAAACTCGGATCTTAGAGAATTATCAGTTTCTGCTGGAATTTAGTTAAAAATTAGATTGTAGATGGCGTTATAAGAAAAAAAACTTGAAAATGAAGGTTTAAAGATCTTTATATCAGAACGAATTCACGATATTATGTGATTTTTATGTAGATCTATCCTAAGTTTAATTTGGATGGCGTTGAAAGTCCCGAAAATGAAATTTCTTGATTTAAATTCTATTTTTTAATATTGATTTTTTATTTTTTTTAGATTTCGAAAATAAATTCCGGTCTACTAGTTAAAGGTACGTGACTGTTGTCAATAAGAGCAAAAATAGAAATATTTTTTTCTACAGTCGCGCGTAAAATGACTAATTACTATATTCAAATGAAATCGTAAAGTCGACAAATGCCGAGGATTGTTACTTTACGCTCTAGCGCAAAAAAGGAATCTTTTTCGCTCGGTTATTTAATCAAACCACGTCCTCCGAATTAACTCAATTGGTGAATAATTAACAATTTATCAGATTAAAAATCAGATAAAATTATATGAAAATTGTAAAAAATTTTGAAATATGGTCAAAAATGGTCAAAAATTGTCAAGAATTGTCAAAAATTGTTAAAAGTTTGAAAAATGGTCGATAACTTTCAAAATTTTTCAAAAATGGTCAATAAATGTCAAAAATGGTCGATAATGGTCGAAAACTTTTAAAAAAATTTGAAAAATGGTCAAATATTTTCAAAAATGGTCAATTGTCAAAAAATTTGAGAAATGGTCATAAGTTTTCAAAAATTGTGAAAAATGGTCAATAATTGTCAAAAACTATCAAAAATTGTCAAAAACTGTCAAAAATGGACAATTATTGTCAAAATTGGTCAAAAATTGTTAAAATCTTGAAAAATGGTCGATAATTTTCAAAAAATATCATAAATGGTCAATAATTTTGAAAAATTGTCAAAAATGGTCAGAAATTGTCAAAAACTGTCAAAAATGGACAATCATTGTAAAAAATTGTTAAAATTTTGAAAAAATAGTTGGTAATTGTCAAAAATTGTTAAAGTTTTTGAAATATGGTCAAAAATCGTCAATAATTGTCAAAAATGTTCAAGAATTTGGAAAAATGGTCCATAATTGTCAATAATTATCAAAAATGGTCAATAATTTTGAAAAATGGTTTAAAATTTGGAATATTGTCAAAAATGGTCAAAAACTATCAAAAATGGTTAAAAATTGTCAATTCTTTTTAAAAACTGTCAAAAATGGACAATTATTGTTAAAAATTGTCAAAATTTTGAAAAATAGTTGATAATTGTCAAAAATTGTTAAAGTTTTTGAAAAATTGTCAAAGATTCTGAAATATGGTCAAAAATGGTCAATAAACGTCAAAAATGTTCAAAAATTTAGAAAAATGGTCCATAATTGTCAACAATTGTCAATAATTATCAAAAATGGTCAATAATTTTGAAAAATGGCCTAAAATTTGGAAAAATTGTCAAAAACGATCAAAAATGGTCAAAAATTATCAAAAATGATTAAAAATCATCAATTATTGTTAAAAACTGTTTAAATGGACAAATATTGTCAAAAACTGTCAAAAATGGTTAAATATTGTCATCATTTTGAAAAATGGTCAAAAATTTGGAAAAATGGTCACTTATTTTGAAAAACAGTCAAAATGGTCAATAATTGTCAAAAATGGTCAATAATTGTTAGAATATTGAAAAATGGTCAATAATTGTTAAAATTTTTGTAAAATGGTCAATAATTGTAAAAATTTTGAGAAATGGTCAATAATAGTCTAAAGTTGTGAAAATTTTGAAAAATAGTCAATAAATAATACGAGCCGTTTCCGAAAATCGATTTAAACACGTAATTTATAAAATTGATTTACTAAAAATCGATTAATATTACTATAAAAATCGATTATAAGAAAATAATAATCGATTTATATGAACATCGATTATTTTTTAACATCCCTAGTCAGTAGATCTTTTAAAGGTTAATCATGATGAATAGCGAAAATGACGATTATTCTAGCACTCCTATTATAACCTAAGATAATATAAAAAACTGTTTTAAATATTAAAAGTGCTACTGTAGAAAAAATTATGTGTGTTTTTCGAGCCTAAAGTAAAATTGCCGCTTTCGAAAGATCGCAACATTCTTTCTCAAGCGGCAATTTGTTACTTTACGCTCTAAATACACAAATAACTATTAAGTATAATACATTTTTTTTGGTTTTGAAATAAATCTATTTTTAATTTTGATTAATTATCACTATTTATGTGTGCCTGAAATGTTTTTATCGTTTATTACAAAATTTACAATTACATTTTTGATTTCTAGGGATTTTTAGTAATAGGAACATTTAAAAAATAATATTGTAAAAAAATTCAATATTTTCAACAACTTACATATAGTTTTAAAATAATTTTCAAAAAATTACGGTTAAAATAAAAAGAGACTACTACAATTTTGTTGATTTTACCTTATTAAGTATTTTACTGGAGATTGTCATTTAATATTGTTGAAATTAAATAATTTGTGGATTTTATGAAGGATTCCAAAAATATCAGTTATTTCAGGTACAATAAGCCAAATATATATATTTTTTCATTTAATATTCAATATATATTCTTATTTTTCGTTAAACAAGAGATTCTTATAAAATTAATCATATAAATAAAAAAAAATACCAAAAAGTATACAAAATATAGTAAATAGTATTAATTTTTTTTCAAATTTGTTAATATTATTACCACCAAAAAAATATGTACGCAATATAGTAAAATTTTCTTGAATAACAAAAACAACCGTTTTTGATATCTCTATAACATGGTTGCCGAGGTAAGAAGAATATGATTTCAGTGAAAATAACGTTTTTCGTGCATATATTTTTACCCTTCAACTTTACAGAAAAAACGTGTTACGGGTCAAAGAATTATTGGTGCCTCTCTTTCAAACATCCAAAAATAAACTCTGTACCTACCAACTGCTAGTTTATTAAAAACAGATCCTGATTGTTTTAAGTAGGATTAATACAATTAATGTCTCAGGAATCCTTTCAATTTTCTCAAGCGTCTCCATGAAGGGCTCCTAAAAATAATAAATAAGAATTTACCACTTATTATTTACAACAAGTAGGAATGATAATAATCAAATATTTATATTCTAAAGTTACCGGAGTCTTATTTAAACATAGGATGATCACCAGATCATAAAAGTTGCCGATTTAAAAATATCAAAGGCTTAAAGGTTATTTTGTTTACATGGTGTACCAAAGTAGATGACAATCTTGTCATATCTGTCAATCTTAAAAATAAATCTTCTCAAAGTGATTTCAATCTTTCATCATAATGTCACTTTTCTATTCATAGATCTACTGATTAAAGATCATTGACCTTCCTTATCAATTAATAGTTTCTTCTTTTAATTTCTGTTATCAGAGCTTATCTCTGGTGTTGAGTACTTTGGTAATAAAGTAAATGAAAAGAACATACCTTTTTTTCTAAGACCATCCATACGTAGATAGGAGATGGGTTTTCTTTTTTCTTCCATGTGAGGTTCGTGATAGACCACATGGTTTAGCAATTTTGCTGATTTTTGGAAAATATATTTAAGTGAGCTTAGATTTTATTAGAGTGATCCTGTTGGAGCTCTACCATTTTGTATAAGTGGATATTAATTTGGCTCATCTTAAATTCCTGTCTCCACATCCGTAGGCGAAACCACTTTGAGGCCACACAACTTCTACGGTGAGTTTAATTTGTCAGTTTACTATACTCAACCCTCATAACATTTAATTATTATTACCAAATACTTAGACAAGCTCCTTTTTGGGTCTCTTTCTTCTTTCTTCTCTTCTTTCTGCTTCGTATTTCTTTCTTTGACTTTATTTTATTCATCGTTATCTCTATTTCATTCCTGCACCGACATCATCTGCACCCCGTCATCACATCGGATACACCTGTATACACCTCTACCTCTAGGATATAGCCTGCCATCACCAGTTCTTTTGGAGGGTCACACCACAGCACCCGATTGTAAACAGGTAACCTTCATACCTCACTTTTAACAAGGAATCCAGGGGTTTGAGTAGAAAACACATTTGACTGGAATAACAAATATATTTATGGAAAAGTGTTGTAAGTAGAGTATTTTGTCATACCTACTGAGGAACTTAGTTTCCTGGTGTCTTTACCCTCTGTTGAGGACAACTTGTAGATGTATTTAATAACAAATAGCACAATCACTAGAGTTTGTAAACCAGCGTATGCATACAAAGGTAGTTCATTAATATAATTCTGTATCCAACCACCCCTAAGGTAAGATTGGATAGTGTAAAACTTTTCATTATAGTTATAATTTTGTGCATGCCTTTTTGATAACCTAAAATAATTGTGGAAAGCTAACTTCACATAAATAGTGTCGTACAGCGGAAATCCTTCAGGGAGTTTTTGGCGTTACAATTAGTAGGCAAGGACTTGTTTGTTTTCTGTACATCCCCAACTTTATTTTATTATATTAAACCAACATTGCATCTGAATCGGTTTTTATTTCGAATCCCACCCCGAGATTCACAGGACCTTTTAATCAAGGTAACAAACGTTAAGAACTTTTTTCTCCCCAAAAGATCTACAAAACTAGATCCTGCACGTCGAAAAATATCAATTAGATCCGAAGTTATGAGCAAAAAAACATTATTTACAATATTATTAATAATCAAATTTAAAACCCGATGTTATTATTATAACGTCTTTATATTACACCCAATTATGCACTAAAATTCACAAATAACGTATACGAAATCTGTAACTTAATTAGTTTGCAAATTATGACGTTATGAACAAATTAATTGATTCTCGCTCTGTACGACATTGCGCATCACCCTTATACTTATGCTGTTTGTTTTGTTACTAGATTTCACTGTTATAAGTCATGTGTCGTTATTATTTTTCAGAAATATGCAATTCCGCAACCGTGGGAATGATTATTTAAAACGATCTCTGTTGTAAAATGCAATATACCGTATGTAGATCTTTTTAGGAGAAAAAAGAAGTTCTTAACGTTTTTTCTGTAAAATTGAAGGGTAAAAAGATATGAACGGAAAACGTTATTTTCACTAGTAATACCACTAGAGGTCATGAACTCGTCGATGACGAGGGATACTTTTCTAAAAATATTCATGAACGAGAAAAAATTTCCGGATTTAATTTGACCTCGTGTGGTATTCGGTAAGAAAATTCCACTCCAAATTGTGTTTGAAATAATTAAAATTTATATTTCGACTTCCAACAACGTCAAATTTCGCCAGGAGATTAAGCAGTTGACACCTCGAATACTAAGAAATCGAAGTCAAGTGTATAGGACCTAAAATATTATATTTTTTCATTTTATAGTTACTTGGTCTTACTACAAGTGGTAGAAAATCATAATTTAAAAGGTTTAGGGGGTTGCCATTTACATTTTTGTAGGTGGGGTACAACCCATTGTAAGTTTTCAAATTGACACCCAGTATGTAATTCTCTTTATAAAGGAGTGTGGTTATGGTCATGCTTCCTTTATCGAACTGTATTTAGATTTAGATGAATGATATGTCTTCAATGATGGTTGCGATGTAGTAGCAATATAAACTTCCGGTTATCAGAGAAATAATCTTAAGTATCGAAGAAATTTCTATTTAGTATGTGGTATGTAGTAATTTCAACAGTCGTTTCAAAATAATAATTATGATGAAATTAAAAATATTCTAAATACATTTTTTTTTAATAATACTACAAGCTTCCACAGTTTCTTGTATATTTTTAAACATAAATCCTTTTCAGATGTCGTGTTGTCACACATACGTTCACGGAAAAATATGTGGAGGTTCAACTGAGTTTTTATTTAAATTTTTCATTTTAAGTAAATGTACGCCCCCCCGTGTCGCTTATCTAGTTTAATGAAAAGTTTAAATAACTTCATTTTTCGCTAGGTTTATATATGTATGTTATGTTGTGGGCTGGGTAGATCTCAGATTGCATATCTTTAGTGCCTTTCTGCATAATTTGTTTCATTTTGCGCTTTTATCGGGTACATTTTAAACACTGTGAAAATAGATTAGTTATCTCGAAAAAAAAAATTCTAAAACAATGTGAATAAAAAACAAAAAAAGTAAATGTGCATTATTAAAACAAAAGCTCATTTGTCTGGAAATCCCGTGAGGTCCCTTGGAATTTATTTCAATATAATTAGAGAAATTCAAGACAAAAAATAATTATCCATTCTCCGTCTTGGCTGTCTGTATTTTTGACGAAACATGGAACATTCTTTCGTTCTATTCTTATTTTCTCTTTTGTACAAAAGAAATGAAAAAAAGAACAATTTTATAAGCTTTGTTTTAATAATTATACTCGGTTTGGTAGTTTTAGAAACATTAAAAATAAAGAACAGAGAGGAATAGTAATTTATATTGCATTTGCGATCTTTATAACCGAGATACAGGGTGTTTCGTTCGCTTTTATTCATATTTTTGTAACGTCATAACTAACGAATTACCCTGTTCATCTTTTAGATATTTGGTATACATATATTCCTTTTCCCAATGAAGCATCCTGTATGAAACAAATTTATCATCTCACAATATTATGTGTTTATAGCATTTTTGAATTCCCATTTGACTGTTGTGCATCTCAAGAACGATGAAGAAAAATCTCTTGGGTATTTTGTTAAATTTCCCGACACGCCGATACTTTCATCTTGAAAAACAACATACTCTACGTGGTAAACAACTTTTTTTAATATTACCTACTCTAACCCACTAAGCGATTCTCGATCTCGATAATAAATTGATTAAATTATAAGCCAGCTCGATTAGAGAGACAGTGATAATTATCTTTCATAATAGCCCTCCTTTTAATATATAGGTTATCAAGTTTTTTGTAAAAAAAAAGAAAACCAATCGATAAATCTATCCTTAGTCTCGATGATGAATATTTGCGATAAGCTTTTCTAAAGAAACTTTATTCCGACTCTATGCATGAAGGGCAACTTTCAATGGCGGTATAATATAGCTATGAAAAGAAAATGTTTTGATTCGGTAAATTGTGTAATATTATAAACATAAAATGATTTTTATCTGTATCGATTTTCGTATTATTGGGTCGAGCGAGTTCAGAACAAAGTTTATGTTGTGAAAAATTGTTTAAAAGTGAATTTGTATCTACAATTTTCTGGAAAGTAGGTAGTCAATTTGGTAATATATTTTTCGTTTTGTACCATCTTTTCTTAGACAAAAACCACTTGGTCAGTTTCCTTATACAAGTACTTACTAATAAACTGCTCCACAAAAGTTCACAAATATTGAATTGATGTACCCCTGTATACAGAATATTATAGATACGACCATATTCCTTCATTATCTGAGAGTGTGTCTTGCAACGGCTGCTCAGGTTAGAGAGCACCTCAGGTGTAGATTCTGAGACCAAACTAGTATAAATTCAGAGAGTAGTCTTACCGGTTCGCGGGTAATTCTACTTGAAATTTATTTAAAGTGAAATAAAGATAAATGATGTAAATTAGGAAAGGTAAGTGGGCGCCACTCTGAATAATACTAGTTTATTTGTTCTTCACCTCTGCATTATAGCGACAAATCCTGGAAGATTGGAAGGGAAAAAAACTATATGAACAACGTTATTAAATTTACAAGTTGTATATTGACTTTTGTTACAAACAAAGTAAAAAAAAATTGACTAGTTTTTATTGAAGTCGTTGAAGAAGCGATGAAATATATATATTACTTTCCTGGAGTGATGGTGAGGAGATGGTGTCCTTGGTGTCCTTTTGAAGTTACATATCTTGTCCCAGATAATATTCCCAGGTAGAGTATTCCAGGTAAAAGTCCTGGCCCAGGTAAAGTTCCAGGAAGAGTCTCAGGTAAAATTTAGTCCCAGGTAAAGTTTCGTCCCAGGTAAAGTTTAGTCCCAGGTAAAGTTTCGTCCCAGGTAAAGTTTAGTCCCAGGTAAAGTTTAGTCCCAGGTAAAGTTTAGTCCCAGGTAAAGTTTCGTCCCAGGTAAAGTTTAGTTCCAGGTAAAGTTTAGTCCCAGGTAAAGTTTCGTCCCAGGTAAAGTTTAGTCCCAGGTAAAGTTTAGTCCCAGGTAAAGTTCCACAAATTCAACAAAATCCAGGATGTCTGAAGTATGATATTACAAGTATGATATTAAAGAAAATTATTTGACAACGTGGTTCATACATCCTGTATTTTTAGATAAAAAGAAAGCAAATAAAAAAACGATAAAATAGAATAACCGATTCTGCACCGGTAAATACATACATTTGTTTAAATACGTATATATTTTTAAATAGATATTTTTAAATAGATAATATATAAAAAAACTGAAAGAAAAACAAATTCATATCGATATATATTATTCCTGGCACTGGAATGATATTGCTACATAATAAAGATAGGAAGGTAGAAGCTATTAAGAAAGGAGAGTTAGTTATACATTTAAGCGAAATGACTTACCACTCAAATGAATGCACTTCTAAGATAAGATAATATAAGCCATAAGGCTTCAATAGCACATGTATGCAGGAAAGAAAGAACGAAACCCCTTTGCCACTTGTTTAAATACACTAAATCATGTGAACGACAACCGACTTACGTCTCATGTTCGTGTCACGCTCATACGATTTGACCAGGAAAGGAATTTACCTTTCAGTAGTGAATTCTTGATTCATATTTGATTTATAATTGGTAGAAGAAGAAGAGACACGAAATCGAAGTGGGAATTTCAAGATGGGCGTGACTATTTTCCGACAGACGGGCCTCGATCATCGCGCATAGAAACGTTGATTTCGACTCTCGTCGACAGTAAATATATTCAGCCTTGAAACATTTCTCGGCGTTGGGCATGAGAAAGGACTGGCTATTCGCCGCCCATACGATAATTTATTAATTCAATCGAGGGAAGTAAAGTGAACGAAATTAACGTTACACACCCTTACAACCCGAAAAAAAAAAAAAAAATTTTTTCCAAAAAAATTTTTTTATAAGTGAAAATCATTGAGCTATTACGAGACTGAAATAAAGAAGATATTAAGAAGATATTGAACGATAGGAAGACTAAGAAGAAAGGAACGAGTCACTGCGATACTGAAGGAAAAGAATTTGAGGATTCTTCCGAATAATTAATTTAGAGAAAAATAAAGATAAAAAAAAATGAAGGTCCAAAGTCTTCACCGGTACGCCAGGTGATTTTCCTTCTTCCTAGGCTCTTACCAGGGAGGTTGCCAGTTAGCGTCCACAGTAGCCATTGGTCATCGCGCAAGCAGAACATTAGGAAAAAAAAGAATCATCCCACAAACACAGCAGAACTTTGAACGGTAAATTCTGAGAAAAGCGGAACCAGTACCAGGTATCTACATACCAATAATTTTAGAAATTTAATAGTAAGATGAATCACTGCATCAGTGGGTTCCCAAAGATAATGACTTAAGATAAGATAAGATAAGGAAAGAAATGAGACTCCCATCAGATACATTGATTATCCCTCAGTTAGATAAAAAAAAAGATATGGATGAGTTATTATTTATAAAATGTTTCTTTATTTAATTACTACTATCATATGAATAGAAAAAAAAATTTTTTGGAACAAGCTGATACAGCAAGTCCAAGGAGGCTCGATCTAACCCCCTAACAGAATGTAGCTTCTGTCAAGCTGAAATTTGGGGAAAAGAGAAATTGACAACGGCATCCCACAACAGTACTGTTGGAAAATCCCCAGAGCGATATGTGAGCCACGTTGGCACAAACGCAGTAGCTAACCCCCCAAGTAGATTTAACTAAATGACAGCAGACCTTAGCCACCTCTGCCTCCCAGGCTGATTAACCCCCCGACGCTGAACCCTGAAACACATTCCAGACCGCTCTGAGCTCCCTCAACACCCACTGCTGAGAAATCCAACAAAAAATATAATCAAAAAGGGAAAAGGTAATGCAATAAAATATAGACAGATTGAATCCATGTCTATAAGTGAAATATCTAGATCAATCTTTCGGAATGATCATAGATAGAGGTATGTAATGAGCAAAATAGAAAAATTTTAAGTATCAAGATATTAGGTAAGATATTGATTGAAGATAGGCAAAAAGAATTTCTGTAATGTAAGTTGACATCTCGAACATATTAACAAATAGATAATAGAAAAAATTTAAAACACTTGAGATACTAAAAATTTTCAACATGAAGGTAATGAAAATTTTTAAGATAATTAAGATAAAGGAAATTTTAAAACATTTCAGATATTAAAATTTCAAGATAGTTAAGATAATAGAAATTATAGATAACTGAAGTAATAAGACTTTAGAGCTAAGATAATAACTTCGATATCCCCTGATATGTCAGCAACTATGTAAGTTAATTGCAAAGTCAAATTGTCAATGGTCTAAAAAAAATTTAATATACCCTTTCGGTATATAAATACAGACAAGACACTTTGTCTGTAACGATAAGATAAGATAAGTACTATAAAATATATAGTACAGTAGACTACCCTTGTCCACTTAGATAAGATAAGATAAGATAAGATAAGTTAAGATATTTATCGTAAACTACGATAATTAAGATAAGATAAGGTACTGAAGATATAATATCACCCCTAAACATTTAAGGTATATCCGATATTTCTCCAAATCAATTAGACCCAATTCATTAACCTCTATGCATGTGCGCAACAGGTTTATTACTCAATTTGATTTGACGGTGCAAAAAAACTTTTTCAAAATTATAATAAATTTGAATATTTTAAAAATTCGAAAAATTCTCAACAGATTTTATATTATAATTCTTAGATCAGAATTCCATCCGGCTAGGAAAATATTTATTACTACTACTCATTTATCCCAGAACACGAATGTTATTTGCTAATCAGTAGTAGGGAAAGAAAGTCATTATCGTTTTCTAGTCAAAGAAAAGGAAAATCTCTATGATAAAAAGATAAAAACAATATTCGAGACACCAACATTATTAAAATGAACAATTAGGAAAGATATATAAAAATGAGGTACGAAAATTTTCAAAAATAACTTGAAAAAAAGTATTGGGTAATAGTTAATAGGTAATTTTTATGCTGTTGTGCTATAAGAGTCAAAAATAAAGGAAACTATCTTTAGCAAGCTAAGCTAATATACGATACATGTTCATTGCGACACAAGGCAAGATAATTTCCATGTGCCATTTCCTCTGGCACACAAAAAGGTAGGTAAGGTAAAATATTTCAGTTTGTGTAACTTGACACAATTCAACTGAAAAAGATAAGGAAAATATTCCAGTTTGTGTAACTCGACACAATTCAACTGGAAAAGATAAGGAAAATATTTCAGTTTGTGTAACTTGACACAATTCAACTGAAAAAGATAAGGAAAATATTCCAGTTTGTGTAACTCGACACAATTCAACTGAAAAAGATAAGGGAAGATATTTCAGTTTGTGTAACTTGACACAATTCAACTGAAAAAGATAAGGTAAGATACAGATATATAATATTATGGAACATACTGATTTTAGCTTGAACTAATTAACATTCCAAAATTATATACCCCAAATTGAGTAACCTTATGTTACAATGATGTTATCTAGTTCACACCCATGACTGATTAACTTATAGCACCACAGAGACATATTTTGAAGAAACGGGAGTTAAATATATAATCAGAAAAATGAAATTAAAGGAAAAAAACATGGTTTAATCTAACAAAAATTATTAACTATTGAGCTTTTACTAAATTTTGAAAATTCATTCAATCCAATTCATGAGATATAAGATAATCAACATTTAATTTGAAAATTCGTGCCATTTTATCATACGTTAATTTACGGTATTAAAAATATAAGATAAAAGAGTAAAAAAAACGAGTACTGTTGATATTGACGAAAAAGAAAATTTTATAGGTACGATACGTGAAGATATACGATAAAAATATAAAGATATGTTAGATAAACGATAATAAAAATAGATATTACCAACTCAACATATGAACGATATGATAAGTAACAGATAGAAAGATAAATAATACGATAAGTGAAAGAAAAGATATTGCTTCTGACTTCAACTACTGTCCAAACTTCCAAGTTTCAAGATTTATCGATATAAAGCAGATGTGTAAAACAAGGCCCCACGTTGGGCGCCAATTTGCAACGGCTGCTCAGGTTAGAGAGCACCTCAGGTGTAGATTCTGAGACCAAACTAGTATAAATTCAGAGAGTAGTCTTACCGGTTCGCGGGTAATTCTACTTGAAATTTATTTAAAGTGAAATAAAGATAAATGATGTAAATTAGGAAAGGTAAGTGGGCGCCACTCTGAATAATACTAGTTTATTTGTTCTTCACCTCTGCATTATAGCGACAAATCCTGGAAGATTGGAAGGGAAAAAAACTATATGAACAACGTTATTAAATTTACAAGTTGTATATTGACTTTTGTTACAAACAAAGTAAAAAAAAATTGACTAGTTTTTATTGAAGTCGTTGAAGAAGCGATGAAATATATATATTACTTTCCTGGAGTGATGGTGAGGAGATGGTGTCCTTGGTGTCCTTTTGAAGTTACATATCTTGTCCCAGATAATATTCCCAGGTAGAGTATTCCAGGTAAAAGTCCTGGCCCAGGTAAAGTTCCAGGAAGAGTCTCAGGTAAAATTTAGTCCCAGGTAAAGTTTCGTCCCAGGTAAAGTTTAGTCCCAGGTAAAGTTTCGTCCCAGGTAAAGTTTAGTCCCAGGTAAAGTTTAGTCCCAGGTAAAGTTTAGTCCCAGGTAAAGTTTCGTCCCAGGTAAAGTTTAGTTCCAGGTAAAGTTTAGTCCCAGGTAAAGTTTCGTCCCAGGTAAAGTTTAGTCCCAGGTAAAGTTTAGTCCCAGGTAAAGTTCCACAAATTCAACAAAATCCAGGATGTCTGAAGTATGATATTACAAGTATGATATTAAAGAAAATTATTTGACAACGTGGTTCATACATCCTGTATTTTTAGATAAAAAGAAAGCAAATAAAAAAACGATAAAATAGAATAACCGATTCTGCACCGGTAAATACATACATTTGTTTAAATACGTATATATTTTTAAATAGATATTTTTAAATAGATAATATATAAAAAAACTGAAAGAAAAACAAATTCATATCGATATATATTATTCCTGGCACTGGAATGATATTGCTACATAATAAAGATAGGAAGGTAGAAGCTATTAAGAAAGGAGAGTTAGTTATACATTTAAGCGAAATGACTTACCACTCAAATGAATGCACTTCTAAGATAAGATAATATAAGCCATAAGGCTTCAATAGCACATGTATGCAGGAAAGAAAGAACGAAACCCCTTTGCCACTTGTTTAAATACACTAAATCATGTGAACGACAACCGACTTACGTCTCATGTTCGTGTCACGCTCATACGATTTGACCAGGAAAGGAATTTACCTTTCAGTAGTGAATTCTTGATTCATATTTGATTTATAATTGGTAGAAGAAGAAGAGACACGAAATCGAAGTGGGAATTTCAAGATGGGCGTGACTATTTTCCGACAGACGGGCCTCGATCATCGCGCATAGAAACGTTGATTTCGACTCTCGTCGACAGTAAATATATTCAGCCTTGAAACATTTCTCGGCGTTGGGCATGAGAAAGGACTGGCTATTCGCCGCCCATACGATAATTTATTAATTCAATCGAGGGAAGTAAAGTGAACGAAATTAACGTTACAGTCTCTAAAATTTCAGCTCAAAATTCCCATTATTTTGGCCATTATCTAAAGTCTTTAATAAAAACTTTTTTTTTTTCGAAATTTCGTACCCCTCACTTTTGGATACCTCTGTATTAGGGTGGGTCAAAAAATTGAATTATTTTTTTACAAGTGACACGGAAAAATGGGTTGCTAGACACCCCAAAAAAATTCTCGCCAAATATGAGCTATTAATTTTAATAGGAAGATCCTACCCATCGAAGTTTTTTATTTTTTTCTCAGTCCAATAGAAAAAAATTCATACCTCATCGTTAATTGATTGTACAGAAAAATGTTTTAGAAGAATTTAATGGTATACAAATATTAAAAAAATTTGAAAAATGGTCAAAAGTTTTCAAAAATTGTCAAAAACTATCAAAAATTGTCAAAAACTGTCAAAAATGGACAATTATTGTTAAAATTGGTCAAAAATTGTTAAAATTTTGAAAAATGGTCGATAATTGTCAAAAACTATCGAAAATGGTCAATAATTTTGAAAATTTTGAAAAATTGTCAAAAATGGTCAAAAACTATCAAAAATGGTTAAAAATGGTCAATTATTCTTAAAAACCGTCAAAAATGGACAATTATTGTCAAAATTGGTCAATAATTGTCAAAAATTGTTAAAATTTTGAAAAATGGTCGATAATTGTCGAAAACTATAAAAAATGGTCAAAAATTTTGAAAAATTGTCAAAAATGGTCAAAAACTATCAAAAATGGTTGAAAATTGTCAATTATTTTTAAAAACTGTCAAAAATGGACAATTATTTTTAAAAATTGTCAAAATTTTGAAAAATAGTTGATAATTGTCAAAAATTGTTAAAGTTTCTAAAAAATTGTCAAAAATTTTGAAATATGGTCAAAAACTTTGAAATATGGTCAAAAATGGTCAATAATTGTCAAAAATTTGGTAAAATGGTCAAAAATGGTTAAAAATTGTCAATTATTCTTAAAAACCATTAAAAATGGACAATTATTGCCAGAAACTGTCGAAAATGGTTGAAAAATGTCATCATTTTGAAAAATGCCGAGGATTGTTACTTTACGCTCTAGCGCAAAAAAGGAATCTTTTTCGCTCGCTTATTTAATCAAACCACGCCCTTCGAATTAACTCAATTGGTGAATATTTAACAATTTATCAGATTAAAAATCAAATAAAATTATATGAAAATTGTCAAAAATTTTGAAATATGGTCAAAAATTGTCTAAAATTGTCAAAAACTGTAAAAAATTGTTAAAATTTCAAAAAATTGTCAAAAATGGTCAAAAACTATCCAAAATGATTAAAAATTGTCAATTATTTTTAAAACCTGTCAAAAATGGACAATCATTGTCAAAATTGGTCAATAATTTTCAAAAGATGTTAAAATTTTGAAAAATGGTCGATCATTGTCAAAAACTATCAAAAATGGTTAAAAATTGTCGAAAACTGTGAAAAATGGACAATTATTGTTAAAAATTGTCAAAATTTTGAAAAATAGTTGATAATTGTCAAAAATTGTCAAAAATTGTCAAAAATTATGAAATATTATCAAAAATTTGGAAAAATGGTCCATAATTGTCAATAATTACCAAAAATGGTCTAAAATTTTGAAAAATTGTCAAAAATGGTCAAAAACTATCCAAAATGGTTAAAAATTGTCAATTATTTTTAAAACCTGTCAAAAATGGACAATCATTGTCAAAATTGGTCAATAATTGTCAAAAGATGTTAAAATTTTGAAAAATGGTCGATAATTGTCAAAAACTATCTATAACTAAGAATTTAATAGTATACAAAAAGGGATGTTATATTTTTCCGCAAACCTCACCATTGGAAAGATATTGAAGTTTTAAGTTTGATTAGATATTTATGAATTTTATAACTCGACAATAGATGCCTATTATAAAATGCGCTATACAAATTTTTGTAGGAAATTCACTGCTCTATAAAAATGGTCCCTTATGTTTTGGCGATTAAATTAAGCGTTCAAAAGATATTCATCATCAAACTTTCATGTGTACTGATTTTAAAAATTTTTGATTAGATATTCGAAAAATTTCAATTTAATTTATAAGTTTTGAGAAAATTTACACGAATTTTAGTTTTTATCAACGAGTGAAAAAAAGACACTTTATGCATATGTTGCATACACTATTTTTTCTACAATCAAGCAAAAACCAAAAAATGTTTTATTTAGGTTGCTCTAAATGGACTAAAAATGGCGTCGATTTGAATGTTTATGTTTGTCATGATGACAAAACGCTAAATAAAATGTCAGATGAGTGCAATCTGCAGAGCCATTAGCGGAAATATTTAAAATTAGCGTTGAAAAAACTACTTTATCTCACCCTAATGTCACTTTTTTTAACTGTTTAACAAATACATATTTTATGAACGATTATTTCCTTCCTATTAATTTTGACCAATCGCTATCAAGAATTGGTATGTCAAATATAAATTTTAAGTGGAAAAATTACTTAACAACTGTCAACTTAGCTGTCAGCAGTTTTTCCGGAAAAAAAAATCGAAAAAATTTCATGCAAGTTTGACAAGTTGTATTAAAATAAAATGTTTATTTAATTCAGGAAATAATCTTACCAAATATCCCTCGTGCATCTAATTTTTCCTGTGGAAAAATTGGAACACTCGTTTCTAAGTAATCTGTTTTAACAAATTACTTAGAAACTCGTATTTCCGAATTTTTCCGGAAAAATTAAATGCACTAGGGATATTAACCCCGAAAATCGATTAAAAAAACGTCACTTTTATGAATGATTATAGAAAAAATATTTTTCAAGTTTTTTTTATGTGTATCTTTGTCTACATTTAAAAAAATAAATTGTACATTATTTATCGCTTAGTTAATTATTCATTGATAAAAAAAGCAAAGTTTTCATTATAAATATATGTTTCAGTATTAGAGAAAAATTTTTTTCGAAAATTTTGAAAATAAAACCCAAAACTTATATTAATGACAAAAATAGTTATTTTTTTAATCGTATGATATAGTTACTAATTAGAGCTTATTTTTTAATTATTATTGTCGATTAGACCTTGAAAAAAAGAAGAAAAAATGATTTTTTTAATGCCTAGGCATTAAAATATTACTTCTATGATCGATAAATGTCACTAAAACTGACGTTTAATGTCAATCGGAGAAAAATGAAATTTGTATGAAATTCATAAATTGAATTGAAATTTTTCGAATATCTAATCAAAAACTTTTAAAATCAGTAGGGGAAATGTCGATACGACGGCACCCTGTCAATTTTAGCGATTTCTATTTGAATTTAATTGAATCCAAGCCCACTAGAGGTGCTAGAGACCACCAAAAATTACAGTGACTATATACAAGACAGTGGCGACAATGCAACTAAACCCCGCCCCTTCCGCCATATTGAGGCAAATTTGAATATCAAATGCATATAATTTAAATGGAAATCTATGATAAAAGTAACAGTTTGGAACATAAATACATAAAAATGTACATTATATCTCTTGGATTTTTATAGGAAATGGGAATCTTTTTAAATAAATTTTTATTTTTTTACCTAATTATATATAGTATAATAAGGAAAAATAACGATACAAACAGGTACAACTGTTATTATCTTCAAATATAATCATAGATTCAGTTAATTATCAAATAAAATCTATAAATAACAAATCCAACAACAGAAATATAACATATATTACTCGATCGGTTTCCCAAATTACATTTGCATCGTCAGGATTATAAACTATAAAAATTGATATAAATATAATTTCTGATATTTATCTATTTTTTATTGATTTTATTTGATAATTATGGAAAGCTTTTTTTATTCAAGGAGGTTTCATGTGTTTTTCCTGGAGTGGTAGCCATTTCATCCAAAACCAAGACACAATCCTTTTCATGAGTTGAAAATTGCTCCACTTTCAATTCTAAAAATGAAAACACCTCATTTAGAATACCTAAATCAAACTTCAAGTTCTGGAGTTTTCTCTGTAAAGTTCTGGTTGATGGGAGAGGGTATTCCTTGTTTTATTAGTTCACTATATCCACTACTACCACAACTAAATTTTAATTTTAAAGAACTTGTAACGGTGTTGTTGTTCCACTTCATTAGCTTTGTTGTTTTTCCATTTTTTTAAAGCTTCGTTGAATATTTGCATTAGTAGTTCACAGTCCGAAGAATTGGGAGTTTTTTCTCTTTTTTTTATTAGCTTCTTTCGTGTTGCTCTTACAGTTTTTTTGTATCAATAAGCTCTACGTTTTTCTCTTCCATACAACTTCTTGTACCTGTTTAATTTAAGCTGTAACTGAGCCTATTTCACTCGAAGGATCAATTTCTGATATTAACGGTGAGGGAGTTGTACATAAACTGTCTTCACTCAAACTGCTTTTAGATATCGAAAATTTTTGACCTGATTCTACATTCAAAGCTAAATTTGAAGTAGATGGTTCTGGTAGTTCCTCTGGCACAGTCTCCTCTAGAGCTAAATTTTGACCTAGAACAAATTATTAAAGAGTTTTTTCATTATTATATATTTTGCTGTTTGTGATAGATCCATATGATAGTATGAATATTACGCTTTCTAAACATGAATAACTCCATTACTCATGTTGCCGTTACAGTTTCACAATTTAACAAAGTTTATAATTGTCAATTTTTGATATGATGGCACCTGAGATGTTTAATATGGTGGCATAGGGTGCCATCATACCAAATGGATATGAAAAGTAGTCTAGTTGGTTGTGACTGTTCAATCGTACTAAGGAAAAAGCTGGCTGGGCATGGTTACATCAATACATAAAACGAAATCCGATAATAAGCTTGCGAACGCATATCTTAACAGTGTATGCCATCTTATCAAATGAGTAGATATGATGGCAAACTTTTCATAAAATGAGAAAAGTTCAATAAAAACAATATCTTTATATTTAAATGTATTTTAAAGTAAAACTTATCTAGATTAAAATATCCTTGACCTACTTCATGGATTATATGAATATACTAGCTAATTTAGACATTGAACTCAGTAATTGAAAAAAAGGGTGCCATCATATCAACATTTCCCCTACACATGAAAGTTTGATGATGAATATCTTCTGAACGCTTAATTTAATCGCCAAAACATAAGGGACCATTTTTATAAAGCAGTTAATTTCCTATAAAGAATGTATTGCCGAGTTATGAAATTCTTAAATAAAAATGAAATTTGTCTTAAAATAATCAAATCAATATCTTTCAAATGGTGAGGTTTACGGAAAAAATATAAGATACCTTCATTGTAGAGCATTAAATTCTTCTAAAACATTTTTTTGTACAATCAATTAATGATGAGGTATGAATTTTTTTCTATTGGACTGAGAAAAAAATTAAAAATTGCGATGCGGAGGATCTTCCTAATAAAATTAAGCTCATATTTGGTGAGAATTTTTTTAAGGTGTCTAGCAACCCATTTTTCCGTGTCACTTGTAAAAAAAAATAATTGATTTTTATGACCCACCCTACTCTGTATACAGAATATCGCAGATATGTTTTCGCTGATATGCTTTTCCATATTCGTCCGACATCTGAGAGTGTGTTTCTAGTATTTCAGCTCAAAATTCCTATTATTATGGCCTCTATGATTTTTTGACATAACGCGTGTATTTTCGACTATTATGTAACCTAATTTTTCGAATTTTCAAATTTCTAAAATCGAAACTAAGTCTTTTCCGACATTTTTATATATGAAAATTCACTAATTCGTCCCAGTAGATTCCGAAAATGTCCATAAAAATTTTCTAAAGTCAATAGATAATAGAAACTTTTTTTTTTCGAAATTTCGTACCCCTCACTTTGGGTTAACCCTGCATACAAAATATCGCATATACGTTTTCGTTGATTTTTTTCCATATTTGTTCATCATCTGAGAGTGTGACTCTAAAATTTCAGCTTAAAATTCTTATTATTATGGCCTCTATGATTTTTTGACTTAACGCGTGTATTTTTGACTATAACTTAACTTCATTTTTTGAATTTTAAAATTCCCAAAATCGGAACTAAGTCTTTTCCGACCGTTTTATATATGGAAATCTACTAATTCGACCCCGCAAATTCCGAAAATGATTATAAACATTTCCAGAAATCTAAGGATAAAAAGTTTATTTTTTCGAATATTTTTACTCTTCACTTTCGGGTACCCCAGTATACCAAATATCATAGATACGTCTTTGCTGATTTTTTTACATATATTTTCATTTTCTGAGAGTATGCATTACAAATGTCTGCTTAATATTCCCATTATTATGGAAACTACCATTTTTTTACTTAGAGGCAAGTTGTTTTCTTTTGTATTTTCAAGAATTTTGCATCAGTTATTGAAACAGTATTGTTATTGTTTCTTACATTGACGTTAGGGTGGTATAGTAGACATTTCCAGGGAAGTATTGATTTTTACGTGACATATGCACACTAGCACACTAGACTGAGAGAGGAAAGTGTAAACGCAGTTTGCTGCCTGGTCTCTCTGAATCTATAGCTAAGAAAGGGCGAAATAAAATTCCTTTGAAGCCGCAGAGATAATGAAGAATTATAATTTGTAAACAATAAATAATGGTGTTAAATAAATTGTTTAAACGATAATTCTTATCTCTGGTAAGTTCTGTTACATTAATTAAAGACATAGAGATTAACTAATCTGTCGATGTGTTTGGATTTAAATGGAACGACATAGGTATTTATATTTTTTCTACACCCACATGTATATTATCCATTTTCTGCACAATTTACAGAATGTAAATGTAGGCCATTCCGGTTAACTGAACGGATATGATTTCATATACATCCCAGAACGTATATGAAATCCACCAATCAGCATTTGCGTTTAGTACCCGCCAACTAATCTTTTTTCAATTTCATAGAAACGTCAAAATAACTTGTCAAAATATTTCTATAGTTTTTAAGAAAAATATTAGTAAAAATGAGTGATTCCAGTGATTAATCAATAAATAATTTTCCACCAGATATTCGCTTAGCCGCAAAGGAGACGTATAACGTATGGAAACAGAATAAATTGAATATTTAAGGGGACTCCTGACAAACGACAGTTTTTATGTAATACATTTGACGTTATAGATAGATGATTAGTATATTCATCGGTAGTCCAGTGGTAAGTATCCCAGCCTCTCACGCGGTAGATCAGAGTTCGATTCCCCGTTGGGAAATTTTTTTTAAATTTAAATTTTATTTCTAAATAATAATAAAATAATAATAATAGTAAAATTATTAAAAATTTTTAATTTGAAGTTATATTATAGTTTAATAAAATGTTTATTTTCCAGATTTTTTCTTAAGTGGGTCGTAGAAAAAATATACTGTTCGACTCGTGTGGATTGTCCATATCGCTCTCGGACGATTGAGCACTCCGCCTACGGCGTCGTGCTCAAACTTCGTTTTTGTGCGATATGGCCATCATATCCACACTAGTTGCACAAACTACTATTAACTTGGCGGAAGCTTATAAAAAATGAATATCTATTCTTCCTATTGAATTTTGCAAACGATACTACTATTCACTTACTTGTTGTTTAATTCCTAAATTCTCATATTTCTATTACCTAACATATTTGTACAGAATTCAAAGATAACCAAATTTATAAAACAAAAAAACTTTCAGGGGCAGTTCCTATAATGAAAATCGTTTACTTAATTACATTACCTGTAAAAAATTGTCATATTTCAGTAAATCGTGTTATCAATAGATGTCAAAGATAACAATTTAATACTATTATAACGCCTTACAAAGTTTTTGAAAAATATTTTTCAAAGCACAGAGACCGTTCACTAAGAAGAAACAACTACTCCTCGGGCTATATGCCCCGACAGACATTTAATTACACTTCTAACTTGAAAGGAGCTGGTATATCTGCAAGATATAACCAACCATTCTGGTTTGTAATTAGAAGGGACAACATCATTTGTAGACCGGTTTCGGCGTATTTGCGCCTTATCAGTACAAGGTAGATGCAGATATACCAACCCCGTTTAGCTTGGAAGTGTAATTCAATGTCTGTCGGGGCATATAACCCGAGGAGTAGTTGTCTCTATTCTTTGAAAAATATTTTTCAAAAACTTTGTAAGGCGTTATATTATATTTGACATCTATAAAATTCGTTAATAAACGAGAGCTCTCTGGGTCCATATAACATCACAACACCCTGTATTTCGAACTTTTTTGTATCGTACCCTTATTTTAACACCCTTTTTGGAATCGTAATTATATAACAGATTTATAGGCGAGAAATACGACATACACGTGACGCGTATATAAAAAGCGAAGTGCTTTGTTGAATTTCGGTTTTGATAGTAACAATTTGTTTCGAAAAATTGGTTTTGCAACACTAAAATTATTTCGAAGAGAAAAATGATTGCAGATATAACGTGATGAAAGTCATTATCGTACGGTATATAAAATTTTTAGGGACTATGAAATTATGGAATGAGTCGAACGAATTTATGGGATAAACTGAATTGACTTTTAGTCAATTTTTTGGATTTTTTCTACGTGAGAACGAATAGGCAGAAACTTGTCTGTTGCAGATAAATTGCTCCGACTGTACTGAATTGATTGAGTTGAAATTTGGTTGTATTTTTTAAGTGAAAACTTTTTTTGGCGCATCGCACACAGATTTTTCCGTAGGTAGTAAGTTAGGCTGATCCGCCAGGCTCGATCGGCTGAGCTCGGGACCGCCGAGTGTACCCGAGCGAGAAAGGTACAGTTAGCTGCTCTTCACTGTTGTGTCGCTGTTTAGTATATTCAATTCATACCTAATAATTGTCTCTGTTAATTTAATAGTTATTATTCGTACGAAATGAACAATTTAACAATTATATGGTTTACATTGTGAGGTTAGTGTATGTAGTTAGCGGTTTATTGTACTAATATTATATATTGAAAAAATATTAAAGATTATAAAAATCACAGTTATTGTTATTGTTATTATAAAGAGTGATTCGATCGTATAGGTAAGTCACTTCATGTTTATATATACATAGATATATATACATGCATACATATAAATATATTTATATGTAATATAATTAAAAATTAACCAATTTTTTACTCTCTGTTAACATTTACTTTCCCATATTCAAAAATAAATATGTTTGAGAAACAAGTTACTTTTATGAGTAATAATAATACGAGGTATGAATGTTTAAATACTGTCGTTTTCATCGAGGGGGATCGCGCAGCAAATAATCTGATAGGTCTGGCGCTGGGGGATCGCGCAGCGAAAAGTCTGACCGTTATGTTATGTTCTGATGTGGAACATCTTTAGGCGGAGGGTAACGACGCTTCGCCACGCTATATGATGGTAAATATGTACTATACATAGTCCATACGAAGTATTGTGTGAGATGGGGCAACGCGATGCCATGCGCAAGCGGCTGTGCGCAATCTCTCTTGCTGCACTGAGCTCGCACACCTATAGGTGTTAAAAATTGTCAAAAATGGTCAATAATTGTCTAAAACTATCAAAAATTGTCAAAATTTTGAAAAAATGGTTAATAATTGCAAAATGTGTTAAAATTTTCGAAAAATTGTCAAAGATTTTGAAATTTGGTCAAAAATTTGGAAAAATGGTTAATAATTGCCAAATATTTTCAAAAATTGCCAAAAATTTGGAAAAATGGCCAATAATTGTCAAAAATGGTCAATATTTGTAAAAATTTTGAAAAAATGGTAAATAATTGTCAAAAAATTTGAAAAATGGTTAAAATTTTGGAAAAATTGTAGAAAATGGTCAATAATTGTCACAGACGGTCAATAATTGTCAAAACCATTCAAAAATCGTCAAAAATGGGCAAAAATTGTTAAAATTTTGAAAAATGGTCAAAAATTGTTAAATACTTAAAAAAATGGCCAATCATTGTCAAAATTTTTGGAAAATTGTCAAAAATGGTCAATAATTGTTAAAATTTTGAAAAATGGTCAAATATTGTCAACATTTTGAAAAATGGTTAAAATTATTGAAATATTGACAAAAATGGTCAATAATAGTCAGAGACAGTCAATAATTGTCAAAACCAATCAAAATTCGTCAAAAATGGTCAAAAATTGTTAAATATTTAAAAAAATGGTCAGTGATTGTCGAAATTTTTGAAAAATTGTCAAAAACTGTCAAAAATAGTCAATATTTGTAAAAATTTTGAAAAAATGGTAAATAATTGTCAAGAAATTTGAAAAATGGTTAAAATTTTGGAAAAATTGTTAAAAATGGTCAATAATTGTCAAAGACGGTCAATAATTGTCGAAACCAATCCAAAATCGTCAAAAATGGGCAAAAATTGTTAAAATTTTGAAAAATATTAAAAAATTGTTAAATACCTAAAAAAAATGGTCAATCATTGTCAAAATTTTTGAAAAATTGTCAAAAATGGTCAATAATTCTTAAAATTTTGAAAAATGGTCAATAATAGTCAAAGACGGTCAATAATTGTCAAATCCAATCAAAATTCGTCAAAAATGGTCAAAAATTGTTAAATATTCAAAAAAGTGGTCAATGATTGTCGAAATTTTTGAAAAATTGTCAAAAATGGTCAATAATTGTTAAAATTTTGAAAAATGGTCAAAAATGGTCAATAATTATAAAAAACTGTCAAAAATGGTCAATAATTGTTGAAGATTGGTCAATTGGAAATGGTCAAAATTTTTGAAAAATTGTCAAAAATGGTCTAATAAGAGAAAAAAGTCTTACAATATTCCGAGGGTCGCGAACCTTACCGAATCCGTCTCAGATTCTGACAGTTTAAAATAATGATTGTAATCACACGCGATACACTTTCTTTATCTCTCTCCCATTTCCCTCTCTCTTCCATATATCAATTTTTTAATTTGTTCATTTATGCATATAACTTATACAAAACAATACAAACTCGGGACCGCCGAGTGTACGCGAGCGAGAAAGATACAGTCAACTGCACTTCACTGTTGTGTCGCTGTTTAGTATATTCAATTCATACCTAATAATTGTCTTTGTTAATATAATAGTTATTATTGGTACGTAATAATAATTATTTTAACAAAAAAGCGTGAAGAAGAAAATTGCAAAATAAACATTGATGACAATTCACCTCCACTACAAGTTCAAGCACATGCATCGGTTGCTCCCACTTCTCAATTCAACAGATCATCGACATACAGTTTTCACTTCTGCCGTGCGGTCTTAAGCACACACTCTATTTTTTTCTTTTGAATTTCACTTTGGAATTGTATAAAGATGAGAATTGAAATTTTAACTTCTCTTAACCATCTAAGGATCTCATCATAATCATAAACACAAATTCCTCGACTTTATAAAAATTTTATGCTCAAATTAAAATTTTGTAGTGAGATTGTTTACTGACGACGCTGGCGGTTTTTCACTTAGCGCTGCTCAACATCGAATTTTGAATTCATCTCACTAACCACCTTATTCCCAATTCCATTTCATATTAATAATTTAATTGCAGATTAACAAAGTTAGACCCCTTTTACTTCCTCTTGCGTTCCATTCTGCCTCTACATAAATTAATACCTATTCAAGATGCGTAAAGGTCGAAAGGAATATATATATACAGGAACGATATACGCCCAAAATAAAATACACACTGTAATTTCCCACTATATACACATTTTTCTTTTCATATTCCAAACTACAATTTTAACATTTTCAATTTGAAAGATTTTCAAATAAAATTTATTTTATAGCAAAAGTTTGCGGTTCCTTAGGGGTTATTTCAATCCCTTAAATCGTTAAATTTTTCCATTATAACAAAATAAAAATCGATATAAAAACCTGAAATTGATTGTAATTAATTGAATACTAAGAAAACCACCCCTGTCGTTTTACCCTCACCCGCGAAGTTGTAATACTCTCTTGCTTAAACCGGTGGTCAGACCGGCGATCATATCATAATAATTATGCTTTTGATTCAGCTGAGAGGACTCACTTTGAAGGAATTATTACCCTAGGGCTTGTTTTACTATACGTACATATATTTAAAGTTTACAGGATACCACTTTGTCCTTTCGACAGGTTTAATATCAACAGTCACTACTGAAAATCAACCTCTACACAAGTTTTTGAATAAATTATATACAGGGTGTTCTGCATCTGCTCGACACATAATATATTGCTGAAGACATTCGAAAAAGTCTGGAGTATTGCAATAACATTACAGCCTCGTATGATGCCAAAGTTCCTGTAAAGGACTATGCTTCCATCTTATGGAAAATAAAAGACCACTCAAATGCGGATATTTTGATACCAACTTATTCGTCTTGAAAAATAGAACATTTGATAACATTGCGCCAATGTTGTAATTTAATTAATAAACCCACAAAATCAGTTCATTTGTCAGAAATTTTCGATTCGATTACAAAATCTAGCCATTCAATAGGACTCCATCTGCTGCGATGAAACAGAGTCGGACTTGTGAATATAGTTGTACATACGATGAATACCAGTTTCGTTGAAACAAAATAATAGGATTATATTTTTCGGTTGTATAAAGATATGATAGATTGCAATCAAATTATGTAAAAAAGGTACATCTCTCAATTGACAATCTAACATCTTTACATAAGTTTGTCATTTTGTAATAGCAGTTTATTATAACGTTTTCTATATTATAATAGTAAAATTATAATAGGTACATTTAATAACTGACCGACACGTATTTCGTAAATAATTCCGGTGCAAACGAATTCCCGTCAGGATTCTTAATGACTATAAAATACACATGAGTTCCCGTCCGACACTTGCAGGTATCTTAATCGCGCACTCGAATTGCCGTCCAGTTTATTTAATCCGCTTACAGGTAAACTAAATAGTTTTGAAAATTCCAGTAAATCGTAATACCTATTCGTAATCCTGAATTCTAATGAAAAAGTTGAATAACCTATTGGGGTGGCTAGGGGGTCTGTCAGTACTAATTGCTATGAATATATTTTTCTATTATATTTTCTATTATATTAAGTTGCATTTTCGAAACGGCAGTTTATTAATATACATATTTCCGAACGTTTGTTGTCGTACGCTATAGTGATACACAAAATGCTTGAAGTAATACTAAGTGAAAAGGGTAAACCCTTTCTGGTTAGGTTATATGTTAGGTTAGGTTAGGTTAGGCTAGCTTCCTTACATGTATGTATTTATGACTCAGTTCAGTAGTAGTACGCAATAAAATTGTAGAATTAAAATTCCGTATTTTATTCCAATAATGATATCATATAAAATAATATCGTTTAATAGTGCCAAACATAAGACATTTATAACTATTTCTTATTTCATACATCTGAAAACGGACCTCCCTTAAAACATTTACTGTTCACTTATTACAATTTGTAATAAATACATAGCTAAATATCAGTTGATTCAGAGAATTTACCGCAATTACCATAAACACCTTTTGGACAGGTCAGTTTTCACCTTGACGGGAACTCGAGTGACGGCTTAACGTATCCTAATTATGGAACAGGTAGACTGTAGTTGACGCTGCTGATCGAACTATACCTAATCATGAAGAAATATAATGATGCAAATTAGATTTCAGTTAACAGTGCTTTTTATGTCACGCAAGGGAAAACACTCATCGCCATCAAAATATATATAACACAAAAACCGGCTTCGACTATCAAAAAAATACAAAAATTAAACAAAACCCGGCTTCGGCCATCAAAAAAATTTAATAAAGCAAAAAGGCGACTTTAGCTACCAAAAAAATATAAAAACCGGCTTAGGCCAATAAAAAATTTTTTTTCAGCTACACTTCGCGGATAGAAGGTAATGAGGTCCTCAGGCACTGCCTGTGGGGGGAAGGTGGAGCGCGTAAAAGGGGATACTCTAAGAATTATACATTATCTTTTAGTATCACCCTTTACGTCGGGTTCATTACCTACACACATTTCACAAGCATTTTTGTATTAACAGTTAATAGACATTTAACATCTTGCATATAAAAAAATCTTTTCCTCATCCCTATCCTATTTTTTTTTAAAGAGTTACCGATGCCAACAAATACACTACAAAATACTACAAAGAAAAAACAAAATATAAAAATTAACTGATAAAATTAGGTCAGTTCAACCCTGTCTGGTTTTATTTATTCATTTCTTATCACCGCTGATATCCTTACTTCGTGGAATCTGTAATACATGTCTATTTACGTATTTTCTCTCTGTCTTACCCATACAATCTCCGTAAGCGATTTTAAAAATAATATCATTAATTGTGGGTTTATTAATTAAATTACAACATTGGCGCAATGTTATCAAATGTTCTATTTTTCAAGACGAATAAGTTGGTATCAAAATATCCGCATTTGAGTGGTCTTTTATTTTCCATAAGATGGAAGCATAGTCCTTCAAGACCGGAGTTGTGTAAATGAGTGATTTTAAATATCCCCACTCAAAAAGTCCAGAGAAATATGTTCAGGTGATCTTGGGGGCCATGGGTGTGGAGATCCTCTTCCTATCCAACCAGTATCCAGTACGATTAATGCAAAATGTGTAAGAGCACCGTCATGCATGAACCACATATGTCTTCTAATTATGAGAGATTACTTTGGAAGCACCCTGTATATGAAAATTTTTGGTAATTGTAAAACTGCATCTTATTTTGCCTGAGAGCAGAATAGCTTGTCAATGTTTGATGGGAAAAATGCAGTAATTCTATTAAATATACACCGAAAAGCATCAACCAGAAGGGAATGGTTCAAAAATTTATAAGAAAAAAAAAAACAAAAAGAACGTCTAGACTTGATGGTCAGCCACTACTGCACGCCGAATACGTGATAGCGTGCCGCATTCGGAAAATGTAAGGAAAAACGTCGAATATACAAAGAAAAATAACTTTTTGTATACAAAATATCGCATACATGGTGAGTCGTTGCTATTTGTTGTAATCAAAAATTAAAACATTTTGACCTAAAACTGATCCTTGGGGTACTCAAACATTATAAACTATTTTGAGATTATCCCAGCTTAAATATGGATTTTCATTTTTGTTTAATTGACCTAAAATTACATTTATGCCACTATTCAATGTGAATTCGCGATGACAGTTACATAAAAAGCCAATTGAAACACTTTAATTTGAGAGATCGATTTTGTACGTTAAGTTTCTAGTATAATGGAAACTGTTATTGTTTTTATGATGATTTTTGGTGTTCACTTGAAAAACATAGCGATGTGTTTGAACGAACAAAGCAGCAAGGAGACATTTTCCGTATGCAATATCAAGTCAAATAAACAGAGAACACTATGGGTAATGACGTAACGAAAAGCTTCGAGATGGTTATAGAGGCCTCCAAGGTATTTTTAACAAAACAGTCGTGTTATTTCTCTATGGATTTGAATGCGGTTGTTTCTCTATTGAATATAAAAAAAAATTGTCACCTATTTGGAAATTTTAATATTTACGCAAAAATTTAGACTCGGGGAACTTTAAAAACGTAAAATATCATATCCTGAAGGACAATCGAAGTCAATAAGTTTTTTTTTACGTAATTTCGTTGGCAGATTTAAGTCTTCCATTTGAAAAAAAAACGCCTGTCATAATTAGGATGGCTGAAAAAACAATCTTACGGTGGAAATTGGTTAAATTAGAAAATGATTTGGTTCGTTTCTCCTACAGAGAGGTAATTTTCAAAGTGTTTACAGCATCTAAAAGTAAAATGACGTCAAAAACAGAAGGGTTTTTGATTCTTTTGTAATATTAATTGATTTCCAGTCAATTTTAAGACGATTTCAACCTTTTAATATACAGAGTGAGTTTTAAGTATGGAACGCATCAATTATCTCGTTAACGGATCTCCCGTTTTTTTTATAGATTTTGGTGTGCAAGGATCTTGCGATATGGCCAATATTATGGTGGTATTTACATTGTTGTCAGATCTTTCTTTTTTCCGGAATAATAATGAACTTAAAGTACTTAATATTTTTCATGTAATATACCTAAATACCATAATTTCGGAGTTATAGGTACATTTACATTATCTTCGCCGAAGTTAAAATAATACATTTAGATGGCTAGGACTGCTACAAAAACAACTTTGACGTTTAAATAAATTAGTATTGTTGGTGTTTATTGAAAGTCACAATGGATCGTATATCTTAAAAATAATGAATTGAGATTTTAATGATATTAGGATATGGTGATATGCGTAGAAGGGTTTTTTGGGACGAGACATCGAGTGGCACAGTCAGTTTTTCGATAAAATCATTATTTCACCTTATATTATTTCACCCAATAGAGACATGAAATTTTCGAAAATCCACTTGTCAAAACAAAAATTACTCATAACTCGACAATTCGAAAAGATAGAACATTCTAGTCTTCACCAATCGATTCAGGGGATAATTTTACATATTTTAGTGAATTTTGAGTCGATATTTCCAAGGATTAAGGGAGTTAGAAAAAAGCAATTTGTATCGCAAAATATTTCCATAACTACCCCTTTGTTCTAAATTTTCGACAAAAACAAAATAAAAAATGCTAAAAATTCGCGATAAGGGGTTTTTCGGGACAAAAAATCAACTGGCACAATCAGTTTTTTGATAAAATTATTATTTCGCCTTCAAATAGAGTCATGAAATTTTCGAAAATCCACTTTTCATAACAAAAAATACTCATAACTCGACAATTCGAAAAGATAGAACGTTCTAGTCTTCACCAATCGATTCAGGTGAGAATTTTACATATGTTAGTGAATTTTGAGTCGATATTTTGGAGGATTAAGGGAGTTAGAAAAAAGCAATTTGTATCGCAAAATATTTCCATAACTACCCCTTTGTTCTAAATTTTCGACAAAAACAAAATAAAAAATACTAAAAATTCGCGATAAGGGGTTTTTCGGGCCAAAAAATGGACTGGCACAATCAGTTTTTTGATAAAATTATTATTTCGCCTTCAAATAGAGTCATGAAATTTTCGAAAATCCACTTTTCATAACAAAAAATACTCATAACTCGACAATTCGAAAAGATAGAACGTTCTAGTCTTCACCAATCCATTCAGGGGGAAATTTTACATATTTGAGTGAATTTTGAGTCTATATATCCGAGCAATAAAGGAGTTAGCAAAAAGCAATATATATCGCAAAATATTTCCATACCTTCCCCAAGGTACAAAAATTCAAAAAAAAATCTTTTTTTTAATGAAAAATGCTAAGGATTCGTAATAGGGGTTTTTTGGGACGAGGAATCGACTGGCACAGTCAGTTTTTTTGATAAAATCATTATTTCACCTTCAAATGGAGTCATGAAATTTTCGAAAATCCACTTTTCAAAACAAAAGATATTCATTACTCGACTAATTGGAAAGATAGAACGTTCTGGTCTCCACCAATCGATTCAGGGGAAAATTTTACATATTTGAGTGAGTTTTGAGCCAATATATCTACCCCTTGGTTCAAAATTTCCAACAAAAAATTTTTTTTTGGAATGAAAAATGCTTAAAATTCGTATTAAGGGATTTTTTGGGATAAGAAATTGACTGGCACAGTCAGTTTATTGGTGAAATTATTATTTCACCTTCAAATAGACATGAAATTTTCGAAAATCCACAAAAAAACATACTCATAACTCTACTAATTGGAACGATGGAACATTCTAGTCTTCACCAATCGATTCAGGGGAAAATTTTACATATATGAGTGTATTTTGGGTCGATATTTCCAAGCATTAAGGGAGTTAGGAAATATTTCCATACCTACCCCTTGGGTCAAAATTTCTACCAAAAAATTTTCCAAGAACCAAAATCCCATAACAAGATCTACTGTCAATAAATTAGTTAAAAAGTTTAACGAAACTGGTTCATTAAAAGATTTATCCAAATCAGGATGCAGAAATACTGCGTGAACAGAAAACAAATCTTTAGATGGTTGTTTCCTGTTAGAAGACGATCCACACTTTAGTAGGTACTAGACAAATATCCAGGGAACTTGATATTTCGCAAACATCCGTAATGAAAATTTTACGTGAAAATAAATTCCATCCATACAAAATAAGATTAGTTCAAGAGTTGTCAGATGATGATTTCGATAGACGTGAAGAGTTTGCAGACATAATGATGGAAAAATGTTACAGTCCAAATTTTTTAATGCTTTGTTTTGCGCCGAGGCCTCTTTTTTTATTAATGGAAACGGAAATCAGCATAATTGTAGATATTGGTCACGTTACAATCCTCGTTGGATGTGTGAATCCCACACCCAATATCCATAAAAACTGAATGTATGGGATGGAATAATAGGCGACAAAATGATTGGTCCCTTCTTCATTGAGGGAAACTTAAATGGTCCGGCGTATTTAGATTTATTGGAAAATAGTATCATACCTGAGTTGGCTCGGTTATTTCCAAATCCTAGTAAGTATTTTCAATTACATTTTAATGTAGAAATATCATTATTCGAAACTTTCAGACAATAACAATATTTAGATGCAACAAGATGGTGCTCCACCACACTATGCGCGTGTGGTGAGACAATATCTAAATAATGTGTTTCCTAGAAAATGGATTGGAAGGCGTGGTTTTCTCGTGAATCACCCGATATGAATCCTTTAGACTATTTCCTGTGGGGTCACTTAAAAAACATCGCTTGTAAAACAAAACCTGCCACTATTCAGGAATGAAAAGATAGGATTACCACAGAGATAAGAAGAATTGAGCAGTCAGGGATGTTGCAAAATGTATTGCAAAGTTTAAAAAATCGCATGGCTTGGTGTATTGAAGTAAACGAACATCATTTTGAGCATCTGATGTGATCGCGTTTACTGTATGTTTTCTAAAATTCCTAATTTTTCTACTACTCAAATGTGAAAATACCTACAAACATTTAAATATTTGTCTTCAACTGCTGTAGGTTATCTATGCCATGATTTGGATATAGTATATTACGTAACTATTCCGGAAAATACTGTTTTTCTTCAAACGTCAGTAAATCTGTCATTTTTCGACTGTGTAGGCGACCGTAAAGTTTCAATTTTCCTCCGCCGGAGCTTTAGTTTTCACTTTCCCGCCAGCGGAGGGAAAAGTGTTATCATAGCAACATAGATAGAAACAAGAAAACAAGCGTCAACAACTCAAGATTTATTAAACTAAAACTTTTATTTATAATTCAAATGAATATTGAATGTACAATGCGAAATTGTTGCATTTTAAAAATTAAACTGCACTGCATTTCTATAAATCACTAATTTAGGAATTAATTGGTTATTATTTAAGTGAACTTACTCGATAAAACTACTTATCAATTCGGAATTAAAACGCAACCGGAGACGCAATATTTGTAAAAAATAAATTAATATTGTTGACAGTGTCCACTGACAGTTTTATGTCACATTACTATAGCAACAACCTGTGCCTACTCACCGACACTGATCTAAACCGCCTTGCGCACCCAATTATCTTTAAAAATTATTACTATCAAAAAGAGACGTTTTTGCATTAATTTGTCGACATTTGAAAAAAAACAGCATATTTTATCTGGAGGAAAAGTTACTTTTCATGACTTGCTCTCTATTACCAGCCTCACTCCGTTCGGCTGTTAAACACGAGCGCGTCATGAAAAGTATCACTTTTCCTCCATATAAAATAATATACTATTTTTTGGACGAGTAGACAAGATTCCAGGACGAGTCATAAGCGAGTCCTGGAAATCTGCGAGTCCGAAAAAACAGTTTCCGGGCGTGTTGCGTACATTTTTTTTCCGGCAACCGTGTGGTATAACAAATCAATAAAACACGTTTCTTTTTAATATTTATTTTTAGAACAAAATTAGGAACATTCCAATTCTTGTTTATATTAATATTTATATTGAAATTCGAACAATTGCTAATATTAAAGGGATTCAATTTGTTTGAATGACAACAACGATGTAATTCTTCCCGGCCTAGTCCGGAAAATACGTACTTTCCGGACTAGGCCGGAAAAGTGCTAATTTCTCACAGAAAAAGCGCCCGGGAGGCATTTTCGGAATTCGCTGACACATTAGCCGCTTAGAACAACTCGGGTGATTTCAAAAGGCAAAAAATATACAGGGTAATCCATTTGAAATGAAAAAGTTCATTATTATTCCGAAAAAATTAAAGATTTGACAACAATGTAAATACTACCCCACCATAATATCGGCCATATTACAAAACCCTTGCACACCAAAATCTATAAAAATCGTGCGATCCCTTTCCGAAATAATTGAGGTGTTTCATACTTAAAACTCACTCTGTAAGTATATAAGTAGAATCATTTAATATTTCTAAGTGTTCTAATTCGATCGACTTTCACGAAATATACGAGTAGGTATATCCCGAAATGGTGCGGTAATATTTTCAAATTTGGCATGTTCTATCATTATTCTTAGGAGAGCATCTCACAGTGAAGTATATCTGCATTTGTTTTTAATAGACCCATTTAAAAGCGTTTTACACTCACGGTTTACCTTTTTTATATGCAGAAGCTGCTAAAAGTTTTCCAAGTAATCGAAACTGTACGAGCGTATTAAATCGGATTCATTCTATATAAGCAAACCTTTTGATGTATTTCCACATCCTCTTTTTCCGTTTTCCCTCTCCCTCTTATTACTTTTCAGTTAATTAAACTAATTTGTCGTTACAAGTTGAAAAAAAATTTACATTTTACTAAATTCCTTTTAACTGTAAATAATAACAGAGGAAAGAACGAGCTTTTATGTTTGAAGTTTCGTTTTAATGCTATATTTGTGAAATACGCAGTAGATTTCTGTAATTTCTACTAGTTAGTTTTAAATAAACGGATTTTCTCTATAACGTTGATTTATACATTACAAGCCTCTTGAGTCTAGTTTACTATCCTCCTAACACTACCGACCTATCTACAGCAAATTGAACCAGAAAATAAGTCGACCATGGACGAGGTTTATAATTTGTTATGATTCAAAGTGTAATTGTTTCGCGAATATATGTCCAGATAGACAAGAATTTTTATTTAGTCAGTAAGTAAGTAATATAAAGTACCAAAAAACAAAATGATCAAATCTCTATTTAATTTGAGTTATTATATAAAGCCTAATCCGGCGGAAAAGTAAAAAAAAAATTAATCTTAATCTAGTTCGTAACTCGAAATTGAATTTTACAAAAATTCATTTTAGCGAAAATTCCTTCGCCCCAGTTGTCTGACGAATTGTAAAATATTTTAGTTGACTGCTCGTAAAACAAATGAGATTTTCCGAAAGCCTGATTAAGATTTAATGTTTACCAACGTGAAAATGCAATGTGTTCAAGTAAATTCCTTATTAATATAAATTCGTACAAATGTAAAGGGTTCGCGTATATTTTGAAATCTTTCATTGTTTTAGACTTTGACTTTCTAGAAGAATATTTTTTTCATAAAGCGAGAAGGTTTTCCTATATTTCTATCAAAAAGTAACTATTTTCTGCTTCTGCTTCTAGATCAGCAGTTTTGAAAATAATTATAATATAATTACTTTTTCCTACGATCACTACCCAAAGTAGGCTTTTGCACACTCAAATCTAACAGCAAAGTTGATGTTTTCCGCGAGCTGTCATAATTTGACATTATTGGCGCTCTTAAGCAGAAAGTAACTTTGCCGCACGCCTAATTTTATTTATAGATAAAAGAGAGCTAGTAGTTATTTTAATATAAACTGTAGAATAAATAAATATTTTAGTTGATTTTCTAATATGTTAAAGCATCCAACAATATTTTCCGTAATAATTTAATGAGAAACAAGGAAATCTAAAAAATATCTGACATTAATGTAATAAGTGTTGCCTACGTACATAGGTACACGAAACTGCAAGCTGGAAACTGCTAAGAACAAACAATGGCAATAGGTATGCAACACAACATACTTTCAAATAACTTACGGATTATAAGAATCAAGTATGTCTATGTCAAAGAACCTAGTGCATTGTCACTGAAATATTTTCTGAGATAGTTCTGTGACTGGTAATTGTATTAATATTTTACTATAAGTCAGTAAGTACTTAAAAAAAAACAAGAAAAATGGATACAAGTGATACTGATTTTTCAAATACACCGCCAGATATTGTCGAGGCGGCCAAAAAAGTCACTTAAAATCTATTTCCGGAGAAATCCAAATTAAAGTACGAAAATGAATATAGTCTATTTATAAGTTGGTGCAGATCCGAAAAAAATAAAAGATATTCAGAAAAGGTGTTATTAACATCTTTTGGGGAAAAAGCAGCAACATTAAAGTCATCAACCCTGTGGTCCAAGTATTCAATGCTAAGGCAAACATTGAAAATAAAAAACATTAGTCAATATGCAAAATTAATTGCATTATAAAACAAAATCTGTCGGTTATAAAGCAAAAAATCCAATTATTATAAAGAAAAGATGGTTAGAATTAAAAATAACTTCCAAATATTCAACATTGTTTTACATAAAAAAAATTTTTATTTCACAGAAAATGTCGAAAAAATTATTTGTTTGATCTAAATAAACAATGTTGAATATTTGAAAGTTATTTTTAATTCTAAACATCTTTTCGTTTTTAAAAAGGCAATCTAGGTATATTTTTTAAACCTGTGGGTTTCTATTCACCTGCATATCCATAAAACCTTTGAGACCAACATAATTTTTTTTAAATGCCAGTTAGATTACTTATTTTAAAATATGTTCATACAAAAAGGAACTGGAATTTGACAGAGCCTTTCGCTAAAAAAATTTGGAGACTTCAGTTTTTTTACCCATTCTACGGACCTACCCTCAATCGAAAAATAATTGAAGCCACCTTAACTACTACTGATAAGTTAAGAAAACAGAAGGAATAATGTTCAGATATTTCAACCCTACCAAGTCTATTCTAATCAGCGCTATTGCCATTTCTAGAGTAGGAAGACGAAATTAATTTTTAGTCGCCCTTTTGTTTTACAATATTTTTTTATCAACAACTAACACTATTACTAAGTCATCCTTTAATAATTATTTGGGTTCTTATTTTATTTCATTGTTTTAAATGCTTATTAATTTCGACTATATTGACAAGACAAAGTTACAAAACATTTATGCTTCGAAATTTTTTAAAATGGAATGTTACCTACTTCATTCATTAATTTTATTCAACAATTATTATTACCCATGGCAAGCTAAAAACTAGATAACCATCCTCATCTCTTAGAGGATTATATAAATTCTAAGGATTTCTAGGGATAATTTTTACATTTGGCATCCAAAAGAGCCAAGTAAAATACAGAATACTGCATACAACCGTTGTTGCCATATTATAAGAGAATCCTCAAACAGGGAGAAAAAAAAACAAAAAACAAAATTTCATAAGATTATTAGGTATATTTAGGTACTTGCAATATCTATATATAGTGGCCATTAAACCTGTATCTTATGTTTTCAAAATTCGATATTTGACTTCGTAGTGTATTTGGTAAATTGTGATTCATTTTTGGGTTTCCAAAATAGAAATATATCAGGTAAGTAGCTGTTTCTTCGGAAGTTTGCATTTTGGGCATTTTGGGTTATCCACCACAGTTCCTGCAACAAGGCATTTTTGCCTTGTCACATTTTTCGGATCTGTGATCGTGACTACCACAGTTAGGGCAGGTGTAAAGCTTGGCTTTACAATCGGCGACGGAATGGCCTAATTTTGTACATCGAGTACAGTATTTCGGGACGGGTTTGGTTGGAGTTTGAAATCTGTGGTTGATGCCGTAAAGGAAAATTCCTTTGAAAAGAGCCTTGTGAAGTTGAGTTTCGAAATTTGTCATGACTCTGATTAAGGAGGTTGGAGAATTCGTGGCTTTGGAGACGATCCTCCAGCATTTTTGGAAATTGATTTGAAGATCTTTGAGAAGATCAAAGATTTCTTCATTGGAGATGTTTTTCTCGACGTTGGAAATGACAAAGGAGAAGTTTGGGGTATTATTTTTAGCTGGAAGGTACTTCCTGGACGCAGGAGTTTGAGAGTGGAGAGGTATGCATAGGGGAAGTGTTGTACACCATGGAACACAATTTGGTTTTTATGAATTCATTTAATAGCAATGAACCCTTTTTCAGCCATTATGCAAAATTTTAACAATGAGGGTTGACCAAATGTGTTTCAAGGTACAATATGGTCAAGGTACAACAGTTCCCCCACTTTGTTGTCTCCTATGGCATTTTGGATTTTCAGCTGAAGAATTCTGAGGTGAATGTTCCTCGGAATTTTTAGTAGGTAGTTTAGTACAGTTTGGGTAAGAGATTTGGCCTCTTAAAATTTCATTTCTGTTCAGAAGGATGAAAAGTTCCTTCTGAGAGCAACATTTGGGAGTTGTTGATGGTGATGAGGTATTGGATGAATATTTGGACGAAAAAGTCCGAACTGAGGCTGCTTCGTTGATTTGGTTGAGATTTGGTGCTTCGTGAACTGAGGATGCCTGGGAAGAACGAGAAGTTTGAATGGAAGAAGGCAGGGATCTGGCAGCTTATGCGCAGGAGAAGTTACTCGTGTAATTGGGGTTCTTAGAGGCTTCGTTGAAGAAGCTTTCTTTCATTAAATGGAAAAGTTTTTCGGCATTCCTAGGAGAGAGTGTCTTTATGGGAGGTGAGAGTGTCAAAGTGTTGACGAAATTCGGGCGAATTTAAGTATTCGGTAATAGAAGGTGGTGGAACAGGAGTTTCCATCAAAGGGTGGAGTTTGGAAGAAGAACTGGATGGCGTCTCCAAAGTTAGTTGAGGTTTAGATGATTTTTTTGAAGATTTTGGAAGTTCGGGAAATTCCTCATAGTCATTGTCTTTTTTTTTAGTCTTTGTTCTCGTTCTCGTCATGTTGGGAGAAGGAAAGGTTTTTTTCGTCGCACTATTCACAGGTAAGTACCGGTTTAGGTACTTTTTAGAGCGGTTTCTGGAAAGAAACCGACCCTAGGCGCTGTTTTTCGTTAAATTTTTGTTTCTTTTTTCAAGGCCTGGCCTATTTTTCAGACCGCGGTAAGTAACGGTGTGTAACAGTGACCATTAATTATGCCACGTGCCTGCCCGAGAGTAAAACCGGTACTGTAAATTTCTTCAAAACCATCCATTTTTAAATGATTAAAAATACTCTCTCATCATGCCCTTTCATTTGGCATGTGACAAGGTACAATTTGCACAACTTTTTTTCAATTTTCCTACTTGTCACCCAAAAAAGTACCCCTATATTAAACATTTATTTTTTCTACAGTCGCGCGTAAAATGACTAATTACTATAGTCAAATGAAATCGTAAAGTCGACAAATGCCGAGGATTGTTACTTTACGCTCTAGCGCAAAAAAGAAATCTTTTTCGCTCGCTTATTTAATCAACCACGCCCTCCGAATTAACTCAATTGATGAATAATTAACAATTTATCAGATTAAAAATTAAATAAAATTATATGCTAATTGTCAAAAATTTTGAAATATAGTCAATAATTGTCAAAAATTGTCAATTATTGTCAAAAACTGTTAAAAATGGTCAATAATTGTCAAAAATGGTCGATAATTGTCAAAAAATTTTGAAAAATGGACAATGGTCAATTGTCAAAAATTTTAAATTTTTTTTGAAAAATGGTCAAAAATTTTCAAATATTGTCAAAAATGGTCAAAAACTGTCAAAAATGGACAATTATTGTCGAAATTGGTCAATAATTGTCAAAATTTTTGAAAAATGGTCGATAATTGTCAAAAACTATCAAATTTTTTGAAAAATTTTGAAAAATTGTCAAAAAAGGACAATTATTGTTAAAAATTGTCAAAATTTTGAAAAATGGTCAATAATTGTCGAAAATGGTCAAAAATTTGGAAAAATTGTCCATAATTGTCAACAACTGTCAATAATTATCAAAAATGGTAAATAATTTTGAAAAATGGTCTAAAATTTTGAAAAATTGTCAAAAATGGTCAAAAACTATCAAAAATGGTTAAAAATTGTCAATTATTCTCAAAAACTGTCAAAAATGGACAATTATTGTCAAAATTGGTCAATAATTGTCAAAAATTGTTAAAATTTTGGAAAATGGTCGATAATTGTCGAAAACTATAAAAAATGGTCAATAATTTCGAAAAACTTTCAAAAATTTTGAAAAATTGTTATAGTTATTGTCAAAAATTGTCAAAATTTTGAAAAATAGTTGATAATTGTCAAAAATTGTTAAAGTTTCTAAAAAATTGTCAAAATTTTTGAAATATGGTCGATAATTGTCAAAAACTATCAAAATTTTAGAAAAATTTTGAAAAATTGTCAAAAAAGGACAATTATTGTTAAAAATTGTCAAAATTTTGAAAAATAGTTGATGATTGTCAAAAATTGTTAAAGTATTTGAAAAATGGTCAATAATTGTCGAAAATGGTCAAAAATTTGGAAAAATTGTCAAAAATGGTCAAAAACTATCAAAAATGGTTAAAAATTGTCAATTATTCTCAAAAACTGTCAAAAATGGACAATTATTGTCAAAATTGGTCAATAATTGTCAAAAATTGTTAAAATTTTGAAAAATGGTCGATAATTGTCGAAAACTATAAAAAATGGTTAATAATTTCGAAAAACTTTCAAAAATTTTGGAAAATTGTCAAAAATTGTTATTGTTAAAAATTGTCAAAATTTTGAAAAATAGTTGATAATTGTCAAAAATTGTTAAAGTTTCTAAAAAATTGTCAAAAATATGGTCAAAAATGGTCAATAATTGTCAAAAATGGTCAAAAATTTGGGAAAATGGTTCAAAATTTTGAAAAATTGTCAAAAATGGTCAAAAACTATCAAAAATGGTTAAAAATTGTCAATTATTGTTAAGAACTGTTAAAAATTGACAATTATTGCCAAAAACTGTCGAAAATGGTTAAAAATTGTCATCATTTTGAAAAATGGTCAATAATTTGAAAAGGAGTCAAAATGGTCAGTAATAATTGTCAAAAATGGTCAATCATTGTTAAAATTTTGAAAAATGGTCAATAATTGTAAAAAAATTTGAAAAATGGTCAATAATTGTCAAAATTTTGAGAAATGGTTAATAATCGTTAAAAGTTGTCAACATTTTGAAAAATAGGCAATAAATAATACGAGCCGTTTTCGAAAATCGATTTAAACACGTAATTTATAAAATCGATTTACTAAAAATCGATTAATATTACTATCAAAATCGATTATTTTTTAACATCCCTAGTCAGTAGATCTTTTAAGGTTAATCATGATGAATAGCGAAAATGACGATTATTCTAGCACTCCTATTATAACCTAAGATAATATTAAAAATTGTTTTAATTATTAAAAGGGCGACAGTAGAAAAAATTATGTATGTTTTTCGAGCGTAAAGTAAAATTGCCGCTTTCGAAAGATCGAACATCAGTCCTGTAGTTTCGTAATAATTTGGCTGTGACAGCAAAAGCTCTGGGAAAAAATGAAAAAAAGCTGACAAAAAATACAGCAAGATTAAAATATGGGCTAGAAAATGTAATGAAAGTCTATTTATTTTTAAATTATAATATTCAAATTAAACACAATATAATTTTGAATGTATTTGAAAGTTATCAACCCTCCACACTCGTAAAATATCAAAGCCGCAAAAATTCTGTGCAATTTCAAATATTTATGTACTTGAAGAATTTTTTAAATTGTCAGATTCAGGTGAATATTTATGTTTACAAAGCTTCTGTCGCCTTTACCATGACAATAAAGATTTTTCTGACAGTAAATAACATAAAAGCATGTAACAAATCGAAATTTTTATTATTCAAATTTGGGAAAAAAGTAAATAATTTTTTTGTAAAAAAGCACCTTTTATAGCGGGAAAACCGGAAGTAGGCCATTTATTATTATAAATATATCACAACCAAACTTACTCTAACTGTGAAAACCGCATGTTATTATCTAGTACCGTCTGGAAGTGAGAAAATAATGAGACACCCTGTATTTATATATATTATATACAATTTGCTACAGAGGTGTTCGGTATTAAAAGCATACTTTGTAATAAACATTAAAAAAAGTGTTTTGTTCAAAGCAACATTTTCTAGTTTACGACGAAGTTTATGGACAATTAAAAACCGACTTGTACGTCTCTGAAAAGATGAGGCTTGTTTTAATATCAGAATTTATGTAAATTTTCCAGAAATCAAATTTGATATTATAAAGCAAAGGGTAGTTAGAGTTTGTACAAGGGTATGTTCAGAAATAAATTCAACCTGAATTGCCAGACATTAAATTCCTGTGAGTTGCTTTTTATATATTTTAGAAACACTTAAAACGCGGAATTATAAAAGCGAGTTTTCTGTTTTAAACGGAATTATCCATGAGTAACGACTGCATATCTTGTCGAGAAGAGACTTCAAAAATTAATAAACGCTTTAGAGAAATTTACATAAATTTACCAAAAAAAAATAAATGAAAAACAGAAAAATCCGTTTAGGCTGGTTAGTTATTTCTTAGTTGAATTAGTGACCAACGAAAACACATAGATGGCGGTAAATTACTTATATAAAAGGGTTTACTAAAAATATTTGTATAAAAAAACAAATAGAAATTTATCTATGACATTAAGAATACTGAACACTGTTTACACTACCACTACACTAACACTAACACTTTACACTATCTTACGCGCGTTTCGATAACCAAGTTATCTTCTTCAGAGACTGAAGGTAAACTCACTTCAATCCAAGATAGTGTAAAGTGTTAGTGTTGGTGTAGTGGTAGTGTAAACAGTGATCAGTGTCAAGTATCGCCAACGGTTCCAGAATTCCCAACTTAGATGACATTAAGAAGTTTCCTCTCGAGACTATTATGAAAATAACGGTAAAATTTAAATTAGTTTGTTAAAAAAGTTCCACTCGGATGGAATTAGAAGGGCTTATGTAAGATTTCCCGTATGCAAATAGAAGCGCAAGCAGGAATCGTGGCCGTTTCAAGTTTTGACTGTGTGCTCTTCATCTCAAATATCAGACTCTGCTCTCGGGTTGTGACTTTATGTCACGTCATCAAAACGTTCGTTAGGCGTACGGTTGAATTTCGTAGGATATACTAAGGTATTATTCTCCAAAACTGAATATAACAAGGTATAAGTAGTAGCATTTAATATATTCAGAGTCTCTAATTACTTGGTAACATTTTAGAAATTTGTTACCAAGATACATTGATATATTTTCAAATATTACAAATTTAGAAATTTTTTGACAAAAACACTCATTTGAAACGTGAAAAAATAAATTTTTTATGTTTGAGACCTTTTTGGGACAAATTATTTATTTATTTATCACGGACAAGCTCAAGTCACATGAAAATTACAGTGTCCAGGCAACGAAGGAAAAATAGAGGAAATAATTCAGGTAGAAGCCAATTTTGGCACACTTGTAGGGGAAGGTGTTCTTAACCACATACTGAAAGTACTGAGGGGTGGGAGTGAAGCTAAGGGTGGGGGGGTCTCTGAAGGTTCCTTTTTTTCAGTTTTTTGTTAATAACTCGAAAAATACTGTCTCTAGCGAAAAAATGTTTATATAATAAATTAATCTACATAAAATTCTCTATAAAAAAGTTCAATACACTTTTTTGCTTGGATCAATGCTTAAGGAGATATGGAGGGGGGAAATGGAAAATTTAAAACATTAAATTTCGTCGAAATCTAAGCTTTCATCTTCATCGACTTGCAATTCGACCATTTTCCATGCTCTGCCTCTCAAATACAGACAAAAACACTTAGTAAGCCTAAATAGAGTCTAAAACAATGCAAAACGCACAATGCGACGTTATTCCCTCCAAATACGCGGAATTTCACGTTACAACTCTCCCAAAGGGTCAATGGAACTCGGAATCACTCAAAACTCCTCAATTTTACTATAAAGATCACAAGATAACTTAATTATTGACAAATCACTCGATTATACCTAAAAACAGGAACTAGCTTGTAATTCGACCATTTTCCATGCTCTACCTCTCAAATACAGACAAAAACACTTAAGAACCCTAAATAGAGTCTAAAACAACGCAAAATACACAATTCGACGTTATTCCATCCAAATACGCGGAATCTCACGTTACAACTCTCCCAAAGCGTCAATGGAACTCGGAATCACTCAAAACTCCTCAATTTTACTATAAAGATCACAAGATAACTTAATATTTGACAAAATCACCCGTACATGATCATATTAAGAAAGGAGTCGGGTGCCATAGGGTCGTTCGTTTTAACTGGGTTAAGGATCCCATCATCTCCCTTGACCCAGCCCCATTGGATGGTTGGTAGGGGGTTGCCGAGCCATTGTTGTATCTGTAAAAACGTAATGAGACCAACGTAAAAATTCATTACAAATTAATATTTGTAATTTAAAGAAGAAGTAGGTATTTAAAGATACATGTAAATGGATTTACCTGTAGGTATACTCTGAGCGAGTGTTGCTTTGGAGCTCCTCTGGTTGGAGGAAGAGTGGCCATGACTAATTTGGGCTCCGTTGACGCTTTCAAAAATGCCTAGTACCGATGTTCGTTCAGGTTGTCTTGATGAGCAGGCGCTTTGTATACAGCCAAAAAAGCTTCTCGCCAGCCTTTTCAATATCCTCAGGTGATGCTGAGGGATCCTTGAAACATTGCAGAAATCTCTTGAGTAAGGCCAGGAGCATGGTCACCACATTCCCACGGCCTGGCTTCATAAAGTACATATTGATTGATTGTGGTGCCAATCCAATGAAGAGAACTATCAAGTCCACAACCTCCCCAACTATTACTACAGTTGGATGTACCGCAGCTTTATCCAACCTGCACCTCACAATAGTGCCGTCAGCATCCCTTGTAGCAACAGTTGTTTCAATCCCGGCTGCTGTCATGCTCTTGTTGAACTGTGATGGCCGTGCTTTCATGAAAGTTGATGTCAACAGAAGTTTTTGTGATCCCTCTTCGTTTCTGCTCTGCTCTTTTTGTGCTGTCGACATCACTATAACCATCACTAATAGAATTTTCACCATAATGTTTCTGTACATAGGCAATGTACTGATGGCAAATTGATGAAATGTCGGAGGACTGTTTCCACTACATGCGGTGGAGAAGGAAACCGCCATCTACGACAACGGTGCTCTTGGTGAGATTGAGAGTTGCGTTGTCCTCTGTTGGAAAAACATCGTAGAGGGTTTATTTTTTTCCCTTTTCGCATTCCGCCTTCGCTGAACAGAGCCAAGGGGTATTGAATTTATTCATATGCCAAAAGCTCTGCTACATCGCTGTCGTTCTTTTTTACTATGACAATTCGTTGGAAAATTGTCAGAGGGTTAATAGTAACTTTCTCACCATTGATTTTAATGGTGCTGCTCATACTGGCTATTGACAAAACCACATTTTTTTTAGATTGCTTCATGTCACCAAAGGACCCCGCACTCCTCTTATGAAAACGGGAGCTCCGTCAAATTGTCTGAATTTCTGATATGTACTGGTATTTGATGTCCTGATCGAAAGTCTCCACGGGCCCAACCTTATCCTATGGCTAGATTTCGAGTTACAGGGCGTTGAAGTTCAAAATCCCGACTTTTTTAAATCGGTCCCCAAAAAGTACCTCTTAAATATTTTTTGATGTTACTGCCAAATATATCAAGACAAAATACATACCTATTAGCGAAAATAAAATATCTGTTGTTTACAGGGTGATTCGTGCTTTCACAGATCTGTTTTTGTTAAAGTACGTATTTTTACAATGGAAAAAAGCATCAAATATCATTAAAAAAAATCACCGTCAAAGTTTCTGAATATTGGATATAGTGTAGATCTCGATGACCTCGTTAAAAGTTCTAATTGGTAAAATTAGATCCTATGGCTACTTTTCGAAATATTAAACGCTCTAAAATATAATTTTTTAGTAATACAACATATACTTATACAAAATAAAAGATATATTGTAAACTAAATATTTTTACACAATGTGTTAGATTATATTGCAACGTTGTATTATTGGGTGGTAGGCTACAAAAATTCATACTTACATAGTGATCCGACTTGAGCTTGTAAGATGACAAAATCAACAAATCCAAAAGAGCCGCCAAACAATAGAAACAATTTTGCCATTACTTTTTTTGCGTTTTGAATCTAAATTATTAAGTGTGATTTAATTTAGTTTTTAAGCTCGTTCCCACACCTGTGGGGAAGAGCCTTAGGCGCATTTGGTTTTAAGTGGTATACTCTGTATAGGCCTATTCCACTTATATTTTTGTATAATCATTAGATGTTAGATGGCATTGTTAAAAATTCATGCTTACAGGGTGATTTCATTGTAAGTTGAATAAATCAACAAAACCAAAAGATCAACCAAACAGACGAAACTAATTACCTATTATCTATTAGGTACAATGTTTAAACTTGAGTTATAAGATAATAATAATAACAATAAGGATAACTATGTGTTTCTGTAATAGTAAAAAGGGCAATTTAATAGACTGTATAGGAGGGTTCAAGAAGTCAAAATCTGAGAAATAGGTCAAAATATATCATGTGCACTAATATCTCTAGTAACTTTTGACTTAACGACACGATATTTTTTTGCAGGTTTATCAAGGAATTTAAAAATAAAAATTAGCATGTTTTAGGATTTTCATCACACTGTATATACATTCTACATCAATGATAGTTTTTGAATCATGAGGTGTAGGGTTGTAATCGAGAGGCATAGGTCAATAAATCCATCGAACTATGCCATACCAACACACCACCCTGTATATTTAATATATTTCGCGACTTTTTGGGGACCGTTTTAAAAAAGTCGGGATTTTGAACTTCAACGCCCTGTATCTCGAAATCTAGCCACAGGATAAGGTTGGGCCCATGGAGACTTTTGATCAGGACATCAAATACCAGTACATATCAAAAATTCAGACAATTTGACGGTGCTCCCGTTTCCATAAGAGAAGTGCCGGGTCATTTGCTGCCAATGAAACTTTGCATAGTTTTGGTTTCAATATCGAGGGCTTGGTGGCAGTTTATTTTGGAATTTCCCAGGATGCCCGATGACAGCGACATTAGCGAATACAACTTTGGAAAAGGGGGATGAACCATTGAACCATAAACATACTATTTTTAACATCATTTTATTTTTAACAATAAACATTTCATTTTTAAAAATGAAAACTTATTTTTAAATTTTCTATTTTCACCCTCCACATCTCCCTAAGAATGGATCCTGGCAAAACAGTGTATAGAACTTTTTTTATAGAGAATTTTATGTAGATTAATTTAGTAAATGAATATGATTTTTCCGCTAGAGGCAGTATTTTTCGAATTATTAACAAAAAACTGAAAAAGGGACCTTTAGAGACCCCCACCACCATAAGCTTCACCCCACCCTTCAGTAATTTTAGTATACAGGGTGTCCCAGACTAATTTATCCAGGCTATATCTCTTAAACGAATAGAGATTTTTGAATGCGACAAAAACTGATCTAGTCCATTTCTAATACACTTTAATATGGCGTAGAAAAGATCATCCACTAAATATTCATCCCTTAGTTACAACCCCTAACTTTAAATTTTTTAATAGCACCCTGTACATTTTTTGAATAATTTTGGTTGTGGTCTTCCATCGTTTATTCAACAAATTTTTCAAAATTAAAATGGGTTAATAAGTAATCAAGAAAATATCAGTTAATTTTTTATTTTTGTTAAATTAATCAAGAAAGCCTTAAAGCTTAAAGGAACAATAAAAATAAATGTAATAAATATTACATGGCTTGAATCATTACAGGAGTAATTTGGCGACATGCTTGTCTTATGTTTTCTTTTAATTCGTCTATATTTTGCGGTTTTGATTGATAAACAATATCTTTTATCACTGGTCCTGGCCCTACAGGTGAACCCTTTTCCAAAAAGGGTCCAGTACTTAAAATCTTCCTCTTACTTGATGGCAACCAACAAATAATGAACCAACATCAACAACATGTGGCACACCTCCAATGCCAAAACTTCAACGTTGGCGTTTTCAATCGTTTGAGTGCAATATATCCCCTATAAGGGTTTGTGAAAACGGCTTCTAGAACAGGACGAAACTCTCCAACAATACGAAGTTCTGTAGAACAAAATACTAAACCGTATATTCCACAACTAATTCAGAACGAGAACATATAAAACCCAGCAGGGGATGACTTCCCAGTTATTAACAAAATTCAGATTCTCGTTCGATGTACTTTTGGAAACCAAGCCATCTAGTAGAAAGCACACTTGGAAAAAAAGTGACTGACACTTCCTCAACTTCAATACAGAATACTACCATAGAGAAACCTACCCGAAACATACATCCGAACTACACTGCTCACTACACCGAGCGTGTTCCGCACAGATCAAGTCATAAAGTGCTACACTTCCCTCTATGTAAGCCACGGCATGACAAACGAACGCTTTTATCCAAGACACGACTATCACGGCCAATTGACAATTTCATCCAACAAATAATTCCACTTTGTAAACAATCGACAGAAATAATAAAGTCTGTATTAAGGATTATTCAATTAAATTTGAGCAATAGATAGCACCACAATACCCCCCTGCCAACGTAAGCCCGCTGCCCAAAAAAAGAGTCACTAGGTGACAAATCAGGTGAACGTGCCGCCCACATAATTTCTGGAGAGTTGGTATCCAGTGGTTATCGAAACGGTTTTGTAGGTGGTCGCTAACGATTCTCGCATTGTGTGGAGGAGCTCCGTCTTGTTGTTTCTTGATTACTTACGAACCCATTTTATTTTTGAAAAATTTGTTGAATAGACGATGGAAGACCATGTCCAAAATTAAAAAAAAATTACAGGGTACTATTAAAAAATTTAAAGTTAGCGGTTGTAACTAAGGGATGAATATTTAGGGAATGATTTTTCTACGCCATATTGAAGTGTATTAGAAAAGGAATATATCAGTTTTTGTCCCATTCGAAAATCTCTATTCGTTTAAGAGATATAGCATGGATAAATTAGTCTGGGGTATTGTTAAGGACACCTTCCCCTGCAAGTGTGCCAAAATTGGCTTCTACATGAATTATTTCCGCTATTTGGTATTTTTTGGTCTTTGTTGTCTGGACTATATGCTCTAAAAACAAAAACAAAGGGAAAAAAAATGTAAAATTAATTTAGAGAGTGATAACACTACAAAATCAATCGACAATCAAAAATTTTGAAGTATCAAATTTTAAGCTCCAGCAGATGTTTTTTAAACTTGGAAGTTGATACATTTTAAATTGAAATGTCCTCAATAGAATTAGCTAATCTAAGTGTCCTAGGGAGAAAACTATTCATTGCATAGTTGAACCTATGAAAAGGAACATAAAAGGTTTGCACCTACCTAAAGTATATCCATCGAACAAACAGAGCGACCCAAACAACGATAGATGCATCTATTGGCTAAAATAAATATGCCTCCCTACGCTGGCCAATCGGATTTAACTGCAATCGGCCGGCAGAATTCACTGTCTCTGTACAAGCTGCCTCGTCTGTTTTGGAACATTCCGTTGCTTGGATGGACAGAGTTTAGTAAGACGAGGAGGAACAAATAAATATATTTTAGATAGAAGCTCGGGACTATTACATATTCCATTTATTATATTGAAAAGCTGTATTAGACCTCTTTGCTTTCTGCCTAGGGTAGGGATGTTTAAAAAGTCAAAATATCACAACGATGGTAGACATGCATCTTAAAGGCAATGTATCTTAAAAATTTGTGCTGTATGCGGAGACCATACTGGAGAACAATAATCTAGGTGTGTTCAGACCAGAGAACAATAAAGAAACTTTTGAACAGCAGCAGTAACATGGGACCTATAAGTGAGTGAGGAGTCAAATATAATACCAAGGTCTTTTATTTGCGAAACACCATTTAAAGTTTTATTGTTAATGCTGTATCTAAAAGCTATTAGGTGATGTAATTGATGAAAACGCATAATATGGCACTTGGATGCTTTTAGATTCATATTATTTTGTGTACACCAATTTGATAAGCTACTTAAATCGGATTGTAAAATTAAAGCGTCATCATCACTATTAACTACTTTAAAACATTTGAAGTCGTCAACAAATAACAAAGCTTTGCTACCTTGATAGCAATACATTATATCATTAACAAATAAATTTAATAATAATGGTCCCAGATGAGACCCTTGGGGAACTCCAGAAGATACTGTGATGTATTCATTAGCTAGTTACTTTACCATTGTAATACAAACCTCTACGCCATGCAAACAAAGTTTATGTTGCAAGAGACCCTGTCGAAAGCTTTGGAAAAATCAGTGTACTTAGTATCAATCTGCAAACCCCTCTCCAAAGCATCAGACAAAAAGTCAACATATGTGAGTAAACCCAATTCTGCAGACCTTTTAGAGGTGAAACCAAATTGTTGCGATGTCATGATGCTCGAGCAGTCGTAGGTGAGATAATCTGTAATAATATTTTCAAAGATTTTGGGAATTATGCTGAGGATAGATGTAGGACGATAATTTGTGATGTCAGATATTCTACCTGATTTATAAACTGAAGTGACATATGATGTTTTCCAGTAATCGCCAGTAAATATATGAAAGAGCGGACGAGATAAAATAAAGCTAAATTTCTTAAGAAAAGTGGGAGATATGCCATCAGCACCAGGACCTTTTTTAACATCAAGTTTTGACAATTTTGCATAAATGTACGATATTTCAATATGATAATCGAATACAGAGGTTGATTTGAATAAACTGATGAAAAATGTTTGTAAAATAGATTTGCAATATAATTCCCGTTACAAGTAGTGCAGTCTCCAAGAGACATTTTATCAGGTATAGTGTTGTTCTCTCTCTTACTGCTTAGAAATTTCCAAAAAAATTTAACATTATTTGTAACAGAATTTTCAGTATATATTATACAATTTCTGTAGAACTTTCGCGATAAAAGTTTACACTGAGCTCTTAATATACTAAATTCTACGTAGTTATCAGGACAGCTAGTAATCTTGTAGATTTTGTGAGCTAATTTCTTCTCGCTTAACAATCTCTTTAGCTCTGGAAAATACCAGCACGGAAACCTAGTTCTTGCAAACCTGTCCTGTTACTCAACTATAAATTTCTAGAACATTCTAGGGAGGTCGTTTTGTTTAGGCATATGACGAGCGTGGAAAACTGAAGAATTTTCGAGAATTGGTAATGACTATATACAGATTGCGAAAAAGTTTAATAGATCATACGATTTAGACAACTACTACAAGGATAATATGAACAACACTACTTGAAAGAGAGAGACAAGAATTGTTCGCTGTGTGAAACCGTTAATTATTTATTCATTCAACAATTAGGTCAGTCCCCTCTACCAAACAGGTGGGCTTGTGTTCATTGCTCTTCTTACTTTTAACCGTTGTTTTTGGTAGGGGGGACTGATCTAATTGTGAGTTTCACACATAGAACAATTCTTGTCTCTCTCTTTCAAGTAGTGTTGTTTATATTATCTTTGTCGTACTTGTGTAAATCGTATGAACTATTAAACTTTTTCGCAATCTGTATATGCGGGTTTTTGAGAGAGATGACAGTTAGTAAACAAAGTTAGTTAACAGTACAGTACAGAAAGCTTCAAGACAGTGAATGAGAGAGTGAATCATTTAAGATAATTAGTGTAATATTCAAGTGGAGAAAATAAATTAGAACTATTATACCGAGTGTAAATTAATTAGTAGACATTAAATAAAGTGTGTATATAAGTTAAGTTTAATACAGTGTGTGTTTCTATAAATAAATCAATAGTAATTAGCATTGGTAGTGTGTATAATTTTATCCTATGCGTAAAAACTATTTAAATAAATAAGAAAAACATTATCATAGAATACAGTATGTCGTAAAATATGGATACCATCTCAGAGAGAACTTTATGATGCAAAGCATTGTCCCAATCAATTGATTCCAAGGAAAAACGTGTTTCTTCATCATTTGCATTATTAAAATCGTAGTAGTATTCTTCACCAGGAACGTTGTTATTTCCAATCTTAAGAGGTGAGTTACATTCGAGTGGGGGATGATGAAAATCTTGCAGGATTAAAATATCTTCTGCCTTTTTGTACTGAGAGCTCAATTGAAGATAAAATAAGATCAAGCGTAACTCCTCTGTCATAAGTTACTGCATTGGAATGAAATATATTGAGGAAAGCACAGATATCTGACAAAATTTGCCAACCAAACTGTATCATGTGACATATCAAATTATAGCTATTTGTATCACTTGGAGAGGAAAGTGCCACTTTTCCTCCCGCAGTAATCATGCAAGGGAGGAAAATACACTTTACCCATGTGTTATAGATATAATTTTTCCTCCTACCCACTTATTAAACCTTTTTGTGAATTATTTTTTATTTTGTTGTCTTCAGCACATTGCTTATGGTGTATACAGGGTTGGGATGAAGTATGGAACCAAGTAAATATCTTTTAAACGAAAAGAACGTTATTTATGAAAATTTGCAGGTAAGTTCAATGGAACAAAATGCATCTGGTGTACATTTTTTTGTTAATAATATACTTCCGGTTTAACCGGAAATGCCATCAACTTCTTTAATTTAAATAGGACACCCTATATATTTTTACAGATTTAGAAAGAGCTTGTTATTTTGAATTCATACATACTGAGTTTAGTGTAAAAAAAATTGTAAAAACGAGGAATATAGCACTTTAATCAACCTCCTTTGAGTTTTTTGCATTAGAGCAAAAAACTATTTAGATAAACTAATTGATGTTGTTTGTATGCATAGTAATAAATAAACGAGTACTGTTTAGTACGTCTTTTGTTCTCCAAGTGTCAAATTCTAATTGACGGAAATAAATTTTACAATTAAGTGAAAAAGAGCGTATTGAAATTTTAATGATGATCGTGTTAGAACTCATGAAGAAGTGTGTCATATTTTTAATAATTTGCATCCGGAGAGAAATCCTATATCACGCTGAACAGTAACTAAAACATTACAACGTTTTAATACAACTGGGATGGTAAAAAATTTGCTGAAACCTGGAAGACCACGGACTGCAACGAACGAAACTGTTGAACAAAATATTGCAATCGATTTAGAAGAATCACCTCAAACTTCCACCACAAATTTGGCACTAAACCATGGTATCAGTCGACGTTCTGTAGGAAAGATATTAAAAAGTGAAAAGTATCATCCGTATAAGGTACAGTTGGATCAAGAATTGTCAGACGATTATTTTGACGGCTAGACTTTTGCGAACGGCTAATGGACATCTGTAATGTCGACGATAGTTTTGCTTCTAACATAGTTTTTTCCGATGAGGCAACTTTTTGTTTAAATGGAACAGTTAATCGCCATAACTCAAGGTATTGGTCAAATGAGAATCCTCATTGGATTCATGAAGCACATACCCAGCATCCACAGAAGTTAAATGTTTGGATGGGAATTGTCGAAAATAGGCTTATAGGCCCATTTTTTATCGACGGAAGCTTGAATGGTGACAAGTATTTGGATCTACTAAATAACGAAATTATTCCTGCTCTTCAACAACAGAATGGAAAATTACCACAAAATATTTGGTTTCAATGAGGTATCCTTTGCACAACAACCAGCATGCGTACCGGTGTGGCAAGTCAACGGAAAGTGCCTTACACCAACTGGTAACACAGGTGGAAAAGGCACTGGAAAGTGGAATGATCACCCTGGGCGCATTCTTGGATATACAGGGGGCCTTCGACAGCACCCCTGTAGAATCAATGTGTAGAGCTGCAGTAGATCATGGAATAGAGCCAATGGTGATTCATTGGCTTGAAGCCATGCTACGCAACCGCACAGTAGAGGCTGCATGGAAGGAACATGTGGCTAAAATGGTCGTCGACAGGGGATGTCCACAAGGGGGCGTACTTTCGCCCACATTGTGGAACCTAGTAGTCGACGAATTAATATCCTTATTAAACGGTGAGGGCTTTCTGGCAATTGGGTATGCCGATGATATCGTTGTCCTTGTTGTTGGAAGGCATATCACCGTCCTCAGGGACCTAATACAAAGTGCCCTGAATAGGGTACAGGGGTGGTGCAACGACCACGGACTTGCAGTGAATCCTGCCAAGGCTGAGGTAATTGCTTTCACCAAGAAGAGAGGTATAAGACCTGATGGTCTACACCTTGGTGGAGTGCCACTTCCAGTGGTTGAACAAGTGAAATATCTGGGAGTGATCCTGGATAAGTCGCTGACATGGAAGGCTTACCTTGATAGTCGCATAGGCAAGGTGACTAACACGTACTGGGCCTGTGGGAGAGCCATTGGTTCGAAATGGGGAAGACGATCTTGTGGTTTTATAAAGTGATAATGCTGCCGATGCTCACATACGCGGCTCTGGTCTGGTGGTCAAGGGTATCCCTGGCCACGGCTAGGTCGCAACTAGCACGCCTCCAAAGGGTGGTCGGTTTGGGGGCGACTGGCTGCATGAAAACTATACCAACTGCTGCGTTGGAGGTGATTCTTGGACTTCAGCCTCTTCACCATGTGATTGAGGCTGAGGCTGGGAGGGCACTCCTACGCTTGAAAAGTTTGGGATATGTGCGAAACGAGGGAGGGTGCAGGCACGTCAATAAGCTCAGGCTTCTGGGAGATGTACCTGTTCTGGTTCGAGCGGCTGATGTCTGCCTGCGCAGGTACTCTTTCGTAACCCCCCATAGGGTGAAGATCCGGAATAGAGAATTCTGGGAAAGAGAGGGAAATTCACAGCCTCATGGGATCGTCTGGTACACAGATGGCTCATGCTCCAGTGATGGGGCGGGGGCTGGAATTTACTCCATGAACCCAAGGACACAAGTCTGTGTTCCATTGGGTAAGGGTGTGTCTGCATATCAGGCTGAGGAATTCGCTATCTTGGAATGTGCGCAGATAAACCTAAACAGAGGTTATGCACACCGACGCATAACCATATACACCGACAGTCAGGCGGCAATTAAGGCCCTGAGTGGATATACCATCAACTCAGGACTTGCTACTGAATGTCGTGAACGCCTTGCTGACTTAGCGAGGCGGAACACAGTGTGGCTAGAATGGGTTCCGGCCCACTCTGGTTTTGAATGCAATGAAGGGGCGGACGCGCTGGCTGTGGAAGGGGCGGCTACCCCTTTTAACGGCCCGGGCCCGACCTTGGGCCTTACAAAACAAACAATCCGTAAGGAGACGAGAAACTGGTTGCGAAATCAGCATCTCGCTCACTGGAAGGCTCTACAGGGTCTCAGGCAGTTCAAGCTCCTATTGAGGGGATGGACTGATGGACATGGTAGAGCTGCTCTAGAACTACCACTGAGTAGGTTCAAGAAGATAGCAGGACTCCTAACAGGGCACTGCTGTCTGAGGAAACACCTCTGTAACCTAGGTTGGGAGGAAAGTCCCCTATGTAGGGGTTGCGGCATGGCTGACGAAACGTCGGACCATGTTCTCCTCGTATGTCCACATTGGGCTGTGCTACGCAGGCGAATCTTCGGAGTCCCTGTTGTGGCCCCCGGGGACATAAGCAGGCATCCTCTGAAGAGGATTGGGTCCTTCATCGAGGGACTCGGCTTCATGGATGCATAAATAGCAGGAATGGCACAATGGGCCCGCCAGTGGCCTCAGAGCCGGAACCTTGGCTTGAGTTTTCCTTGGCCAAGGCTCGCCTGACTAAATTAGTAGTTAGTAGTAGTGGTTGGTTTCAACAAGATGGAGCACCTCCCCATTATGATAGACGGGTTAGAGATTTTCTGGATGCGAATTTTCCAAATCGATGGATTGGACGTAGAGGATTCATAGAGTGACCTGCTCGTTCTCCGGATCTTAGCCCGTTAGATTTTTTTCTTTGGGGTTATCTAAAAACACGTGTTTACGTTAGACGACCAACAAACTTACAGGAATTGAGACAGAGAATTATTGATGAATTTGAACTAATCCGTGGAGAAGTCTTGGAAAGAGTGACTCAAGAATTTGTTGATAGGATGGCATATTGTCAGCAAGTAAACGGCGAGCATTTTGAACATTTGAAGTAATTTTGTTTCTCATTATACTAAAATAATGAAATGTACACCTATTGTACAGCTAACAGTGAGTTATTCCTCGTTTTTACTAATTTTTTTACACTAAACTCAGTATGTATGAATCCAAAATGACAAGCTCTTTCAAAATCAGTAAAAATATATAGGGTGTCCCATTTAAATTAAAGAAGTTGATGGCATTTCCGGTTAAACCGGAAGTATATTAGCAGCAAAAAAATGTACATCAGAAGCATTTTGTTCCATTGCACTTACCTGCAAATTTTCATAAATATCGTTCTTTTCGTTTAAAAGATATTTACTTGGTTCCATACTTTATCCCAACCCTGTATATTGTTTTTCATACCTGTCTTTAGATTTTTGTGGTAATAAGGTTAATGAGGCTATGTTGCCTTGTTTCCTAATATATTACACTCTAAAAGTCAATTGCAATTTTCACTGTCAGTGAGCCACATTTAGTTTTATTCGTAAATCAAAAAACGTATCTGACAATCCTAAAGTTGAAATTTTTATTTGTAAACCTAACGTTGAAGTAACAATAATAATTAATTTTTACCACATTACAGGATGCACAAGGTGTTATAAAAATTTTAGAAACAATTTGAATATATTAGATTTACAAGTTTCTTCATTTAAAACATAGTTAAAATAAGGAAAAGTACTTTTCGTCCCTAAGGAGGGAAGTATGAGTTTGCTTCCTGATATGAGGGAGGAAAGTGTGTACTTTCTTTAGAGGTAAAAGGAAAAAGCGTTCTGTTGCGAGGGTCTCAAATATACAGGGTGTTTTTAAAATTCAGGCGAAAACATTGAAGCAGTGATTGGTCGTATAAAATTATGATGACCAAATTTCCTTAGCCCACCCCCTTCCGAGATACCACCCTAACAAGGTGCTACTTAAGTAAAATTGGGTTTTTCATATTCTTCTCTCAAATTTAAGTAAAGATCGCTGATATTTACGGTTTTAGCACTTTTTTTAGTGCTTCTTTCTTTAAGAAATTTTGTCTGGAATGTAAAAATTTCCTAGCGATTTGCGGGAAAACATTTTGGTTACCGAAAACTCCCCACTCGCCTTTTAAGCTTCTCTTTCATTTTTTACGAAATAATTACCCTTGTACGCTTATTCTCATATTCAGCATTTATTATATGGGAACAATACAAATAATACGAAATTAGGGAAGTTCATTGTTTAATTATTTAATTCTACCCTTACGCAGTAATCTGTTAATTGTGATGAAAATATTACCCAACAGAAATCTGTGCATGTTTATTAAAGTTAGATCGGTGATTCAGATGAAATTTTCCGTATATTCGAATTACTCTAATACGCGAATTATGAAATTGTATTATTTGCTGACCTATTTAAAATAAACATGGGCGTATCCAAAACATTTTTTATAAAAAAATTAAAAATTGCATTCGATTATTGATTTTTATTGTTGGAGTAAATATATATGGGTCAAAATCACCAAGGTGGAAAATTTGTTTTGTCGACAAGAAAAAGCCTAAATTGGTTTTTTTTTCACAAATTATAATTTGTAAATACTTAACTGTGTTCATATTAATTATAAATAATATTTCATTCTTCAAAAGTAAAACATGTTTATTTTTATTTTAAGAAATAAGTACAAAAAATCATTTAGGGAACGTGTCCTAATTAGCAGTCTTTAGAAACTAACACCGGAAATAGTCTTAAAATAAAATAAGTTTAACGGTTTTTCTTACTTATTGGCTTTTCAATTTGATCAAATATCAGATAATTATATGTATTATTGAAGAAATAATAGAAATTAAAGAAATTCGAGTAATATTATTATGTTCGATAATGTAAGCGTCATTTGATTGAACACAGTTTTGATTGCAAGAAAAAATTGTGATTTTGAACGCTGCCTGTAGATGTCTATTGTCTATGGTACAGTGAAGTGGAAGATGTAAAGAAAGTGGCTGTCAAGAGATTTTTACGCCAAAATAATTGTCAATAAGTGGTAAGTACCGTTCGACTCATATACCATGCGTTTATTATAGTGTTTATAACGAAAAGACACCTCAAATATTTTACATCAACTAAACCAAACATGACGTCAAAGATGACTGCCGTCTAAAAAGGGCACGTTTATTTGAAAAAGTCAATTCGGGAACGGTCACTTCGGGAACATCTCTGGACTTGGCGGAGCGTTCTCGAAATGATGATGACGTTCTCGAGCTGAGTATTCAATTATCGGAGATAATATAACTAGTGTTACGATTATTATCGATGATAGGCCGAGTTGAAACCGATGAAGATTGAACGAGTTTAATCTTCTGATACCTCTAACGAGTAGTATCTTCGATAACTGATGGTTCACATTTTTTTCATTAGTGGGCCATAATAATAAACAATGACGTAGTAGAATGCGGTGATAGAGCTATCATCAGTTTGATAACCTCTTACTACTCTATTTCAGCCTATTAAAATCGTAGAGAAAGGGTCAGATGACACATGAATTGCATTCTCAAAATAATATCTGTTATAACTATTGCTTAATTATTTAGTAAAGTATTATTACAGTTTCCTGTAAAATTGTCGTATTTAGTAAAGCGCGTAACCAACAGATATCAAAGAATAAATATTGTTATGGTATGAATAATTACTCAATAATAAATTTAAATATTTAATAATCATATAATTTAAGTGATATTTGTACAACCAACTCTATCACTTGATATTCAGAATAATTTATTTTCCATAGTGGAAGAATATAAAACATATTGAGTAAGTCCATCACAAACCTAAAATAAAACGTATAAGGGTTGGAAACATTTAGAAGAAAAAAGAATAATATGTAAAATTAGTTTTGATACACCCTGTATACTGAATAATTAAAGTCATACAATGACAAACAGTAAAACAGGAACACAAACTTTGAAATAAAAGATTAACAGAGTACCAACTTAAAAAGTGATGATTGTAAAATTGAAATATAAATAAAATAAACACCACAATAGAGAAAATTATAATTTAAAATTGAACTATAGATAAAATAAAATAAATCATAAACTATCAATATAATTGAAAATAGCAATAATAATTTAGTAACTAAATCTTTCAAAGACAGTCATTGGTAGAAATAATTTTAAAATAAAATCTAAGAGCGTTTATTGAAAAAACAAAGGAAAAAATCAACAACGGGTTGAGATTTTGAGAAGGAAGGAGGTTTGTTCAAGGTAAAAATTTAAAAAACTAAACATGCAAAAATATTCAAAAAAAATAATAAAAAGTTGTAATATAAAGTAAACTAAAATAATGCAAAGTGATTGTGACAGCAAATAAGTGAGTGAAAAATAATACTTACCAAAAATAATCGATAATAAGTAAAGCACGGCTATAAGCTATATAATATTCCTATGTCCAAGGCATATTTTTAATTAATTAAAAAAAGGAAGCAGACAATATTGAAATCGTTTATCCAGCACAGAAAAAACTTTCCGAGTGATCCAGAATTTTAATCCAGGACTGCCGAGCATTGAAAATTCAGTGTGACCTTCAAGAGAAGAAAAGAAATCAATGCTTAATTTCAAAGACAGTCAGGTATCTTTTATCCATATAATTTAATGTTGAATACATTAACGTATAAAATTAAAATTGTTCAAATATAAAAAAGGTAATACATAAGATTATACTTACTGATAAAATTTTTCAAAAGTATCAAAGAGATATCGACTATAATTGATTTAGACGCCATTTTATTCTAGAAACATTGTGTCGAATGTCACTTCTTCACGTATCGAAATTAAGAATCTTCTTTGTAGTTTTTAAATCATAGAAATATAAAACCATAGACTTTGATAAGTATAATCTTAATTTCGTTGTGAATGAGAGAGTGAATGAAATTTAGATGAGAAATAATTAGTGTTAACCATTTTTTGAATATTTTTGAAGTTGATTAAGCCGTTTTAAACAAAATTAAATAATAAATTGAACGTTTCATTTGTTGAACCTTTATTTAAATTGTGTTTGTTTTCTTTTATATCTATGATAGATTTTTTACAATCAACACTGGTTATCGGCGTTGGAACCTTCGAAGGTCAAAGGACAGAGCTGGCTTTACAAGCATTTGAACTCACAAACAAATTATAATTTCCCTGAGATAATTTAATAAATTTACAAAATAATGTTCAAATAACATAGAGTCTCATAACAATCATAATAAAAAAAATAATAATAAAAAATATAATCAAAATAAATATTTTTATAATTTCCGACTGAGCTAGATAAAGAAAGGTAAGTATTAAAACTAAATATAATAATAAATAAAATTTTAATTTATAAAAAGATATGGTATTATTATCGACATATTATTATTATTAAGACCATATCAATATATATTATTCAACTCTTTACAACTAACTTTCGAAAAATATTTTTCAAAAACAGTGACCGTTCAACTAAGAAGAAATAACTACTTCCCGGGCGATGTGCCCCGGCAGACATTGAATTACACTTCTAAGTCTAACGGGGTTGGTATACCTACAAGATTTAACCAACCATTCCGGTTTGCAATTAGAAGGGACAACACAACTTGCAGACCGGTTTCGGCGTATTTGCGCCTCATCAGTTCAAGGTATATGTTCTCGTTCGAGAGCTCTAAGAGCCTAATCCCGGACTGGATTTGACTCTCAAATCACAATCAATACCTGTCTTCCAGTAACGGAAATGTTAAAGTTGTGACAATAGCGACATCTTCACCTCCAACCGCATACCAAAATTCGAAAATTTTTACAAGTCCATAGGCTTGGAATAATAAAGTATTATTATTACAGTTTCCTGTACACCGACCTCGTTTGACTTAGAAGTGTAATTCAATGTCTGTCGGGGCATATAACCCGAGAAGTAGTAAAAAAATATATTTCAAAACTTATTTGTAAAGCGTCGAATAATATATATTTATTCTTCGATATCAATGTGTATGTAGTGCGAATATAGTTTTTAAGAAAAAATGTTCAATTTTTTTGGCAATATGGAGTCTCATGAGGCTGAAAAACTTACTTACTTACGCCACGAGAAAAAGCTAATGCCAGGAAAAGGAAATTTTTAGATGACTTCATTATTTGTATTTTATTTTAGAAATTACAAAATGTTAATTTTTTTTGGTGCTAATAATAAAAAACCAACACGTGTGTTACATCGTCGTATTCCAAATAGAGTGACAAGCAATATTCAACGAAAATATACAGGGGGTGCCATTTGAAAATAGAAAGTGAGAGGTGGCTGCCAAAGGATTGTTAATTGAGATAAAGTTTCTTAGGAAGGAATTTTGATGCCATTCTCAACAGTTTTTACAGTATTGGATTATCTTTTAGATTAAACGAGATATTACCTGCAAACGATAACTTGGATCACGCTTTATATAAATAAGCGATATAAGCATATTTATAGTCTATTTCAGAAAGGTATAGAGTAATAAAATGGGGAATTCCGTCCAGTTCGGCTCAATATCGGTGTCGGCCATAGGCGTGGGTCTTGAAATAGTATTGTTTGTAATATTAAAATTTCAAGTAATGGCGTAAGAGAATTAGGAAAAGTATGTTTTCTGGCCTGAAGTGTCAATATCGAAATATTGTGTAGGGATTACTTAGGTAGTAGATTATACAGTTACGTTTTGCGTTTAACAGGTACCGTTTAACCTCCTATTAGTGCCTCTGCCTAATTCCAACCCTGTCTCAGATTCGGCTCAACCATGCGCCGCAAGGTGCCTTACCCAAAAATTTTAGACCTTTATAAGTATATTTGTTTAGTTTAACGCATCAGTATTTGCTGTTAAGCCGTAAATAGTGTTCACAGTATTATAAGATTAGTAATAAAATGGCGACATTTACACCAACGAAAAGACGTTCCAATAATTCTCCACTATCAGTGAATGAAAAAATTATTATTTTAAATGTTCACGATTGCATAAAATACGATTACCCGAAATTTACTGTACAAGAAACTGTCGACGGATGTTCCCGAATGACTGGAGTTGGAAAGTCCATCGTTTTTAAATTATTGCGGGGGAGAAAGATAGCAGGCCAAGTGGAGCCTTCCAAGAAAAGTCCAGGCAGACCAGTAAAAGTCCTTGATGAAGACACCAAAAGTGTAATTCGAAGAAAAGTTCACTCTTTTCATTTTAAAAAAGAAATACCCACCCTAGGTAAGATTTTAATGGAGCTTGGCCAGGATGACAGTATTCCGTTGATAAATAAAAAACTTTTATGGACCACTTTGAGAAATATGGATTTTGCCTGGGAAAAGCATAACCGTAAATCACTTTTACTGGAAAGCGATGAAATTGTTTGCTGGCGACGAAAATACTTAAGAAGTATAAAGCAGTACAGAACAGAGCAGAAGAAAATCTTTTATCTTGATGAGACGTGGATCAATGAAGGTTATACAGTACCAAAAATGTGGCAAGACAAAAATATAACCAGTGCTCGTCAAGCTTTCATGGAAGGCCTGTCAACGGGTATTAAGGTGCCTTTAGGTAAAGGGAAAAGACTAATAATCGTCCATATTGGAAGCGAAGAGGGATTTTTAAGAGAAGGTTTGCTAACCTTTCAGTCGTGCCATACGGGAGATTACCATGAGGACATGGATTCGGATGTTTTTGAAGACTATTTTGGTGGAGTGATAAAATATCTTCCGGCTGATTCAGTAGTAGTTATGGATAACGATCCATTCTCGACGCATAGAGAAGACTCCAACTTCATCTTGGAGAAAACAAGAAATTATTGACTGGTTAACCACCAAAAGTATTGAATTTGAAGATAATTTGATAAAAAAAGAACTATTAGCTATAGCAAATTTACACAAACATCGTTTTATGAAATACGCCGTGGAAGATATAGCAGAAAAACATAGTGTAACTGTGCTGTGCACACTGCCATATCATTGCGAACTAAATCCTATAGAACTTATATGGGCGCAAGTGAAAGGATTTGTAGCAAGACACAACACGACATTCAAAATGAAAGACGTTAAGCTACTGTTTGATCAAGCCATTAAGGAGGTGACACCAGAGAACTGGCGAAAAGCAGTCCAGCATGTCGTTAAAGAAGAGGAGAAAATGTGGGATCTTGAACTACTTGATCGATCAGACCGTCAGAGGAGATGACAGTTCCTCAGATGACGAAGAATATTATGATTTTTTATAATTTAATTTTTGTATAATGTTCAATAAAAAATAAGTGTACCTAATACTATGTACATAATGCCTAATTTTTATTTTGTTAAAATAAAATTATTTCCTTTTCACGAGTATCCTACCGGCACGCCTTTGGCACACTATTTTCAGTGTTTGTGAATGGATAACAATAGGCTAAACCCATATATTGACCCCAACCCGGATGGTACTACCTGCACTTGATAAAAAGAAAGAATTTTACAATGAAATCAATGCCAAACTATGAAAGTGGCTTAAATATTCGTTGGGTCACTCTGTGCTCCCTTTGCATACACAATGAGGTTTTATTACTCTATACCTTTCTGAAATAAACTATAGGTAATTTAATACAAAAAAATAGTCTTATAGCCCATTTGTATCGATATTTCGCTTCTAAACGTTTTTATTCACAGTTTCCTTAAACCCCACAAAAACGTTCCCGAAATGATTGTTTTCAGTGATAGTTCACTTTAAAAATAAAATAACAAGAATAATAATTAATTATATGCTCTGCCGACGTAAACACAAGTTTAGTGATCATTTAAGATGATCATCAAAGTAATAGCTGCTAGATATATTCGTCATAAAACAGTTTCTGGAATTTGCCATCTCGGTGATTTTGACCCATATGAACCTTCGTGCGGTTTTGTGAAGTTTACTTTAATTTCACTTCAAAAATTTTATTAAATTTCGATAATTTACAAAGCACTTTTTACAAAAACATAATAGGGTTTTATGTAAAAATGACAAGAAATTTCGCGAAGGACTTGGAAGTTTGAAGAAAAAAGGTTTTTTTTACTTATCCTTGTGAGTGTATTGGTAAGTGGAAGTCGAGATAAAATTTCTTTTAAAGCTACTTAGATGGAACAAAAAGTTATGCCGTTAAAACTTTGCATTTTCTCGATTAATGTGCCAATTAATTTAAAAGTAAACTAAAATTGATCAGATATTTTATATATACCATTTTTTTTTCTGCCTAAATTACCCTGTTATTGTTAAAATGTCAAATATAGGACAATAATTATGTTGGAAATTCAATTAAAATTGAGTGTTTCTCTATTATTGATTGAAATTGATTTCGTTGGTATTTTGACCAGGAGTTTTTTTTTTTATTAACAACTCTTACAGAGCATTAAGTAAATGTGTTGGTTGAGTAGGCTTGAAAAAAAACACCCATTAGTGTTTCTCCTTATTGATTATTTCTATGATGGATTAAGTCTTCAGACCATATTTTGTGTAGTCTTCTCGCATCAGGTACGTTGTTGTATAGTTCTTCAATTAGGCGGTTGTCATGGTTGGTGATTCGGTCCCTGTAGCTGGCGACTATTTTTTGGATTTCTTCCGTAACAAAAGGAATGTTTAGATCGGTATGGAGAGTTTTATTGCTGATATATCGTGGTGCATCTACGATTGATCTAAGTGCCTTAGACTGAAATCGTTGTATTGTTTTGATTCTGGTTGGTTTAGCACATCCCCAAAGCTGTACTCCATATGACCAAATAGGTTTTAAGATTGCTTTATATAGGAGAATCTTGTTATTTAACGACAGTTTTGATTTACTGCCGAGCAGCCAGTACATGTGTCGAAACTTTATGTCCAACTGTCGGCGTTTGGTTTCGATGTCTGTTTTCCATGTAAGTTGTCGATCTAAGTGTAGCCCACGGTACTTTGTTTCGGTTTTGACAGGTATAAGTATATTATTCATTGTTAATGGAGGGCAGTTGCCATGTCAAGTTGTAAATGTAACTTGTACCGATTTGGTTTGGTTGACTTTTGTTCTCCATCTACTATACCAGTCATTGAGGAGGTTAAGCTGTTGCTGGAGGTTTTCTGAAGCTCTATCTGGGTTTTCATCCACTGATAGTACTGCTACGTCATCAACAGTTTGTTGTATGCCTTCTTAGGCACGGGGCTGCAGAAGGAATGGGAAAAAAGGGATGGTGATTGGGTACTTTGAATCCCTCTCCTCTAAGAATGTTTCAGTGGTAAAGGAAGGCACAAGCTGGCGCCACTCAGTTATGAGCGACTCAAGCCGTAGGATGCAGTTGCGCATTTATGGAAACTTTAGTTGAAATTGGCAAATTGGTATGCGATCTTAATTAATTATTGTGTATATCAGTTGCAATTATGTTGTAGAAGGCAATTGATTTATTTACAACTGCATAAACTATATTTTAGTTTTGAGACAATGGTAATACCATAAAAGCAATAAATTTAAGATTATTATTGTCACCGACCATATTTTCCAGTAGTATAACAAAAGATTAATGTTTCCCGAGTCCCAGGTGAAAACTAAACGAATTAAACGTAGTTTTTACCGAATTTCGATGTGAAAGAGTATATTTATTGTGTACACCAGAAACTTATTTTTTTAAAATTAATCTTAGGTAATTATCTAAATAAGGTTTGTATCTAAAAATCCCACTTCGTTTAGGATTAAAAGTTGAGAGCTTTTATATTTTATCGTGTCCCGTTGATTCTTGGTCGCCCTCAGTGTTCCCTAACCTACATGACGTGAACGTTCACCTGAGTCTCGTGAAAATAAATCTCCCGTTCTCCCGCACTCCCGAGCAAAGGGAGTATTAGGAGTTTTTAATTGTAAACTCCAGCTGGATTTTAATGAACTGTTTTCTGTTTACCGTCCGAATGAAAGTAATTGCTTAGCAACGTGTTTACTGTTTTTGTTTTACTTTTCAAAACACTACATAAAACTCTCTCTCTCTCTCAGAATCGTTCCTTTTTATTTTTTTTAAACGAAAAAAACTCTTTTTACTAATAGGGAACGTACTACAACATATTCTTTTCGTATGTTATTTCTCGATTATAAAAAATATGTTCTTGTCTTCAGAGAAAAGTTGCGGACGTTTTCGATGCTCGATTGGCATGGGCTAAAGAACATTTGAATTGAAACTTTTTTTACATAACCTCAAAATTTTTCGTCCATCTATCGCATATCGCTTTTTGACATCACCACATCACACGGTCTACTTATATACAACAGAAAAATATGTCTTCGTAGCCGAGCGGTATAGAGGTTTGGATGCCGAGAATTATGAATTGTAAACGTTCGAGTCCTGGACAAGGTGATAGTTTTTTTTGTTATATTTGTATATGAATAACTTTCAATATAGTTCCTATTAATCCGTAAACACATCTTATAGTGAATCGAACTAAAAAGAAAAAATCATTGTGTGGTATATAAAACATAACATAAAACTATTATGTTTTCGTAGCCGAGCGGTATAGAGGTTTGGGTGGCAAAAATTATGCTGCTACTGGACCAACTTTCCTCTATTTCGATAGTAATGCTCGACCGCATCGCGCTGGAGTAGACGAAGACGCTTTGGACTTGATGATTTGGCACTGTCCCCTCGATCACCTGACCTCAATCCCATCGAGCTTGCTTGAGATTTGAAGCTAGTTCGAATATTGAATCAATTACCCTCCTTTTGAAATTCTTTCTGATGATGTAATCAAGTCCTGTTTTTCATTAGTTCGTAAATAACCTACCTGTCTTTATTTTAAATTACTTCTGGACTTATCAATTTTTTTTCAACCTATCTGGTGAAATAAACCCAATCAAAATAACCATTAATTTATTTTTGATTACACACTCATAAGCTTTGAAGTCCATATTTTTTTTTAGAATTAGATTTGACGAAACTCATCCGATGCCAATAATGATTTTTATTTTTATTTTTTTTACATCGATAACTTTTTTAATTAAAAACTTTTGGATTGTAAGAAAAGAAAGAGCTCCATCGAGGCTTAAGTAATTAAATTGTCATAAAAACACCATTATATTAAAATTCTTGCATGACTCCGTTTAATTTTAAGGAAATAATTGATTAAGAAATCCGAACCGATATCAACAGCATTAATGTAAAAGTTTCTAAGCAACTTTCAGGACCGACACAGCCCACATTTTAATAATAAAAATTTTTACCACTCACCTTGTATGGACTTAAATTGTCCACGGCACAATTTAAAGTCGCTTCTCTACCCACTGCCACTGTGATGTTCGCCACTGGAGATCTAAAGCTCGGTAATTCTATAAAAAAAACAAAATTTTATTATTTCTCTCAACATTAATTTAAACTAAAATGCTTTAAAGTTAAATATTTTTTATACGGAAACCAATTATTCTCCGGTGGATTTCCTGTCGGACGTGCTGGCATACAAAATTGATGATTCATTAAAATCGTTTAAGAAAGTTTATCCAGAATTAACACGTGATCAATCTTATTAGAGAAACTATTAGATGCAGTCTCTATGCACACGTTTAGTACAATGGGGAGGGGATTTGATCTCGGTTAGTTAGTTTAAAAAAAAAATGAAAAAAAATTTCTTTAGGATAAATTTGAAAAATTTTAACACCAGAGAGCGGGGTTGGATTTTAAAATATAAACTGTACAACCTCCTATTCTCAATGAGGAATTTTCACTTTTTTTTAAATGATGAACATAGTAGAGATGGTCATTTTTTCAATAAAAATATTGTCAATATCGTTATTGTAAAAACTACCATCTCTAGACTCGTCAACTGAACGTCACCAAACAGGATTACATATAGCCCGTTCAGTACAAAAACCGTTGCACGTCATCAAAGTGTCGAAAAAGAGACGTTCGTTTATATCATGTCATTCGATTGCTGCTGTCAATCACTATGTTAAGCCTCTCTAAACTCAATAAATATTGAAATTTGTAGGTCGCATTGTATTAAAAAATATAAATATATGTTTAAAGAAAGGTTTCGTAATTAATTTCATATCAAATACAGCTCGTAGCTTAATTAAATATTAAACTCAAACTAACGTCAGTCGTACTAAAAACTTTTTATGTTGGCAAAAATGCGCGCTGTTGCCGCGATTAAAATGATTTATTTCTGGTTCAGTTGACGTCTTGACATTTTTGGGGTTATGTTGTGACAAAAACTGCAAAGAACTGTGAGTAATTTTTCACAAGCAGTGATGAGTTATTAAAGTTAAAGTCACATCCAAAAAAACGTATAAATGAAACTTAATAATACTGCAATAGTTGATGCATTTACTCCTGATACTATTTACAGCGTTTATGAAGCAAGTAAGTATAAGTTTAATATTATACCCAATCAACTGTATTTATTATATTCTGTTACATTATTCTTAATACTTGGCCATTTAATACATGGACATTTTTTTACAGATAATCATGTCACTTTAGGAATGTTACTGCAGTAATTGAAGGAAGAACAATAATTATTCAATGTAGAATGTTCCTGAGTAGTTTACTAAAATATGATACACATCCACAAAGAGGACTTATGGAACTTCCAACAAAAATAAACCACTGTATACATTTGTTTTTATTAATGAATCCTGAATTTTCCAAAATGGTGCTGTAGGCTATTCATGTCAAAAGGTATGTTACAATGATAATGTAAAATTTTAGAATGCAAAATTGTTTTTATTCTAGATATTTTGTATTACATGCTGAGAATGAAAATGGTTATATTGATGGAGCAGAAAGTATATTTTTATATGAATCTCAGTTGAGTTATTATCATGGGGAAATGAATGAAGAACATGTTTTTAAATGGTTTGAAAACCAATTACTTACTATTGAATCTTTCTGAAGCTTTAATAAATTATGGACAATGCTTTTCGATAATATTAAGTTAATGACACAATATAGAATTAAATCAACAAATGTTGAAGCTGAGCTTATTTATATTGAAGCCTAGTAAGTAGATACAAACTGTATTTGAACAGTGATATAGCAAATTATATGTTAGAATTCAGAAGACTACACAACTAGTTTAATACATTTAAAATTCTTATTTCAAATTATACCTAATAGACAATAAATGCTGTTTTACTTTTATTTTTACAAAAATAATAATATGGGTATATTTGAAAAGAAATGAATTGGTTATTTGAATACTGCCCTTTCAATAAATGTTTTTTTCAGAAACAAACCCCCAACAAAATACATTGTGGATATGATAGAACAGTATAGTCACAAAGTATTACCTACCATCTTTTTAAAAAGCCTATTGAGTTAATACAGGGTACTGCCAAGCAAGCCGATAGATGCATTCCAGAAGTTGCGGGTTGGAATTGGTTTGTCCGTGAACCTATCAAATTTGAAAGATTTCTATTTGACAATTATTGTTCTACCTTATTTAAAAAAATAGTATGACAATCTTTTTGGTGTAGTAACTAATTTATAAATTTGCAATGTTTCTTTTTAATAAAACAATTCCATAAAAATTGGGGTGGCATTATTTATTTTTTTATTTTAATCATGATATTCAAAATAAGTAATTTTTTCTAAAGGTAAATGTGTATATCATTTATTGAATTGAAACGTCTCATTTGATCAATCGTTTTATTAGCAATACTTTTAGTTGCGGTAGATGCTGGAGAGCTAAAACAAAATGGTAAATATAAGTTTAGATTGATTAGAAGATGATGGAGCGATAAATAATTCACCAATATACTAATAATTATAATATGTATTGATTTCAGTGCTAAGATTCAGTTAATCATTCGCATATACCTTCACTCGGAGAATAGAACGGATTTGCTCTCCTTTTCTGAGCTGTGGTGGTGCTTGCTGCACAATTTTCTTTTGCTATGATCAATGATCATATATCTCAGGATGATTTTCCTTGTTGAAAATGACCTACACACTAAAGCTTCACATCCCGGCTTTTCTAAAAAAATTTTAAGATTTATTTCACCAAAATATAAAATAAAATTGCCTACCTTTAAAAAGGAGGTAGATCCAGGTTATCAGAACTTTTTTATTTATAGGATGTCTATAAATCTTTCATATTGTAGTGACAACATTCTAGAAGCTAACATGTACTTAGGTAATTATATATTTTTTCCTTGATACTATATATACATGCATTTTAAATACTAGAATAGTTCCATAACTTCTAACTAATTAAGTGTGTGGTATAAACATACAAATAAAAGTGTTAACTATTCCATACATACCTTTTTAGTGCTAAAAATAATTCCATAGATTTTAAAATAAGAATTTCTTAGTGCTGTACGGTTAACATACAAAGTAAAGTTTTATATGTAACATCTCTGTATGTAACTGAAATAAGTCGAAGTTTCTTTGCACGCAATAACCATCAAAAAACTAAACCTAACCTAGAATATTTGATTAACTTCATTTGACATATTCTAGATTCTCATATTATTTCAAGGGCTTGGCAACATAGTACAGTTATGACAGATGTGACGTGCAACGGTTTTAATACTGAACGAGCTATAGTCGTCCGTACTTTGACGCCATGATGCGTTTTAAATCACGTGGGTTTGTTTAATTTTTGAAATAAAACTTCTTTACGCACGCTTGACTTGGGGAGTAAGCTGGTGAATGCGTGACGAGAGCGTTACGAAAAGTGTGATCGGGCGGGGCGAACGAAAGTTGAGAGGGAGATATGAGTTAGTGAAGATAGAAAGAGAGAGAGAGTTACGTTTCGTATACTACTGTAGAGGCAAGAGAGAGCAGTGCGCGCACATTTTCTTTCTCTCTTTCTTTCATAGCCAATGCATGAAATATATAGATATATATCTCAGTCAGTAGATCGTTTGCGAGTTTAGTAGCGTTACACGAACTGTGATTTCTTGATAATTTTGTAATTTCATTTCGTTCTTGAACAATTTTATAAATTAATATTTTGTTTAATACATTAAATATTTCAGAAGTTTCACTTCAGTTGTATGGTCTAAAGCACACTTATTTTTTTTTTAAATAGTTTATAAATTACGATAATACAAAAAAATCATTAAAAAAATGACTTTGGGCTCAAATAATCTTCTTTTAAGTAAATATGTACTTTGTGCAAATTTCCCATCGTTTAAGAGATGCCCAGACTAATTTTTTTTTAAAGTTTATTCTTGAGAACCCAAATAAAATGCATCAATTCAAAACTTTTTAATATTCCAATAAAAGTTTCAATTACCGTAAAACCTGAAAGGTATATTCAACTTCAATTGTTTTCGTAAGATTTAGTAATACCACCGAGACACTCGTTCCGATTGAGCTTGTCTCTATTGGAAGCAATATTTTTTTTATTGTCATCGAATGCCTTTTATAATTGTCTGGAAAATAAAAAAAAAGTTCAACGTAGATTTTTATAAAATTGGTTCGGAAGCCTTATTTTTAATTTGCTTAGAAATTTTTTATTGGAAATGTATAAAATGGAAAATATAATGAATAATTTGAAAACTCTATTTCGATGCATTTTCTAGAGGGCGCCACATTTGGTTTTGGTTTGGACCATTAGGGGGCATAAATTATGTGTGGTGTTCAGGAGGGGGAAGGGATCGAGCCGAATCTTACAAATCTTCACTTGACAAATATCATGTGATGCCTTTTGGCATAAAATAAAATAAGAAATAAACTCCCTCGAAACTATTTTCAGTAAATCATTGAACGTTAAAGAATGCATAAATAAAACCCACGAGGTCGACAGATACCGATAGTCAAGTTCATCACGTATGTTTACTATATTTAATTATATAACATTCAATAGTAAATAATAATATGAACTTGACCAAAAATATATATAGCTTAGAAGCAGACGATAACATATTCTTATATTTTATTCAGATTCTATTATATTCATAGTCATATGAGATTATATTAAGTATATTCTTTATATTTATTCCACAGAATATATTATAAGTAATCTAAGATGATAGATACTTATATAGTAGTTTTAGTAATCATAGTTAGTTCGTATTTATATATTATAACAGTATTGTAATAAACATAACGTATCCCAGTGCATGAAGTGCTAGTTTTATTGAAGTCAGAAGACCTTCATTAGGACCTGGAGGACCACCATATAAAGAGGCCTTCCTAACAACACATCCAACATCACAATAATGTAATTTTGTTCTGGCAGAAAACGATGTAAAATTGAGTCAAAGTTAAATTAAAATAAAAAACGTGTCTTGAATAAAATCTGACACAATCATGTTTAGCGACCCTCGCGGATTGTAACAAGACTAGCTACTAAGCTTCTGTGCGTAAGCATCAACGGCTTAGAGTGGCTAAATCAGAGCGAAGCTGAGAAGCAGCTTATATCACTGAAAATCGCTCGTCAAAAATGCCTCACGTAATTTCTAGACGCCCCCTCACCTACGGACCACCCTGTATATAGGTTGAAAACATATCGAAAACTGACTGTTACACTGAAAGTAGAGAAATGTAAGGAATATTTGTTGTTAATCTATTATAGAATTGTAAGAGGTGAGAAAAAATATGTGTGCCATTTAAAAAAAATAGTTAGCCATTTTTTAATTCCCAAAATTGAAGTTAATTTTTTTTCACCCAATATAAAAAACTGAAAAAGTTTCACTAGTAACACCACTAGAGGTCAAAATATTCATGAGAACGAAAAATTTCCGAATTTAATTTGACCTCGTGTGGTTTTCGGTAAGAAAATTCCACACCAAATTGTGTTTGAAAATCGAATAATCAAAATTAAAATTTTTCGATTTCCAACAACGTCAATTTTTGACTTTTGAGGTTTGGTCGACTTGATTATTTAGTTACCATAGCAACTAAGTGAAACCCCAACCTAAAAATTATTTCAGTTCTGAAGCAGTTAAGCGGAACGACGTAAAAAATATTTTGGTAGCAATTTAGACCTTTAAATTGTTGATTTCTACTCGATTTAGTTGCACAAAAATACCATCTCAAGACACAACACAGTATATTCTTTAATTTTACATAAGTTTTGAGTAACTACAAGTGGTAGAAAATTGCTTTTTTGCAAATAAAAACCAGACTGTCAAAAAAATACTCTGACATTATAAACGTCAAAAAAATTTCCTGTATAATTCACTGTTGGGTTTCCACTAAAATTTATCCGTTGCCATGGTGATCTGTCAAAAAATCACGTTTTGATTGGTTAAAAATTACAGGCGTGGAATTTTCTCTATAATATAATTACAGTTATCGATGTAGAATTGTAATGCCGGAAAACCTCTTATTACAAATTTTTATTTTGATCAGGTTTGCCATAATGCCTAATATGACATGGAAAAAAATCACCTTGTAAATATAAAAGTTCACTTGTTATTGAGTTTTAGTGATGTTGGGAAGATCACTTTATATGAGGGTCGTCCGAGTCCTTCCGGAGCGCACCTGACTTAATTAAAACATCTACTTTATGCACTATTATAATTATTATAATTAACTAACATTACTATACTATACTAGAATGAATTAAGAATTAATATATCTAGTGTCAAGTTCATATTATCATTTACGTTTGAATGTTATGTAATTATATATAGTGAACATACGTGATTAAATTGAATCTAGACTTGCTTATGTTTTGAATTATTTTACGTTTATTTAATTGTATTAATTTTCAAGGGAATTTACTTCTTTTTTTATCTTATGCCAAAAGGCATCACAGAGTAGCTATGTCAACAACAATATGCTTGCTGTGTTTTCTAGAAATGTTGATTGTAATAATTATTTTCCCAGTTGGTACATAAGTTTAATTTTAATTGGAAAAATATTGTTATTTCTAAAAGCAATTTAGACACCCGTCAAAACGTACCACCGATGACGTAGAAATCATTCAAAACATTCAGGAAAATTAATTTTTGACTTGTTTGCGAGTTGTTTGTAACGCACCCGACTCCATTTAACATCGAATGTAACTAAAATAAACAACTTTTCAATTAGTCAACGATTTCAACGTGAAAATGCTTTTCAGTTATTATTTAAAAATTATTCGGCTGAATAAACTGAAAGTTTTGGAAAATGACCCTGTAAAATCGGCTTTTTAAAAACTTGCGAGTGGATGAAGAAGTTTGAAAGTACGTTAATATACGTAGTTCAATATTCTCTTACATAACCAGAATTTGGTCATGTACTCTCCCGACGAACGGCGAAGTAGGTATCCAACTTTCTTTAAAAATTTAATCGCAAAAAAGTCTTCGGCGACAAAATCTCCCAATAAATTTTACGCAGCCAGGGACTTTCCTGCTACTTTCTTTTCGTCACCTGAGTTACCGGTTTTGGGTTTTAAAGTACCCCCAACTGATAATTAGAAAAGTTTCAGACGACTTATACATAACTGAAATATATAAAGTTCTTTTTTCTTTTTCGTCTTACATTATGTTTACATTGATATTAACTTCTACTGACATTTTTGGTTGATTTTTTTGTAGTAAATTTACATATACATGAAAGCGTTAACCCCACCCCCCCTTCCAATGTATTTTTATTTGATAGAAATTCACTGATCGTAAAAAAATCGGTAAGAAACATCTGCACCAACTAGAAACACTGCCAGAAGGAAATTTTGCCCATTATACTGAAAAGTTTTTGGAGGGGAGGAGGTTTTCTGAAATATCTGGAAAAAAAATTAAGAGATTTTTCTACTCGGGGAAAATTGATAATCTTGTATCTGAAGGGATTTTCATTTTACATTTCTCCAAACTTTAGTAGCAGGAATTTTCGAAAAAAGTAGCAAAAGTTAACTTTACGGTGCTGTATTTCGAAAAATATGGGTACATTTTTGTGAGCAGATTCGTCTTTTAGAGACTGACGATTGTCTGATATTATTCTATTATTTTATTTTATATTATATAAAATAGTAAATAACTGCTAATTTGTCGATCCATCAATAATAACTTTTGTGTAAAATAAAACTAAATACGTTGTAATTTCACTTTAATCTTTGATATAATTAAAAAGCTTTCAAACAGCACAAAAATATATATTTCTATATAATTGAAAACTGACAATATATTGGATTTCTATTAAATAAACCTCTTGATGTTATCGTATACCAAAAATCGAATAAATTTACAATAAAATAACAACCTTGCTGGTACATATAAATATCGATAGACGACATATAAAACAAAAAAATCGATTGTTTATATGCGATGAAAGTATAATTTTTTCGTAATCGATACAGCAGCTGGGGTAATAAAAGATTGAACTGTTGACATGTTGTGAATGTTACACGATTGACTTGACTTATGAGGCGTGCTGAATAGAAATAAGGTGCGTTTTTATGAGTTGACGCCCGGCGCCGCCGCCACCGCTATGTCAGTCATCGCGTGGTTTAGATAAATCCCCCCATTTATCAAACTTCTATTCCGATAGATTTTTGTGTACATATTCTTAGGAAACATTCAATTTTTTTTCTATTTCTTTGTCCAAAGGTAAAATAAAATCACAAATTATTGAAACACCTTATATAGGGTGTCCTTTTTCTCTCGCGAGTTTACTTTTTATTGGACATTAAAACAACTTGGGAATCGGAAATAATCTGAAATTATTTTTATACATACAGAGCGTCGTTATGAAAATTTCTCTCACTTGCGACAAAAATAACATTTTCGTTGAATGGATTCTAATGTATGTATGTATGTATATTGGGGTGACATTCACTGATACCTAAGAGATCTATTGTGCCCCCTTACTTCTACTTAGTTTCTGAGGAAAGTCTCAGAGACTAGTAGCTCCTTTACTCCTATTTCCCGGAGCAATTTTAGGATATCTGCAGGATTTAACTTAGATAAATGTCCCTCTTCTATCCAGTAATCTCATAAGTGTTGTGCCCTAGGATTCTGAATTGCTGTGCAATTCGCAAGTATGTGGATGGAGGTTTCTTCTTCCATGCCAGAGAATCTACATTCTTCTTCCTCCACTATTTTGAGTTTTTTTACTTTGACTTATGCATTCATTTGATCACAACTGGTTGTAGTCACCCAGAAGAATCTTTGATTGTCTAAGCCCTAAGACACCACAAAAGGGTTCCGGCCCCAAAAGGGTATTTCAGTCCCCTCTTTGCTAGTTCATCTGCTATTTCATTTCCCTTTATTCCAGAGTTTGCCTAGGCATTTCCACGCCATTTTGGAACTGATTACGCAAGAGCTCAGTGCTTTAATGGCTGCTTGACTATCCGACATTATGATAATCCTTTATATATCCTTTATCAATAATGAACTGGGCACACTTTCTTATGGCGTGAATTTCCGCTTGAAAAATATTTGGGGTTTTCCCAAGCTTTCAGGGCTGCTATTTTCTAACTCTTGCGAATGACTTCCGTATACGGAATTATGCTGTTTTCGTATGAGATTAAACAAACCGTATTTTCGAGCAATCGAAAAATATCCTTATGCGAGTTTTCAGTGCGGAAATACATCGCATGGTCAAAGGGGTGCGAATTGATGAATTCCTATATACTAATTGCATCTGATTCGTTAGATAGGAAGGTTATTAAAGATAAAAATGTTTAATAACATGATTAATTTAGCGGGCTTGGCAGCGTTGGAAGAAGCTGAAATTTTAGGAAATAGGCCAAGGAGAAGACGACTCCAACAATCAAGAAATCCTCTTAAAGAACTTGGTGACATTGAATTTATTAAGCACTATCGGTTGACAAAAGAGTTAACACAGGCCCTAATAAATCTAGTGGAACCTTATATGGATGCTCCTACAAGATCGTATGGGTTGACTGTTGCTAGAAATGCATCTGTGAACTCTTATAACGGTAAATGTTTTTGTATATTTTCCAGACCGGAGTTGTGGATTTTTTTTCCATCAAATTTATTAATTTCGGCTTTTGACTGGATGATATATTTCCCGTTCTTTTTTTTCATTCATGGTTATTAAAATATTTTTGCAGACTGACTGACAGCAAATACTTTATACCTATACAACAACTTTTTAAGAAAAAAACAAACTCGTAGATTATAATTAGAAGTATTAACCTAACAAAAAGATGAATGTGATATAAATAATCTAGCTAATCTAGTCGCTTTCTTGTTGGAGTTGTGGAAGAAATGCATTTAAACAGCGTTGCCGGTTTAAGTCATGCGAAGTCAGCTGTGCGAGACGAATTGCTTTTCGCATAGCTTCCAAAATACCAAGAGCTCTTGCCATACGAAAAAAATCCGTATACGAAAATTTTTCGCAGGAGTTAAAAAATAGCAGCCCAGAGTGTTTAGTTCCTGGCCCGTACTCTCCTCCCAGTTCCTTCTGTGTACCACTGAATGGTATTCTTTCCAAGTCTGGTGATGGTATTTGGATCCCATTCCTTCTTGTTGCTTATTTCCTTAACGAATTTCTTTGAAAAGTTATACTTTTTCATCATATCATCTTGTGGCAGGTCCCAGGTTTTTTTATACCTACGCAATGGCAATGGTTCCATAAGTGATCATTGGTTTCACTATGGCAGTGTATATCCAGCTCAGGATTTTTGGGTTACAACCCCAATTTCTCCCTGCCAGATTCCATTTTTGCTTTGTACATAATCTCCTTTTCGTGTTTGTTCCACAGGAGATTACTGTCTAGAGTCAAACCTAGATCCTTGACTTCTCTCCATTCAATCTCGCTCCCATCAAGTTTAATGGTTTTGAGGTCGAGTTTTCTTTTCTTAGTGAAGGCCATTAAGATTTTTTTGATGGGGTTCATGTTAAGTCCCACTTGCCTACACCAGCTATTTTTTGTATAGTTCAGACTCTTTTGTACGATGTCACAAAGGGTGTTTTCGAATTTTCCCCTGGCTGTTATGACAATATCATCGGCATATCCTTTGCAGGATATTTCGAGGTCAGTCAAACCACACAGGCTCCACATTAATGGGGATGCTACTCCTCCCTGTGGACATCCTCTGGCTGTACAGATGGAGACAATGTCCTCGTCTCTGCTACTCTAGTGGTGAGCAGCTCCGACATCTATTTGGATGTTGTGCTGTCTACACCTCTTCTATTTTATACTCTTTTGACAGCCTCATGAGAAGTATTGTCAAAAGCTCCTTCTATATCCAAAAATGCGCATACATACATAAGGTATTCTATTACAAAATGACATCTTTTCGTGAAGGGTTCTAGTTCTATATTTTTTGGTAAAAACTGGTTGTATTAGGTATTAATATACTTTTTTTTTTGTTACAGGTAAGGCGCCAATTTTGTTTTTCTACAAGGAGATGAAAAGGTAAATGGTGGGTTATTTTTTTTAAGCAGAATTAATATAGACTCCGAAAGCTGTTTCACTTATACCCGATCTTAAAAAGACTAGTTTGCGTTGCACCGCTCTCTAAGTATTCCTTAAACTAGTTAAGGAGGACTTAACATTAAGTTCCCGATTGGATCGACTTAGGCCGCGTTCACTGTGAACGCGTTTTCGTACGAATTTCGCTCGTGCGTACAAGTACTATGAGAGCGCTCAGACTGCGCACGAGCTAGTCGTACGTATACGTACGTGTAGTTCCGACGTCCGAAACCAATCCAAACTTGTTGGGATTTTGAAACCTATTCGTACGATTGTTATCAAACTTTGAGTAATAAGAGAATTGTCTTGGAGGTAAAAAATTATTCATCACGATTCTACCAACGAGTACTTCACGAATGCAATATCACTGGAACACTACGGACAAGATGGAGAAAAAAAACAAATTAATTTGTTTAAATCTTCATTATTTATTTTGAACTGACGTTCAAATTAAAATTAGTGACGCGTTTGAAAAAGCTACTGTGTAGCGAAACGCGTCACTAATTTTAATTTGAACGTCAGTTCAAAATAAATAATGAAGATTTAAACAAATTAATTTGTTTTATTTCATCAGTAGTATGGATCTTCATCAAGTAAAAGCCTCATCTATTCAATTTATGGAGAAAAACGTTTTTAGTGTGAGCGATCAATTCGTACGACCAGGTTCGTACTTTTACGTACGATTGAAATTCGTATTCAAAGTGAGCGCGGCCTTAAGTTCGACTTAGTTTGAAGTCGTGGTTGACAGCTGATTTTACCTGAAAAAATGTTCTTTATAAATGACGTTCTCGAAGTTGATTTTGATATCCTTGAGATAATAGACTTCCCGAGCTGATTTAGACTCGATTTGATCATTTCCACGACATAAGGAATTTGCATCTTATCAAAGATTTCGAGAGACAAAGCAATGCTGTTTACGGGTTTTAGGATTGATAGAGAAAGCTCTGAAATTTTGAAATTATTTTGAAGTAAAATATTACCTAATAAGGAAACCTACAAGACCAAATGATCAACTATTATTACAGAAACTGCAGAGTGTCTCCCATGAATCAGTTCCTAGCAGCACTTCGGTTTAATAACCATGGCCGATGTACGAAGTTTGTTGTTTTCTTTGTATTTATAGGCCAGAGCCAATTGCACCGACTATTTTAAGTCAAGATTAGCGTTAAGGGCCTCTTAAAGTTAATATTTTTGTTGCACCGTATGTCAAACTCAATTTAAACATTACTCTACTTAAGCCGTCAATTTCGGAGGCATACAAAAAACCTCAAATTCTGTTAACCTAAAAGCTGCTTACTGTCTGGTGGTTTGTTGTTTTTTAATAAGAAAATGGATATTTTCAACGATGATTCAGATGTGTTAGAAATAATACAACATGGTTTACGAAACGGGTATTTGTTCGGGCAAATTATTTTCACACAATGGACAATTTAACTTTTTTTAAGACATTCAGATTTTACAAAGAAACTGTTTTGTTTATTTTAAGTTTGATAGAAGATTTTTATTTTCTTATGTCTATGTCTTTATATTGAAATATAATATTTATAAGGAGCTGTTTTTCTCTTTCGGTATAGTTAGGACCTCTAGGTCTTTTGAGAGACTTATTTTCCATTTTGTATGCAATAATTCATCGAATCAATCGAAAAATCACAATCACAATTACACCCAAACCAAACAATAAACTAGAAACAAATACCATAAACAAATAATGACAATAATGGCATATGAAATCGAAAAATTGTTACCAATCACTTAAATTGAACTTAAAATTTCCTAGAATGTGCATCATGGATGCCAAACTGCTAAGCTGACCTATAGTTGACATGGTGCAAGGGTTATATTTTTAAGGGAGCCTTACATGTTAGGCTCTACATAGTTAAGTACATTTAAACAGTGAGTCGGTGCAAAAGGCGCTTAATCGTTCACATTTGGCGCGGGCGCAAGCTAACTGTTACTCGATACAAAGACAAATCTTTCTTTCTTTCTCTCATCCTTATGCCTTCTCAGGCGTCGGATTGGAGTTCTTACTGTACCCATTTTTTCCACTCTTTTCTGTCCCTGGCCAATGCCTTCATCTCTTCTGATGTTTTTCCTTTGTTCTTTCCAAATTCCTCAATCTGATCTATCCATTTCCTCCTGGGTCTTCCTCTTTGTCTTTTTCTTAATATTTCCATTTCCATAACGTTTCTCGCAATTCTATCTTGCTTCATTCTTACTAGGTGGCCATACCAGTTTAGTTGTTTCTTTTTAATCTATGTTATTATTGGTTCTTGATTGGTTATGCTTCTAATTTCTTCGATCCTTACTTTGTCCCATTTTATTTTCCTTAAATGTTCCATTTCCATTGCCTTTATTTTGTTTCCTGCTTTTTCTGCAGTAACCAGTTCTCACTAGCATAAGTTATAGATGGTACTGCAATTTTGTTGTAGATTTCCAGCTTTGTGTCCATATCAATGTGTTTATGGCTTAGTATTGTTCGATTTAAGGAATAATATAATCTTGTTGATTTATTTGCTCTGTTATTAAGTTCTGCATCTATTTTCCCTTCTTCTGTTATGATACTACCTAGGTAATTATAAGTTGTTACTCTTTCTAATGTTTTGTGATTACATTTCAATTCCTTCTACTTACTCCACTCTCGCTGTTTTTCATTTACTATCATTACTTCGATTTTTTCTGTATTTATTGTCATTTTCATATTTTCTATTTCTCTTGCCAATAAGTTTATTAGTTTCTGCATTTTATTTTTTTATTTTGCAATGAGTACAATATCGTCTGCATACAGTAGATTACTTAATCTGACCGGCACCATGTTTCTGTACCTTATTATCATGTCCAGATTTCCTCCTGGTCTTTTTATTTCCTTCAATATTTTGTCCATAATAATGACAAACAATAGTGGGCTTAAGCTATCACCTTGTTTTATACCTTTTTACCTTACCTTACTTTTACAGTCTCGTATGTGCTTTTAATTATACTAATTAGAGCTTTCGGTACTTCTAAGTCTTCCAATACCTCCAAAATTTTTTCTCTTTCCACTATGTCAAAAGCTGCCTTCAAGTCTATAAATGTTAAAAACATTTCTTCTCCCGCTTCTATTGTATTATCATTATCAATTAGCCTTCTTAAAATGTATATATTGTCATTTGCTTGTCGTCCTGGTCTAAAAGCTGCTTGTTCCTTGCTTCTACATAACGTCTTAATCGGATCTCTATTATTCTCGTATATATGTTAAAGCTGGTTTGTGCTAAACATATTGGTCTATAATTATTGCACAGTGTCTGATCCCCTTTTTCATGTATTGGCAGTATAGGGTAATTTTCCCAGTCTTTGGGTGTCCCATGCTTCCCTGCATATGAGACACAGCCATTCTTTTCCTTTTTCTCCTAACCATTTTATCATCTCTGGCGCTACTTCGTCCTCTCCACTGGCTTTTTCTATTTTAAGTTTCTTTATAGCCACTTCCATTTCTTCTCTTTGGAATGCATGGTTTCATGTTCATTCTATTCCTCTTCAACTATATTTGATGTTTTGTTCTTCGACCTATTACTAAATTTTACTTTATAGTGTTCTTTCCAATTGATGAAATAAAACAAATTAATTTGTTTAAATCTTCATTATTTATTTTGAACTGACGTTCAAATTAAAATTAGTGACGCGTTTCGCTACACAGTAGCTTTTTCAAACTAGTGAAGCTACAATGAAAAACTTTTAATTTATATAGTGCCTTAATACGGAATTCTAAGATATTGACAAAAGTATTATAATATATTTAAATAGGTATAAGTACAAAAAGTGTATTTAAATATATTATAATACTTTTGTCAATATCTTAGAATTCCGTATTTAGGCACTTTTTGTGTTGACAAAAGTATTATAATATATTTAAATAGGTATAAGTACAAAAAGTGTATTTAAATATATTATAATACTTTTGTCAATATCTTAGAATTCCGTATTTAGGCACTTTTTGTGTTGACAAAAGTATTATAATATATTTAAATACGTATAAGTACAAAAAGTGTATTTAAATATATTATAATACTTTTGTCAATATCTTAGAATTCCGTATTTAGGCACTTTTTGTACTTATCCCCATTTTTAATACTTTTGTCAATATCTTAGAATTCCGTATTAAGGCACTATATAAATTAAAAGTTTTTCATTGTAGCTTCACTAGTTTGAAAAAGCTACTGTGTAGCGAAACGCGTCACTAATTTTAATTTGAACGTCAGTTCAAAATAAATAATGAAGATTTAAACAAATTAATTTGTTTTATTTCATCAGTAGTATGGATCTTCATCAAGTAAAAGCCTCATCTATTCAATTCTTTCCAATTCGTTATTTTTATTTTTCTGCTCTCATATCTTTTCCTTCACTTCCTCGTAGTCTTTTTATTGCTGTCCAAAATTTTCTATTATCTGATGCATGTGTCTCTGACATCTCCCTTCCAAATTTTTTCCAGGAGTCCCTTTTCGCTTTCTTAACCGCTTCCTTGTCTTTGTTTCTTCTACCGTTATATATTTCCTTATCTTCTTGATGAAGTTTTCTTTTCTTTTACTAATGTTTGTATTTCTTTGTCCTTTTTAAAGAAGTTTGTTGAAATTAATTATTCCATATATATCGTCTGCTTTTTCAAGTATTATTTGTTTGAATACTGTCCACCGTTTTTCGAGTGTCCATTCGTTGTTTTCATTAATCATTTTTCCGAATTCCTTGTCTGTTTCTTCCTGATATTTAGATTTTTTTCTGTGTTTCTTAATTTACTTATTGCAATTCTACTGAATCTTACTTCTTCTGTATTCCTTATTTTTGCTTCATATTCCGCTACTACTAATCTGTGGTTTGTCCCAGCTCAGCCTCTTTTCTTGTCTCTACTTTTTTCACCATATTTGATAGGTGTATAAACTATGGAATTGATAAAACTTTTTGCATTTCTTTCTTCCGCTACAAAGGTATATTTATCTTCTAGTTTTTGTTTCCACATCGAATTTCATATTATTAGATCGTTGCTTTGACAAAAACCTATCATCTTAAGACCATTTCTGTTCATTGTTTCCTCTCCATAAACTCCCATACAACCCATTCCTCGATTGTAGTCTTTACCAACTCTTGCGTTCCAATCCCCCATAATGATTATGTTTTCGTTTTGCTCTCTTATATCATCCACTACTTCCTGTAATTGTATGTAAAATTCCGAAACCTCTTCCTCTTCTGTTCCTTCAACAGGTGCATATATTTGTATTATATTTAATATTTCTTTTAGTTCCTATTATTCCTACTCCCTCTTTTGCTCTTTGTTCTACTTTTACCCCGGAGTAATATAATGTGTGATTATTTGTTAAATTTATTTGTCCTGATCCTTTTTCATTTGTTTCACTTATTCCTAGAATATGTACTTTGTTGTTTTTCATTTCCTCCGTTATTTCGATTTCCTTTCCTGTTAATGTGTTAATATTCCATATACCTATATTTATTTGTTCTTGGTCTGCACTATTTATATATTGTCTATGAGTATTTTTCCCCCATTGACTGCTCTGATCATTTTTTCTATCCTGTCCCCTACCATTATTATTTTTGTGTTTAAATTTCCTATTAGTTTCTTTTTTATCCTTATTGCTAAAACGACTTCTATTCTTACTGCTACCCTTAATACTATTCTTAATACTATTATTATTGCTTAATTTATCTTCGTGTATGTCTTCTAGTTTTTTGGGACCCTGTTTGTATCGTCTTCAATGCTGGGTGATCACTGGCTAGACGTTCTTCCTTTTTCTTGTTTGCATTTGTTTTTGTTTCTTCTTCTCTATTGTGTTCCAGCTGTTCTAAGGTATATATTGTGTCCTCCACTCTTAATTTATCATATATTAGATATACTTGATCTACATCCTTTTTCTCTAGCCGATTTTAGATAGGGGATGAGTGCTTTCCGTTTATCTTGTAGATCCTCTGATATCCATATTTGTGTACCTTTCAAGTTTTTGGCTCCTCTTATTATTTCTATTTTTTGTCTTCTCTTGATAGCTCTAGCCATAATGGTCTATTTCTGTTATTGTCTGTCTCTTTTTTACCGATTCTTCTTATTTGTATTTTATCTGCTTCCATGTTTATTTTATGTAAAATTTGTTTAATTTTGTTGTTTCTTAATTCGCACGTTTCGTTCTCAGTTTCTTCTGTTTCGTATACTACAAGATAAATCTGAAAAGTTACTAAATTTTCTCAGTGTTACCATGTACGCAATGCATTAAGTATTTCTTTATTAAGTAATGCTTAAGCTGCAGCGGTGGTGCAACAAGCGAAATAATTAAGTGTGCTTCATACAGTTAAGAGCAACTTACGAAAGTCATGCTTAAATTCTAAACGGTGCAAACGGGCATTATTCTCCTAACTATGAACGCGTTTTGGTCAATTTCGTAGTCAAACAATTTGATAATATAAGAGATAAAGTAATAGTCAGTTTTTCCTTTTTAATTATAATCAATTCCCCTAAAGCTCGGAAATTTCCGGATAAATAAGATTATTTGCGAAATTAGATCTACTCGAACAAAAAAAATTGCCGGAGAAAAAATTTGGGAGAATTTCTCGACAGAATAATTTATATAATGTACGTAATGTGATTTCTTTGCACTTTTGTTGATAAAACTAAATAAAATTATCTGGAGTCGTTTATGATCTTCTTTAACAAAAAAATTTCGTTTGTTAGCGATGCGGCAGCTTTAATGAATGAACTTTTTAAAGTAGAAATAATTGAAAAGAATGCTAGAAATATGTTTTAATTCAATTACATTTGGAAAAACCTATTAAATTACTAATAACATTACTACTATTACTTATTTGAGGTTTCTTTTCTGTAGAGTCAATATATTACGAAAGTTAAGTGAAGTCTTACACAATCATACCCTCTTTGAAGAAAATACATATTTAATAAGAAATTTTATGCATAAAAAGCTACTTTTGTCAAAAAAAACCTACTCCGTAGAAGTTCAATTTAATTTAAATTCAGTTTTTCAAACTTATTATGAATGTGGGGATGGAATTCACACGTTTCAGCTGTGTAGACTCCGAGTATTTGATCCTTTGTAACTGTGAATGCCTGTACCTCACAGGGCACCAGCTCGAAGGGCTCCGGCTAGAGACTCCTCTCAAGGGTGATTCGACCCCATGTTTATGTCACACAAGGATAACAGAAGGGTTGTAAAAGTTGAGGGCGCCACTACCTTTTTAACGATAAAAAGTACTAAAAACTAAGGCGGAAAAGGTAGAAAGTCCTTGTAAAATTTAAATGACAGTTAAAAAATAAAAAAGTTACTAAAAATCACCCCGGGCGATATCTCCCTCAACTTTTATAGGTGAGGATTTAAAAAAATGAAAGATACGAGTTAAAACAAATTTATTCTGCCACAGGGAATGAACAACGGAATTTAATAGAGGAATTTGTACTTTTATAGGTACTTAGCTTAGATGAAGTGGTTTCCTGGAGAAGAAGTCAGGTCTTGATCTGAACTGATGTGTTCTGTTCTAGGGCGGTATTTTGGGGTTCTATCCTTGGCTTTATATCCTCGGGTTGTATCCTAGCCTAGGGTTATATTCTCGGGTTAAATTCTTGGGTTATATCCTAGCCTAGGGTTATATCCTCGGGTTGTATCCTAGCCTAGGGTTATATCCTCGCATAGGGGCTGTGTACAGCAAAATTCATAAGATAGGTACTTAAGATATGAAAGATAGCGAAAGATGATCTGTCCCCTTAGGCGGTCGATAACAGAAAGGGGTGTTTCACGTGGCGTTGTGCAAAAAATGGAAGCGTCCGTTGGCAGACGTCAATTGTCTAACGGTCGGGGTTGAAGAGTTTAGGATCACAGAACTATAATTGGATGTGGCTAGTGACGACAAGCGCTAATTAAAAGGATTTATTCTGTAAAATCGAAACAGGTCGATAGACATGTTACACCTTTAAAGTCACAAATTGACAACAACTGACAGAAACTATATTTACAGTAAAATCAGATAAAAAGACTAACCCTATTTCCCCGAAATTTTATTAATATATTATTATTATTATTATTATATTGTTGCGAGGTCACCAACTCAAAGCCGGCCCTGTCCATCGATTGTAAATTTTGGTGGCTACGCCGGGGATTCTCCACCAGCGTGTTTTCTAGAAAATTCGAGTACAACGGTTTTGTTCGCGCGTAGCACGAGCGCCAAAGGCACTAGAGTTTTCCAGAACCGATAAGGACTATATATACGCGGGTTTTCGAGTGTGTGTGTGTGTGTGTGAGGTTGTGATATTGACTGCGGATCCTTACGGTTCCATTAGCCTAGGTTTTCGAGTGCGTAGACAGTTAGTTAGTTAGTTCGAAACAATTAGTGAAACGAGTACAGTACAGTTAGTTCGGAAGAATTAGTGAATTAAATAGTGCAGATAAATAGGGTAATATCCAAGTGGTGAAAATAAATTAGAACTAATATACCGTGTGAAAATAAATTAGTAGACGTTGAGTATAGTGTGTATATAAATTAAGTTTAATACAGTGTGAGTGTTTCTTTAAATAAATAGATAGTAATTAGCCATAGTGTGTATAATTTTATCCCACCGGTAAAAACTATTTAAATAAATAATAAAAAACATTACAATATTACTAAACCAACTCACCAGCAAGAAGCGACTCTTCTATTACATTTCACTATAATTATCGCTTAGAACTAGGACTAGCCCTAATTTTCTTACTATACATACTAAATGACTCATAGATAGTTGTGTCAAGTTAAAAAAATCTTCAAGCTTTGGTATCAATTTCCGGTACTTTCTTGATAGAATTAATATAAATATCTTCCCTTGTTATTTTTTGTGATGTATCTTTCAGAAAACTCCGACAAGTATGATGATTTCGCGATGATATAACATTCGAAGATCTCTAGAGACATACATTTCATGTTATTTTTCAACGAGAGAAAACTGTCCTTCGTTTTAACGCCAGTAGTTGAAACAAAAAATATCTAATGCAAAATATTATGTTTTATATACAGGGTGTTCCAGACTAATTTATCCAGGATATATCTCTTAAACGAATAGAGATTTTCGAATGGGACAAAAACTGATCTATTCCATTTCTTATACACTTTAATATGGCGTAGAAAAAATCATCCCCTAAATATTCATCCCTTAGTTACAACCACTAACTTTAAATTTTTTAAAAGCACCCTGTAAATTTTTTTATAATTTCATATGTGGGTCTTCCATCGTTTATTCAACTAATTTTTCAAAAATAAAATGGGTTCATAAGTAATCAAGAAAATATCAGTTTATTTTTTATTTTTGTTAAATTAATCAAGAAAGCCTTATTGCTTAAAAAAACAATAAAGATGCTTGTCTTATGTTTTCTTTCAATTCGTCTACATTTTGCGGTTTTGATTGATAAACAATTTCTTTTATCACCGGTCCTGGCCCCACAGGTGAACCCTTTTCCAAAAAGGGTCCAGTACTCAAAATCTTCCTCTTACTGGATGGCAACCAACAAATAATGAACCAACATCAACAACATATGTCACACCTCCAATGCCAAAACTTCAACGTTGGCGGTTTCAATCGTTTGAGTGCAATATATCCCTTATAAGGGTTTGTGAAAACGGCTTCCAGAACAGGACGGAATTCTCCAACAATACGAACTCCTGTAGAACAAAATACTAAACCGTATATTCCACAACTAATTCAGAACGAGAACCTATAAAACCCAGCAGGGGATGACTTCCCAGTCATTAACAAAATTCAGATTCTCGTTAGATGCATTTTTGGAAACCAAGCCATCTAGTAGAAAGCACACAGCGGAAAAAAGTGACTGACACTTCCTCAACTTTAGTACCATAGAGAAATCTACCCGAAACATACATCCGAACTACACTGCTCACTACTCCGAGCGTGTTCCGTACAGATCAAGTCATAAAGTGGTACAGTGCTATGTAAGCCACGGCATGAGAAACGAACGCTTTTATCCAAGACACGACTGTCACGGCCAATTGTCAATGTCATCCGAGAAATAATTCCACTTTATAAACAATGGACAGAAATAATAAAGTCTGTATTAAGGATTATTCAAATAAATTTGAGCAATAGATAGCACCACAATACCCCCTTGCCAACGTAAACCCCCTGCCCAAAAGAAAACTCTGACAAATCAGGTGAACGTGCCACCCACATAATTTCTGGAGAGTTGTTTGCTATCCAGTGGTTATCGAAATGGTTTTGTAGGTGGTCGCTAAGGATTCTCGATTCCGTCTTGTTGCTTGTTGCCCATTTTATGTTTGGAAAATTTCTTAAATGGACGATGGAAGACCACATCCAAAATTATAAAAAAATGTACAGAGTGCTAGTAAAAAATTTAAAGTTGTTGTAATTAAGGGATGAATATTTAGGGGATGATTTTTTCTACGTCATATTAAAGTGTATTAGAAATGGAATAGATCAGTGTTTGTCCCATTCGAAAATCTCTATTCGTTTAAGAGATATAGTCTGGATAAATTAGTATGCGACACCCTGTATATCACTTAAAAAAGTAAGGGGAAATTTTCTAAAATTAGCTGAAAAAAAAGTAATAATGGGATGAATCCGGAATGAAATGATGTTTTTGATTCATATTAGGCCGATTAAATATGCATTTTTTTTATCCCTAGAATTAGTTCTTAACGGTTATCGACAAATATTAAATATGTGAAATCGAATTCGTATCGAGCAGAATAGTTTTTCGAAAGTAATATCATAAGGGCATCTAATTTTTCCGAAAAAATCGAAAAAACACGTTGCTAAGTAATATTATAACCAGAAGCATGAGTGTTGGTGGCAACAAAAATCCGAGTCGAAGACGAGTATTTTTGCACCTGCACGAATGCATTTTGTTAAAAAAATACTGGGTGTCCATCTTTATTTTCCATCATTTTAACTGCCCATAACTGGAACATCCAGTATATTTTTTTGTAGTTTGAAAGAAACGACCTTTATCTATTCTTCAATGCAAAATTTTTTAAAATCGGTTAGCGTGTGACTGAGCAATTTAGTTTTAAAATGAGAGATGCTTACTTAGTACTTAGTACTTACTTTGCAGTTTGTTGTCAGTCATTGTTATTGTCTGTTTTTATGTGAAAATGTTTTCAGACGTAGAAAAAGCAAATGTTGTACTTACCTTTGCTGAAACAAAATCGGTGATTTTAACCCAAAGCCGTTTTTTCAGATATTTTAATAAATAACCATCCAGTTCAAAAACAATTAGAAGTTGGTTCCGCACTTATATCATTATCTCGAATGAAAAGAGTACCAGTTAACAATTATTTAGATGACACCATAATATCTGTATATGACTTTGTTAGGAGATATCGAAAATCGTCGTTGAGAAAAGTTGCTTCCCATTTCAACATTAGTAAGTCTAAAGTTCATAACATTTTGAAAGCAATAAAACTAAAACCTTATAAAATTCAAATTTATCATAAATTAAATGAGAGGGACTTTGAAAAGCGTGTTTTTATGTGTGAAACGTTAAGAGATCTCAGGAAGAATGTACCAAACGTCAATCTAATAATGACTGATGAAGCCACATTTCATTTGACTGGAGCAGTTAATAAACATAATTGCAGAATTTGATCTGAAGTAAATCCGCTCGAGTTTGAACAATATGAAAGAGATTCACCTAAGGTAAATGTTTGGTGTGCTGTTAACAACAATAAAATCTATGGATCATTTTTTTTCGCTGAAAAACCAATCAATGGAAATACTTATACAGACATGTTGGAAATATTTTTTTATCCACAGGATCAAGACGTACAATTAAATGGCAATTGGAATGAAACCTATTTCCAGCAGGATGGGGCGCCGCTCCATTTTTCTGTAATAGCTAGAAACTCCGTTTCCAATAAATTTGGTATCAACTGGATTGGCAGAAGTGGTCCAATAGAATGGGCTCCTAATTCGTGTGACCTAACAGTTCCTGATTTTTTTGTATGGGGATATGTATTAACAAAAGTCAACAAACAAATTGTCAAACATCCGCAATTTTTGTTGTGACGTAGGCAAAACGAATAAAAAAACTTAACTTTTTTAAACAAAAATTGTGCTAAAATGAAACATTTTAGTGAAAACCGCATGTTTCTATCTCAAACCGTTTAGAAGTTATGGGCAGTTAAAATGAGGGAAAATAAAGATGGACACCCAGTGTTACTTCGCATTGTATTTTTCCGATTTTTTCACAGGAAAAGTTAGTTGCCCGAATGGTATTTGACAGGACTATTTCATGAATAACAGATTATTCTGCATACACATAGCTTACAAAACATACTACCTATTATACATGCATACATAATAAATATGTACCTAGGTATATGAAAACTGAAAAACAGGTAATCACAAAATACTAAAAGCTTAATTATTTATGGTACAATTAAAATATAAATTGCAATTTTGGTATACAGTAGGAGTATTGTTTGAAATCTTTGTTAACTCACTGATAACGTTGGGTGTAGGTGAATCAATAATGTTGTTGATGGGTCCAGCTGTAGAGTGAGAAGATCGAGAAGTGGCTGCTGGATCTTCTGTTTTTCAAATGGAGGTTCTGAGGCGTCACTTCTAAGGGTGTTTATGATGCTTTAATAATGCTCATTATCCATTTGCAGATACGGCTTGATTGAGTTGGCTGAACTGTGGCCAGTAATTTTAATTATTGTTGTTCACCCACCCCTCCTTTAGCCAGGTTACTGACTGCTGTCGACCGCATTGAGTGGTTTGTTATTTTTATTTCTTTTGTATTTAATCCTGCCTTCTCTGCTGCTTCTTTAGTACATTTCGAAAGTTCGTTTTTTCCCACTGGAGTCTATTGTACCATCCACTTGATTGTTCTTTGTTCCATGATGGGTTTACTGTTAAGAATAATCTATCAGTTGTTATTCTAGAATCTAGATGAACGTTTAACCATTAGAATTTTATAAAGATGGACTGGGCTCTTCGTGTTGGGTACCAGCCATTTACTATCGGCCATTTTTTTTCTCCTCCCTGGGCCGTTTTATTGAAGAGAGGATTATATTCTACTCTTATAAAAAATAGGATTTTTGAAAATCAGTTATTTTAAAAAATATGTAACTGTGTTATCTGCCTGTTTTAATCCCAGAATTATCCACTTCCTCTTTAAAATAATGAACTCTGCAATTGACTGCTTCTCCACCTCTCCAGGCAAGTTCTACTGAAGCGATATGGTAACATTTTCGCTGGATTCCCGCCGTAGTATCTTCGTCCCATAATAAAACCATTGCGTAGTATTCTTCCAATTTTAATGAAGCAGAGCTCGATTTCCTTTTATTGGCGCACATCTGAAAATTCTTTCGTTTCGCATTACCAGCTTCCCTACTAGAGTTAGAGATAATATCTTTAAATGGATCAAACATTATTTTCCACTTCATAATGCTTGCTTCTTATTGCACGACATAGGACTTTTGAGAAGGCTAGTGAAATCGTAAAACGTGTAACCGTTACGAAAAAGACCGTCACGCAACAGTGTTGCCAGATTTCTGAATAATCCACTAATCCAATGAAATTTAAATTGAAGCTTGCTTCTTATTGCGCGACATAGGGGGGCATCCATAAATTACGTGAGACATTTTTTAGGATGTTTCGACTCCCCCGCCCCCTCTGGTGAGATTTCGTAAGATTTTGCTTTACTCCCTCCCCCTCCCCAAATCTCACGTGAGATTTTTTAAAATGTGTTTTGGCTGTAAACCCGTTGGATATAAAAAAAATACAAAAAAAAACAATTTGTTCTATTACTTTAATTTAAGACTAGCAAAGACTAGTATACAATTGTGATTTGAGAATATTGCCGTAGTTTAAAATCACTGTGATAAAATTAAATAATAAATACTTCAACTTAAATTATGCTCCGCGGGATTCGGGCGAACACTATTGTGGCGAATTTTGCCATATTTTTACTCTAGAAATGTTTTTTACTTTGATTTAACTTTACTTTCAAGCAATTTTACATGGTTTTCTATTGAAAAAAATTACGTGATATTTGTTAAAACCTCCCCTCTCCCCCAAGTGAGATTTGGAAAGATTTTACTTGACCCCCTCCTCCCCTTGAACACCACACGTAATTAATGGACGCCTCCTAGGACTTTTGGGAAGGCTAGTCAAAAATTTGGAAAAATGGTCAATAATAATTGTCAAAAATTGTCAAAAATTTGGAAAAATGTTCAAAAATTGTCAAAAACTGTCAAAAATGGTCAATATTTGTGAAAATTTTGAAAAAATGGTCAATAATTGTCCAAAATTTTGAAAAATGGTTAAAATTTTAGAAAAATTATCAAAAATGGTCAATAATTGTCAAAGACGGTCAATAATTATTAAAATTTTGGAAAATAGTCAAAAATTGTTAAAATTTTGAAAAATGGTCAAAAATTGTTAAATATTTAAAAAATGTTCAATGATATTGTAAAAATTTTTGAAAAATTGTCAAGAATGGTCAATAATTGTTAAAATTTCGAAAAAATGGTCAATAATTATTAAAGACTGTCAAAAATGGTCAATAATTGTTTAAAATTGTCGGAATTTTGAAATATAGTCAAAATTTTTGAAAAATTGTCAAAAATAGTCAATTATTGTCAGAAACTGTCAAAAATGGTCAATAATTGTTAAAATTTTCAAAAATGGTCAAAAATTGTCAAAATTTGGGAAAAATGGTCAATAATTATAAAAAACTGTCAAAAACAGTCAATAATTGTTAAAAATTGTCAAAATTTTTGAAAACTGGACAAAATTTTTGAAAAATTGTCAAAAATGGTCAATAATTGTCAGAACCTGTCAAAAAGCTAAAAAATTGTCAAAAATGGTCAATTATTGTTAAAATTTGGAAAAATGGTCTAAAATAGTCAAAATTTTTGAAAAATTGTAAAAAATGATCAGTAATTGTCAAAACTGTTAAAATTGGTCAATAATTGTCAAAAATGGTCAATAATTGTTAAAATTTGAAAAAGTTGTCAAAAATTTTGAGAAAATGGTCAATAATTGTCAAAAATGGTCAAAAAATTGTCAAAAATTGTCAAAAATTGTCAAAATTTTTGAAAAATGGTCAAAATATTCGAAAAATTATCAAAAATAGTCAAAAACTGTCAAATTTTTTGTAAAATTGTCGATAGTTATGAAAAACTGGCAAAAATGGTCAAAATTTTTGGAAAATTGTCAAAAATGGTGAATAATTGTCAGAACCTGTCAAAAATGCTCAAAAATGGTCAATAATAGTTAAAATTTGAAAAATTGGTCAAAAACTGTCAGAAATTTGGAAAAATGGTCAATAATTGTCAAAAATTGTCAAAATTTTGAAAAAATGGTCAAAATTTTGAAAAAATGGTCAAAAAAATATAAAATAAAACTTAGTGGAACGTACTGGGCCTAATGTAATTCCCAACATCGCATTCTATTGCGCGTATTTTTATTGATGGTTTTCCCAACCTCGCATTCTATTGTGCATAAGAAGCAAGCTTCTGACGACCGCTCACCTTTTTTTTTGCAACGGTGTTCCACATTGTCCTCACAACTAGTTCTTTGTAATTTTCACCGTTTTCTTTCTTCATGCTGCACGTCCAATCTTTCAGGATTATGTTTAGTTGCTCCAAACTTGTAGTTTCCAAAAGCTCGTATTTCTTTGCCTTGCAGAATTCCGTACACTGATTCCATATTGACGCATGGGTTTTAACGGTATTGTACGGTCATTTTTCTCAATCGCCAGATCAATTTTAGTCATAGAATGCGCTGACTAGCAATATTACAAAATTTATTGACAATAAAATCAGAAAAATTAAATTGTTTAGCGTCGTTTTCTGGTGTCCTAGGAAACCATAATTACTTGTTATCAAAGATATTGTAATTTTTGGTGATAACAGCTGTAAACGGGTAAACTCGAAAAAACTTCTGACAGGTGCTGTCATACAGTATTTTTATCTAGAAACCTCTTGTAATTCAAAATTGCGCGTTTGTGATTGGTGGAAATCAAGACGAGGGAAATAGTCAAATAAAAATCCAGCTTATTAATCCTGTAAAAAACGGTTATTACGCGGCCCAAAGAAAATTACTTTTTATCCATAACAATGTTCAAGTTTTCTAAAAAGGTTTCGACGCTCTTCGAGTGAAGGGGTCTTTTTTTTAACTCGTACCAAACGGAAAAAGAAGCTGCTTTTGTGTAGGTACACAAAAAAAAAATGAAAAAGTCATTTTAGAATAATTTATCGATTCGTGAGATTCATCCAGATGTTTATCCAAAATATATTTTATGTAGCTTTATTCCTTTTAATAATGGCACATATTTAAGAGTAGAAACTCATTTATTCGGCAACGTCCCTACTATAAACTCTACTTTCAAGCCCAACTGAATATGATCAGCGGCATCTATCAAAAATCTACTGAAATCTTCTTTACCAAAAGTTTTGGCCGATATTATTTCAAAAAAGCAATCAAATTTGTAAAAATTAGATATAATATGATAGTGGCGGATCACCATGCATGTCAGATATTGAGGTCTAATTATATTAATTATATTTCGTTTTATACAGGTTGTCAAGTTTAAAACTTACAATCGGCTGTACCTCGTGAACGAAAAGAGATTTAAAAAAAATTTGAAAATCGTTTCTAGGGTAGAGAGGGGGAACTAAAATGACATTAGAGAAAACGCACCCCCATCAACCCCCTATGCACCACCTACCCCACCTACAAAAATTTAAATGGCAACCCCCTATTTGTGATACGTCGTTAGAAAGGCTTTCCAACGGTCTAAGTCATAATTATACAGGGTGTGACAATAAAGCAGAAACATTTATTTGACAACAAAATGAAAAAGTGTTAAATGTCGAACTACAAAAATATTAATTAATTTAGTAAATGTTCAAAATGGGTTCCATTGTTTTGTAAACAATAGTACAACCCTTTTTCAAACTTCTTGACTAATTCTTCGTCGTAAATCGTCGATTGAGGTTGGTTTAGTTTTATAAACAACCGACTTAAGGTGACCCCACAGAAAAAAATCAGGTGGCGGTAAGTCTGTTGATCTAGGTGGCTACTCAATGGGACCTCTCCTTCCAATCCATCTATTTGGATAATTATTGTCTAACCAGTCCATAATCTCTTTTCGTTCACGAGGTACATCCCATTGTAAGTTTTAAAATTGACACCCTGTATGCTTATAAGTACATTGACCTTATTGCTTCCAACGGGCGATCCTTCCGAGATCTCTCATATACTATATTGAGGTCAACTGCTGAAATCTTCTTTACTGAAAGTTTTTGAATTTTTTGGTCGATATCCTTCCGCGTTTCTTTTCAAAAAGCAATCAAATTTGTAAACTTACTGATATCTTCACACCGCACCATTTTTGGAAGTTAGTATAAGACGTTTAATACGCTGCTTTTGATTTACTTGGCAGAAAATTTGCTACAACAGCTTTTGCAGCTTCTTCAACGTCTGGAGGTAAATAATCAGACTCAGATTCAGTAATTTTTAACGACAAAAATAACTAAATACGTTTTGAAATTCATACTATTACTAAAAAAAAGTGACTACATTCCTGTTAAAAAAATCATATTTCCATTAAAAGAAATTTCGTTCGCATGACATGTGGAATAGCTATTATTACCTCATGCAACAATCAATATCACTTTACCGGGAAATTGCACATAAATAATTTTACACTACAAGAAATATTGAAAATAACTGTTATTATATATAAATAATACGGTGAAAATCTTGCTCGTAATATACAGTTTTAGCACTGTTATAAACTAAGTCATCTTTAACCCCACAAGGCGTGTTTTAGAGCTCTTCGTTTTGTCGAGTGTGAGAATGACAATTTATTTTTCTAAGGATTGATAAGGATATAAAAACGTTCGTAATATAACTTTGTTTCGTCCTTTTACGGGAAAATTCTCCGTGTAAGTTTCAATGTACAAACGTCATTCCAATCTTTTATTTTTCATGATATTCATCAATCAATATTCCGTGCCTTACGGAAGTTACAGAGGGAACTTACTGTGAAAAATTTCTATTATACATCACGTATGGCTCATCCATTATAAAAATCGTCCCACGTGACCAAAGTGTCTAAAAAGAGACGTTCGCTTGTATTATGTCATTCTTTAGCTGCTGTCAATCAGTATGTTTTGCCACTTTAATTCTAATAAATATTGAAATTTATAGATCGCATGTTATCAGAATATATGCTTAAAAAAAAAGGTTTCGTAATTAATTTCATATCAAATAAAACTCGTAGGTTAATTAAATATTAAACTCAAACTAACGTCAGTTGTACTAAAAAGTTTATATGTTGGCAAAAATGCGCGCTGTTGCCGCGATTAAAATGGTTTATTTGGTTCAGTTGACATCTTGACATTTTTTCATCAGTTTGTGTACAAGATGGGAGATGTCATGTTGGAGAGAGTTACTAAAATCACTGATGGTGTTTCATTTCAGAGTAACTTTAGATTGACTGAACATATATCAATGATCTCAAGATATGCTCGCAAATCATTGGGCTTTATTAAAAGAATAACTTATCAGTTTTGGAATATAGACGCCATTAAGTCATTATATTTTTCGTTTATTCATGCCAAACTGGAATATGCGTCTGATGGCTGGAATCCTCTAAAACAAAATTGAATATAAATGTTAAAAACAATACAAAATTATTTCATAAGATATTTGTTTCACAAAAAGTATCGCACGATTCTGGGGTTTACTTCATATACTTCTTATATGATGGAATTTAAAGTACCTTTCACGAGCAGTAATTAGTTATCAAAGTTAAAGTCCAAAAAAACGTATACCCAAATGAAGCTTAATAATACTGCAATAGTTAATGCTTTTACTCCTGATACTATTTAAATCCTGAATTTTCCAAAATGGTGCTGTAGGCTGTTCATGTCAAAAGGTATGTTACAATAATGTATGTAAAATTTTAGTATGAAAAATTATTTTTATTCTAGATATTTTGTATTTCATGATGAGAATGAAGATGGTTGTATTGATGAAGCGGAAAGTATATTTTCATATGAATATCAATTGAGTGATTATCACGGGAAAATGAATGAAGAACATGTTTTTGAGTGGTTTGAAAACCAATTACTATTAAATCTTTCTGCATATCCAATAAATTATGGCCGCTGCTTTTCCATAATATTAGGTTAATGACACATAATATAGAATGCAATCAACAAATGTTGATGCTGAGCTTATGCATATTGTAGCCTAGGAAGTAGATACACATTGTATTTGAACAGTGATATAGCAAATTATATGTTAGAATTCTGAATACAACACAACTAGTTAGTGTTAGTTAGGTAGTGCGAATGGGAGACATAGTGGTGTACAGTTCAAATGTCTTCCTGGAAGAATATGAGAGGAACATGACAGAATTGGAGGACGATCTGAGGGTGTCAAAAGGAAAAAGAAGGATCATAAGGAGAATAGTGACAGGGGACTTCAATGCTAAGAATACTGTATGGGGAGGAGGGAAGAAAACGGACAGGAGTGATTGTAGACTCTAGAGAAAGGAGGTATGAAACGGAGGCTGGAGTGCCCCAGGGCTCGGTTCTTGGACCGACGCTCTGGAAGTGTGTGTTTGATGAAGTTTGTGGGATAGTATGTGAAGAGGGATGTGAGATTACGGTGTATGCAGACGATGTGTGTCTGGTATGTACGGCAAAGGGAGAGGCGGAGATAGAAAGAAAGGCTGAGATAATGTGTAGGAAGATTGTGGAGAAGATAGAGCGGTGCGGACTGGAAGTGGCGGAAGATAAGATGAAAGGACAGAGCAAGACGAGGAAAGTGGGAGTGATGGTGAAGGGGAGGAGAATTCGTATGGAGGAGTCTGTGAAATACCTAGGGGTAAGGTTGGATAGTCAATGATCCTTCAAAACTCACATGTTAAAGGTTGCAGAGAAGAGAAAGTGAGGGCATCATGGCTGGGGAGATTGATGTGTAAGGTGAAGGGGCCGGTAGAGAGGAAAAGGAAGGTAATTGGTAGGACGGTAGAGCAGAGTATGCTGTACGGTGCGGAGGTGTGGGGTGAAAGAGCGGGGGCGAATGCGAGGGTTAGTCCAGTCCTGCGGGTGCAGAGAGGGATACTGCTGAGGAAATGGAAATGGTGGGAGGAGTATGAGGGCGCGCTAAAAGGAGCGATTGGGAATAGGAGAGATTGGATGGACCGGAAATTCGGAAAGGTGAACTACTTCTTGACACAGGTTTTCACTGGACATGGGTCGAGAATAGGGTACCTCCACAAGATTTGGAAAAGAAAGACTGGAGTCTGAAGACTGAATTTATTAAAGAACTAAAACTAAGAAGTAGGTAGATACACTTATAGGCGCGTTATTTTCATTCTTGCATCCTACATATTTTTAATTTCTGGTAGAGTAATTATTTATACTAATGTTAAATGTGCAGTTTTGAGCAGCGGTTATTTGAATACCATTAGAAGTGAGAGCTGGAGCCAACGCAGTTTTTGTGATATTTTCACCAACAACATCATTATACAGCTGGTATCCCCCGGAAGCACTCGTACTTAGCTGATTACAATCAATTTCATTAACTTCAGTGACTCCCATAATTTGGTTCGAAATTTTTCGCTTTTTTGCAAGAGATTGCTGCACATACCCTTTTACTTTTCCTCCCTAGGGAGGAAAAGTACGATTTTGTTACCTACAATGAGGCCAGGAAATGTACCTATACTTTGGATAGAGGTAGACGGAAAAATTATTTTCAAACCACTAAGAATGACGAATGGAATAAATGTGTAGACTTCAGTCGTTAGTTATAATTTTTTTTTCAAAATGTGGTCAATGTGGTCGAACTCTCCCAGACGTACCCTACTGATAATTATATTATGTATTGATTTCAGTGCTACAATTTAGTCAATAATTCGCATAATATACCTTCATTCAGAGAATAAATGGATTTGCTCTTTTTTTCTGAGCTGTGGAGGAGCTTGCTGCATAATTTTCTTTTGCTATGATCAATGATCATATATCTCAGGATGATTTTCTTTGTTGAAAATGATCTACTGTCTAAAGCCTCACATCCCGGCTTTTCTACAAAATTTTTAAGATTTTAAGATAAGTTGAAGTTTGGTTGCAAAGAATAACTAAAACTAACCTATAGCCAAATAAAAAGAAGAATATTTGATAACGTCATTTGACATTTACTATATTCTCATACTATTTCAAGGGCTTGGCATCATAGTCCAGTTATGACAGAAGTCACGTTCAACGGTTTTTATACTGTACGGGCTATAGGATAATAACACCCAGTTATAGCTTTTAATTGACATTTGGTGGCTTAAAAAGGTCGACAAAGGGACTATTTTTGCTTATTAACATTTTATATACGTCAGTAGCGTACATTTTTAGGAGGTTTCAAAACGTCGATTTTCGAAAAAAATTATTAGCGATTTTTTATTGGACTTTTGGTTACCGCACTGTAAAGAGTATCCCTTGAAACACCTAAAGGTAAATTTTGAGTAATGTAATTTCACCGGTGCTTGAGATTTTTTTTGATTTTTGTCCCTGTATACACGCTAATTGACGTTTTATGAACTCCAAATTTTTGTGGTCAGTAAAAAACAATTAAGTAGTTGAGGATTCTATTGTAGAAGTGATATTTTTCTTAACAAAAGTCATGATGGTTTTTGTTGAGTACAGTATAAATATGATTTAAAAAAATAAAAGGTAATTTGAGGGTAACCCATGAGACCCTTTCAGTAAAATAAACTTACACATTTTTCACATTCCAGTAAATCCTTTCTTGCCTCCACTTTTATTATATAGCCGCGGGAAGATTCTAAGAATAATGTATTAAGGCACATGAATGCCCCGGTTGCTTCAACAAAACGAAAATCGCTTTACAGTAAACATTTACATAACTCGACGAGTTAAATTTTTATTCCGTTTTGAATTTAATGAAAAATGAAAATATGGTATTAAGTTCGAAATGGAGAACATCCGAGATTAAAACTCATTCACTCAATTGGAAAGTTACGAAAAAAATCATTTCCTTTACTTGAAAATTTGTATTTTGTCGTAAATAAAATGTAATTTCCTTTTCGCAGTAGCAAAGGCTTGTAAGAAATTGATATAGAAACGACGACGTTCAACGCGATTAAGAGAGAATTAACTCGAATTTTTGTTCGTTATTTAAATCGCTACGATGAATCTTTTATAAAAACGATGTAAAAAATTGAAAATTCCATAAAAAATTCGCGCCTTTCAACATTTCTATAAATAATTTTGAAGAAATTGGTTTAATATGAAACTAAAATATTTTAAATTTCAAGAAATCTATTCGAGAAAAATTTTTGTTTTCAAACTAATCACACTTTTTGACAGTCGATTAATCACTGTCATATCGGATAAAAGTTAAAGTAACAAATCTAATAACGATTAGAGCTAGAAGATTCTGAATTTACTATTCCGTATTAGGGTGAAATTTGGTTGAAAACTGTTTTCAACTCGTGGTTCTTACGCCTTTGTTCTATGTGTTGACATGAATAACACCAACACGTCTTCTTATCAAATACACGAGAAAAGCATTTCAGTTTGTAGATCTACATGGTGATCGAAAGTTGTGAAGATTTGAAAGAGTCACAAAAAAATCAAGTAACATTGTTTTGTACAGGTCTGTAAAGATATGATCAGAAGACAAAAATTTTTGGACAGACGAAGTAGGTTTTCTACGATTTAACAGAAAAAAATATTAACTTCTTTGGTCATTTCTCTCCGACTTGATGGTTCAGGTTCATTTTTTACAAACGTTTCTACCGCTTCTGTAGACTTCGCGTATGAGGTTCGGTCCTGATACCTATAATACCGTACTGGTGTTTTGATATCAGCTCCTGTTATTTTAATAATTTAGTGGTGAACATTTATTCAAATTTGTATTTAGTTTGTGTAATTGTACTAACAACGTTATCAATTTAAAGGAAAACCAGTGAGTTATGTTCTTCTTCCCCATAACCTGATGGTATATTTAAATCAACACAGAAACTCTAACAGATATAGGATATTTTATAATTATCTTTCGGTCTTTATCGCCGTACTGTTCAATAGTGAACAGGACCGCATTTAAAAAAATGTCCATCAACATACCTTCAACAATCATGAACGTAGAAACGACTGAGTCTTCTCACTACAGAAGTACTCAAACGATAACTCATCCCATCTCTCAACCTACCTACTCACTAGCAGCATCTAAGAAAATGTATCCATCAAAAGCACTGACCCTCATATTTCCATCTTTAGACGTAGTTAAATTCGAAGAATATGTATGTGCACTAGGCCCTAAAGTTCAACCAAAAAATATAACGTTTGCATCAAGAATTTCAAACAACCGAATTTGCATAGACTTATCAAGTAAATCTGTTTTAGAAGAATATTTAACAAAAGATGGGGTGAAATATCCATAAATAACGAAATTAGGTATCCCAGCAAGAAGATTGATCATCCCATCAAGTCGTATTTTACTATCAAATGTTTATTCCTCCATTCCCGATGAGACTTGAGGAATAATTAAAAAATATGGGCTTCAATTTGCTATCACCTGTAAGTTCGGTAAGAGCGGGTTTTTCTAAAACGGAATATGGTCATATCGGAAGTTTTCGACGTCAAGTGTATCCGACTCCTCTACAAGATGATGCAAATATCCCAGATTCATTCCTGTTCACCAATGAGAACACATCCCACCGTATCTTCATGTCCATCGACGGAATGTCTTGCTTTAAATATACACAGGTATCATCTCAATGCACAGTGATCTCCACTACTCCAATTGAACCTCATGCCATAACTACTGTTACTCAAAGCACCACTTCGTCAACATTGCTACCAGAACCTGAAACATTACCAAATTCTCAGCAAATTAGTATCACATCCATCATCCTCCACTAACCCAATTCAACAAATATCTGAACCACTCATTTCGAGTCAAGTTCAAAGGAAATCTTCAGATCGACACTCCCCAGAAATTGACAATGACACAGAACCTCAATTTGTAAAATCAGTTATCCAGCCCCCCAAAAAATCAAAACAAAAAAATCCACACAAGATGTACTTAAGCCCACTAAGTCTCTTATCGACGATCACGACTCTCGTTTTTTCTCTTTACTTCGACCAGCTCATTGATTTATTTGATAACTGCTATGGTTCACCCAATCCCGAATTGATTGCCCAAAAATTATACCAAAGACTTGCAAGCACTGTGTAAAATGCTTGAAGAAATATATCCACATCTTTCTGGTCGCGGTATTAAAACCAGGTGTACTAAAATTCGCAAAAAATGTAAGCATGCTTGTAATCCTCAAACTACCGACACTGAAAGCGATTCATCGCATCACGCAACAGTGTTGCCAGATTTCTGAAAAGGCTAGTGAACTCGTGAAACGTGTAATGTTACGTTCGTCACGCGATGACTCATTCTTCGTCTCTTTCTCGGCCGCCCGCTGCGCTAACTCTCTCCCCTCTCTTCCTCAGCCGCCTTCTTCTTCTCTCTTTCGTAGGCTACACAGCGGCACGCCTCTCTCTCGCTATCTCTCTCTCTCTCTCATACACGAGGGATTCCCAAACGGTCGGAAGAGAGACAGAGAGAGAGAGTATCGCGCGTCTCTCTCTGTAATTGCCAAATATATTAAAATTTTTGAAAAATTGTCAAAAATTTTGAAATATGGTCAAAAATTGTCAAAAATTTGGAAAAATGGTCAATAATTGTCAAAAACTGTCAAAATTTAGAAAAAATGGTTAATAGTTGCCAAATATTTTCAAAAATTGTCAAAAATTTGGAAAAATGCTCAATAATTGTTAAAAATTGTCAAAATTTTTGAAAAATAGTCAAAAATTTTGAAAAATGAACAAAATTTTTAAAAAATTGTCAAAAATGGTCAAAAATTGTTGAATATTTTAAAAATTGGGTCAAAAATAGTCAATAATTGTTGAAATTTTGAAAAATGATCAAAAATTGTTGAATATTTTGAAAAATTTACTCAAAATTTTTGGAAATTGTCAAAAATGGTCAATAATTGTCAGAAACTGTCAATAATTGTTAAAATTTTGAAAAACGGTCAAAAATTGTTAAAATTTTGAAAAATTGTCAATAATTATAAAAGAATGTCAATAATTGTTGAAAATTGTCGAAATTTTGAGAAAATGGTCAATAATTATTATAAACAACTGTCAAAAATGGTCAATAATTGTTAAAAATTGTCAAAATTTCAGAAAAATGGTCAACATTTTTGAAAAATTGTCAAAAATGGTCAATAATTGTCAGAACTTGTCAAAAATTGTCAAAAATGATCAATAATTGTCAAAACTGTCAAAATTGGTCAATACTTGTAAAAAAAGTTCAATAATTGTTAAAATTTGAAAAAAATTGTCAAAATTGTCAAAAATTTTGAAAAAATGTTCAATAATTAAAAAAAACTTGTCAATAATTGTTAAAAATTGTCAAAATTTTAGAAATTGGTCAAAAATTTACGAAAAATGGTCTTTCTATTGTGCATAAGAAGCAAGCTTCTGTCGGCGATCCGACGACCGCTCACCTTTTTTTAACACGTTCAATACTATATTGCAGTGGAACATCAACATCTAGAAATGCTACAAGTATTAATATCGGAGCAAAACCCATCAATATTATGTTTACAAGAAACAAATTTCACAAATGGTAAGACTTATACTCCTAAAAACTTCAACGACTTTTTTCTTAATAGACAAAATTGTGGACGAGCCAGCGGCGGCGTATCAATTTATGTTAAAAAAGATATAGAATCATTAGTAAGTAATTTAGAAGCACTTGCCGTTCGCATACAAGGCATAACGAAATTAAATATGTAACATATATCTTCCTTCCAGTAAGGATTTTAACATTGAGAGCTTAACCAATCTTATTCATCCGATTCCTCTTCCTAGACTAATTGTCGGAGATTTCAACGGTTATAATGTATTTTGGGGACCAACGTGGTAAAATAATATACGACGCTATTGAACAAAATAACTTATCACTCCTAAACGATGGCCGTCCCACACAGACAATTAAGCATTTACAAACTCATATAAATACGTGAAATTACATTTTCATTCTCCCCCCTACGAAAATTGACTTTTTTATTTTAAATACGCAAGCGAAAGCGAAAGTAAAACATGCTAGGTTATCGGTTGCTAAGTATGAAAAACTTTCGTGCCCTGGACAACGAACAAATAAAATCGGTTGCTAAGTATGAAAAACTTTCGTGCCCTGGACAACGAACAAATAAAATGTCAAATATTTATTTAGATTGGAAATTAAATGTAAAATTACAATTGTTGTATGTTCCTGAAAGATTTAACGGCAAATGTTGATTGAAATCTTGTTTGAAAGCAACGTCACTGGAAATTTTGACTTGCTTGTCGATTTAAATACCAATAATACATCTTCAGTTATTGTGGACACATCTTTCGTTGTACACCATTTGATGAAATTTTCATAGGCTTGATTGTAACGGTCTTTAGGTTTTTCGGTAACAAACTTCTGCACGCAATAATTGCTGCTTCTTCAATGGAATTCATTTTTTACTAGATTCTAGCCAAATATTAAACTTAAAAGATGTAGACGTTATGGAAGAATAATTATTTGACAACTGTCAAAATATTAGTTTTTGTTGACACGAATGTTACCAAAGTAACGTTAACTCACGCCTTCTACCCATTTTATTACAGTCTTCAGAGAATTTTTTGCAACTTTAAATTGTGTGTTTTAATAATAAAATCGGGGGAAGAATGAAAAGTTTAATACATTACACGCTGCAAAAGCCCTTTCAGGTGCTCGGAAGTATTCAAATAACCTCGGCTACGCTTCGCTTCGCCTCGGCTATTTAAATACACCTCGCACCTAAAAGTAAGCTTTCGCAGCTTGTAATGTAAATAACTATTTATACATACGTCTAAAGCGTGCGAAAAAGAACAATGCTTTTTAAATGGAAGTTTCATTATAACACCCAAAAGAGTGCGAAAAAGTACGATGCTTTTTAAATGGGATAATCATTATAACACTCTTTTTTATTTGTATATTTATTAAGTTACCTTAGATAATTTTGTGTTTTGTTTTCTGTCAAAGGTTCTGTAATTGTAATAATTTTGTTCTGTCGTTAAGGAGTGTGAAACGTGAATGGCCAATAATTGTCAGAATCTGTCAAAAATTGTCAAAAATTGTCAAAAATTGTGTTTGTGTTTGAATGTGTATATCGATCACTAATTAAATCACGTCTTGATTACGGATGCGTAGCATACTCGTCAGCGAAAAAAACAGTACTGAATCTTTTAAATCCAGTCCAGAATACTGCGATCAGAATTTGCCTGGGTGCATTTCGATCAAGCCCCTCCGAGAGCCTTCTCAGCGAAGCCTCCGAAATTCCCCTCCACCTCCGACAGATTTACCTTAGGCTCTCTTACGCGATCAATATATCTGCAAATCCCAATCATCCAGTTTACAACACAACACCCTTTCCAATCGTTATTCGTCTGACTATAAAAAGAGGAAAATAACAGATCTACCACTTTATAAAAGAATTAACAGATTCCTCAACCTTCTACATATACAGATTGCGAAAGTCCCTTTCTTACGCTGCGACTTATACAAGTACGACAAAGAAAATATGAGCAAAACTACGTGAAAGAGAGAGAAGACGTGTTAGCCCAGAATCAGTTCCCTCTACCAAAACAGTTGGGAGTGTGTTCATAGCCCCACTAGTTCAACCGCTGTTGCCAGAAGCTCAGATTAATCTGTAAAAATGATATTTTTGTCACGTTATCGTGATACACTGATACACTATTAGGTAAAATTAAACACCTTCATCCGGCAACATTGTCCTTTACATAGAGAACTCACATTTAAATGTATTTGATCTTTTCGCTACAGACCTTGGTTGTTAGCGCACGCCGTTGTATTTGAAAATAAAACATTTTGCAATGCCCACATTAAAATACAAAACCTGCAAAAAAGTGCAAATTATAAAATGGTATTTTGGAGGTCGTTCGGCTGATGCAATAGTCAATTTGTTTATTGTGGCATTTGAAAATCACCCAATTCCTTCACGAACAACAATTTTCAACATAATTAATAATTTCGAGAAATATGGATGTGTTTCATACTGTAGAAAATACCAAGCGCCGGAAGATCCAATCGAACGTCCGAAAAACGACGAAAGGCAAACTAGAGAATTGAATGTTTGTTTAGCGGTTGAAACAGGACAATCATGTTCTTCAAGACAAATTCCTGAAGAGGTCAACATGGATAAGAGAACTGTACAGAATATTTCAAAACGGAACGGGTACCATTGTTACAAGGTTCTGACAACGCACGAAATTTTTCTCGAGGACAATATCAGACGAATGGATTTCTGTGAAGAAATGATGGAACGTCAAAATGCTAACGAGAACTTTTTAAATAATACTTTATTTACGGATGAGTCAACCTTTTCATTACATCAAAAACACAATCCATCCGTCACAAGATTTGGTCTCGGGAAAATAAACATCTAAGCATTCCAATCCGAACACAGTATCCGCAGAAGCTAAATGTTTGGACGGGTATTTTAGGTGACCACATTATAGGTCCTTTTTTTATTGAGTTGAACTTAAATTCCGCCAAATATTTAAAGTTATTACAAAATCATGTAATTCCTGCAGTTCTCCTTATACCCGATGTTGATCTCAACAGGATTTGGTTTCAACAAGATGGTTATCCAGTCCATAATTCAAGGATAGTAATGGAATTTTTAAGGTTTACATTCCCCGACAGAATTTTTAGTACTAATGGTACAATTAAATGGCCTCCAAGATCACCTGAACTAGCTCCAAATAATTTTTTCTTTGGGGATTTTTGAAAAGTAGCATTTATCAACATGAATTTGAAAGAGCTAACAATTTAAATGAATTGAGGGTGAAAATACAGCCCGTTTGTGCCAGCATTACGCCAAATAATCTTAGAGATATGGGATCAAATCTTTATGACAGATTTGGTTATTTCCCGGCACAGCAAGGTGGTTTATTTGAGCACTTATTTCATTAAAATTATGTTTACCTTTAGAACGGATTTTTAGTTTAATTTTTTCAAGAAGTTCATATTTTATGTTTAGAATAAGTATCTACTTTTTTTTTTCAATTCAATTTATTAATGGAATCGATCTTTAGTTTTTTATACCTAATTACTTTATTATTTTTATCTCAAGAATAAATGTTTTATTCTCAAGTTACAATGGCTAAAATAATATCCTATTGTAGTTAGAAATTAATTGTCAGCTTGGTCAGAAACGATCAAGTTGACAAAAATGAATTTTAAGATGTACAGGTTACGTAATAACGAGTGTATTATTTTATTTCTTTTATAACCTCACTCCTTCCATGTTGGGAAACTACTGAACCAGAGTGAACGTACTCACAGAGTGGGGAGTCAGTCTCTGCTGCAGCGTTGTCAGTTTAGAATGTTTGGTACTTTCTAAGTAATAAATAACTTATATTGCATTTGACTTTTAACAACGGATAACGGTGTATTTAGTGGGAGAAAATCGAGATTGGTAATATTGACTTTTGAAAAATAAGTGAGATTAACACAAATAAGAATAAAATAATGGAGTTCAAGAAAAAATTTGGACAAATTACAATCTGCAATAAATAAAATCCGTACTCTGCTTTCGATTTAACAATTATTGCCATTTAACATTGTTGCCGCTTGAAATGCCGTTGAAAATTTTAAAACAACGATAGACAAAAATTAGGAATAATTTTTACAGATAAGTACATTTGGCAACACAACAGTTAAAATAAATAGGAGGAGACTGAATACACGCCCAACTGTTTTGGTAGAGGGGACGAATGATCGTTGGGCTAACAAATCTCTCTCTTTCACGTAGTTTTGCTCATATTTTCCTTGTCGTACTTGTATAAGTCGCAGCGTAAGAAAGGGAATTTCGCAATCTGTATCTTTTCCTCCAACGATTCCTCAATTCATTCCCTATCCTCCTCCATTGATAATAAAATTACCAATATGTGATACACCGTTGACAAGTTTTGATAAGAACGAAACAAACCATACCCTAATTAGAGGAAAATTCCATGAGAAAATATCTTATTTACAACAATATACCCATATCTACATAGATGCCTCCAAAACGGATACTGGAGTTGGAGCAGCACTTGTAACTCCAAATGTGATAATAAAAATTAGACTACCTTATATTACAAGCATTCTAATTGGCGAACTTTATGCGATATTTCAAGCTCTAGTCCATGCCAATAGAGAAAATATAAAACTGATTCATTGAACCCAATTGAAAGTTTGCGCCAGACATATCCATCAAACCTATTACTGATACTTATCAAGCAGGAACTATCCCAGCTATACAATTCAGGAGCAGTTAAACAGTTATTATGGGTACCTTTACACACAGGAATAGAGGGAAATGAGCGAGCTGATACAGATGCCAATTCAGAACCCTAGTGCCACCGAAGTCACGAGAGCTACAATAAAAGACTTCAAAATATTTATGAAGACATCGGTTAATAACGCGTGGCAACACCAGTGGTTCCAAACTCACGATAAACTTAGAGAAGTGAAAAGAACAGTTAAACCGTGGAGGGCCGTTCCAGAAAAATTAAAAAAAAGACTTCGCGAGTCCCGTTGGACTCTGATTTTGAGGTCGATAGCCTAAAAACTTTAAACCAATGAACGGATCAAATTTTTCTTGTAAATTTGTCTTGATAATGTATTAATCAATTTAGAGCCCACGACGTTCCCACTTTTATTCTAGCATTTTAAGTTTAGTAATTTGTTGTTTGTCGATTTTCCATTTGAAAAATTATTAAAAATCACATGATAAAGTCTTAAAGTCAACTTTTTATAGAGGTAGTTAATTTAAAAGTTGCAAATATTCCATAGCGGTCGCTGTGAAATTATATTATCCGATAGAATGCACGCTTTAAGTAACTTTTTGACGTTGAGTGGCAAATAAAGAATTTTCGAATGTAAATTTTCACATTGTTATAAATGTCTCTTGCTCGAGAGCGCTATTCGCACGAAAGCAGGTATTTACATTTATTGAAGTTTGTAGAACAAACTTTCGTATTATATATTAAATAATGATCAAAGAAGCGAAGTATTCATTACAATAAATTTATCAATGGAGTTTTAGAAGAAACTTTTTGCTTTAATTGAAAATGTCTTACGAAACGAAAACTTTTCAATAAACCGTATAATTAAACTACCTCGAAGATTTCTAATTAACAATAACCAAAGAAATCTAGGTATGTTATCATCAGAATTTCCTCTATTTTCAATTCAAAATATCAATCGAACGAAATGTGTTAATTATAATAAATGTAATTAGCTAATTAACATTTGCTGCAATTTGAATATGTTCTCTAAAAACTCCATCATATCTGTTAATGAAATTCCCAATCCCACTGCTATACAGTAATGTTTCATTATCATCAAAATTATTTAGACGAGAGAAAATCAAATCATACGATTTGAAGCAGTAGGTACAATTTCGAAAATGTGTTGCAGCGGATTATCATTGATCCATTTTGTTTTGTAATTTAACTGAATCCAATAAATTATTGATACTAAATTCCGAATTGCCTGTACATATTTTACTACCTAATATTTTTAGTCTATACGAACGACTCTAGGTATTTTTAATAATCGACGTAGAAATTGAAAACATTAAAATTCAACCAAAAAATAGTAAGCTCCACTTTAGGCAGGTCTTTTTCTTCAAATCCTAATAAAATTTTGAAAAGTATTATTATTGATTGATTGTTTAGTAACCACTTCGAGTACTTAGCACCTCAGACTTAAGGCTTTTTGTGCTCTTGGTTGTAAAGTTTATGTGAAGTTTTCCCTATCAGTCTTGGAAAAATCGACTTTTTTCTTATTTTGCTAATAGTTCTGTTTGGAATATTGTTGGAATGTTTCTTAGTATAAAGACCTGTTTTCCCTATTTCTACATTTTCATGGATTGGGGATTCAGACTATTTTCCTCCTTACATAGCTGTATTTAGAAGCGTGTGTTCTTCAAATAAATAATCAATTGAATTATTATTTATACATCTACGATTTCTCTCTAACGCTTCATTATCACACCCATCAAAACCAACCCTCTAGTTTTTTTAGGCATTCCCTAACAAGAGTTTTTGCTTCAAATTACTAAAAGTCTATAAAAATCTCAAAAAACTGGGACTTATAGCTTTATTTAAAATACTGTGATATATAGTGTAAAAGTGGAAAACCAGTAAGTAAAAATTATTGGAAAGTTGAAAACTAACAAAGAATTAAACAATAATAATTGAGACATATAAATAAAAACTTGTTGTCAGTCGATATTATTTTCCTGATAGTAGCAATTAGACGGCGATACAGGCTAGAATTCCTACCGGTGTTGCCGGATTGTGCAGAAAATCGGAAGGTTGGATAAAAGCGAAAGCCTCTGAACCGTCGAGGTGGGCTAGTTTTTTACGCTAACGCAGAATCTTTAAAAGTCGATAAAAAAAGAAAAATGGATAGTGACTATTCCACAGATGATGGGAGAAATAAAAGAGCTAGAGAGGAGATATTTAGCACAAGGACACCAGTGCAAACACAAGTGAAATCAGCAACGATAATAGGAGATAAAACATGCCGTGTAGTATTTGAAAACCAGAAAGAAAAAGATAAAGTTATGAAAAATAAATATAAATTAAGACACAATGCAATAGAGAAAAAATATATAAACGAGTATCGGACAAAAACACAACGCGAAAAGGGATATAAATTTAGAGAGTTGGCCAAAGAAGAAAGAGAGAAAGGAGTTAAGGAAAGAGAATTTACAGAGACACAAAGAGAACTGGCAATGGAAATAGATATGAGAATGAAAAAGCAACCAATAAGATATAATGAAAGAAAAAAGAAGGAAAAAGAGGGAGAAGGAAAAGCGAAGAGGGATATAAGGAGAGGAACAAGAAATATGAAAAGAACAGGTAAAAAGGAGAAGTTGGTGAATACCATCGAATGTAAACACATGAATGATAATAAGATAAGAGATGTCAGTAACGAAAATGATGAAAAATACGGAAAAGGTTTGAGAAAAACAAGAAATAATTAAGATTGGTACTTGGAACTTAAGAAGCATATCAGGTAAAGAAATAGATTTAGAAGAAGAGTTTGAAGAAACAGGTTTAGACTTACTAGCAATTACTGAAACAAAAAAAAGGGCAAGGTATAATGGAAATGGACAATGACAACATACTTATATATAGTGGCATGCCAGAAACGGCTAGAGCAGCTGGAGGAATTGGATGTATCATAAATAAAAAATTAGAACAACAAATAGTCAACTGGAAAGGATGGTCTGAACGAATATTATCAATTGAACTTAATGATGAGAACAAAAACAAGAAAGTCTTTATATAGTGTAAGGACCAAATGAAGACGACACAGCACAAAAAAACCAAAATGTTTGGGAACAATTAACATTGACAACAGAAGAAGCGCAAGGAAAAATAATAATATTAGGAGATTTTAACTGTAGGGTAGGAAATAAATATGAAGAATACGCAACAGTAATTGGGACACATGGAGAAAGTTGTAGAAACAGTAATGGAGAATGTTAGATTTCTGCGAGATGCATCAATTGATTGTGACGAATACATTTTTTGAACACGAAGACATCCATAAATTTACAAGGGAAGTCAAAAGCAAAAAATGAGAAATCCATAATCGATAATGTGGTTATAGAACGAGAAAACAGAAAACGTGTACTAGATACAAAAGTGAGAAGAGGACCAGAAATTGGTAGTGACCATTACTTAGTTGTATCAAAAAATGAGAAAATATGAAAACAAAAAAAAACTGAAAGTAGTATAAAACCAACCAAAAAAGTAGAATATGAATCAATTGAAACGTACAAACTTAGAGACACTGAAATTGCTGAAAGATACCGACTAGCACTGAATAAGAAATTTGAAAATATTTCAGAAAAAGACGAAAATATCAATTTGGATACTATAATATGGGATAATTTTAAAAATATACTTCTAGAGACATCTAGAGAGATCTGTGGAAGTAATAGGAGAACTAATTACAAAAAATAAACCGCTTGGTGGTCTGACGAAATAAAGAATCAAATAAAAATCAAAAAACAAAAGTGGAAACTGTACTTAAATGATAGAACATCAGAAAATTATGAGCGATATAAATTAGAGAGGAAAAGAGTGAAATAATTAATATCGACTGCAAAGAGAAAAAAGTGGATTGAATTTGGCGACAAAATGGAAACGAACAGTAAAGCTAACCAAAAATTATTGTACAGAACGTTAAAAACATTAAGGAAAGGGAAAACAGAGGTAGTAGCAAGGTTAAAAAGCAAAAGTGGAGAAATTATAACGGGAGATAACCGAATTGTGGAAAGGTGGAAATAATATTTTCAAGAATTACTAGGAGTAGACGAAAACCATAAAGAGCAGGAAGTAATAAACGAACGAGCACAAATCCAAGTTGGAGAAAATAGACATGATCAGTATATAAGCGCAGACGATGTAAAAGAAGTTATAAAACGGCTTAAGAATGGGAAAGCAACAGGAAGTAACAAATTAACAAATGAGATGATTAGATATATGGAAGAAAAAGGAACAGAAATACTTGTTAAAATATACAATAAAGTTTGGTATGAAGAACGAGTACCACAAGAATGGAAAACAGCTCTAATAACACCAATATATAAGAAGGGTGATAAATATGATTGTAATAACTATAGAGGAATCAATTTACTGAATGTTGCTATGAAAATTTAGGAACAAATATTAAAAACAAAAATTAAATCAGTAATAGAAAATACACTAGAAGAATGCCAAAGCGGATTTAGGAAGGGAAGGAGTAAACAGGACCATATATTTATATTAAAGCAGATCATGGAAAAAACAATAGAGCAAGACAAAGAAGTGTATTTAGGTTTTATTGACATGGAAAATGCCTTTGATCGAGTGCAAAGAAACAAACTATGGAAAATATTATCAGAAAGAGGAATAGAAAATAAAATGATCAGTGTATTAAAAAATATATACAGTGAAAACACTAACTTTATTATCCATCAAAATAACATCTCAGAACCTTTCACAACAGAAGAAGGATTGAGGCAAGGAGGAGGTCTAAGTCCTACACTGTTCACAATATATATTGATGAGGTAATAAAGAAAGGTAAAGTAAAAGTTAAAAAATTTAAGGTCGGATACAGATATATGGAAATGGTAAAAGTGTCAGAAGGAGCATTTGCAGATGATATAGTCATTGAGGCCGATGAAGAGGTAGGCTTACAAAAGAACCTGGAGATTTGGAATGATGCCATGGAACACAAAACGAAAGTTATGGTAGTAGGAAGCGATCACAAAAAGATGCACATAAAAATAGACAATATTACAATTGAACAAGTAACAAGCTTCAAATATCTAGGTGTAGAGCTACAAGAGAATGGGGGATAAGAAAAAGAAATACACGATAGAGTGCAAAAAACGCTTAAGTTGTACTATGCAATGAACCAGGCCTTTATAAACAAAACAGAGATATCAATGAAGAGAAAACTAAATGTGTTTAAGACTATATATCGACTAATTCTGTCGTTTGGTTGTGAATCATGGACACTGGCAGGCAGACAGAAGAGCAAAATACAAGCAGTGGAAATGAAATATTTCAGAAGAGTTAAAGGAGTCAGAAGAATAGGTAAAGTGAGGAGCACAAAAATAAGAAAGGATCTAGAAATTAAAATCGACACTTGAATATATCCAAACAAGACAAATGGGATGGTGGGGACAATTACAAAGAATGTCAAATTCCAGACATGTTAAGCAAGTATGGAAGGCAAGAAAAGCGAATAAGAGAAAACGTGGGAGACCGAGAGAAACATGGGACAGCAGCGTTGGAAAAATTTTGCAAGAAAAGGGAAAATCTTGGAATGAGGCAAAAATATTAGCAAGAAATAAAAAGGAACGGGCCAATTTTGTCCACGAAGACATTTCCACATAATATTATTGCCAAATATAAGACTGTTAAATAATGAAATGTTTTACCCCACACCATTGAAATATGGTATTTGGATTTTTGATAATATATGTACACTGTGTTCATTTGAAAAGGACCCACCCTTAATATTTCAAAAATGGGACATATTAGAAGGAAATGCCGAAACACGTCAACTTTTAGCTTGAGGAGGACACTTTTTGGTGCATGTCATAAAGGTCAGATTCACCCCCTCCCTACTAGAGACACCCCTTACATTTTTTCAAATGGCATTAGGTATCAAGTCACACCTCATTTAAAAGGTCTGGTAAATCTCTCTTCAATCATTTTGTTTTGCCTTTGATACCAGATATTTAATCGTTGTTTAAAATTGGCTCTCTTTCAATTTTTCGTATGCCCCCGTATTGTATTATGATAGAAAGACTCTTTAAAGAATAAAAAATTTACAAATAGTAAAAAGACAACTGTTAACAAGAAAAAAGTGCTATTTAATCATGTGTTCAAAGTGACCACCGTTAACATTCAGGCAATAAAAGTTGAAAAATAGCCAATTTTAAACAACGATTAGATAACAATGGAAGGATGGAATCAAAGGCAAAACAAAATGATTGAATAGAGATTTACCAGACCTTTTAAATGAGGTGTGACTTGATACCTAATGCCATTTGAAAAAATGTAAGGGGTGTCTCCAGTAGGAAGGGGGTGAATCTGACGTTTATGACATTAGCGCCAAAAAGTGTCCCCCTCAAGTTAAAAGTTGACGTGTTTCGGCATTTCCTTCTAACATGTCCCATTTTTGAAATATTAAGGGTGGGTCCTTTTCAAATGAACACAGTGTATATACAGGGTATCCCATACTAATTTATCCAGGCTATATCTCTTAAACGAATAAAGATTTTCGAATGGGACAAAAACTGATCTATTCCATTTCTAATACACTTTTATATGGCGTAGAAAAAATCATCCCCTAAATATTCATCCCTTAGTTACAACCCCTAACTTTAAATTTTTTAATAGCACCTGTACATTTTTTCATAATTTTGGAGGTGGTCTTCCATCGTCTATTCAAGAAATTTTTCAAAAATGAAATGGGTTCTAAGTAATCAAGAAACAAGCAACAAGTCGGAGCTCCTCCACACAATGCGAGAATCGTTAGCGACCACCCACAAAACCGTTTCGATAACCACTGGATAGTAAACAACTCTCCAGAAATTATGTGATTTGTCAACTCTTGACTCTTTATTTTGGGCAGAGGGTTTACGTTTCTAGGGAGGTATTCGTATGCCCCCGTATTGTGTTATGATGGAAAGACTCTTTGAAGAATAAAAAATTCACAAATAGTAAAAAGGCAACTGTTAACAAGAAAAAACTGCTATTTAATCATGTGTTCAAAGTGACCTCCGTTAACATTCAAGCAATAAAAGTTGAAAAAGATCCAATTTTAAACAACGATTAAATAACAATGAAAGGCTGGTATCGAAGGCAAAACAAAATGATTGGATAGAGATTTACCAGACCTTTTAAATGAGGTGTGACTTGATACCTAATGCCATTTGAAAAAATGTAAGGGGTGTCTCCAGTAGGGAGGGGGTGAATCTGACGTTTATGACATTAGCGCCAAAAAGTGTCCCCCTCAAGTTAAAAGTTGACGTGTTTCGGCATTTCTTTCTAATATATGTCCCATTTTTGAAATATTAAGGGTGGGTCTTTTTCAAATGAACACAGTGTATACTAAAAATCACCCACCGTTAAAATAAAAAAAACTGCCCTTACTACATGAAATATACAAACTTTTATTTTAAAGTATCTCGAAATCCACAGTGAACAGAGTTTAAAAAAAACGAGAAAAATTAAGTACCTCAGACTAATTATTAGGACAAATTTTCCAATTAGCTTTCCGGAGATTTAATGTCTGTCATTATTGCGTAAGATAAAGTTAGATGTCAACTTCTGAGACTAATTAGCGACCAAAAAAAAAATGGAGTAAGATACTAATAGAGAAAAAGTCTCGAAATTTGAGTGGGAGTACGAAATTTTTGTACTTTAAATAAATAATGAGTTGAGAGTGAGGGATTTGTGGTTTTTTATTGAAATGATAAAACGTTCTGCTGTACAGGATGTAACTTTTTTATTTCATAAATTCGCAATTCCCGGGTTTAATAATGTTCTCTTGGATAAACAATAAAGTTTAAATTTAAATAAAAGTATCGTCACTTTGGTGTTTCAAAGTTTTCGGTTTATTTTGGTTGACAACTTCGTACCATAAACTAAAGTCGTTTTAACTAATTAACCTCAACTTACAAGACATTTTTTAAAAAGTTTCAACTAGTTTCCAACTTTGTTTACAAGTTTATCTTTAGTTTAAGCATTTGAATAACTTTTGTTGGTAGTATTTACAAGAAATGTTTGTTCATTGCCAAATTTTTATAATTAGCTGTTCTTTTCTATTTAATAGATTTTCAAAATATATATTCATTAAAAATTTTCCTTATATAAATTTGGAAAACGTGATTATTTGAGATAAGAAATTGAATGTCTCTAAACTAGGGATTGTTGGTTATACAGATATAACCAAAAATAGGGAGTCATGTATTACCGGTTGACAGAGAACCGATAAAAATTTCAACTATTTATTTTCACACTTTTTTATGGGCATATTCGTTATCTACGTGGTCGATTCAGTGGGATATTGGAAATTGTAGAAGCGTAAATTTTGGATTTTGAAAATTTAGTTATGAAATATTCTCAAAAAACAGAAGAATGATTTTGAGACATTATACAATGGAGACTAGGTATATTTGAGACACAAAAAATCCTCGTTTTATAGAAAATTTCATACAGAATCGAATGGCGTTGACTAGAGAGTGCTAAATCTCACGATTATACAGTTATAACCAAAAATATGGAGTCATGTCATACCGGACGACCGAGAACCGATAAAAATTTCAACTATTTCTTTGTACACTTTTTATGGTCATATTCGTGATCTTCGGGGTCGGATTAATAGGGTTTGATATATTGGAGATTGTGGAAGCGTATATTTTGGATTTTGAAAATTTATTTATGAAATATTCTCAAAAAACAGAAGAATGATTTTGAGACATTATACAATGGAGACTAGGTATATTTGAGACACAAAAAATCGTATATTTTGGATTTTGAAAATTTAGTTATGAAATATTCTCGAAAAGTGTTTTTGAGACATTATATAACGGTAAATAAGAATATTTGAGACACAAAAAATCTTCGTTTTATATAAAATGTCATGCAGAATCAAATGGCGTTGACTAGAGAGTGCTACATTTAATGTTTATACAGTTATAACCAAAAATATGGAGTCATGTCATACCGGTCGACCGTGAATCGATGAAATTTCAACTATTCATTTTACATCGTTTTATGGTCATATTTTTGATCTACGGGGTTGAATTAGTGGGTATTGGAAATTGTGGAAGCGTATATTTTTCCATCTATAAATTTGGAAAACGTGATTATTTGAGCTAATCTAGGGATTATTGAAGTCTTGGAAAAACACAAGAGACAACTTTAAGGCATTATATCTCAAAAAAATTAGAAGAATGGTAACGAAAAATTTTCTTTCCCACTGGAAAACCACTCAAATTTATTGACACCGTTAAATTTACATCCTGTAAGTCCTGCGAGTAGTTTCTATCCTGATAAGCTAGTATTACCACAAGTCCAAAAAAAGTTTGCGTGTGAAATGATCAGATTAGATGGCATATGTCGTAACTATATTAAATGTTTCGAATGCATTTAAGAAATTAAAATTATAATGCGATATTAGAATATCAACACGCAGTATATCATAGTGTCCAAATGATATATACAATCTTAATATTTATCAGAAAAAATGATAAGCGCGTTTTTATGAAATGAGTTTTGTTGGATATAAATTGAATTGTTTTTAGTGAAATACACTGACAGTCAAAAAAATCCGGCACACAAAAATTTTATACATTTTCTAAAGTGAACCAACTATTTGATTTTTGTGAACTGTAGGACCATTCGTGTCTGTATATTCTCAAATTTACATACACTTCAAAATTTCATCCAGAGTATTAAAAAAATTGAATGTGTCAAATTTTTGGACGGATTAAACCTTATCTTATTTTGGTCTTAAGTTGTATTAACGTCCACTCAAAAATAAACTTGCAAGGACCGGAGTACCAAATGGACAATCTGTATAAGTTGTGAGTGGTAGTAAGTCAAGAGATAACACCTTTTGAATTTTTGTCAAATTTTTGGAGGCCCGCTAAAATAATTAAAAAAATAAATACGGAAAAATCGGTTATTTTGAATTTTACCCGATAATTTTGAGAAATATCAAGTATATTTTAAATATTTTATTTGTTGACAGTAGGAGAGATCAACTGTTTCAAATTTTATGTTGTAAATAATAGTGAAGATTTATAACAATAATTCCATGCGAGGATTGAAAAGGGAATATTTTTTCAAGGTTATAAATGCCAATAAATGTTCAATATTATCTTTTTTATTTTTTTTTAGTTCAATATCTTATCTTAGTTTCCACCGTAAATTTTCCCTCCAGTTGATAATTTTTGTCTTCCATCCTTTCTTTTTTCAAAATAATTCAACTCGGAGATTGAATTGAAAAAAAATAACTCGAGCTGCGCTCCCAATATTTTTTTAACTCAATTTTTTTTCCAAATTATTAAAAATGAAGTGAACAATTATTGCCAAGGTAAAACCTCTTGTGTTATTATAGTCGATAAAAATTTTATATGAAATATCCCATATTTTTTATTGATACGAACTTTATTACATTTCAATTTTTGCAAAAAACAATTCCAAAAGAATTTAAATACACATTAATAAAAATTTAACGTAAAGAAAAGTTTCGAAATTTTATTTTTAAAAAAAAACCTCTTTCTAGCTAAAAACAACTAAATGCTTAATACAAAAAATAATTTGATTTAAATATAATTGCATACCTATTGGTGAAGTTGTCGTAAAAGTAACCATCGCGAGTACAAAAAACACCACATTCCACCGTGCGTGCTCCATAGAGTTGTATAAAAAGCCCTTGCCGCATGTCGACTGAGGCCAAAAACAGCGCGTCTTGACGCCGACGGTGGTGTTTGGTTCCGGAACGATTCCCTTTTTCTTACTGCGCATGACTTAAATTTTGATTTCTTAAAAGGATAGGTTACACTCTTATTAATTTACTAAATGATAAAACGCAGGCTGAACGCAAATTTTGCGGTCGGCTGCATACCAAACATTTTCTAGTTATTTATTTCCACGTTCTTTCTAACTGCTTAGTGTTGGCCGTTTTTGTAAAAAGAAAATTTCTACGATTTCTCCACATGCGAGTTTTTCAAACGGACAAAAAGAATGATTATTTTGAAACAAATTTAACTTTTTGGCGTTCGACGTTAATGAATGAAAAATTATGTTTCGGAGGTTTCTTCTGATATTACAATTTGGAGATAACCAGTTCTCAGGACTTTGTTACATGTGAAATTTAGATATAGAAATCTGACTGATATTAATATAAAAAAAAACTAATTTTATTTCTTAAAAAAATTGGAAAAAATTCAAATTGAAAATCAGCTAACGTTTACCTATTTTTATCTGCCTATCAATTAAGAAAAAAACACTAAGAGACACTGAAGTGAAGGTAATTATAGTTTCTGTGTGATAAATAAAACTTACTAAATAAAAAATCTGAAATTACGAAGCTGTAGATTTTGGATGACGCTGAGTTCAAATATAATGTTGTCCTGAATGTCGCACTTCCGGTTATACCGGAAGTAGACGTCAGCTAATTTTACATGAAATTTTAGATAAAATTTGTGCACAATGCCCTATGATGAAAATTTAAATGGTGAAAGATATTGCCACATTTCAGAAGACGCCATACGACCGGCGTTACATACTTTAAGAAATAGAGAGGCGGCTTCAGCTTGGTATCAGCAAGATGGAGCACCTCCTCATAACTTTTTGAGCCTGCTGCTTAGCATCTTTACGATATGTTTGATGATAGATATATTGCCAATCAGGGTCCGTTTCGTCTCGCTCTCCTGACTTGGCTCCTTTAGATTTTGGTATTTGGGGTTACATTAAATATCAGGTATTTTCCAGACCAGTTACGACAAATAAAGATATGATGCAGATAGTCTTACTTGATTTTAATTCTTCCTTCGGTCGTGCTGCGAACAAAGTGCTTATGTGAAAAATTCTACTTCCCAAACACGTTATGTAAATAACTATATATTTAAAATGTTATCAGCAAAGGTAACGTTTAAATTTTTCTATTCGAAAAAAATTCAATGTGTACTACTTTTATGTTTATGTTTATCACAATGGTATTGCTTCTATTCAAATATTAAAAACATTGAGCACCCTGTAGCTCATTAACGATAAAACTTATCATACATGTTTATAGACCAGGCGAATTAGCCCATTTTTTTGTGAAAAAAATAGAAATTGTTGTCTAAAGTTTATGCAAACAAGGGAAAAATAAATGCAACAGCTGAAAAGTGGGAGGGATGATTTGGGGGGTGGAAAAGTGGTGCAAAATTACATTATTGCGATTTCCGGTCAAAGTTTAGGTCCTGGAAAAGTTGTATATCTCAAAAAGATCTATAACTTTTTTATCAGTGACTTTTTTTCATAATTTCAAAATTATAAAGGTATAGAGAAAGGTATATAGTAATAAACCCTCATTAGGTATGCAAAGGGAGCACAGAGTGACCCAACGAATATTTAAGCCACTTTCATAGTTTGGCATTGATTTCATTGTAAAATTCTTTCTTTTTATCAAGACAAGGTAGTACCAACCGGGTTGGGGTCAATATATAGGTTTAGCCTATTGTTATCCATTCACAAACACTGAAAATTGTGTGCCAAAGGCGTGCCGGTAGGATACTCGTAAAAAGGGAAGAACTTTATTTTAAAACAATAAAAATTAGGCATTATGTACATAGTATTAGGTACACTTATTTTTTATTGGACATTAAACAAAAAATACATTATACAGAAATTAAATAATAAAAAATCATAATATTCTTCGTCATCTGAGGAACTGTCATCTCCTCTTGACGTTATAATTAATGGGACGACGGTCCGATCGATCAAGTAAAGATCCCACATTTTCTCCTCTTCTTTAATGACATACTGGACTGCTTTTCGCCAGTTTTCTGGTGTCACCTCCTTAATGGCTTGATCAAACAGTAGCTTAACGTCTTTCATTTTGAATGTCGAGTTGTGTCTTGCACAAATCCTTTCACTTGCGCCCATATAAGTTCTATAGGATTTAGTTCGCAATGATATGGCGGTGTATGTTTTTCTGCTATATATCCACGGCGTATTTCATAAAACGATGTTTGTGTAAATTTGCTATAGCTAATAGTTTTTTTTTTTTATCAAATTATCTTCAAATTCAATACTTTTGGTGGTTAACCAGTCAATAATTTCTTGTTTTCTCGAAGATGAAGTTGGAGTCTTCTCTATGCGTCGAGAATGATAACTCGCGTTATCCATAACTACTAATGAATCAGCCGGAAGATATTTTATCATTTCACCAAAATAGTCTTCAAAAACATGCGAATCCATGTCCTCGTGGTAATCTCCCGTATGGCACGACTGAAAGGTTAGCAAACCTTCTCTTAAAAATCCCTCTTCGCTTCCAATATGGACGATTATTAGTCTTTTCCCTTTACCTGAAGGCACCTTAATACCCGTTGACAAGCCTTCCATGAAAGCTTGGCGAGCACTAGTTATATTTTTGTCCTGCCACATTTTTGGTACTGTATAACCTTCATTGATCCACGTCTCATCAAGATAAAAGATTTTCTTCTGCTCTGTTCTGTACTGCTTTATACTTCTTAAGTATTTTCGTCGCCAGCAAACAATTTCATCGCTTTCCAGTAAGAGTGCTTTACGGTTATGCTTTTCCCAGGCAAAATCGTATTTTATGCAATCGTGTACATTTAAAATAATAAGTTTTTCAGTCACTGATAGTGGAGAATTATTGGAACATCTTTTCGTTGGTGTAAATGTCGCCATTTTATTACTAATCTTATAATACTGTGAACACTATTTATGGCTTAACAGCAAATACTGATGTGTTAAACTAAACAAATATACTTATAAAGGTCTAAAAATTTTGGGTAAGGCACCTTGCGGCGCATGGTTGAGCCGAATCTGAAACAGGGTTGGAATTAGGCAGAGGCACTAATAGAAGGTTAAACGGTACCTGTTAAACGCAAAACGTAACTGTATAATCTACTACCTAAGTAATTCCTACACAATATTTCGATATTGACACTTCAGGCCAGAAAACATACTTTTCCTAATTCTCTTACGCAATTACTTGAAATTTTAATATTACAAACAATACTATTTCAAGTCCTACGCCTATGGCCAACACCGAAATACCGAAATGCCGAACTGGACGGAATTCCCCATTTTATTACTCTATTCCTTTCTGAAATAGACTATAGCTCGAAAAACTCAGTTTCGGCAAAAATTGTTCGATTTTGACGAAAACTTGGTAGAAGGTAGCTTCTGTAGTCACAAATTAAAATATTGAAATTTTTTTGAATAATGACGTTTTTTAAAAAAAAATTCAATTTTGAAAGTGTGGTGAATTTAAAAATCTATATATGCTGAGAAATCAACAAGATTTCATTTAAAAATCCTACCAATTTGTCTTTGGACAACAAATTTTTCTTCCTGAAGTAAAAAAAAAAAATAGATTGGAATCCGATGCTAGTCCCTGAGTATCTGAAGAAGGACTAAAAATAAATATAAGGTACCTACATTCGTTCTTTGTACAAACTAAAAGAAAAAGAGAGATTGATTAACTAATATAATAATAATATTCATAAAAAGATTTTGCTACAGCTAAAATAACTCTAGATAGAGACTTCCTATAATAATAAAAAGGATAAATAAAAACAATAAATGGATTTAGATTGAAAAAGTAATTGAATTAAAAAGGTTTGACGTTTTTTTGTGAATTTTACTGATATTAGTGTAGATTGTTTATATTTTTATGTATTTGAAGTTTCTAATTTTTTTTTCTAAATAAATATTTCACTATAATTAATTCTTACTTACCTTGTTAGTTTAATAAGCTCTTTCACCATTGATTTCGTATATGATAGCCATTGTTTTGTAGATATTTCTCATTTGTAAACTGATTTCTTGAATTTAGCAATTATTTTTACTATTATTCAAGTGTAGAAGGCATGGTAATACATCATACATAGTTTTGCTATTGTGTTAGAATTTGTTTTTCAATAAAAATATGATATTTCTTTGTTTATTCACTAAACTTGTCTTTCATTGAGTTGCCATTTTGAGACGCAGGTCGGTGTCTCCAACACAATTATCAAATCCGACTAAGAGAACGATAGTTTTATGCTTTCAAAGTAAGTTACAAATATCATTAACTACATTCAATACTTACATATTTATTTTTTTTACAAATACATATTGGCGCCCAACTATATAATGAAATCTCAATAAATTAAACATTAATAAAAACTTACTTTATTACAAAAACATATCATTGCAATATATTATAAAGAGCAAAACAGCTGCTTACACGTATATAAGATATGCTCTAAAGTATTTCAAAGGCCGAATTGTCGGTCTTGGAGAACATTAGTCCCCTTTTCTCGTCTTTTTCAATTCTTCATTCCGTTTCGGATCGGATGCTCCGAAAGAGGAAGTATGAGGTCTATATTTATATTAGTCTCATTTTGGAGCAACAGCTGTGCACAACACACATAAAGGTGCAGGTATAAATTTTAGTAGTCTGTGTTTGGTCTCATTTTGGAGTAAGAGCTGTGCACATCATCTCTTGGGTTAGACGCATCAAGGTGCAGGTATAAAATTTAGTAGACGTAGTGTATCAAAAAGGGAGCAAAGATGCGTTCAGAATAGCTATGAGCTAAACAAAATCTGTGTAATTTTGTTGTGAGTACCAGGAAATGTCTCTTGATGACACTTTAGATCTAAACAATATCATACTTTGACAGCAAAGAACACTTTTAAGTTGGAAAACTTAGTACCAACAGTTAGTTGGAGCCGCAACTTAACACTCTTACAGAGCATATTTCCAATTACAGACCTGGCTCGGTAATAAGAATTATGCAACCGAATGGGGTTGGAAACAAGCTCCGGTTTTTCCCGAAGAATTACTAAAAATTATTTATTATTGCAAGTGCAAAACCAGTTGCGAAAGCAATAGGTGTGGGTGTCGCAACTCGGTAGCATGGTCTGCGATGCACACATTTATGTATTGTGTGATGTGTGATGGTAACAATGGCATCAGCTCTCGCTATTTCCCACATACTATCATTTATGTATTAATTGTCACGGTTTATGTGCAAACATCGATATTATTTGGTAAGATTTATGTGATTATGAAGAAGATGTAACTGAAAATGATCAGGCTACTCAGATTCAGAAAGAAGATCAAGAAGATCAGGGAGAAACTGATGATAATACATCAAACGATGAATGTGCTGCAACTGTGACAAAAAGATGTAGATTAATGTAATATACGTAATTTTATATTTTTAAATAATTTGTCATATATGAATACAATTTGGTACAATTTTTACAAATATATGTTTTTATATCAACAGAAGAATTGTTGTTTTTCTTATTTTATATGAAGCCATGTAACATATATTGCACGTTATAATAACGTTTCTGAGTGCTAATAAAACTTTTATTGAAATAAGTTATACACAGTTTCTTTTGTATTTTTCCCCGGGGTGAAGTTTGTTTTTTTAACTTTTGCAAAAATTAAAACAAATTAATAACAATTTATCAAAAATGAGCACTAGAAAAACTTACTTTTTCCTTTTTTTGCATTTTTGAGCATGTTCTTCTTTTGTGACTACTATTTTTTTATTTAAATTGAAAGTAGATGTAAAAACGAAAAAAATGAGCACAAGCGGAACTTGTTTCGAGAATTTTCCAAAGGAGAATTTTCATTTGAAAAAAGTGTTTTTTACCAAAAAACGTCATAACTCGAAAAATTTTCAATATTTTAAATTGAAATTTACAATACAATACAATAGAGAAGAAGAAACAAAAATAAATGCAAACAAGAAAAAAGGAAGAACGGCTAGCCAGTGGTCACCCAGCATCGAAGACGATGAAGATATAGCATCAACTCGGAAAATGATACAAACAGGGTACCCAAAAAACTAGAAGACATAGACGAAGATAAATTAAACAATAATAATAGTATTAAGAATAGTATTTAAGGGTAGCAGTAAGAATAGAAGTAGTTTTAGCAATAAGGATAAAGAAGAAACTAATAGAAAATGTAAACACAAAAATAATAATGGTAGGGGACATGATGGAAAAAATGATCAGAGCAGTCAATGCGGGAAAAATACTCATAGACAATATATAAATAGTGCAGACCAAGAACATATAAATATAGGTATATGGAATATTAACACATTAACAGAAAAGGAAATCGAAATAACGGAGGAAATGAAAAACAACAAAGTACATATTCTAGGAATAAGTGGAACAAAGAAAAAAGGATCAGGACAAATAAATTTTACAAATAATCACACATTATATTACTCCGGGGTAAAAGTAGAACAAAGAGCAAAATAGGGAGTAGGAATAATTTTAACAGAGGAAATAAACAAAAAGGTAATAAACATCAAAGATATAAATTCAAGAATGCTGGTTCTAATTATACGACTAAAAGAAAAATTAAATATAATACAAATATATGCACCCGTTGAAGGAACAGGAGAGGAAGAGGTTTCAGAATTTTACATACAATCACAGGAAGTAGTGGATGATATAAGAGAGCAAAACGAAAACATAATCATTATGGGGGATTGGAACGCAAGAGTTGGTAAAGACTACAATCGAGGAATGGGTTGAATGGGAGTTTATGGAAAGGAAACAACGAACAGAAATAGTCTTAAGATGATAGGTTTTTGACAAAGTAACGATCTAATAATAGGAAATACGATGTGGAAACAAAAACTAGAAGATAAATATACCTTTGAAGCGGAAGAAAGAAATGCAAAAAGTTTAATCAATTCCATAGTTTATACACAAAACCTATCAAATATGGTGAAAAAAGTAGAGGCAAGAAAAGAGGCTGAGCTGGGACAAACCACAGATTAGTAGTAGCGGAATATGAAGCAAAAATAATGAATACAAAAGAAGTAAGATTCAGTAGAATTGCAATAAGTAAATTAAGAAATACAGAAAAAAAATCTAAATATCAGGAAAAAACAGACAGGGAATTCGGAAAAATGATTAATGAAAACAAGGAATGAACACTCGAAATACGGTGGACAGTATTCAAACAAATAATACTTGAAAAAGCAGAGGATATATGTGGAAGAATTAATTTCAACAAACATTTAAAAAGGACTAAGTGGTGGAACAAAGAAATACATTAGTAAAAGAAAAGAAAACTTCATGGAAAATATACCTTCAAACAAAAACTCAAGAAGATAAGGAAATATATAACGCTAAAAGAAACATAGTCAAGGAAGCGGTTAAGAAAGCGAAAGGGACTCCTGGAAAGAATTTGGAAGGGAGATGTCAGAGACACATGCATCAGATAATAGAAAATTTTGGACAGCAATAAAAAGACTGCGAGGAAGTAAAGGAAAAGATATAAGAGCAATAAAAAATAAAAATAACGAATTGGAGACCGAAATAAATCAAGACTTGGAAAGAACACTAGAAAAATTTAGTAATAGGTCGAAGAAGAAAACGTCAAATATAGTTGAAGAGGAATGGAATGAACATGATTACCATGCATTCCAAAGAGAAGAAATGGAAGTGGCTATAAAGAAACTTAAGATAGGAAAAGCCAGTGGGGAGGATGAAGTAGCGCCAGAGATAATAAAATGGTTAGGAGAAAAAGGAAAAGAATGGCTGTGCCTCATATGCAGGGAAGCATGGGCCACTCAAAACATCCCCAAAAACTGGGAAAATAACCTTATACTGCCAATACACAAAGAAGGGGATCAGACACTGTGCAATAATTATAGACCAATATGTTTAGCCCAAACCAGCTTCAAAATATATACGAGAATAATAGAGATCCGATTAAGACGTTATATAGAAGCGAAATTAGCAGCTTTTAGAACAGGACGACAAGCAAATGACAATATATACATTTTAAGTAGGCCAATTGATAATACAATAGAAGCGGGAGAAAAAATGTATTTAACATTTATAGACTTGAAGGCAGCTTTTGACACAGTAAAAGAGAAATAATTTTGGGAGGTATTGAAAGACTTAGAAGTACCGTAAACTCTAATTAATATAGTTAAAAGCATATACTAGACTGTCAAAGTAAGAGTGCATATAGGAGGTCAAAGATCGGAGGAGTTTTTAATGAAAAAAGGTATAAAACAAGGTGATAGCTTAAGCCCACTATTGTTTGTCGGTCAGATTGATTAATCTACTGTATGCAGACGATATTGTACTCATAGCAAAATCAAAAAATAAAATGCAGAAACTAATCAACTTATTGGCAAGAGAAATAGAAAATATGAAAATGACAATAAATACACAAAAAACCAAAGTAATGATAGTAAATGAAAAACAGCGAGAGTGGAGTAAGTAGACGGAATTGAAATGTAATCACAAAACATTAGAAAGAGTAACAACTCATAATTACCTAGGAAGTAACATAACAGAAGAAGGGAAAATATATGCAGAACTTAATAACAGTGCAAATCAATCAACAAGATTATATTATTCCTTAAATCGAACAATACTAAGCCATAAACACATTGATATAATTGATACAAAGCTGGAAATCTACAACAAAATTACAGTACTGAGAACTGGGTACTGCAGAAAAAGCAGGAAACAAAAATAAATGCAATGGAAATGAAACATTTAGGGAAAATAACAGGTAAAACAAAATGGGACAAAGAAAGGAAGGAAGAAATCAGAAGCATAACTAATCAAGAATCAATAATATCAAATATTAAAAAGAAATAATTAAACTGTTATGGCCACCTAGTAAGAATGAAGCAAGATAGAATGACAAGAAAAGTTATGGAAATGGGAATATTAAGAAAAAGACAAACAGGAAGACCCAGGAGGAAATGGATAGTCCAGATTGAGGAAATTGGAAATAACAAAGGAAAACATTAGGAGAGATGAAGGCATTGGCCAGGGACAGAAAAGAATGGAAAAAATGGGTACAGGAAGAACTCCAATCCGACGCCTGAGAAGGCATAAGGATAAAAGAAAGAAAGAGAATTTGAAATTTTTTGTCATAGTTTGTTACTATAAAAGCTAACTTCTACTAAATTTTCATCAAAATCGAACAATTTTTGCCGAAACTAAAAATAAAAAAATACAATTTTTGCGTTTTTCGAGCTAATTTTGAGGTTATGTGAAAAAGTCACTAATATAAAAGTTGTAGATCCTTATTACATTTAACTTTTCTTTCTAGAACCTCAACTTTGGCCGGAAATCGCAATAATTTCTTTTCCACCACTTTTCCACCCCTCAAATTATCCCTTCCACTTTTCAGCTGTTGCATTTATTTTTCTTTTGTTTGTAATAACCCCCTCTACACCTTCCACCTACAAAACTTCAGATAACAATTTATTTTTTTAAAAAGTTAATTCACCTGGACTATTATAGGAACGTTTCCTCATAAAATTGAATAACGAACGCCCACAAGAATATCTCAGATTCTTTTAGAAACACTCTGTATAATTATTTTTTTAAATTTCGCTCACATTGAAATTCTACGCTACCGAACATCAATAGATCTTATTTCAAACAAAAGATACATTACTCCCATCCCACGCTGCACCAATCTGCTTAAAACCCCCGATCTATTCGATAAAAAAAACCAAACTTCGACGCCTCCATTTAATCGACCGTAGTATTCCGAAATACAATGCTCTAAATCCTTTCACCTCCACCTCTCGTTCATCATCAACAACAGCATCCATTTTTTGTAACATCTACGTAAATCGCACTTGCGAAAACATTTCTTAGCGATACTGTTTTTACCCTGAAAATATCTGGCGATTCCAGCATAAAATAAAGGAAAAAGACGATAAACGTGTGAGGTTAAAACGTCAACTGTCAACATTATAAAGGGTATGATAAATTGCTCCACAAAAGTTACAAATATTAGAAATTGTCAATTGGTGACAAAAAATCGTAATCATCTCCGAATCTATGAACTTCCTTAATTTTTGTGGAACCGTTTATTTAAAGGTATAAATTCCTTTTCTATATCCTAATAGTTGTTGTTTTTTTTATCTAAAAACATCTCTACCATCTGATGTTTCCTGGCGAATTAAGTTATCGTTAGTGCTCTTCGTCTTCTACCGTCTAAAAGCAAGTAAATTTAGCTACAACAAGTAATATTCAATAGTTTCTAAAGTTACAACAGACCGAGTAATTGAAGATCGAATAATAAAGTGAAATTTCGTACGAACTAATATCGGGAAAGTTTACAGCTAAGCGCATCCCATCGTCCTAAATTGCAATCACAAGTGGTTGGTTTAAGTTACCGGGAAGAAATTTCGTTTTGTTTTATCAGTTACGACTATAGAGAGATCCATTTAATAATTTATACAGGAGCAATTTGTGATGCCTTTTGGCCCAATATAATAATATAAGAATAAATATTTAATATAAAAACGTTTTAATATCATATAAATAAAGAGTAAGAAGGTTATTGAATAGAAAGTCAAGATCAAAGCGTGAAGTAAGACAAAACAGTAATATGTTTATTTGTTTTATTTTAACTTGACTGGTTATATAAATATGCATTCAATATTTATGATAGAGAAGTCGATTCAGAATAATTCAAGATCATTCTATATAGTTGAATAGTCAGAGATCAGTAATCATTAACCATTAAGTATAAGTATGCTATACGGCTAGGTACTTATGTATATAATTAGCAATAGTAAATAGTGTAATGTATTATAGTAAATAAATCAAACATATCCCAGAGCTAGAAGTAGTTGTTTCATTCGCTTACGATGATCCTCCAAGTGACCCGCAACACCACCGATTCAGAGGCCTTTCCACACCTTTAGTCTACCAACGTATCCATTGGAGACACATCCATTACAAATTGATATAGCTTCCGATCTCTAAATAGACAAGCGAGAGGCGACAGTTTCATTCCATTTCGCAGTGATGGGACAACCGTTAAAGGAATTCTGAAAAAAATAGATAACGGTCGTGTAAACTGCGAAAATCCCAAATTTTGAACTACATCTATTCAGGTTGAGGCCATCAGCAAATAGGGTTTCCAGGGGCTGCCCATTGTGGTCATTCTTGTGTAACGTGTTTCACTTCCTACACGTGGCTCCTGCAACACGAACACGTCACTATGGACACCCTTGTTGCAAAATTAATGAAGGGAACAGGGATTCAGCCCAGTTGTATACTACCTATGGTTTGGTGCATACGATCACACAATAAGACGGTATACCACAAAATAAACAAAAAGAACCTTTAGTCTATTAATACTCTGTGGTCTATTTTACGGATAATTCTATAGTGACAGGGAAGAGAAAATAAAAAATAATAATAATAATAATAAAATTCTAGAGCAAATTACAGTTCACAAATCTTTATTGCTATGCAAAAGAAACCAATAAAAAAAATTCAACTAAACAACAGAAGGTCGGAAAAATTTTCAACAGAATACATCTAACAATTAAATATTAAGCGGCGGTACAGAAAGTTTCGAATATACTGTTTATTTGAAATATGATTTACCTTTTTAAATAAAGCTTCAACACCGGAATACACAAATTTTAAATTACTAATTTTTCACAATTGCGGGTTTCTAACGGAAGAAAGTCGAGAGCAGATTGACGAACCTCTGTCCTATCAATTGTTCACCAATTTATATCCAAATTCCTACCTACACTTTTCGACCTTAGTCGTGGTAAGGGAATTAAACGCAAAATTTATTTACTTACAAAAAAAATTTTACATATACTGGACGGCTTTCGGTTTTAATTGAAATAGTGTATATACCGGACGTCCTTTCAGTTGGAAAATTTAAATATCGGAAATTATTAAATCGTATATGGTAGAATAGTTATTTATGATACAAGTGCGTGAAGTGATACTTTTGCGCACGAGTTGCGAAAATGAAAGGCACGAGCGTAGCTATCTTCATAATAAGAAATTCATTATCTGGTGCTCCTTTTATAAAATTCAAAATTTGTTCCCTTGTGAAAATTTTTGATTTTTTTGGTTTATGGCTCTCTGATTGTCGTTTTATGAAGGTAATAAGTTTATGAAATTTACTTATATCAATGTTTAAATTTAAATTTATGGTTGTTTTTAACATTGAATAATGGGACCATAACGTTGATGATTTCCATTGATTTTTCCGAGAAATATGCAATAAGAAGCTTGCTTGCTTGCTTGCAGAATCTTGCTTCTTATGCACAATAAAATGACTATTTTTGACTATTTTTTCAAATTTTAACAATTATTGACCATTCTTGACAATTATTGATCATTTTTGACCATTTTTGACAATTATCGACCAGTTTTGACAATTATTGACCAGTTTTGACAATTATTGATCATTTTTAACAATTATTGATTATTTTTGACAATTTTCAAAAATTTTGACCATTTTTTCAAATTTTAACAATTATTGACCATGTTTGACAATTATTGACCAATTTTGACAACTATTGATCATTGATCATAAGAAGCTTGCTTGCTTGCAGAATCTTGCTTCTTATGCACAATAAAATGACCATTTTGACTATTTTTTCAAATTTTAACAATTATTGACCATTCTTGACAATTAATGATCATTTTTGACCATTTTTGACAATTATTGACCAATTTTGACAATAATTGATTATTTTTGACAATTTTCCAAAAATTTTGAAAATTTTTGACCAGTTTTGACAATTATTGACCAGTTTTGACAATTATTGACCAGTTTTGATCATTTTTGACAATTATTGACAATTTTCAAAAATTTTGACCATTTTTTAAAATTTTAACAATTATTGACCATGTTTGACAATTATTGACCAATTTTGACAACTATTGATCATTTTTGACAATTTTTCAAAAATTTTGACCATTTTCCCAAATTTTAACAATTATTGACCACTTTTGAGCATTTATGACAGGTTCTGACAATTATTGACCATTTTTGACAATTTTTCAAAAATTTTGAGAATTTTTAACAATTATTGACCATTTTTAACAGTTTTTTATAATTATTGATCATTTTTTCAAAATTTTGACAATTTTTTACCATTTTTCCTAATTTTAACAATTATTGACCATTTTTGACAGTTTTTTTATAATTATTGACCATATTTTCAAAATTTTAACATTTATTGACCATTTTTCAAAATTTCAACAATTATTGACCATTTTTGACAGTTTCTGATAATTATTGACCATTTTTGACAACTTTCAAAAATTTTAAAAACTTTTGACAATTTTTGACAATTTTTGACAATTTTTGACAATTTTTGACAATTTTTGACAATTTTTGACAATTTTTGACAATTTTTGACAATTTTTGACAATTTTTGACAATTTTTGACAGTTTTTGTCAATTTTTGACAGATTCTGACAATTATTGACCATTCACGTTTCACACTTGTTAATGACAGTACAAAATTATCACAATTACAGAACCTTGTGACAGAAAACAAAACACAAAATTATCTAAGGTAACTTAATAAATATACAAATAAAAAAGAGTGTTCTAATGATTATCGCATTTAAAAAGCATTGTACTTTTTCGCACTCTTTTGGGTGTTATAATGAAACTTCCATTTACAAAGCATTGCTCTTTTTCGTACGCTTTAGACGTATGTATAAAACGTAATTTCAAGCATTTATATGAGTTTGTAAATGCTTAATTTTAATGGTGGTCGTAGATAAAATAACTTGTTACACTTGATGGATGACTTGCTAAGTACTCTTGAAAGAGGAGAGGTAGAACAGCAAACAGCGTATGTAGACAACCTTGTAATCATAGCAAGTACCTTGTCAATATTATCCTCCAAATACCTTGGACGATGTTCACAGTTGGTGTCGAAGGGAACAGAATTGAAGGAACTTCCTGTAAACTGGACTTACCAAAATCGTATCCCTCATGTTCACACTTGAGTATCTAGTACTGTATATGATTTTTTTTCCCATTTTTTTGTACAAGCCCCTGTATATCTTAAATAGCTCTTGTGGTGATCGAATTTAAAGTTTGCTTTGATAGCAAAAACATAGCTGGTACCTATTGAGATGTCATTTTCGTTCGTAATAAAGACTGGAGATTGTAATTAACTGAAAGCAAACTACTAACGTTATTTAGGCGATATAACAAGAATAAAGGACCTTTCCGAATATAGAGAATCGTAGTCGACGTATCGAGTTCTTCAATTTAGTGGTAAATAGCCGCATATGACATTTAATTTCAAGAGCGGAATCCAGTTTTCGATTTATGCTTGTATCACTCATGCAGCCTCTTCCGGTATAACAGAAACAAAACAATAACCTTTCTGTACAATTCGGAATCCATATAGTGTGCCATGATTCTGATTAATGTGTCATTTTCGTCCTGCCTTCGTCCCGGTTATATAGTCGAGGACTAAGTGTGACAAATCGTCGGGATTAAATCTAGTGATAACATTAAGGGGATATTCTAGTGGAAAACTTGGAAATTTTGGTACTTTTTCGAAAAAAAAAATAATCAACCAATTGTTTGTAAAACTTGGAGATGAATTTATTCTGGAAAAAAGTGTCTCAAATATGGAAATTCGAATTAGAAATAAATGACACTAAACTAAACGTAGAAAAATTTATCAAAAAAAAAAAATTAATAAGAGGAAGAAATCAATTTTTTTTGTAAAATCAGTAGAGGTTATTGTCGAGAACTCGACTCTTTAAAAAAAAATTTGAATTTTCAACATATAATTTCAAGTCCATGGACTTTTTCATAGTTTTTTTTGTAAACTATTATGAAAGAACAATTTTTTGCATTTTTTTCAATTTTTAAGTCGCGGTAGATGATTTTGGCATCGTTGTGATAAGTTGAAAAGACGTGAATAATTGTTCTCCTGAATCTAACCCGAAAATCGAGCGATACGGAGAAAATTATTTGCAAACAACTGATACACGGTGAAAGTTATACATTTAGTGAAACTTGAGTTAAAAGCAATAAAAACAAAGAAAACACGGACAAAACAACATTATAAAAATTAAAAGTAAGTGATAAACTGATAATATTGATAAGAGACGTCAGCTAATTAGTAAATTCCTGGCCGATTTTAAAACACGGTTGCCATACTTGAGCAAATAGTACAGAACCAAAGAAATTAACAAACATAATAAGCAAAAGGATAGATAAGAGCGAAGATCTTCCGAGCCGTTGAGGCGAGACAGCTCTTTACGCCATCCAAAAAGCATGGACAGCGTTGATTATACCATGGACGAGGGCAGAAGAAAAAGAAGCAGGGACGAAGAAAAAATATTTACTAGCAGTGGGAAAAGATCACCACAAAAGATATACAAAAAGTCTGAGGAAAAACTAGATTCATTGATAAAAATGATCAGAGACATGAAATCAGAACAGCAGAAAAGTAATCAGGAAGAAACTGAGATCAAAGAGGAAATAAAAAAAATTAGGGAAGAAAATAAAATGTTAAACCAGGAGAATACGAAATTAGTAAAAGGAAATAAAGAAATAAAAGAAAACGTTAAAACAGTGGAGAATAGAATGGTTGGAGAAAGAAAAAAAAGGAATAATATAATAGTTACAGGAATGAAAATAGATACCAATGATTCAGAAGAAATCAAGAAAGAAATAGTAAATGTGTTGTGCAATGAAATTGGCATCCAAACACAAATGAAAAGAGCACGAAAACTGGGGGAAAAAAACGTTTTTAGCAGAATTTGAGAATTATGCAGATAAAGAAAAAGTTATGAAAAGCAAGCATAAGTTGAAAAACGCAACAGGCAGAATATACATCAACGAAGATAAGACAGTAAAGGAAATGGAAGAGGAGAGGTTAATCAGAATAACAGGAGAGGAAGAAAGAGAGAAGGGAAATTCTGTTAAAATAGGATACAACAAAATAATTATCAACAATAAAGAGTGGAAATGGAATTATAATAATGAATTAAATCATTCAAAAAACTAAGCAAGAAAACCCCAACGATAACGACAAGAGCGAACGAAAAGGAGAAGAAAGTGGTGAAAATAGACAAAAAAATTAATAAAACTGAAAAATAATGATAAAACGACAGCAATATGGAAAATAGGAACGTGGAATGTTAGAAGCTTATCAGGAAAAAAAAAAGAGCTGGAAGATGAATTTGAAAAGACAGGACTTGAAATATTGGCGGTAACTGAAACAAAAAAGAAAGGAGAATGGATGATGCTAACAGAAAACGGACATGTTTTATTGCACAGTGGAGTCTCAGAAAAGCAGAGAGCAGCAAAGGGAGTAGCTTGTTTAATACATAAAAGAAGAGCTAAACAAATTACCCAATGGGAAGGATGCACAGAACGAATAATGACAGTAGAGCTCAAAGATCAAAATAAAAACATAAAAACAGTTATTGTGATATATGGGCCAAACGAAGATGAAGTAGCTGAAATTAAACATAAATTCTGGAAGGAACTGTCAGAAATAACAGAAGAAGCAAAAGGAAAGATATTTGCATTAGAAGACTTTAGCAGTAGAGTTGGGAAACAAGATTCAATATATAATAGTATACTAGGTACACATGGAGAGGAGAGAAGAAATAATAATGGAGAAAGAATGCAAGCTAACTGCACAATGAACAATCTAATGATAACAAATACGTTCTTTGAACACAAGGAGATCCACAAATACACGCGGGAATGCAAAAGCAGAAATGAAAAATCAGTAATTGATTACATTCTGGTAGAAAAATGTAATAGACAGGAAATAATAGACACAAAAGTAAGAAGGGGACCAGAAATTGGTAACGACCACTACTTACTAGTAACGAAAATAAAAGAACATACAAATAACCTGGAGGAATATAAACAAAACACAAGATTGGAATATGAATCAATAAAGGCCTATAAACTATCAAATAAGTTAACAGCAAAAAAATTCACTGAATTACTAACACAGAAGTTTGAATTGCTGTCAAAACCTCAACAAAATCACAGTCTGGAAGAAAGGTGGAACTACTTCAAAAATAGAATATTAGAAACAGCTAAAGAAATATGTGGAACTAGTAAAAAGAACAACTATAAGAAACAGACCGCTTCTTGGTGGACAGAAAAAATAAAAAAACAAATAAAACTCAAAAAGAAGATGTGGAGAAAGTACTTGAGTAACAAATTATGAATTATACAAAAGGGAAAGAAAACCAGTGAAAGAACTACTATTAGATACAGGCTAAAAAGGACACATGGATAGCATTTGGAGAAAAAATGGAGAGTGACAGCAAAACGAACCAAAAACTATTTCACAAAACAATGAAATCCTTACGACAAGAAAAAAAACCGGACACGACAAGTATTAAAGATAAAAATGGAGAATTGCTAACGGAAGGAACAGAAATAATGAATAGATGGAGAGAATACTTTCAAGAGGAAATTCAAGACAACGGAAAACAAGATATTGAAATTAATAATAGGATACAAAACACTTTGAAACTATACTATGCAATGATTTATAAACAAAAAAGAAAATGAATGTTTATAAAAATATATTTAGACCAACCCTTACATTTGAATGTGAATTATGGGTGCTCACACAGCGACAAAAGAGTCAAATCCAGGCCGTAGAAATGAAGTATCTCAGAAGATTCAGGAGTGTCACAAAAACAGACAAAATGAGAAACACAAAAATAAGAGAAGACCTGGAAATAGAACCAATGCTGGAATTCATTGAAAAACGACAACTCAGCTGGTGGGGACATCTCCAAAGAATGAATAATAAGAGGCCTGTCAAGCAAGTGTGGGAATCCAAGATACAAAGAGCTAGGAAAAGAGGAAGACCGAAACAGACATGGGATGGAGTAATAGGAGAAATAATGAAGAAACGAGAGACAACATGGTTAGCGGCCAAGGTGCTAGCAAAGAACAAAAAAGAATGGGCAAAATTTGTGTACAGACATTAAAAATATTATTAATAAAACAGACATTAATATATACCCTACACCTTTAAATGATAAAAGGGATTTTTTGATTATATATATATAAGTCGCGGTAGAATATGAAATAAGAGATAGAGCGACATGAATTTCATTATTCGACCAACAAGCGCCTTCACTATTACTCTTAGTTCGTGCATTCAGCATTTACGATTCCATTGCGACAGTTCACTATACAAGAAAATTACAGCGCTTACGTCATTTTTCAGAATGCATGTTCGAAATAATTTTCTTGGTCATATTTTAGTTCGCGCAGATAATTTTTCATTTAATAGGAATTTCGGAATTTAAACGTACATTTTCCGAGGTTTTAAAGCCCACACTTTCAAATTTCTTTCGAATAACAAATTATACGTTAGAATGTCATTAGGGACGATTTTTCTGACCAATATTACTGTAACATGTCTATCGACCTGTTTCGATTTTACAGAATAAATCCTTTTAATTAGCGCCCGTCGTCACTAGCCACTTCCAATTATAGTTCTGTGATCCCAAATCCTTCAACCCTGACCATAAGACAATTGACGTCTGCCAACGGACGCTTCCATTTTTCCAACGCCACGTGAAACACCCCTTTCCGTTATCGACCGCCTAAGGGGAAAGATCATCTTTCGTTATCTTTCATATCTTTAAGTATCTTATGAATTTTGCTGTGGTAAGTTCAAAATCATAATTTATTATTAATAAGCTTCTTCTAAAGTACTGTCTGATATAATTTTCGTATGCATTCTTTATTTTTTTACAGAGATAGACGAAATTAAATTCAACACGTGGTCATAAACTGTTCTTTTATACTAATATGGTAGTTTTAAACCAAATATTCTTTTATAATTCACTGTTTTACTTTTATACAATCATTTTCAAGCTTTTTCAGTTGCGAAATAACTCTTAATTATAAAATAACATTTTTATAATCTGTTAACCTATAAAATATTCCTTCGTAACGCCAGTGCCGGTTTCATATATTTCCTAAGCACGATATTTTTCCATATAACTAAATAATTAACTTTTTGCTATGATTAGTTTCTTTCGGATCATTAGTATATTTTTTTAATTTAGCCGATGATTGCTATTTTTACTGTTTTAACATGGGACATATAATGTTGGAAAGCTTTCAGTAAATTAAATCAATTTTTTCACTTTCAAACAACTGCCTTCCTTTTCTTTAACCTGAAAAGCTGACCAACATAATGTGCCGTTACATTCAAGTTCCTACATATCCCTGATCCACCTGTACTTCTAGGTAAGTACAGTCCCTAGGCTAGGATACAACCCGAGGATATAACCCCGAGGATATAACCCAAGGATATAACCCCAAGACCCAGGCTATGATATAAGCCCTAGCCAAGGATAGAACCCCAGAATACAGCCCTAGATCAAAATACCGCCCTAGAACAGAACACATCAGTTCAGATCAATACCTGCCCACCTACTTCAGGAAACCACTTCATCTAAGCTAAGTACCTATAAAAGTACAAATTCCAGTGTTCATTTCCTGTGGCAGAATACATTTGTGTTAATTCTATTTTTATTTTTCATAAAAGTTGAGGGAGATATCGCCCGGAGTAATTTTAAGTAACTTTTTTATTATTAACTTTTATTTAAATTTTACAAGGCGTTACTACCTTTTCCGCCTTAGTTTTTTTAGTACTTTTTATCGTCAAAAAGGTAGTGGCGCCCTCAATTTTTACCACCCTTCTGTTATCCTTGTGTGACATAAACTTGGGGTCGAATCACCCTTGAGAGGAGTCTCTAGCCGGAGCCCTTCGAGCTGGTGCCCTTTAAGGTTACAGCCATTTACCGTTACATTAGATAAACTCAAAGCTGCTTCGTCCTGTATTTCACATGAGAAGATCTCATAGATCTACAGAACCAGCAAAAAGGTCAACCTATATTTATAATTTGTAATATCAATGCCATTATCAATTGCCTCGCGTTTGTACTTTAAGTATTTTTAGTCCCAACTGCTTGGACACCCTTTATATTGGTTATTTCTCGTAATATTTAAATATTTAATGCTGTAAAACAACGCGAAGAGTGGTGCATTTCGGGAAATCACCGTTGACATCAAATAAAAACCGACGAAATTGTACCTTTGATACCAAAATTCCTCTCTATTTTCTTGTCCATTCTAAACCACATAGGTACAGTAAAGCTTTGCAACTAACGTCGACATGTTGAATTCACACAGTGAATGAATACACTTATATATATATATATAGCGTTATGCGGATGCCTAACGTTTGTTTGGTTCGACTTCAAAAGGATCAAAGCCGGTTGCTCTTAGCCAATTGGAAAGCCGGAGCTTTCACGAATTTCGAAACATCTCTAACAAATCGTTAATTGTAATTGCAGTTCCTATCCTATCGAGTAGTCTTTGCCTCTTGATGAATTCGAATGAGTTTTGCTACTTTTGTGACATTCGATGTGTCGTCGTTCATAGCCGAAACTGTTTATGTCTTCATTTTGTCTAATTATATTCAGTATACTTTGTCGAAAAGACGCTAATGGAGAGTGCATAGAAACAAGTCAATTAAAGTTTTTAAATTTAAGGGAGCGTGCTATAAGAGCATCTACCAAAAGTTGAAATATTGAGCAGTCGTCACTGGTGGGCGCTAAATAAATCAACATGATTCTATAGCAGGAGTAGGCAACCTACCGCACGCGTTCCAGACTTGGCAGCATGGAGGCTATACAAGGAGATCGAACTCATACGGGAAAATTGACAAAACCTGTCCTCAAAATCGTCTATCTAAGCAGTTTGTTTTTTCACCGCGGCGTCGCGCATTGTACCTAAGATACCATTTCAAAACTGTCACGACAATAACCTTACTTTTTATATTTTACCAATTCGACAGTAGGCAAATAGTAAACATTACTTGTGAATTATAAAAACTAGAAAATTAAAATTGTTAAAAATTGATAATGTTGTTGAAATTTATTGCAATAGTGGTTGGTAGTGCAGATTATTTAAAAGGAAGACGCGATTGAATTTAATTTAAGTAAACCAGAGTTTTTTCAGTTACCAAAAATAATAAGAAATATTCAAAGATAAAAATAAAGTAGGAAAGGAAATATTTATTATGATAGACTTAAATTATATACCTTACTTGTTAGAAGTCTAGAAAAAGCACAATTGCACACAAAATACTTTACTTTTGCTGATGACATTGTTATGTTCTATACAAGTACAATTTAAGAGAACTGGAAGAAAAAAGGTGAACAAAGATTTGAAGAAAAACCAGAGATCGTTGATAAGGAATAAGCTGTAATACTAATTTGAAAATATTACTGGCATGTTATACAAAAAAATAGGAATTCAGTTGATGTTCAGATAAAAATGGGAAATGAAAATATAAATAAGGTGAGAACATACATTGAAGCAAATATATTCATCAAATAGAATAAAATTTATGTTTGCCAATTATTGGTGCACTTTACCAATGTAGGCATTACTAAAACCATAAGACATTGAAACTAATCGGTTACACTTACTTCTTACCAATCTTCAGCTACCTAATTCCAGTGTGGCACACTTGTAGTATAACATTCATAGATAAAACACAGAGGATTCAAAATAGTGTAGAGAATGTTTTGTGCAAGTTCAGGTACAGAACGTCCACAGTTATATATATTTTGTGTACGTACTTATGTATTTTACTAATTGTGACTTTCCACTGTGTTTGCTTCATTAGGAAATAAACTTTTGTAAATTGCAATTTTTGTATTTTTAAAATAAAGTACTTAAAAAAATTATTTTCATGTATGATACGGAATTATTTAAATATATTTTATATTGAAAATCTGTGCATGAACTAATGTTATTAGTAAGTTGTACCTATTGATTGAAAATATATTGTATTTTTCATTGTTATTGAACAGATTGAAGATTATGCATTGAGTTTTAAGACTTTGGGCTTCATCCTACACATGTTAAACCATTTCAGTATTGTGTTATAAGTTTTTGTAGCTTATTTACTGTTATTTAAGATTATTAGGACTGATCAAAGCGATGTCATCTATATACTGCAATATGTATGCAAATTTAAATGTTCTGTTGCTAAATCATAGTTGTAACAAGATAGATAGATTGTAGAGCAAATAGGACAGTGAGGAACACTGGAGAAGTCCTCAAATGTTTTGAATAAAACTGTAATTCACTTTTACTTGTGGTGTTCTATCACTAAGGTAGTTTTCAAGATTAAAAGCAAGTATTTAGAACACATCATTTCATATATTTGTAGAATATACCACAGTTCCAAACACCATCAAACGCTTCAGTAATGCCTAGAAAAATAGCAGCACTATGTTTTCATCATAAACTAGAGGTTTGTACTCATATATTTGATGTGAGGTTCGATAGTGTGCATAGTTGAGTAATCCTATAAAGCCTATTGGTAAATTGAGCAGGAAATATGAAGTATTCTAATTACCTTATTTTAACTTCAACAGTTCACTTATTACTCATAATACCTAAGCTGGATAAGTATAACAGGCAATAGGATAGGTAGGTATCAAGTTAGAGACAAAATACTGATTGTATCTGAACAATGTTCAATGATCGAAGGATTGTACACTTTATATTTAGGTAAAAGAAGTTACATAGTGTGTAGTAAATTACTTCTCGTCCATTTCTCTGTATATTCAATATTTTCATAATTTTTTCTTGTAAAGGCTTGACCAGTACGGAAGCAATCATCTTTTCGTTCATTTCATAGAAAATAACCTGAAATATTAGATATTATTAATTCTGTAATTGTTTTATTACTTCTTATTACACCAAATTTGTGTGTTAGAGCTTATGACTACTGGCTATTTATCTATACATACTTTCTATGTTTTCAAACTGTATTTCTTCTAGTTGTAATTCTCAATTATTCGAAGGCCATTTAATATAATACATCTGAAGTGGCAGATTTCCTCCAAGCATTTCAAGTGATTTTTCCTTTTTTTTCCTCCGTTTTTTCATATTTTTGTGTAGCTAATATTTTTTTACTATTTAGGAAGCCAGATTCTGAAAAACTTTATACATATTGTGAACTTATCTCTTTATTCATCTCCAATTTATTTTTTATAATTGGGCAATCCAACTTGTGAACTTGGTTCTAGAATATACTTACTTGCACATAGAGTGTCTTTTTTATTCTACAAATTTCTCTTTTAAAGACATACTCATTCCAACTGTGCTGGACCTTTAAGAGTGTTCTAAAATTCCATACTGAAGAGAAGACATGATAGTAGATATTCATATTTTTTATCACGTAAAAACATAAATAAATTCAGCAGCACAGAGTGGAACTGATTATTTTACCACCAAACGATTACAATTTTCGATATTTTTGAAAACGAGGACAAAATACGGATTTCTTATTCAGAATATTTTCCATTTCTGTGACCTAACCTCACTTACCTCACACGTGAACAGCGAACTGTCAAAGAAGCTAGCAACCAATAAAACATCATGAACTCGAGTTTTATGATTGGCTGCCATCAGATTTATTGGTATCGCAACTTATGTGGTGCCCTCTATAATGACCAGAAATTGGAATACATGGAGTTCGATCTCCTTGTATAGCCTCCAGACTTGGTAGTTTAAAATGACACGCATAACTTTGTGAAGTTTGGTGTATAATATTTTAAAATAAAGCAATAAAATAAATTATTAGTTTTAAGGATACTTATTGTAAATTCAAAATAATCTACGGAACTGTACACAAGCTGGCAACGTAGCTCGACCGAGCTGAGTGATGGCAGGGGAGGCTAGAACGACGCGACCGCGATGGGACGTTTCTAGAAAAGAGAAGACGCGAGCAGGTGATTTTCGGTTTTTCGAGAGCCCGGTGAGTGGCGTTGCCACGGTTATACGGGAAACTTCTAGGAGGAGGATTTACGTGTATTCAGTTAGTGTTAGTTTAGTATGAGCTATTGTAGAGATAAGTTCCGAAAACAAAGTTTAGTGGTAAAAATTGTACCATGTGTTAATATTAGACGAACCCAGGATAGTTACTCGTAACAGTATTTATCAACCTGTAACAACAAGTAAGCGATTAATATTAGTGTTATGGCGGCTAAAAAAACCTGACTTAATGGATTTTACTATCATTCCTTTTAATGATTCTCTTTTCGCATGAATAGAAATTCAAGATTTTGAATATTGAATTTAGGAACTTAGAGATATGGAAGACAAAATTTGTGGAACTAAGATTTTTAGAAGGTGATCCTCAGGATAAATAAGATGAAATACCGAATTGTTGGGCTAGTTTGTCAGATAAATTTATTTGCCTTAAAAAGGTGGCACTTGCAATGCTTTCAGCGTTCGGATCGTCCTATATGTGTGAGCAAGTTTTTTCCCCTAACAACAGAAAATTCAGAGGCGTATGTAATGTTAAAAGTAGCTAGACATGAACCAGAAATAGAAAAAAACAAGGACAAGGATCGCACTGAAAACGTTTCAAATTTTAAACAATATGTTCCCTTATATAAAAACAGATATTTCGTTTTACAGTGCTACGTTTCCTTTTTGATTAAAATTTTTAAAAATATTGTTAATAATTTTTTATTTTACTAGTTACTTTCCTTATTACTGTTGCGAGGTCACCAACTCAAAGCCGGCCCTTTCTCTCGACTATAAATTTTGGCGAATGCGCCCCCCCCCCTGTTCAGGAACATTCCAGACAAATCGTTTTGCTCACGCATAGGACGAGCGCGGAAACTACTAGAATTTTCGAGAGTTGATAAAGACTATATATATACGCGGGTTTTTGAGTGAGTTGACAATTAGTGAAACAGACAGTAAAGAGTTAGTTTACAGAAATTCTTAGTGAATGAAATAGTGAAGATAAATAGTGTAATATTCAAGTGGTAAAAATAAATTAAAACTATTATACCGCGTGTAAATAAATTAGTAGACATTAAGTAAAGTGGGCATATTAATTAAGTTTAATAAAGTGTGTGTTTCTATAAATAAATAAATTGTAATTATCCATAGTAGTGTGTATAATTTTATCCCAGAAGTAAAAACTATTTAAATAAATAACAAAAACATTCCATTACTTTTAACAATTTTATACATTATTTATTCGTATTAAAACTATACAGTTTTTTATAGTGGCACTTTGGCTTTGTTCAAAATTGCGCACTTGCTCCTGCCAAAAATTTTTCTATTGAGAACAAAACTTTTAATGCCGAATGCGCCTGGCCACCAAAATTTGAACTTCTCTTCGTAGCTGGCACGCGTTCGCCAAAATTTCCAAAACATTCGTTTAGTAGGTTTAATTGAAAATTATTTTCGCGGTTTTTGAAAGAAATCTTGAAATAAATCTTTCCAGAGGATGAGTTCTTAAATGACTTTATGCTTTTCCCAACATCCCACAAAACCCCTCGATAATAGATCATTATTCTATATTCTCTAGTGTCCGATTTCGTTTGTTCAGATTCTCAGTTGATAAAGTAGATAACCATTTATAAAACTGTCAAAATAAAAAGAAAGAAAGGGAAAAACTAGCAACGCTTTGCGGCAAAGACAGTGAAAAGTTGATGTAACTGAGTTAATCAGTTTTGTTAATAGCCACGGAGTTTTTAATACAATTTTTAGCATTTTGAGGTTTGTTTATAAATTAATTACTTTCGTAATTATGGTAAATTTAACAAGTCGATTTGAAATAATTGTAAATAACTGTTAGTATGGATGTAACAAACGACCTACAGTACATTTAATATTTTTCGATTAAGTAAAAAATCGATTGGAAACTTCATATGCAGTTACCACAAATAAATGATGAAATCTGTAATACAATTCATTATTTTGGTGTATAATTTTATTACCGAACACATTGTTGGGCGGTATAAAATCCCAACGGTTTGTACAACCGTAATATTGAACAGAATATTTTATTGATCACAATCGAATTACATAATTATACGATTTTATTTTCAATATCACATACTTGGAAATCACATTAGCTTTTATGTTTATATTATATTTAATAAACAATGTCATATAATTAATTTGTAGTCAAATTCACTGAAAAAATAGTTCCTTTTTCTACAAATTATATCGTTTATTTTTCTGATGTATCTCTATAATAATCAAGTAAATTGAAAAAGAAAAAAATCTGACTAATTTAATAAAGCTTATTTTTCCTGAAAAGCGATAAATCTTGTTAACTTTTCAATGCTTTGTTGGTTAGAAAGAGAGATAAGTGATAGATGACTCGATCTGTCCTTACTGTTATCTATAAAACCGACATCGGACTGACATTTTATATAGATTATACCAATACATGATTATTCTTTTTTCTTGCTCTATTTACTTTTACGGAAGAAAAACTTTACTTTCTCGGCAAACCAATACATTATAACAAAACTTTGCAGAGAGTGTCATATTATTTTTCACTTGACATCGCCGCCGAGACCTTTCCTTTTAAGAAAGTTAAAGTACGTTTTGAGTTGAGTCAATCTAAAAATCTAAAGGGTTGAAGAATTTAATAATAATAACAAAGCTAATTTTAGAAGCCAGGACGGTGATCAAATTCCATTTATCCCGACTGATAATCGAAATACATTTTTCCTACGGTAGCGCGAAAATGACTAATCACTATATTCAAATGAAATCGTAATGTCGACAAATGCCGAGGATTGTTACTTTACGCTCTAGCGCTGAAAAGGAATCTTTTTCGCTCGCTTATTTAATCAAATTTGGTGGGATTAGCCATGACGACAAAAACAATATATGATCGTCAAGTTACCAGATAATACTATAATATCTACTTTATTAACCAGTTTAATCGGCTCTATTAATTTCTCACAACATTATAATAATGTTTATAATAATTTATATAATAATTTGAAAGAAATTAGAAGGTTAATTTCAAAAGTCATTATTATTGTTGATATCTCGGGCACGCCTCTACCTAGAGCGACGGCGAATAAAATGTCGACAGGGGAGGTAGGTATAAGCGCTCTGCAGATTCTGACAAGTCTGAACAATTCAGTAGATCTTTTTAACGCCATAAAGAGAAAGCATTCAAATACTCAAATTGAAATAGCTACTTAAATAAATAATAAGCCAGAAATACGCAGAAAGGTTATTACACGTTTTTGATATCATTTGTGAATTTCATTTTCAATCTTCAGTATTGGAAGAAATTTCTTCTGAATCAAAAATTGCAATAAATAATTGTAACAATTATACTTTCATATTTAACATTAATAAATAATATGAAAACTAAAATGTCAAAGAACTATCTTAAATCATAATCCACGCCTATTATAACATAATATAATATAAAAAACTGTTTTAATCATTAAAAGGGCGACTGTAGAAAAAAGTATGTGTGTTTTTCGAGCGTAAAGTAAAATTGCCGGTTTCAAAAGATCGCCGCACTCGCTCCGCGTCACGCGGCAACATTCTTTCTCAAGCGGTAATCTGTTACTTTACGCTCTAAATACACAAATAACTATTTTTAACTAACAGTCGAAATTTTAAGTCTGAGATGTACAGAACGTATCTATCTAAATTTTTGCGAAATTATTTAGGAGGTAACCGCCAGAATAAAATTATAATGGGTCTTCCCTATGACAAACTTTCCTCAACGCAATCCTGTCCGAAATATTACTCCTGAAAGGTGCTTCCATGTCTATCCCTTTGTTTAAAATTTCAAAAAAAACGTATTTTCAAAATAAAAAATCTTGTAAATACCACAAAACTTTGGATGTTGATCTGGGAAAAAAATTCACAATAATACAGGGTGAGTTACGAGGAATTGTACATACTTCTACCATAAGTGGAGGCACGCTAGGGGATTATCAAATGACTATTAAACATGTCTTCTTGTTTTGATTATTAATATACAGGGTGAATTATGGATCTTCACCAAAACAATGTTTCGACATATCATTTCAATGATTAAGTCGATTTGTCTCATTTTTTGATGAAAATGTATATTGGCATCTGGCAACTAACTGACATATTCAGAATTAAAAAAATCCAGGACCGTCTTCGTGAAAATTTGTGAGACTGCTTCATATTCAACACTTCACCATGTATATGATTTTTCTAAAATCTGATATAATTTTTTAAGAGGGCATAAATAGACAGTTAGACCTGGGTATTTAAATTTTTTGTTACACTTACCTCACATTTCCAATTAAAGATTCATTTTAGAGTCAAATTGAAAATTGGCAATAATGCATCTTACTATGTATAATAATGTTTAGTTATTAAAAAGAAATTTTTAAAATAAACAGAAACGACATACACTGTGCTCCAGTATGGTAAATAGTACCATAATTTGAATTGATTTAAAGGGCCGGATTTGAAAATCTGGCATATCTGGTTCATCTCAATAATTCACTCTGTATGTAACAAAAAACAGATAAAAAATGTTTGTAATAACCTAGTTTTCTTATTTGTTTGAGGAAAAATCATGTCTAATTATTTTAATAGGAATGAAATGAACAAGCCCAGGAAATGTTTATTCATAAATTAAAAAATAAAATAAATAAAAATAACCAAACAATACAACAGTTTTAACTTAATGTGAAACAATGTGGAACAAAGTAAAAAAGTAAAATTTAATAAACATTACGATTATAAAAGATGTTCAAAATGAAATCCATCTGCCTCAATACACTTTTCTTGACGAATGTTTAAATGCGTAATGGACTTTCTGATTGTCAGTTGGCATTAGATCTCAATTTGTTTAGTGTTTTAATATTTAACTAGAGGACCCGATAGACGTTGTCCTGTGCTAATCTCTTGTCTTATCATATTATACAAATGTGGACTATTTTCATTTTGATTGAAAAATATTACATTGTTACGTATTTTGGGTGGAAAAATCATATAGTTTTGTTAACTTCTTGATAGAAGGAATATATTTCCTGAAAATTCGACTTTCCTGAATATAACACATTTTTTGAGATGACTGTATCAAAAAAACTCCCATGCTAAATGCCAACAAAACCATCCAGTTACTTCTCAAACACACACAAAAAAAGTTCATCAAAATCGGCCCATCCGCTTAGGAGTTGTTCATTATGAACTCGATTGCAATGCCACCTACCGGGACCAATTGTGAATCTAAACCATTCTCGAATCCACTTGAACACACACAAAAAAATTCATCAAAATCGGTTTAGCCGTTTAGGAGGATTTCAGTGACATACACACGTACTGTAGAATTATATATATAAAGACTAGAGGACTAACCTCTTTTTGATAGAAGGAATATATTTCCTGAAAATTCGACTTTCCTGATTTTTTCTTCTTCCATTTTTACGGGCAAACATATTTTTGTGTGAGAATTTGACGCGTTTTTTTTTGAAATTATCGTACCAAAAAAACTCCTTTGCTAAAAGTCAACAAAATCTGACCAACCGTTTAGGAGAAGTTCAGTATTAACACGATTGCAGCGGCACCTACTGGGACTAATTGTGAATCTAAACCATCCAGTTACTTACTCAAACACACAAAATTTCATTAAAATGGGACCAACCGTTTAGGAGTTGTTCATTATGAACCCGATTGCCGCAACACACACACACACACACACACACACACACGCACACGCACACGCACACGCACACGCACACGCACACGCACACGCACACGCACACGCACACGCACACGCACACGCACACGCACACGCACACGCACACACCACACACACACCACACACACACACATACATTCCATCAAAATCGGCCTATACATTTAGGAGTTGTTCATTATGAACTCGATTGCAATGCCACCTACCGGGACCAATTGTGAATCTAAACCATTCACGAGTCCACTTGAACACACACAGTTTTCAAATGCTGAATACGCCGATATTAATAGCTTTTGCAATGGTAATGGTAGGGCTGACGCAAGGGAGTATGAAAGGCGATTCCCTCAACGCCGAATACCCAATCAATCATCAAACGTTCGGATCAGTTTTCAATTTCTTTGAAAAACAATGGTACTTTTCCTAAAACAAAATCAGAACGAAATGTAGATCCTGTTTTAGAAAACAATATACTGGATACTGTGGACTTAAATCCAAAAATAGGTAACGGAAAAGTAGGAGTACAATTAGGTGTTTCCCAATCCAAAGTGAGTAGAGTGTTGCGAAAAAATAACTTACATCCTTATCACATACAATTAGTTCAACGGTTACATCCTGGAGATGAAATTCAAGGTGGGTTGCAAATCACCGACTTGAATTGTACTTCATTCACCGATGAAGCACAATTTACCAGAGATGGAATAAATAATTCGTGAAATTCGCACAAAATCCACATGCGATTCGAGAATATCGCTCGCAACAAAGATTCTCTGTAAATGTCTGGATCGGAGTAATCAATACTCATTTAATAGGACCCCATTTTTTTGATGGTCCACTAACAGGACATGTTTATTTAAATTTTTTGCAGAAAATCTTACCCAATCTACTCGCTAATGTGGGCCTACGAGGGATCTACTTTGAGCATGATGGTGCATCACCTCATTTTGCCGTTGCTGTACGCCAGCATTAAGATACTATCTATGGAAACCGATGGATAGGACACGGGGGTCTTATTCCATGGCCACCAAGATCCCCAGACTATAACCCTGTTGATTATTACATTGAAAGAGCTGGTCTACGAAGAAAATATAAATACGCGGCAACAGCACATTGAACAATCAATCTGTTTTTTGTCTATTACGGGCGGAAAAAGTTACATACAGGGTGAATTATTGAGATGAACCAGATATGCCAGATTTTTAAATCCGGCCCTGTAAATCAATTCAAATTACAGTATTTACCATACTGGAGCACAGTGTGTGTCGTTTCTGTTTATTTTAAAGATTTCTTTTTAATAACTAAACAGTAATATACAGTAAGATATTTCATTATTGCCAATTTTCAATTTGACTCTAAAATGAATCATTAATTGGAAATGTGAGGTAAGTGTAACAAAAAATTCAAGTACCTACCCAGGTCTAACTGTCTATTTATGCCCTCTGAAAAAATTATATCAGATTTTAGAAAAATCATATACATGGTGAAGTGTTGAATATGAAGCAGTCTCACAAATTTTCACGAAGACGGTCCTGGATTTTTTTAATTCTGAATATGTCAGTTAGTTGCCAGACACCAATACACACTTTCACAAAAAAATAAGACAAATCGACTTAATCATTGAAAATATATGTCGAAACATTGTTTTGGTGAAGATCCATAATTCACCCTGTATATTAATAATCAAAACAAGAAGACATTTTTAATGGTCATTTGATAATCCCCTAGCGTGCCTCCACTTATGGGAGAAGTATGTACAATTCCTCGTAACTCACCCTGTATTATTGAGAATTTTTTTCCCAGAGTACTCTCCCAAAATTTCAGATCAACATCCAAAGTTTTGTGGTATTTACAGAATTTCTTATTTTGAAAATGCATTTTTTTTGAAATTTCAAACAAAGGGATAGGCATGGAAGCACCTTTCAGAGGTAATATTTCGGACAGGATTTCGTTGAGGAAAGTTTGTCATAGGGAAGACTCATTGTACGTATATGTAGATATATATATGTATATATTGTTATAATTATTGCTCGATTATACACAATAATTATTTAATTATTAGTATTTTTCAATTCTATATCTCTTGGGGCGGCTCTTTCGAAGATTAAAGAAATAGACAAATGCATTTATGTTGAATTTTGATAAACTTTATTTGAACAAATTTAAATTTATTTTATTTATTAAACAAAAGATATTTGTTTAATTGTTTGTCAAATATTAAAAAGAAACAACTATTATTATTAATATTCAAATACTATCAATTATAATTGGAAGCTTCCGCAAATATCCATTCATTCATGAATAATGTTATTAATTTTAAATTGTCTTAAAAAAATATTTATTTAACTCTCAACAATGTAATAATGAATAAACTAAATTTTAATATTAAATTTTCACTAAATATTCATGAAAAAATGTCTTAATCATATCCTTTTACAAACTAACTCTAATCACAGTCCTATCGATTCTTATTTAGAATCGATTATTGGCTATCGAAATACGTGCACCGTGAAACATAACCTTTAACAGTAAATCACACCATAATAGATAAACATGATGGATAAGATTAGATATCTACAATTATTTGATACAATTTTAGTACATGAAGGTAAATATAACTACTAATTTCCTAAACACAACTTGTTATTGAATAATTTGTTGATAATTATTACTACAAATGGTTATTTCAACAGCTTGTTGAATAGATATGTTTTAAAAACGTAATTGTTTTTTACTCTAGGTGATAAAATACCACAATGGCGGAAATCAGAGATGGATTTTGAAATCTCCAATATCAAAATACAGCTATCAACATAACAATATTATGTTTCTGGATCTAGTCTATGTCTTGGAATATGAATTAATTATTCCATTTGTTATTTTATACAAGGTAATAAAATTGTCTTACCAGGAATATAACTTTACGTGTTATAAATGAACAGGTAAGTGTTAATTGTCCTTTACCATGCTTTCCATGTATATTCTTCTCTTATCTTGATAATTTTTTTACATTTTACTAACTTTAATTTTAATTTTAAAAATGTTTAATACTCATACACCAACCCTTTTTCTTTTCTTCTCGTTACTAATCAATAATCTCTTTTCATTCTTTTTTTTATCTGTCCTTAGTTTCCTGTATCCAAGTACCTAGTTGCTTGATTTTTTTTTAAATAATTGTATTATCCAATTATTTCGCGCTTGTCACTGTCACTTCAACTCTATTCGCGTTAGTGATAAACGAACACTTTCCTATGATAAATTTTACAATTTATATTATATTATAATTATTTACGTATCGCCGCAAAATGTATGCCACTAATATTTTTAACATCTGCGAAGATAACAAAATCTAAACTTACCATCTCTTAGTAGCACTTGGATTTGTATGCCATATTTTTTTTATGATAAAGTAGTACCCAAGGAATGCATCCAAGTACTCGGCATCCATAAGTTAATTGTTCTAGTTTCGTGAAAATTCGAAGATTTTCAATGTCCACGTAGCGTCGATTATCCAGTTTGGGTCTTGGGGAATAGTCTTATTCTACTTGTTTTTCACATGAAACTCGATGGTGAAAACGGCTTTCATTCGAAATAATGTATCATAGGCTACCGGTCTATAACCTGGACAGTTTACATTTTATAAATCGCGAAAGTAAAAATACCCTTAAAACCAAATTCTGGAACAAAAAGTAGCAAAACGTAACACCTACAATTCGAGATACCTATAAAGTTCGAATGACCACCAATCGATTCAGCGGAAAATTTTACATATTGTATGAGATAATTTTGAATCGATATTTCCAATTATTAGCGGAGAAACATTTTAATTGTGAAATATTTCCATACCTACCCATTTGTTCAGAATTTTCGGAAAAATAATTTTTGGGACATAAAAACGATTAAAATTTGTTATGGAGGGTTTTGTGGGACAAGAAATCGACTGACCCAGTCATTTTTTCACCTTCAAATTTTGTCGTAATTTTCGAGAAAACGTATTTTCAACATAAAAAGTTTTGTAAATATCACAAAACTGTCGATTCGAATAGATTTAAGAAAAAAATTTACGAATAAAAGTGAATTTTTAATTTTCAATTCCAAGCATCAAGAGACTTTACAATAAAAATGTTGCAGTCATGCTCATTGTTTTAACTTGCGGCTCTCCGAAATCATTTCCCATTTTTATAAACCATGTTTTCATCAGAATGTTTCCTTTACAAACACGTGTTCTTTTGATTTTCTCCGTGACGAAGTTCGTTTTTCATTCAAATTTTCCCCATAACGACTTGATTCAAAACACCACGTGCTGAAAAGCGTCAACTTCCCCTCTCAAAAGCAGCAATTAAGTCGAAAGTCTCTTTGGTAAAAGTTTAAGTATTAAAATCAATTAGGAAAATTCAAGGAATAATAATTTCTATCCCATTTAAAGTTATATCGTTCCTTTCTAGTATATGTTGAACGATAAGGAATATTTCCGTCTGGAGAAAGTTTATATACGCGCAAGTCATTCAAAATACGTTAATCAAAACTTGGGAAGAGTGATAGCATTGGAATACGTGAATGCTTCCATTTGTCAACATTCATCCAAATGTTATTTGCTTCTCTGAAGCGTAAAGTGTATAAAGTTGGGAAAATCAGCTAAGTGGTTCATTTTTACTGCTTGAAAAATATAAATAGTCAAGGTTTTATGTGGTGAACGTGAGCCATATAAATTTTTCAACTTTTGCCGAACGTCAAGGGAGATGTGTTTACAACCACGTGTAAAACATAAATGAATTTTTTTCTCTTCTCTCCCATTTTCTTCTTTTATATCGCTTATATAACACTCACAATTATATTAATTAATGGGTTATATAATGGAATACTTACTTAATTATCACTATACCCATACTTGCTTCATTCATTACTTTTGTTAGACCCTATTTATCCTTTTGACCAACTTTTCGATTGTAAATCTTATCCATTCAAATGAGTCGTATATTTGATAATGTATCAACCTCCATGGTTAGTTTATTTCCAGCTTTGATGGGAATCAGAAGGAAAACAGGAAATCGTCTTTCTTTATTCCGAAATTTATCATTTTTTTTGCAAATGTGCTCTCTCTTCTTCCGTCAGATCAAGCTGCTCCTGAAATCAAGTGTATTTTTTGAAAAATCTTATTCCTAATACACCGGTAGACCATGGCACATGTAGGCTTCATTATTTCGAATGGAAGCTGTTTTTACCATCGAGTTTCATGTGAAAAACAAGGAGAATAAGGTCATTCCCCAAGGCCTAAACTGGTTAATCGACGCTACAGTGGATATTGACAATCTTGGAATTTTCACGAAACTAGAACAATAAACTTATGGATGTCGTGTACTTGGTACTACTTTATCATCAAAAACAACATGGCATACAAATCCAAGTGATACCTACTAAGGGTTGAAAAGCGAGGGTCGAAAATTGATTAAAGGGGGAAAAACAATTAACTTATGTATGCCGAAGAGAGTTAAGATTTTGTTATTTTAGTAGATGTTAAAAAAATTTGTGGCATACATTTTGCGGCGATACTTGGTTTGTTAATAATTTTCCAAATATGATGTAAAAGTTATTATCAAGAACAATTAACTTACGGATGCCGTTTGATCTAAACCGTGTCCCAAGTTATCGTTTACAGGCAATATCTCTCTTAATTTAAAAGATAATCCAATACTGTAAAAACTGTTTGATGCCATCAAAATTCCTCCTAATGACGTATCATAAACTTTATTTCACTTAACAGTCCTTTGGCAGCTAGCCCCTGTATATTTTCGTAGAAAATTGCTTTTCACTCTATTTGAAATACAAAGATGTAAAATACTTCCGACACTGTTTTTAAAAACATCACGAGAACGAAGTAGATTAATCTTTTGTTTAAAAAAACTGATGCTTTTTATGTCAAAAAATTGATGATAGTTAATAATAATAAGTGAAGAACAACAATCACTTGCGAATAGTACCTAGTGTTGTGTTAGAGACACCAGAATATTAGAATATACTTTATTTAACTTTATAAAAGTACAATCAAACTAAACTGATCCATTTTTCTCCAACTGACAAGTTCCTGACAGAATTCTCCTGGCCTTGGCAATTCAGCAAATAAATCTCAAGCAATGTGGCAAATCATAAATTCTCAAAGGAACTCTACCCTCATCCTTGAGGGTACTCGGCTTAATGCTCATGTCTTTAATAATTTTTTTACTTCAATATCTGATGAAATAATCAAAAACCTTCACACTACAAATTGCTCCTACAACGATTATTTAACAAACAAATATACTGGATATAGCTTTGTGTTTCGAGAAGATAGTCAAGATATGGTTCTAGATAAAATCTCATGCCTTAATAACAGTAGTAGCAAAGACTGCTATGATATTAACTCTAAAATTATCAAACATCTTAAGGATATATTATGTAAACCTTTGACTGACATGTTTAACCACTGCATTCGTGTAAGTAAATTCCCATCTCATCTTTAAGAAAAAGGGTAATCCCGAAGATCTAACCAACTACAGGCCGATATCGTTGTTGCCAATAATAGCAAAAATTTTTGAATCACTGATAAAAGATCAAATGAATGAATATTTTGAACAAAATGACATTTTTTCACCAAACCAGTTTGGTTTTCGTAATAAAAGAAGTACTACCTTAGCTATAGATCAACAAATTGAGTTTGTAGCTGAAGGCTTTGACAATAAACAGAATATTTATGTTACCTTCCTTGATTTGACAAAAGCGTTCGATTGTATTTCTTTCGAAATCCTCTATAAAAAACTAATTCACTACAATTTTCACCGAAGCAGTGTAGCTCTTGTCAAGTCCTACCTGGAGGAGAGGGAGCAATATGTTTTTTCCAATAATGTGGAATCAAAAAAGCGGAGGATTCAGCACGGAGTTCCGCAGGGCTCAGTGCTGGGTCCTCTGCTGTTTCTCATTTACATAAATGACCTGCCTAACTTCGCCAATGTCATCACTCTCCTTGTAATCTTATTTGCAGACGACACCATTACGTTGATGCGTTACCACCCCTCAGACCCTATACTGCAATGGACCCAAAATAAAGATGACCAGATTAAGAATTGGTTTTTGGCTAACAAATTGAATCTAAATGCCGACAAGACTCATAATATGAACTTTACTTTGCAAACTTCTTCTTCAAACCTGAAAAGTCAGGCATCGGTTAAATTTTTGGGGGTCCACTTGGATGCAGGGTTGACTTGGAACATTCATATCAATCATGTAAGCTCTAAGCTGTCCAAAATAACTTTCCTAATAAGAAGTCTTTCCAAAAATGTATCCAGGGACACCCTACTGTCGGTTTACCATGGATACTTTAATTCCAATCTATCCGATGCAATTTTAAACTGGGGTCATTCCCCCAATACTGCTCAAATCTTTAAATTACAGAGACGTTGTGTCAGAATTATCGCTGGGTTAAAATATCGAGATTGTTGTAGAAATAGTTTTGCACAACTGAAACTCATTACACTTCCATGTACTTTTATATTTCACTGTCTAACCTACATAAAACTGAACCTAGTAAACTTCAGATCACATAGTGATATTCATTCATATTCAACTAGAAATAGAGATAATTTAGTCCTCAGCTACCACAGGTTACAACGTACATGAAGGGGCGCCGATTACTACGGCAAAAAAATGTTTAGTGCTCTTCCAAGGGATATAAAAAACCTAAATTTTAACAATTTTAAAACCAAAGTCAAAACATATCTTTTAAAAAATGCCTTCTATTCCATCGAGGAGTATCTAGAAAGTGATTTTAATATGTAAATGTATTCGTCTTTATATTTTGATGTTTATCTTCCTATGTATTGCTACCATTAGTATCTTACCTAATAAGCTTTGTGCTAATATTGTTTTTTTTTTATAATTTTTTATATTAATTGTAACATTTTTTCTCTCTTCTGTTATATCTGACCTGTAAAAGCTTTGCCAATAAATAAACTAAACTAAACTATTCAACCTAACCTAGGTGAACTTAACTTAACATAACATCTCCCTTTCTTTATCAAAGGATGGGGTGAATAACTATAGCCTTAACATAGTCAGTCATCCAGAATGATTTTCTAGAAACTCTTTTGGACTTAACACTATTACAGCCTTCATTACTAGAACTAGAAGAAGGAATGAATGCATTTTCGCCCTTTTTAATCGAAGGATCCGTCACACTAGTTTTTATTTGATGACTACCAGTACTACTAATGGTATCATTTCCTAGCTCTTGGCTATCATAACCGTCCCCTTCAAAACTAACTATTGGTTCTGGTTGGGAGGAGCTTTAATTAAGGACCACCGATTTCGGCTGTATGTGCCATTTCCAGCCTGAACTATATACGAACGCGGTTCTTGGCCCCTCTCATTAACTGTACCATACCTGAGATCAGTAACCCAGACAATCATTTTTAAATCTTCTGCTACATGTCTATTATTATAGTTTTCCTCTTGTTTGTTTTTTGACTTTTCCTCTTCATCTGTAAATTATCTCTTTGTATCTACAACTTCTGCTAATTTACTAGGTAATATAGGAACAAGAGATTTAATTTTTCTAGACATGAACAATTCACAGGGACTAAATCCACACTCCAAAGGTGTAGAACGATAGGCGAGCAGAGCCAGTTGAATATCCTCGTTCTTTTTTAACAACGATTTTGCTGTTTTCACCGCAGCTTCAACAGGCCCAATGGATTGGGGGAAGAAAGGGCTACTCGTTGTATGTACAAAAGTAAAGGTGCTATGTGAGTTCTGGGACATGGCGGAGGCGCTAACATAGGAATCTCCATAAGGAAATCACGAAAAAAGCTAAGGTCCATTCTGGCAAAATTGTCTCAAAAAGTGGTGGGGGTAGCTATGAAGTATTTTGAGGTGTTTTGAAGACTTTTGAAGGGGCTTAAAGTGGGTTGTGACGTGTTTAGAAGAAGGACATAACGCATTCAGAGACATCTTCAGACCCCTTCAAAAGTCTTAAAAACAATTCAAAACACCCCCCACTTTTTGAGACACTTTTGCCAGAATGGACCTTAGCTTTTTTTGCGATTTCCTTATGGAGATTCCCATCTTAGCGCCTCCGCCATGTCCCAGAACTCACATAGCACCTTTACTTACAAAATTAAAATTACTCACAAATTTTTTAAATTCTGTCTGGAGCTGAGGTCCATTGTTCATACCTCGCGAATAGCTCTTTCATTTTTAAAATTATTTCTAATTTTGTGAATTTAGATAAAGGTAAAATTTCAAAAAATCTAGAATATAGTTCAGGAACGATCAGATACCAAGTTTTATATTTGAACAAATCTACTCCAATAATTTGCCATGGACGCGATGGCATAGGCTGTTTGTGAAATGTCTCCTTACTTTGAATTCTTTCCTCAACACAATTTGGACATGCCCTAATTAGATTTGCAATTTGTGTCGAAAGTCAAATCCACCATACGGATTTTTTAGACCTTTCGCGACACTTTACAATTTCCTGTTGACCGGAGTGAATAGAGTTTGAAACTTGAAACTGTAAAGGAGGAGGACAACAAATCATTCACCATAAAAAAATCAAATGAAAATTGAAAGTAGGAAACTATTTCACTAGAAATATCACTTTTTTCTGGCCACCCAGACAACGTATATTAATAATAATAATGATGATTTTATTGCTTCTGAAACAATGTTACAGCAAGGTACAATATAATTCTATATATAAAAAAAAAGATATTTTTAAAATGGGAAAGGTTAAGCGAATCTTAAATACTACACACAAAACATTATTCAGTTAAGACAAATTGGCGTAATTTCAATATATTCTAAATGTATTCCGCAATTTTCCTAGCCTCAAAAATTGTGATTTTATTTAAGGCATGAAGCAGTGAGTTCATATTTTCAAGGCAAGGGATATTTCGTTTCATTGTTGTATAAATCGGACAATCAAACAGTAAGTGGAGAATAGTTTCCTTTTCATGAATATTACAAACAGTACAATCCAGTTCAGGGTCCATAATGTATCCAATACCATTCAATGTAAATTTAATTTCAAAATGGTTAGACATACGCAATTGAGCAAGAGTGGGGGTAACCTGGATGGGTAATTTTAAAGCCAGGTACGTGCTTGGTTCACAGATGGTAGGAAAGGAAGAATACAAATACATGAAAGAATAGCGAGACGCAACACTGACATCTGATTCATGTGAATATGTATAATATTTGGACAACAAATCTTTTCTCTGCGATATAAAAGAAGGATGATTCAAATTGTTCCATATATGGTCACAGTCAATATCAACAAAGAACTTTTTCAACTGAACTACCAGTTATACTTCATATCTGTAGAGTTGACCAAACGCAGTTGTTGTTTAAAACAGAGCATAGGATAGCGATGATTATCCATTGTAAGTATTTTGTGTATCTAGTTAAGAGACATTTTAAAAATATTAAATGCAAACTTGACTCTTCCAGTCTCTAAACGGTTAATTTATTAGTACTGGTATATTTTTCCAAAATTTTCAACTTTTTCACAATATCAATCTCAGAGTGTGCCAAAATGACAAGGTCGTCAGCGTACATTAGTGACAATACATCATTTTTGTCATCAATATTTATACCTTGCGCGCCTTTGTCGTAAAAAAAGGTTTCAAAATCTGCTATAAACAGTGCAAACAATAAGGGGTTTAAAGGTTCTCCCTGTAGAACGCCCGCAGTCACCTCAAACGATTTAGTTAGGCCGTCAGAACCCTTTATTTGCACAGTTGCATGCAGGTAAAGCATTTTTATTACACGGAGAATTTTTGTTGATATTCCTAGTTGAAATAATTTCTTCAACAAATCCGTATGATCCACCGAGTCGAAGGCTGTTTTGAAATCAACTAAAATTGCAAACAGTTTCCGTTTTTTATGTCTTATATGTAAATTTATGACACTGCTCAAGGTAAAAACATTATCTTGACAACCTCGGCCTGAACGAAAGCCAGCTTGACACTCTGGCAGAATATTACATTCATCTGTCCATTGTGACAGTCTGTTTAGAATAAGGGAAGTGAATATTTTAGCGCAACAGTTAACCAGAGCTAATCCTCTTTAGTTTCCAGGATCATCTGTCGAGCATCCCTTTTGCAACATAGCTAATAAAATGTTAGACCAAGATTTCGGAATAATAGCAGAATCGAATATTGAATTGAATAAGGATGTTAAATAAATAATCCAGTTATTTGAAAGATTTTTGAAAAACTCGTAAGATATTCCATCGCATCCAGGAGACTTGTTATTTTTACATTTATTGATTAATTTATAAATCTCATTTGTGTCGAAAGGAGTATCCAAAAAAGGGTGAGTGACATCCTGAAAACTAAGAATCATCGTTGTTCTAGGGGGATATATGTTTTGGTAAAAATTTTCCCACATATGCACTGGAAGAGCTTTGCGATTGTATGTATTACGAAACTGTTTGATTGTTTGCCAGAATTCCTTGGGATTATTCAAGTTAGATAGTTTCATAATAATTTCGGCTTCATATTCTCAACGCCGCAATTGAATAGTACTTTTGTATTTTGCTTTTAAATTCATGTATGCTTGATTCGTATTTTCAGAAAAATTTTCACTTCTACAAGTTTTCAAAGCTTTCTTCATTTTATTTTTCAAATTAATACATGAGACATCAAACCATGGTTTATTAGTATGCTTTTTTCTACTTAGCGATGTGGAACTATATAATGTACAGAGGTTTAAGTCAGTAGCTGTTTCCTTTATGGCTTCACAAAAATTGATAAATGACTCCTCTGGATTAGAGATAAAATAGGCTCTGTTTGATTGATTCATTGTTAATTTGTAACTTAAGGATAAACAGTTTTTCCAGCTTAATTTCTTATGCTTTTGGTTATTATTTCTTATTTTTTTGCTATCTAAATATGATGATGTAACACCATGACTGAGTACAAAATTTACAGGAAAGTGGTCAGATAAAAAATCATCTTCTCCAACAAAGAAATTATTTACATCAGAAAGGAAAATATTATTGACCCAGACCATGCCAACCACACTATTGCCCAGTTTGCTTACATACGTAAATTTACCAGGTCTGTCAAGGGTAGTTCTACCATTAATAATTGAAAATGAATTCTCATACATAAATTCAATTAATTGTCTACCTCTAGAATTAAATATACTGTCTAAGCTTAGTCTATTATTAAATAAATTTGCGTTTTCTATCATTTCATCAGGGACAATGCCTTGATCTGAAATCCTGCAATTAAAGACCCCACCGAATATAAACATAGTGTCAACATAAGTCTCAGAAAGTTCAGCTAGTAAAACTTGTAAGGTGTCAAAAATCTGTGTCAAATGCAGAGAAGGTTTTAAGTAAATATGACACAAAATAAATTTATAATAATCTGCAGAAATTAAACAAATAATATAATGAGGAGAATTATGTAAAGTGGTCCACCACTGGGTCTTCCCAACAATGTATTTAAAATTATTTAAAAAATTTGGTGGTACATTGGTTAAATCGTTGGTAAGCCATGTTTCACTTAGACAAAGAATATCAAACTCAGTGTCCGATTCCGACAAATTAAATAGGTTTCCATAGCCATGACAGTTCCAGAAAGTTATTATTGTTTTTTTAAGGTCTCATATTCATTTGCTTTTGCTGCATTTTTATTTGGGGATTCATCATCTTCGCGACTTCTTTTCTGAGTAGTTGTTGGTAAAGAGACTAATAAAGGAGAGCCAAAGTTAAATTTAACCTTAACATTTTCACCCATCGCTTTCCGATGATTGAGCTCCTTATAAATTTTGGAGACAACGTATATTCTTTTAATTTAACACAGATTGGGTCTACCGAATGCTCTTTTATAATTTTTTTCAAAAATTCATCTTCTTCTGCAGGATTTTTTATTATTAAACTAACAGGAGCCTCCACATCAAATTTTGATGATTCTGGACTCCTTAAAAGAGCGTCAGCCATCACTAGCTCTTTTCCAGGAGTATAAATAACTTGATAATCATACCTCATTAATCTTAACCTGATTCTCTGCAGTCTGGGTGTCAGTTCATCAATATTTTTAGATTGGAGTATCTGAAGTAGTGGCTTATGGTCAGTTTCCAGAATTACCGGAATGTCGATAATATATTCCTTAAATCTGTCACATGCCTACGTAAGCGCAGGCGCTCTTTGAAGCATCAAAGTAAGCTAAAGAAGGAGCTTGAGCAAGTAAATCTTTAATTTGAGCAAACGAATTTTTTTGGGATTGGTCCCAAATGAATTCTACATCATTTTTTAATAACTGAGTAATTGGTTCCAATATTTTTGACTTATTTTTTATTAATCGAGATGCAAAATTTACCATACCAAGAAATTGTTGAATCTCTTTTTTACAAGGGGCTAGAAAGTTAATTATAGATGGAACTCTTGAATAATCGATTTCAATACCTTTATCTGTAATTGTGTGCCCCAAAAAGTTTATTTTAGTCACTCCAATCAAACACTTAGATCTATTTAGGGTAATCCCTTCATTTTGTAGTACAAATAAAACTTTGTCTAATATTTTATCATGTTCTTCTAGCGTGAATCAATATGTCATCCATGTGGATAATAACACCTTTAATGTGAGAAAACATTTTTGTAAACTTTTGAGAAAATTATTCAGGAACACACGATATACCAAAAGGTAATCTTTTAAATAAAAACCTTCCGAAAGGAGTAATGAAAGTAGTATAAACTTGAGATTTTTTTGATAATCTAATTTGATAGAATCCTGAAGGTAAATATTTAAAAAGGTATGAATGTACAATTAAAATCCTGATAAATTTATTCTTGGTAGAATACGAAGTTGTCGGAGAGAAGTCCTAGGGATTTACTTAAACCTATGTTACCTGGGATAACCACTTGCTAAAGGTTAGTACGTGTAGGGGTTGAATACCAAAAGTATAGTCCTTGCACGTGTAGATCTGGGTAACGATCGTTCTATGATGATCCAGAGGTCCACACAGGTTCTTAGAAGGTTCCGATCACCCTCAAGCCGATATGGGGTGGCAAATGAGAAGGTGGATCTTGAATATACTTCAACGATATGAGAACTAGGCGAATCACAAAATAAGAATTAAAGTCAGAAGAGTGAAAAATGAAGAGTGAAGGATGGATATGAAGGAGAAGTTGAAATTAAAATGGAAGTTGAAAGTTGAAGGTTGAAGGCCTGAAATAGAAATAAACGTAAGTGAATGATATTGAGCCAGTATCCAGAATATAGTCACATAAAAGTGAGTGGTCGACAAACTTACCGTTGATGGTGGGTGCCTTTAAGCGAATCAAGACAAGTTGGGGTAATTACAATTTGTTTGTAAAGGAATTAATCCAACCTACTGGTTGAGTTTCCAATTCTAAGGAGCCTTGGAAACTTTTCCTTTTTAAACTTTTTGTAAATTACAAAAAATCCGTTAATTTAACGTTATGTGGCTCTTAGTATCCTAATGCAAAATGAATCGCTATCTCTCTTCCTTTGATCACAACCTGTCCTGAATGGTTGGTTCTTTTCCTTTACCAGCAGCTTCTAAGAGTTCAAAAGATATGCTTATGTGAATTTACAAAGATGGAAAAGGATAAAGAATGTACTGAATTTGTAAAACTACCACTTTGTTAATGAATTGTTGATTATCAGTCACATCGGATTATCAATCAATTAATTTTATTTTATTTTCTTGGTCTGACAGATGTCAATTTAAACTAGATGATCCAAAGGAGAAAATCTAGTTTAGTGAACCAACGCGGATTTTGATGAAATTTTTTTTTAATTAATTCGAGGTCGCTGAACACGAAAATTAAAAAAGAAATCGGCGCTCTCTTACCAAAAACGAGTTATGAATTTTTGAAAATGAGGTCAGATCAGCACTGCACTGGTTTTAATGTCATATTATAACTGTTTTAAAATGATGCATTAAACTTGTACACAATATTAAATACACTATAATTACTTTTTAAGATATTCCTCTCACACACATTTAATAAACACTGATATTGACATTCATTTCTTGTAAATTCTTTTTTTAATTCCACAATTATTATATATTTTGACATTTTCATGTAACATGACTGACATATAAGTTTTGGTCTGTTTCTTCTTAGTCGTACAACTTGTACCTAATAGCATATTCAGCCATTAGAGATATTTAGCCACTTGAATTAGTTGCTGAATATTTTCGATTCCATGATCGTGACCATATCGTGACATAGAAGATATAAACAAGATGAACTTCATGAACATACACATATTTTTCCGATTAGCGCCGTATTACAGCTGAAACATTTTTTTTTCAAATTTTGAGAGATGTTGATTTTAGAAAGATGGTTAGTTTTGAGATAAGTTTGGTTGATATTTATCATTTATTTGAAGGATAATGAACCATTCAATTTGATCATTGAGGATGCTGAACAATTTTTTTTCTCTGAATTGCACTCATCAATTAATTCTTTAAAAAAATTACCTCCTCAGTTGTTCGGCCTCTATAAACACTGCTGACCACGAAAATAGTTGCTGCAGGTGTAATTCCAAATCAAATTTTGAACATACTCCTAATATTATAAGACTTTGGTTATCAAAAGCTGTTTCCCCATTTTAGAAAATTTTAAAATTCTACTAATATCGCTTCCCGACCTACTAACACAGATCAAAGTGAAATCGCAATCGCTTCCTATCAGCTTGATACATTTATTAGATTGGATTTCCGTTTGAAATAATGAAGTAGATTGACTATCGCGAGCGAAGCGAGCGCGCCGGATCGACGTTTCGCAATTCACGCGCGCGAATTGCGAAGCGTCGATCCGGCGCGCCTTTTTCAAAGTATGTTGATAGCTGTTCATTCAATTTTTTCATAACTGATTTCAGTTAAACGGAAGTTGAGATAAATTTCTAATTCAGAGATAAGATTGGATTTCCGTTTGAAATAATGAAGTAGATTGATTATCGCGAGCGAAGCGATCGCGCCGGATCGACGTTTCGCAATTCACGCGCGCGAATTGCGAAACGTCGATCCGGCGCGCCTTTTTCACAGTATGTTGATAGCTGTTCATTTAATTTTTCCATAACTGATTTCAGTTAAACGGAAGTTGAGCCAAATACAGCGCCAGCTATCGGAAAAATAGGTGTATGTTCATGATGTTCATCTTGTTTATATCTTTTATGTCACGATCATGAAATCGAAAATATTCAGCAACTAATTCAAGTGGCTAAATATCTCTAATGGCTGAATATGCTATTAGGTACAAGTTGTACGACTAAGAGGAAACAGACCAAAACTTATATGTCAGTCATGTTACATGAAAATGTCAAAATATATAATAATTGTGGAATTAAAAAAAGAATTTACAAGAAATGAATGTCAATATCAGTGTTTATTAAATGTGTGTGTGAGAGGAATATCTTAAAAAGTAATTATAGTGTATTTAATATTGTGTACAAGTTTAATGCATCATTTTAAAACAGTTATAATATGACATTAAACCAGTGCAGTGCTGATCTGACCTCATCTTCAAAAATTCATAACTCGTTTTTGGTAAGAGAGCGCCGATTTCTTTTTTCATTTTCGTGTTCAGCGACCTCGAATTAATTAAAAAAAAATATTTCATCAAAATCCGCGTTGGTTCACTAAACTAGACTTTTACCTAATCTAGCTCGCAATCACTACTTAAGAATCATTTTCTATTTGTACATATATTTTTAGGGAATTGAAGTGGATATGAAAGTCTGGAAGATGAACTTCTGAAGATGTAGTATATGTAAGATTTAAAAGAGGAAATGTAGGTCAATTACGAATGCTAAGTAGCAGTAGTATTATTAAAATACAAAATAAACACAAATATGAAGAGTAAGTCCTAATATTTATTTATTTTCACTATAATTTGTTGGTAAAATTGAGTAAGTGTTTGAATGTAACTTTTGACCTGTAACATGTTGTAGGGAATTGAAGTTTTGTTGTTTAGTTTTTTTTCTTTTATTATGGTTTTTAATAAATGATAATAACCAAATGAGATTTGCTTTAGTATTTTGATTTCAGCGTTGAATATTTAATTAATGGATTTTGACTATTCGCCGGTTCTCTATTGAGTTTACGATTTTATTTTGTTCTCCGCAGGTCGTTAGTGTACAATTAATATTTGTGTGGTTTGGGATAGTTTTAATTTTATTCCGTTCCTTCATTCGTACTCTGTGTGTCTTACGTTGGGTACATTTTAAATCAATATATATTTTTTTATTATTTCGGCGGAATAGTAGTTTTCTGTTTTAACTTAAATCCAAAGGATTTCTCAAACTTGGAAGTGGCTTAGCCAAAATGTGTTTGATTAACCGGCAGATTTAAATCGTTCTTTCCCTGCGTCGTGGACCAATAGGTTTTTTTTATTTGGTCAGAATAGTAGTTTTCCGTTTTAATTTAAAACCAAAGGGTTTCTCAAACTTGGAAGTGGCTTAGCCATAACTTGTTTGACTACTCGGCCGATTTAAAACGTTCATCTCCGACCCCGTTAATCCACCTTTCTTTCAAGTCCAAAATATTGGTTCATTGTAGTTTTTCGCTTTCCGATAAATCCAAAGCGTCTCTCCAGCTTGGAAGTGGCTTAGCCATAACTTGTTTGACTACCCAGCAGACTTCAACCGTTCATTTATAACTCCGCTAAACAATATCTCCTTTAATTTCGCAATATTGGTTTATTGTAGTTTTCCGTTTTTTTTTTATGTTTGAATCCAAAGGGTTTCTCGAACTTGGAAGTGGCTTAGTTACAACTTGTTCGTTTGCCCGGCCGAGTTTGAACCGTATTTGATAACCTGACCGGCTCTGACCGTTACGTCCGTTATAGTATCAGGCATATGTTGTAAATACCATATTATCTTTTCCCCGTTATTTTGATTGTCGTATCACTACCAATAAATTAGACCACAGAGTATTAATAGACTGAAGGTTGGAATTTCTGCTTCCTTCGTTATTAACCGTAACTTGGAGGACTGATATTTAGCTCGTCCGTGTTATAGTTATATATATATATATATATATATATATATATATGGCTTAACACCTCATGTGAGGTTGCGCCGCTTTCGCTTTCTAAATCCGTTTATCGGGGTGGATCAGTCCCCATCCTCGGTTTATTATTGTATCCGTACGCTTATTTGCCGCCATTTCTTCCGGTCTCTTGTTTCTTGCTTCCATCTTGTCACACCTGCCCTGATCAAGTCGTCCTCCACCTCTGCCAACCATTTAGATCTGGGTCTTCCACGCCTTCTCTTCCCTCCCGGCTGCCATTGTAGCATAGCCTTTGTTACTGCTTCCTTCCCTTGCCTCCATATATGTCCCAGCCATTTGACTCTTTGAATTTTAATTTTCTTTATTATGTCTTCTCCATTCAGTTCTTCTAATATTTCTTGGTTCGTTCTCCTTTTATATTCTTGTTCTCCTATCTTCACTGGACCCAGAATTGATCTCAATATCTTGCGTTCGTTTATCCTTAGTTTCTCTTCTTCTGTTTTCGTCATAGTTATAGTTTCTGCTGCGTATATTGTTATGGGCCTTATTATTGTTTTGTATATGTTCAACTTTGTTTGCCTAGTCAATATTTTACTTTTTAACAAATTTTTGTCAGCTTGGTACGCTCGATTTGTTGCCATTATTTTTTCTTCGACCTCCGTTCTTCTTTCCACTTTATTGTCTATCATTACATCCAGGTATTTAAATTTTTGTACTTTTTCGAATTTTTTATTTCCTATTCGTATTTCCCCATTCTGTCCTGTTTTTCCGAATCTCATTATCTTCGTTTTCTTCACATTAATTTTCAGTCCCAACTTCATCCCTTCCTCCTCAATCTCGCTTAGCAATTTTTCTATGATTTTCCTTTTTTTTTGTCACAGTACTATGTCATCAGCATAGGCTATGAATTGACTTCCTGTTGTTCTAAGATTTCCCTTTTGTAACTTTCTCAAAACAAATTCTAGAGACAGATTGAACAGCGTAGCTGACAGTGAGTCTCCTTGTCTTACACCTTTGTTTATTTCAAACTCTTCCGTTTCTCCTTTTTGTGTCAGGATACTAACCTTTGAATGTCTCATTGTCATCTCTATTAGTTTTCTTAGTTTTTTACTTACCCCTTGTTCTTTTAAAGCTTTCATAATTTCGTTCCTCTTTAGAGAGTCAAAGGCTTGTTCAAAGTCTAAAAATAACATTTCTATTTCATATTTATGTTCGTATGCTTTTTCCATAATTTGTTTAATAGTGTGTATTGCATCTGTTGTTGATCTGCCTCTTATGAATCCACATTGATATTGTCCTATAATATTTTGAGTTTCAGTTATTAGTCGTCTTTGTATTAATAGTGTAATGCCTCTATAGTTCTTACATTCTTGCTGGTCTCCTTTTTTGTGTATCGTTATGATTTGTCCAGTTTCCCATTCGTTCGGCATTTTTTCCTCTTCCCATATTTTCTTAACCAATCTATATATTCTTTCATGTAACATGTCTCCTCCGTGTTTTATCAGTTCTAAATTAATTCCATCCTTCCCAGGTGCTTTTCCATTACTTCCTCTCTTGATAATATCTCTTACTTCCTCTAATGTTGGTTCTTGTGTAATAATTTCTTCTTCTGTTTCTTCTCCTATTTCATCTTCTATCACTGGTTCATTTAGTAATTCCTTAAAGTACGCTGTCCATATTTCTTTGTATTGTTTTTCCTCTTCCACAATTTTTCCTTCTTTGTTCTTTATTCCTTTTAATTTGTTTTTGAAAGTCCTATTATTTTCTTTTATTTTTTTATAAACATTTTTTGAATTTCTGTTCCATTTCTCGTTCTCTATTTCCTGTATCCTTAAGTCCATCCATTGCCTTTTTCTTTTCCTGATTATTTTCTTGCTATCTTTCCTTAGTGTTTGATATTTTTCTCTATCTTCTGGTTTATTTGTTCTTATCCATTTTAGCCTAGCTTCTGCTTTTGCTTCAACTATTTTTTGGCATTCGGTATTGTACCATTCTTTTTTGCTCTCCTTCTTCTTTTTAGCTATCACTTTTTCCGCTACTACTTGTATTCCGTTTTTTATATTGCACCATTCTTCTTTCATATCATTGCGTTTTTGCCTCCCATCTTCTGTTAAATAATTTTCAAGTTGTTCTACGTATTTCTTTTTTACTAGATTATCCTTTAATTTTTCAATGTCCCATTTTTTTTGTTCACTCTTGAGGTTGTGTCTTCTTGTTTTTAGTTTTATTTTTGCCATTACTATGAAGTGGTCTGAGTCTGCGCAGGCTCCTCTATAAGATCTTATATGTGTTATAGTTAGTTAAATTAAATTCAACAAGACCCCTGGAATTTTCCGTAACCTCCATCTTGTAATAATTAAAAATGATTGGATTTAAAGAAAATGGGTGTTTAAATCATCCAAACTGAACCCCTAATATAACTAGTTATATACATTAATCCACCGGGCAGTTCAAATTTATTCTAGCCTTTAATGAAAATTCTGCAAAAACGCCGGAAATTATTCTTTTTCATAACGCTCTTAATTTCTCCAGGGGATTTTGACCACCACCAAATGAATATATTGTAAAGTAAAGGGAAACATGAATTATAAAGTATCTAATATTCACAAAATTTGTAAAAGTAATAAGTGACAAACTAAAAAGTAGTCCCAAACAAAAAACTCCCACGACGCTGTAGCTTCGACTTTTCTAATTGTCATTATCTACTTAAATTTGTACAGGTTGGTAAAAAAACCTATCCCCAAGTCATATGAAAAAATGTTCAGTGTTAAAATCATATATACAGGGAACAAAAAATAAATAAATTTCGAAGTAAAAAAAAGAACGATTTCCTGTTTTTCTTCAAATTCCCCTCAAAGTATAGAATAAATTAGTCATGGAAGCGTATAAATGTATCTACCCCGTTTATTATCAAATATTTACGACTCATTTAAATAGCAGATTTTCCATAGTCGCTATCTAAGTGCTTCATTAGACAACCGGGGTGGAGAGTTGTGAGTTGCTAAGTTATGGCAGTCGTGATTATCGGTAATCTTAATGAATGCGGAGAACAAAAGACCGTGAGTATGTGTGAGAGAGAGTCGTCTAGTGTAACGGTCCCGAGAGGTAAATGAGTAAATGAGTAAAGGAGGGCCGAACCGGGACCGGAACTCTTCACCCGGACCACCGTCGACCGGTAAATCATCTATTTCATTCAATGCATGAAATGTCCGTTTATTGTAACACGAATCCGTGGGTCCGTTTTAATCTCTGCATTGTTTAATATTGAATTCCATTATTGTTAGCATTATTTATGCATATTGTTCTAATGGCCATTACGTTATGAATTTATATTATTTATGAAGTGAGCGCTCCGACCGAATTTAATCGAAGTGTATAGCGAACCGCTCTCGTAATTCGATTGGATTTATTTACAAAATGTATTAATTGAATGTCTGTATGAAAATCATTATTTTGGGGTCGATTCGATATAAATGATAATCACGTTACTTTCACCTTTGATTTTATAGTCAATTCCCATAATTTATTTTTTTATTATACAGTGTGTCCAATCAAGTCGGCATCATAGGGGAAACTTTTTTATTATCAGTTTTATGCAAAAAATTATTCTTTAAAAAAGTTCTGCATGGTATAAAACTTAATACACAATCATCAGATGTAAATTTTTTTAAGACATCAAAAAATATGAATTTTACTCAAGAGTAAAAGTACCTTTAGTTTTGAAAATAGCGACAATTGTTATTAAGAAAAGTTGATAATAATTGAAAACTATTGTCAGATATCCAATAGTATCCATTTGCCATGAGAAAACAGATTTTGTTACTTTTATAAACCTCTTGTTAGCATTGATAATTTACGTCTACAGATAAACATTTAATCTAGGATGCCCCGACAAATTATGTACAGGGTGTCCCAAATTGGTGTGTTTTGCAGGGTACCTCGTTAACTAGAAGAGATAGAAGAAAAGCAGTTAAGATGTTATGACTTCTTTTTTGTTAAAGTAACGATAGCCTAATTAAATCTTTAGTAACTCCCTGCAGTTGGAAGATACAGGGCGATTATTGAAAACTGTCGAAAACTACAAGGTACTATTAATTAAGCAAAACATAAAAAAAACGTTATAAAAACTTTTTTGTTAGGGGGCTCACTAAGGTAATATAATGCAAACTTATGTTGTTTTAAATGAGACACCCTGTATATTTTGACGAGAATGGGGATTAAAAAAGGAAACGAAAAACGTTAAGAAATGGCGGTATAAGAAGCATGATTGAAATATGTACTCATTGTAATTATAACTATATTGTAACGGTAAAGGCGCCAATTTGTAACTGTAAATGTTACTTTTAGTTGGGCGCCAATTTGTAACTGTGAATGCCTGTACCTCACAGGGCACCAGCTCGAAGGGCTCCGGCTAGAGACTCCTCCCAAGGGTGATTCGACCCCAAGTTTATGTCGCACAAGGATAACAGAAGGGTTGTAAAAATTGAGGGCGCCACTACCTTTTTGACGATAAAAATACTAAGAAAACTAAGGCGGAAAAGGTAGAAACGCCTTGTAAAATTTAAATTTAAGTTAATAAAGAAAAGTGACCCTCAACTTTTATAGTTGAGGACTTCTAATAAAAAAAGAATTAAAAACAAATTTACAATTTATTCTGCCACAGGAAATGAACAGGAATTTGTACTTTTATAGGTACTTAGCTTTTAGATGAAGTGGTTTCCTGGAGAAGAAGTCAGGTCTTGATCTGAACTGTTGTGTTCTGTTCTAGGGCGGTATTTTGATCTAGGGCTGTATCTTGGGGTTCTTTCCTTGGCTATATTCTCGGGTTATATCCTATCCTAGGGTTATATTCTTGGGTTCTATCCTAGCCTAGGGTTATATTCTTGAGTTATATCCTAGCCTAGGGTTATATTCTTGGCTTATATTCTCGCCTAGGGTTATATTCTTGGCCTATATTCTCGCCTAGGGGCTGTGCTTACCTAGAAGTACAAGTGGATCAGGGATATGTAGGAACTTGAATGTAATGGCACATTATGTTGGTCAGCTTTTCAGGTTAAAGAAAAGGAAGGCAGTTATTTGAAAGTCAAAAAATTTATTTAATTTACTGAAAGCTTTCCAACATTATATGTTCCATGTTAAAACAGTAAAAATAGCAATTATCGGCTAAATTAAAAAAATATACTAATGATCCGAAAGAAACTAATAATAGCAAAAAGTTATTTATTTAGTTATATGAAAAAATATCGTGCTTAGGAAATATATGAAACCGGCACTGGCATTACGAAAGAATATTTTATAGGTTAACGGTTTATAAAAGTGTTATTTTATAATTAAAAAAGTTATTTCGCAACTGAAAAAGCTTGAAAATGTTTGTATAAAAGTAAAACAGTGAATTATAAAAGAATATTTGGTTTAAAACTACCATATTAGTATAAAAGAACAGTTTATGACCACGTGTTGAATTTAATTTCGTCTATCTCTGTAAAAAAATAAAGAATGCATACGAAAATTATATCAGACAGTACTTTAGAAGAAGCTTATTAATTATAAATTATGATTTTGAACTTACCACAGCAAAATTCATAAGATAGGTACTTAAGATATGAAAGATAGCGAAAGATGATCTGCCCTCTTAGGCGGTCGATAACAAAAAGGGGTGTTTAACGTGGCGTTGTGCAAAAAATGGAAGCGTCCGTTGGCAGACGTCAATTGACTAACGGTCAGGGTTGAAGAGTTTAGGATCACAGAACTATAATTGGATGTGGCTAGTGACGACGAGCGCTAATTAAAAGGATTTATTCTGTAAAATCGAAACAGGTCGATAGACATGTTACAATATTATACCAATATGTATGAGTAATGATGCCACGCTAAGAAATACAAATATATCATCAAGTAACGAAGTGAAGTTTAATATAATAACAATAGTAGCAAATATCATCCCCACAAACCGCAGTTTGTTCATTCATTGAAAGAAAGAGATTATGACAGAAGAGTATCCATTTTTATTAAGACATATAATATTTTCCGATGAGGCAACTTTCACATCATATGGAACTGTCAGTTCACAAAATTGTCGCTGGTGGTGTGACAGTAATCCCAACTTTACTATCAAAAGTCGTGACCAATATTCATTCAAAACCAACCAACACCACATGGTATTTATAAGAATAAAATAATAGGACCATATTTTTTTCGACAATCCATGAATTTTTTTTACAAAATGAATTCTACGATTTTATTAGCGAATTATCTTTAATAGACCGTCAACGTATATGGTACATAGAGATACTACAAATAGAGGCAACAAGCCATAGGCCGCTGTGTAAGTGGGAATGTCCGTCTGAACTCCGGTGAGAGAGAAAAAGACAGACAGTCAGAGGTTTTTCTGTCTTTGTCTCTCGTCTATAGCATGCGCGCCATTAGAGAAAGACAACCTGAACCTCTGACTTTCTATCTCTCTCTTATAAGCTGACGGGTTCCGAGCTGGATTGTTGCCTCTATCTGTAGTATCTCTATGATATGGTATCAACAAGACGGTGCTACATGCCATACTACAGTCGCTGTTAGGGATAACCTTGAAGCTATTCTCAATGACAAAGTAATACATAGATATTCCGAGATTTTTCGGCCGGCTAGATCTCCAGACTTAAGTCCTCTGGATTATTTCTAATGGGGCTACTTAAAATATAGGGTTTATCAGCAAGGGCCTTTTCAAGATATTGGAAAGGATAATTACAGAAGCATGTCAGGAAATTACTGAAGATATGATCAATAATGTATTAAGGGAATTTGGTAAACAATTTCTCTGCAAGATCAAAGAACTCTTTGCCTAAGTCCTAACGACTGTTTTACTTTGCCAAAATTTGAGAATGAACTACGTGGTCCCCAGAAGATACAGTCAACGCTTTCAAAAACTCTATTTTGGAATAACTGCTTCCAGAAATTTTTCCACGGGATGCAAAAATGCATTTCTCTTCGTGGAGAATACTTTGAAAAACAATAGTGTTTAAAAGTTATGTACTGTTTTTTTCTAGCTTCATATGCGAAATGTAAAAGACAACCCTCCTAAATTAGTCTGTAACTCATAAACTGAAGCCATAAGATCAGTGGTTCCCAAACTTTTTCCAATCACGACCCCTTTTAGATTTGCTTAAAAGCTGGCGACCCCCAATACATAAATATTAATGTTTCATAGTTTAATAAATATAAAAAAAGTCAATTTAGTATTTAGTATTATTTATTTATTTTATTTGGTACAATAGTATAATGCTAATGTGACCTCTGTAACAAGTTTTAAAATCCTTGGTTAAATGCAAGTCAAAGCTAGTGAAATGCCATCCTCAACATTAAGTTTATTTCTGGCCTTTGTTTTAATTTGCAAAAGTGTTGAAAAACCACTTTCACAAAGATAGGTGGCAGCAAATTTTATACTAGTAGCTGGAGAGAAAACAAGGCAATATTGGGATAAGATCGATAAGCGGCACACCAAAATTCAGTCAGAGTTTTTTCTTGGAATAGAGCTCGAGCTGTAGAATCATTCTTAAGATCTAAAAATTCATCCTGCATTTCATCTGGAATTTCGGCAATATATAAATGGGTATGGAGTGTGTTCCTTACAACTGCGGTTTCTTACTCAGACACATCAGGAAAGTAGTGATGAATTTCATTTTCCAGAAATTGAAGGTAGTTATTAATTTCCTGTTTTAGATGCTTCAACTATGCAGCTCAGGTTTTCAAACATTGAAATGTTTCCAAGCGTTATTTTTTGTCGCCAGTTTTTAACCTTACAAACAAATGCTTGAAAGATTATCTCTAAAATACAGAATGTGCAAGTCCTTTCCCTGGAGTTTCAAATTTAATTTGTGTAACTGACCAAAGATGTCCGATGAATAAGCGACTTTTTGGATCCAAGCTTTCCTTGCATTTCCAAAAAAAACTTTCAGTTCGTCTTTTAGCTCAAAAACACGTTCAATAACATTGCCTTTTGACAACCAACGAATTGCAGTATGAAACAGAAGAGTCTCGTGATATGAGTTCTTTGAAAAGACGGGTATGGAGAGCACTAGATTTTATATAGTACAATTTCAATTAATGAGCTGAGCACCTCTTGCATTTGCCTAGGTAGAATTTTAATAGCAATAGCAAAACGGTGAATCATGAAGTGCAGACCTTTTGCTTGAGGTGCCTTGTAGAGAATTTTTTGGACGATCAACTTCAGGATATGATTTGGATGCAGGATGGGGCAGCTCCGCATAATGTACTACCTGTTAAAGAGCATTTGAACAATGTATCTCAAGTGTGGATAGGGAATAATGGAACCATATTATGGCCTGCTAACAGTCCGGATCTATCCCCTATGGACTCATTTCTTTTGGGGGTTTTTAAAACACATAATAAATAATAATAATGTCTGTATTCAAGTCATCAAAGATCGAATTTAATTCGAAATAAATAATGTAAATGTAAACAATCAAGCCATTTCTGATGCAATTCAAAATATAATTAGACGTTTTCAATTATGTATTGAAAATGATGGTGGACACTTCGAACAACTTTTATAAGTTATTATTTATTTATAGTTGTAAAGTTATCTTTGTTATATTCGTTATCTATTATTTGTAATTTTAATTAAATGTTGACCAAAACTTTTATTTAATATCTTAAGACAGGGGTATGATATGGTATATTTTTGAAATCAGAAGAAAAACATATTTTCAAAAATTCAATGTGTCTCATTTAAACAATCGAATAATTTTTTTGTGTCCCTCAAACTACGCACGCCACTGCACTTTTGTTAACGTTATAATAAAATTAGTTTATAACCACACGACTTTTATTTTAAAAAATTTTTTGTTCATGCAATAATAACTATGGTAAGGGCTGGGACATTTATAATGAATAACCCTGTACATTCTTACGAGAAAAAAAAACTTGTTCCTTGTCCGGTGTTAAGGGATAACTTTATGTCCGTTACTAATGGACAAGGAATCGCCAAAATTACGTGTTTAGTATCAAAACTGGTTTGAAAATCAGCAAAAACTTTTACAATCTACAAATAATAATGGAATACTATATTTATTAATAATAACCATAAACACGTACATATTGAAACTTACCAGTAACAGTAGCTTGCATCTTAAGTGACAAAGCGTTTCCCGCCAAAAACAGCAATCGCCCGCTCCCACCGCGGCCTTTCGCGTCACTGGCTAGTAGGGATGTTACAAAATAATCGATTTTTTTATAAATCGATTATTATTTTCTTGTAAACGATTATAGTAATATTAATCGATTTTTAGTAAATCGATTTTAAGTAAATCGATTTTATAAATGACGTGTTTAAATCGATTTTCAGAAACGGCTCGTATTATTTATTAACCATTCCTCAAAACACTGAACACTGTTTACACTACCACTACACCAACACTAACACTTTACACTATCTTACGCGCGTTTCGATAACCAAGTTATCTTCTTCAGAGACTGAAGGTAAGATAGTGTAAAGTGTTAGTGTTGGTGTAGTGGTAGTGTAAACAGTGTTCAGTGTCAAGTATCGCCAACGGTTCCAGAATTCCCAACTTAGTTCATTCCTCAAAATTTTAACAATATTGACCATTTTAACAATATTGACCATTTTTGACAATTATTGACCAAGTTAACTGTTTTTCAAAATTAGTGACCATTTTTTCAAATGATGACAATTTTTAACCATTTTTGACAGTTTTTGACCATAATTGCCCATTTTTAACAGTTTTTAACAATAATTGACAATTTTTGATAGTTTTTGACCATTTTTCAAAATTATTGACCATATACCAAAATTTTTGACAATTTTTCAAAAACTTCAACAATTTTTGACAATTATCAACAATTTTTCAAAATTTTGACAATTTTTCAAAAACTTCAACAATTTTTGACAATTATCAACTATTTTTCAAAATTTTGACAATTTTTAAAAATAATTGTCCATTTTTAACAGTTTTTGACAATTTTTGACCATCTTTGATAGTTTTTGACAATCATTGGCCATTTTTGAGAATTTTTCAAAATTTTTGAGAATTTTTCAAAATTTTTGAGAATATTTCAAAAATTTTAACAATTTTTCAAAAATTTTGACCATTTTTGATAGTTTTTGACAATTATCGAACATTTTCCAATATTTTAACAATTTTTGACAATTATTGACAATAATTGTCCATTTTTGATAGTTTTTGACAATTATTGTCCATTTTTGACAATTTTATTTTTGAAAATTTGTGACCATTTTCAATTTTTGACAATTTTTGAAAAAATTTGACCGTTTTCCAAAATTTTTTTAAAGTTTTTGACAATTATCGTCCATTTTTGACAATTATTGACCGTTTTTGACAATTTTTGACCATTTTTCAAGTTTTTTTAAAAAAATTTTACAATTATCGACCATTTTTTTAAATTTTAACAATTATTGACAGTTTTAAACAGTTTTTGACAATTTTGGATAATGATTGTCCATTTTTGACAAAAATTGTCCATTTTTAACAGTTTTTGACAATAATTAGCAATTATTGACCATTTTTGACCATAATTCAAAATTTTTGACCATATTTCAAAATTTTTCACAATTTTCATATAATTTTATTTGATTTTTAATCTAATAAATTGTTAATGAATGGTTTATTATCGGAATATGAAAAGCATGTACTTTTTAAAATAATATTTAAAAAATCGATGTTTTCGCATAATTCGATTTATTTTTATTAAAATCGATTTTTGAAAAATCGATTAATTTTGAATAAAGAAAATTCGATTTTTAATCGATTCTTTTCCATTAATCTCACATCCCTACTGGCCAGCCGTGTCCCGTGTCCCTGTATTGCTTCCTCGCACTCCTTTCACCCATCTTTGAATCACACCGAAATAGTACGAGTGTCCGGCGCTAGGTGCCGTCCGGCGTTTCGGGACTTCCCCCTACGTCTGTGTTTCAAGCAAAATACGATTGTCGCTATAGCCTGTATTGATGAAAACATCAGAAGAGGATATCCCGGACAAAAAATTGAAATACTCACTGACAGCCAGACTCTGCTTAAGGCTATCAGTAATCCAACAACTAAGTCTAGACTGGTGAAAAACTGCAAAGAATCCCTATCAGGCTGGCAAGGGACAACAAAGTGTCTCTAATATGGGTGCCGACACATGAGGGGATTGCAGGTAATGAAATGGCGGACTTGATAGGTCCGGAATCGTTATGTGGAATCACAAAATATTGCATAAGAGGGGAAATCAGGAACTGGCTAGATAGGGAACACCAACTCAAATGGAGGCACCTCCATACAAAGAGTTTACTGAACAAGGTAGACAAGGAACTCTCAACCAGGCTACTGAAACTGGGTAAGAGACATTTGAAGACAGTTAGCGATCTGGTGACTGGACACTGCACTGAGGAAGGAAAATGTGAACTTGATGATGAAACACCTAATCACATACTCTGCTTCTGTGCGAACTCAAACGGAAGAAATTTGGAGAGGAAATAATACAACCATTGCAACTACTGAAAATCCCTCCAGTCAAACTAGGGGCCCTTATAGAAGTCACGAAACTTCTGTAATGGAAGTAGATAACATATGCGAAATGGTACAAATATTCAGTTCAAGTGCGTGGGATGTTGAGCACAACCCAAACGAATGAATGGATGAAACCTAAATTCGAGAATATTCTATAAATAATGTTATAAATTGGTTAATTATCCTAATCATACCAACAAAAAGAAAAACGCGCAACTCATTTTTCCATTCGAATTATTGCAGCTATTGAATCGTCAAAGTTGATGTAAACGGATAAAAGTTTCGCTTAATAGTTTCCTGAAAGCTCTGCCTGACGAATATAAAAGGTGTAATTGAACCGATTGTATTTATATTTTAATTTCCGTTTTGTCCGAGAGCAAATTAAGAGATGACAGTACGATGAAAGCTTTTCAAGAATATTCCGCTCGAATCGTTTTGCTTCTAAGCACGCTAGGGACTAAAATGCTTATCGTATTGTTACGAACACCAAATTTAAAAATAAAAATTGATGAAAAACATAAAAATATTTCACTAACACGATTTTATTTAAATTCTATTTCTTTATTATACTACAATTTTCTTTGGTCGTTACTGGATATTTCCTTTTCACTGTAATTTCCTTCAAACTATAGTCCTACCTATCGTTTCCTTATCGCCGACCGCATGCTACGTACTTATGGCCATACAAAAATGGAAATCTAGTTCACATTGTGCGCTGCTGATAATAATAACAGTACGATAAAGTCCCACTTGTATATTACCTATTATTATTACTTGTGTTGCATGTTAAATTGGTCAAGCCGAACTGTCGAAGTATGAGAAAGGTAGATCGTTGCCGAGATATACGACAAAAAAAATCACCACGAGCTTAACGAATACATTTTTATTGGGATGAAATAATTTTAATGAGAACAAAAAAATGGAGACTCTTGAATAAAGACTAGATGTATACCTCTTATTTAAGTAGTTTATTTATGACAAGTGGTGCATAAAATGTACGGCGAAAGAAAGCAGGAACAATTCGTGAGTTGTTCCGAGAAGAAATGCCGGATGTCCCACCTGTCTGATTAAGAAATGTACAAGCTGTATCTCAGAAACCATTTATCGTACAGTTTAGAGAAAAAAATAATCTGTATTACAAACTCGAATACGAGAAACTACTGGAAATTATTTTCAAGTTTCCTACTCCACCGCTAGAGGGCGTAGTTAACAATTATATCGCAAAAACGTCATTTTTCTATAATAAATGTACCGTTATAGTACCACAAAATTTAAATATTCCTAATTGATATTTCATGCGAAAAACTTATAAAAACATTTTTTTCAATTGATTATAAACAATTGAAAATTGATAAAATTTAAAAAGAAAACACGTGACTATGAACGCGCCACGATTGCTCACCATAGTTGTGACGTCATAATGTTATAGTTATTTAATAACAGTACAGCGTTTACGGCTATTACACGTGACTTGACGATAATATTGAAAATTTACTGCAAAAAACCGATTTGTTAGTTAATTCCGATTTGATATGTGTGATAAAGGATTTATAAAGGATTTATAAGGGATTTATAAAGTCTGATAATATAGCTGATGTTGATAACCAATTTTCTAAAAAATGACTTTTAATGCTATGATTTTAAAGGTTGAAAAAATTCATCGACTGAACTCTACTTATTTGATTTGTATACTTAGATAAATAATAATTAATAACAACGGTGTTATGAAATACTTACATCGAAATGATCTTCACAACAAATAAATTATATTTTGTTTTGGGATTATCACGGTGCACTGCTTGAAACCATTTATTTCGACGTTTTTCATCTCCGGGAATATTTAAAAACATTTTGTCAGGAGTTCTTTTTGTAGTATTCGTACATAATGTTACAAAACAAGAACGTTAACTTTTTTAGGTTCGACATTTGCAATATAAATTTGAGTATTTAACAATGACAACAGCATTATTATTTCTGTCAATGAATGCACCACCACTTGGTGTATTCTGTGCTTCCGTATAAACTGCAATGAGTGAAAACTAACATTATGACGTCACACGCGCTCGGGTTTGTTTGGGAACTGTCGGCGTGTCTTCGGTAATGGTTTCAAAAATTAATTTTTATTTCGATATAACTTTTGAATTATTGCGAAAAAAAAATAGTTTTGTTATAAAACGTATATATGATCTTTCCATTCATCACAAAAAATTTTCTTTCCAAAAACCCAATTATGTATTATGTCTATTTACAGATCCATTACTGGAAAATGTAGCTTCATCGGACCACATTATATTTGATAAAAAAATTTGGATTTTCATTCAGCATATTCTTAAGCCAATTGCAATGGTCTTTTATCGTAATCTGTAGCTTTTAATCCTTGATGAAGAGATACACGATACGGATGAAACCGATTTCTCTTTAAGATAGAATGAACACAATACCTATGAATTCCTAACTGGCAAGCTAGTATCTTATTATAGAAAAATGATGTTTTTGTATTATTATTGTGAACCATTCACGGTGGTACCAATTGTATGTTCTAGTTGATCAAAAACAAAATTACTAGATTGAGCCGAGTCTAAAAATATCAGTATTCAAGGGAGACTTATGAAGTGCCAAATATGGGAAATTATAAAAACAAAGTTACCGGTTCTCGGGTAATCCTACTTGAAATGTATTTAAGGTACTGAAATTAGATAAAGGTAAATTATGAAGATTAAGAAAGGTAAGTGGGCGCCACCCTGAATAATACTAGCTTATTTGTTATTCACATCAGCATTATAACGACAAATCCTGTACGATTGGAAGGGAAAATAAACTTTATGAACAACGTTATTAAATTTACAAGTTGTATATTGACTTTTTAAAAAAAAACAATAAACAGAAAAAAAATGACTAGGTTTTCATTGGGTTGTTCTATGTTGAAGAGTTGAAGAAGCGATGAAATATATGGATGTTACTTTCCTAGAGTGATAGAGTCCTTGTTCCAGATAAAGACCTTGACAGATAGAGTCCTTGTTGAAATTTCATGTAAAGTTCTGGTTTCAGGTTTCTGGGTCCATGTGAAGTTTCTGGGTCCAGGTGAAGTTTCTGGGTCCAGGTAAAGTTTCTGGGTCCAGGTAAAGTGCTGGTCCAGGTAAAGTGTCCCAGGTAAAGGTTTGGTACAGTTAAAAAAAAAGTGCACTCAGATAAATGCACTTCTTAGAGATAAGATACGATAAGCTAGAAATGCTTCAATAGCACATGTACACAGGAAAGAAGAATGAAACCTTTTTGCCACTTGTTTAAATACACGAAATCATGTGAAAGATAACAGACTCACGTCTCATGTTCATGTCACGCTCATACGCTTTGACCAGGAAAGGAATTTACATTTCAGTAGTGAATTCTTGATTCACATTTAATTTATAATTGGTAGAAGAAGAGACACGAGGTCGAAGTGGGAATCTCAAAATAGAAGTGACTATTTTAACTACAGACGGACCTCGATCGGCACGCATAGAAACGTTGATTTCGACTGTCGTCCACAGTAAATATATTGAGCCTTGAAACATTTCTCGGTGTTGGGTATGAGAAAGGACTGGCTATTCGCCGCCCATACGATAATTTATTAATTCAATAGAGGGAAGTAAAGTGAACGAAATTAACGTTACAAAGAGAGTATTATTTGGGCTGTTATGCAGAATCAATGAGTCAAAGTTTTACGTTTATCGCTATTTCGTTGCCAGTATAGAAGCATTAAAATGATTTTGGAATCAGATAGGGAAAAAAATTGATAATTCTGGATAACGGCAGCTGGATCAAAAACAAAGCAAATCATCAGAAGATTATAATGTTTTTCTTATGAATATTATTTTTTTGGAGACAGAAAACAAACTGAATTTTTATTTTATTGGCGTGATTTTTTTCTATTCAATTTTTATTAGAGATGTTTTCCAGTTCCCCTAATTCTTCTCCGTGAGTTAGCTTTAAGGGTATAAAGTTATTTTTATACATTTTTTTTTGTATTATAAAGATACCTACGTGAAAACACCTCCATACCAGCAACGCCTATGAAAATAACTACTAACGATTTCCACTACCTATAAATACTTAATTTTAAATTTGTAACTCGCAGAATATTTGACCTTTTTATTTTCCATTTGATTTATGATTCTCTCTAGACGTTTTAGCGCAACACATTCCCAGTTTTATTTAATAAGAACCGAATATACACGTTGGTCATTAAATAAATAGCTTTTGAAAAAGATTTTGACTAAATGATCGTTATTCAATTGAATTTAGTCATGGTAGATCGTAATTTTTGCTTATAAATGAATTCCTTCAAAATATATTATCGTACGCTCATAATACAGACATTCTTACAAATAAATCGATTCCTTAAAAAAAATTCAATGTACGCACATGATATAGAAATTATTATAAATAAATTGATCCCTCATAAAAATTTTAATGTATGACCATGATATAGAAATTATTACAAATAAATGGATCCCTTAATACAATTTTATCGTGCGCCTGTAATAGAAAGATATTTTTTCAAATAAATTAAACCCTTAAAAACATTTCATCGAACGCACATGATATAGAAATTATTATAAATAAATTGATCCTTCATAATAATTTTATCGTACGACCATGATATAAAAATTATTACAAATGAATGGATCCCTCAATAATTTTTAATCATGCGCCTGCAGTAGAAAGACATTTTTTCACATAAATTAAACCCTTTTAAAAATTAAACCGTGTGTCTATGATGCGCATTGACGGTTAAGCCCATAAGTTTAGCCACTACCAAAAACCCCTTAACGCGGCTGAAGAAGTTTTCCTTTCAAAAACATGTTTAAATACTCATAAAATTCAGAATTTAGACTCAACGGGATTCTATTTCACGACACGATTATATCGAGTCGTTCGATGTCGAATACGATCTTCAATTCGATCGTATCGGATCATCCCATTCTATTTTACGATCGATTTGAAATCGGGTGTTCTCGGATTTGGACAGCAATTTTGATCCGAGTCTTTTAAAGTGAAGTAAGTCGAAAATGTTTTTTGACATTGTCGACTGATTGATTGATTAGTTCGGCACCATCAGTCAGAGGCTTACAGACCTCGGCACCTCAGCTTTAAGGCTTTTTGTGCTCTTGGTTGTACCGTTTATGTGAAGAGACCAGTAGCCATTATCAGGCTCAACAGTCTTTTCACTAGGTCGTTCTTGGAGGAATCCTCCTTTGGATATTCTAGTCCTACGAGTATATATCTCCAATGAGACAGTGCTTCATATTGGAAGATAATGTGAGAGGCTGTTTCCTTCTCTTCCATGCACAACCGACAAATAGGTTCCTCCTTATATATGCCAATTGTATGCATGTGCTTCCTTAGGGTACAGTGACTGGTGAGTAATCACGTCACTTTCCTTATCTGACTCCTGCTGAGGTTTAATATATCGTTAGACTCTGAGGGTTTTTTGACCAGGAGTTTGCTGTGTTCCTGTTTTGGCACGTGTCTCCAGTAAGTCTGATGTTTAGTTTGAATCCACCGAGATGTACAACCACGTGCAGCAGATTTTGATATTCCAAATACTGGTTCAGGACCAGAGAATGCAGTTTCAGACCCTAGCTTTGCTAGGGAGTCTGCCTTTTCATAGCCTGCGATACCAATGTGCCCGGGACCCACTTAAGAGTTACTCTATTATGGTTTGCCTGGGTTAAAAGTTTTTGTAGGCAGTCCCAGACGAGTCTAGATCTGCTCTGGGGACATGCTAAAGATTTCAGTGCTGCTTGACTATCTGATAATATGAGGATCTTTTGGCCTCTATACCCCCTTCCGAAGTTCATTTGCAAAAACGTGTCGATAGCGTAGATTTCTGCCTGGAATACAGATGCAAACTTCCCCAACGATGCGTGAGCATTGCACCTAGGTCTGGCACCATGGACTCCAGCTCCTGTTCCTATGTCAGTTCTAGATCCGTCTGTGTACCACAACAACGTTCCTTCCTGACTGCATGCTTCCAGTCCATCCCAGTTTAGCTGGATATGCTGTGGTTGGTCGTCGTTAATTATTGTGGCCAACATGTTATCACTTCTCATTTCGAGAAGCCAGTTTGTGATAACATCTGTGATTCTGGAATGACTTTGTGTGTTGGTTCCTTCGTGCCAATTACCATTGCACTCCAGCCTGTATGCAGCCAATCTCGCTACCGCCTTAACATGCAGAGCAAAAGGCGGAAGATTGAGAATGGCTTCCATTGCCGCAGTCGGGCTGCTTCTCATCGCACCCGTTATGCATAGAAAGGCATGTCCTTGAAGACTGGTTTGCGCAGACCACAACCACTAAACCTAATTGGACGTAGGTTCCTGTGAACTGCGGCCAGGTACCCGTAGGACATTTCCAGATCTCTCTGGTTAAGGCCAATTGAATCTGCTCAGGTGTGAGTTTCACCTCAGGATAGCTCCCCAAGGTGATACCTATTTTGATAGAGGAAAGAGCCTGTCTGTACGTCGCTCCATGGGTTGCCCTGGATTTCAGCACCTTCGCAGGCTCCTCCTTTTTCCTCTTACCCTGGTTTGCTGGTTTCAGAGCGAACTCTTTTACCCTGCACTTTTGCTCTAGACCAGATGGTACTGACGACATTGCAGCTGAGGCAGTTTGACCAGATCTGAATTTGCGATTAGACCTTGGTTTCTAGGCCTAATCTCTTCTCCACTGGCTTTTCTACGTCAATCGCATGTTTGCGTCGTTGCGCTCCCGAAAGTCGGGGATTATTTCGGGTAACGCTCCCTAAACTGGCGGTAAGGAGACCTTCTGATTGGCTTTTATTCTCTCCAGAAGTTTCTGCCTGATCCATTTGTAACTTGGGGTCCGCTGAAGGAGTTTCACCTCCAGACTGACCTTCGGATACATTTATTGATGAGTTTATTACTACCTCGACCTCCATAGTGTTGTTTTTTTTTGCGGTGTCCATTTGAGTCCCACGAGTAGCTAGGGAAGAATGGTCGGCTACAACAGAGCCCCGCATGTTGTAGGAAGGCTACATGCAAGAGGGTTTCACCTAGTTTCCTCAGGATAGTAGCTGGGGATCGGGAAATGCTGGGTCCGGCTTCACAGTCCCACAGGTCAAAAGCTTAGGACATCTCGAAGTTCACCCGATGACCGGAGAAGACTTCCCCCCATTGTACCTCCCGACCTTTCATCACTTAGGCGCGCACTATACCGTAGGATTAGGTAATTTTTATGGTGGTTATCACCACGTGGTCCAGACAGTTAAGCCAAGTCCCCCGTGCTCCTTAGTACTTCATATCCTCCATCGCTGGAGGGGTCGTTGCAATACCAAGCAGTTTACGGTTTGTGCCACAAGCTGGTCGGCGGCAGACTATTTCACAGAATTCTCGGAAGTTTTACTTTCCTCGCCCCGTTTTATTCATGTACTAACCATTTCATCTGCTCTGAAGAAGGCTTTCAGTTTCAGTCAACCGATCCCCTTCCACAAAGTCGTGAGTCCATGGACGTTCCTCTATCCGCCACCTGAGGACGCCCCTCAGTGGTAGCTCGACCGAGTGGGACTTTGTCGACAGAACACTTTTAACATTTTTGAACTTTTGATTTTTATATTTTCTAAAATACTATATTAATGTTATTCAAGATACTAGTTTGCCACTGGGAAATTCTTCTCTAATTTATGGAGAAAAATAGATTGTTTGCCAATGGCAGGTTCATTGGGGCAACATGAAGGGATAAACAGAAAAAATTATGGGCTGAATTAGCCCTCAAACTAAATTCATTGGGATTTGAAGAAATAATAATCCTTTTATTGATCTGCATACTATTAGAATTAGAATGCGCAGGTTAGAATATGTCAGGAAATTCCAAATATTATATAAGTTTCAAAGTGAGTAAACGAATACCACTCGTCTATACCTATCGAGAGAATCGACTCATATATACGACTAATCGAAAAATGATTGTCAATTTTAGTCGGCAGTTACGATCGTATCGTAAAATGGAATCCCGGTGCTCTGTACAAATTTTCTCTTCGGAAAATTACGACTGATGATTACTTTGTATAGTTAACGTTTTCTTAATAAAATTAAACGAGAAATTTAAAACATTCCAAAATAATTAACCGTATCTTGTTGTCTTTAGAAATGTATTTTCAAACCGTTTTCACTTTAGCTTAAAGAAATTCCAAGAAGCTTTGGGATTATCTTTAACAAGTTTGCCGGTTCTCTGGTTTCGTGTTGTTGCGAACACTTTCTTTGTTAATACACTATAAAACGTACATAAAACATGAATTGGTGTACGGCAATAAGCCGTTCAAAGCGAAGAATTCGAAAACATGCAATGACATAAGACACGAACTGACGACGATCGTCGGCGTCGGTGTGGTGCTGATGACGCCGGTGGAGAATTCTCCAGAAACTTTTATAACTCTTGCTGCTGTTGCCTTTATGGTCAAAATTCACAATTAGCACCATTCGTGTCTGTTACGTTCGCCAAAGTCTGCATGGAAAAAGGATTATTTATCATTTTAATTATTTCTAGTCTTTAATATGAAAATTATATATGCCTTTGCCTTTCGTGAGCAAAATTTAATGTTCTCAATTATTTTATATCCTACCGTGGTATGAACAACAAATTTTCATTTAAAAATAAGAACAAAGCTGAGTATTATAGATAGGCTAACCTTTTCAGATTATTATCTATACAATGTTTTGGTCGTAACTTGAATCAAAAGAGTACAACATACCGATATGGATTTTGTGTATAGTTTGGCAAATGTTGATTTTCTAGAAGCTAGACATCTTTATATATATATAATCGGAAACCTTGTATGTATGTATTCCAATTGGGGTGACATTCACTGAGACTTAAAAGATCCCCCGCACTTCTACTTAGTTCCTGGGGAAAGTCTCAGAGACTAGTAGCTCCTTTAGTCCTATTTCCCGGAGGAATTTTAGGATATCTGCAGGCTTTAACTTAGGTAAATGTCCCTCTTCTATCCAGTAATCTCCAGGGTATTGTGACCTAGGATTCTGAATTGCTGTGCAATTCGCAAGTATGTAGATGGAGGTTTCTTCCTCCATGCCACAGAATCTACATTCTTCTTCCTCCACTATTTTGAGCTTTTTCAGGTGCCCATTCAGGCGACAATGTCCCGTAAGGTTCCCTTTTGAAACTCTTAGTGCATTTTTACTTTGACTTATGCATTCATTTGATCTCAACAGGTTGTAGTCACCCAGAAGAATCTTTGATTGTCTAAGTCCTACTAGATCTACCCAATAATCAGATCTTTTCATTTCTTCGGCTTTGCCTATTTTTTCCAATATTACATTGGAGCTGATACCGCAAAAGGGTTGCAGCCCCCTAAAGGGTGTTTCAGTCCCCTTCTTTGCTAGTTCATCTCCTTCTATCCCTGGAATCCACAGTAAGGTGCCTAGTTCATTTAGTTTGTCTAGGCATTCCCACACCATTTTGGAACTGATAACACAAGAGCTCAGTGCTTTAATGGCTGCTTGACTATCCGACATTATGATAATCCTTTGCCTTCTATATCCTTTATCAATATTGAACTGGGCACACTTTCTTATGGCGTGAACTTCCGCTTAAAAGATACTCGGGGTTTTACCCAAGCTTTCAGAGTGTTTCCAGTTCCTTCTATTGATTTTGAACCGTCTGCGTACCATTGAATGGCATTCTTTCCAAGTCTGCTAATGGTATTTGGATCCCATTCCTTCTTGTTGCTTAATTTCGTAACGAATCTCTTTGAAAAGTTATACTTTTTCATCATACCATCTTGTGGCATGTCCCAGGTTGTCTGATTTCTAAGAAGTAAGGAGGTGGTTTTTTTTTAATTATTCCCTCTCTACTTAGTCTGTATCTTGTTCTTTCTGCAACACTTTCCACCACCATATGTAGTGTTGTGAGGTTGAGAATCACTTCCATGGCTGTCGTTGGGCATATTCCCATTGCTCCTGTGAGGCACATACAGGCTAGTCTTTGAATTTTGGAGAGGTTTTTTATCTTTGTCAATAGGCTAGTTCTACTATGCTGGGAAAATTCCATTGACTCCCGGTGCCTCGAAAGGTGGAAAGGAGAAAAGGTGTTCTTAGCCCATTTTAACCTTTCGTTACTACAAATGTGCTTAGCCATTGTAGTACTTTATCTCGAAGGTCTGCTATGACCTTCAAAAGGATTATCTCCCCTAATTGGGGTACTCCCAGGAAAATGAGTTTCTAGTAAGAGTCTCACTCTTTCCTCCTTATTTTCGGTATATTTACCGTCTGGCTTCCTCAAAGCCATATCTGTGTTGACCTTACTTTTTGCCATTGCCACCAATGTTTAATTATTGTAAATAAAATTGGCCCATTGTTTCTTGTTCTTTGCCATGTTGTTTCCTGCTGTCCAGGTTTTATTTCTTTTCGCTTGTTAGTTGCATAGAAATAAAGTTCATTTGCCTTATTACACTAATTTATTTAATAATAAATTTATAAACTAATTTATTCTAAAGAAATCAATCAAATGTTGAACTCTAGCGTGAGCTGCGATTGGAGGAGGCTCGTTATCATTGGGGATGTTCTCACCACCTTCATCATAATCAGCACCATCAATTCCTCCACATCGTCTGCATCATTTCTTGCAATATTGTGCACAACATTTAAAAATGTTTGCTGCGAAGACGGGATTAACGCGTAAGTAGTTCATGTAACGTTAATTTCGTTCACTTTACTTTCCTTCAGTTAATTAATAATGAATTATCGTATGGGCGGCGAATAGCCAGTCCTTTCTCATACCCAACACCGAGAAATGTTTTAAGGCTGAATATATTTACTGTCGACGTCGAAATCAACGTTTCTATACGGGCCGATCGAGTTCCGTCTGTCGTGAAAATAGTCACTTCTATTTTGATATTCCCACTTCAACCTCGTATCTCTTCTTCTACCACTTATTAATTAAATATGAATTAAGAATTCACTATTGAAATATAAATTCCTTTCTTGGTCAAGGCGTTTGAGCTTGACATGAACATGAGACGTAAGTCTGTTATCTTTCATATGATTTCCTGTATTTAAAGAATGGCGGAGAGGGTTCATTCTTATTTCCTGTGAACAAGTGCCATTGAAGCCTTTCTAACTTATCGTATCTTATCTTTAAGAAGTGCATTCATCTGAATGGTAAGTTATTTCGCTTAAATGTAAAACTATAACTATCCTTTCCTAATAGTTTTCTACTTTCCTATCTTTATTATGTAGCAATGTCGTTCCAGTGCCATGAATATATATCGATATGATTTTGTGGTTTTTTTTTGTCTTTCATATTTCTTTAATGTTATCTTGGAATATATTTCAAACCGGTGTAGAATCGGTTATTCGATTTTATGTTTTTTATTTGCTTTCTTTGAGTATTTCTTTTATCTAAAAATACATATGAACCAAGTTGTCAAATAATTTTCTTTAACAATGTAATATTAAATTAATAATTTTCCTTAACATTGTAAGATCATACTTCAGACATCCTGGATTTTGTTAAATTGGGTAAATTTGTTCCTGATACTAGTATTGTTCTTAGCACTTTATCTGGACCCAAACTTTACCTGGGACAAACTTTACCTGGACCCACATTTTACCTGAGACACTACCTGGAACTTTACCTGGGACAAGATATGTAACCTAAAAAGGACAAAAGGACACCATCTCCTCACCATCATTCCGGGAAAGTAATAGATATATATTTCATCGCTTCTTCAACGACGTCAATAAAAACTAGTCAATTGTTTTCCTTTGTTTAATTGTTTGTAACAAAAGTTAATATACAACTTGTAAATTTAATAACGTTGTTCAAAAAGTTTATTTTCCCTTCCAATCTTACAGGATTTGTCGTTATAATGCTGATGTGAATAACAAATAAGCTAGTATTATTCAGGGTGGCGCCCACTTACCTTTCATAATTTACCTTTATCTAGTTTCAGTACCTTAAATAAATTTCAAGTAGGATTACCCGAGAACCGGTAAGACTACTCTCTGAATTTGTACTAGTTTGGTCTCAGAATCTACACCTGAGGTGCTCTCTAAACTGAGTAGCCGTTACATTCAAACAAAGAAATGTTTCCTTCAATATGCCGAAAGCGTTTTCTATAATGCGCCGAATCTGTTGAAAGCGGCCAGCGCTCGGTTAAAGGATACCCGGAATCTCCAAGAATCACAGCATTTGCATGTCTCCAACCATTTTCCATTCAACGAAACAGAGAACTGTTGCGAAGTACTCGCAACTACCGGGCCAATTTACTCTTATATAATAAAAGTTTAAGTCAACCATGCAATTAAATGAATGCTTTCCATGGCGGTCGACATAAGCGGGTTCGTTATTTGTGGGGACATCTATATTTATGAGGGTTCCATCTACAGCTCCACCAACTTCAGGAAATCCTGCCCAATTATAAAAATCTTCTACCACCTTTTATGTATTGTCGGGCCATCGAAGTTTATTTCGTTTACGGCAGTAACAGCTTCGTGAACACTTCTACAGACGGTCATTTTTGACACCCCATGCATGTCACATACCTCATGGTATTATCCTCCGTTTCCAAACCAATGCAGAGCTATAAGGAGTTTCTGTATTGGTGACAAGCCATAACATCGAATTGTTTGATTGCCTATTTCTTGAAGAAGAATTTCACACTGTTCTCGATTGAGTCTTAACCTTTCCACAAATTCCCCGTCTGTCAGTGTGAAAAAGTTAATTCTCTACCAATACCGATACATCGCAGGAGCATTTTCGTTGACCACATATCAACAGTAAAATGATACGTTCACGGTAAAACACTTCAATACACTGATTCTCACTCAGCGTGCAAGATAGGTAGATATTTTTTTACAATTGTTACAAATTCTGCAACACAACTGTACAAGTGTAGTAAATTACGAAGGATTACCTTTAAAATAAGGATTTATTCTACAGAAAACAACTGACATAAAATTATTGACAACTTTGTAACAATGTCATGAATCTTGACAAAAGGGTAATATCATGACATTCTTCCCGAGGAAGTCTTCTAAATATTGAGGACGCCTTCGTGTCCTAACCGGCCTATCGATACTCAGTACTGCGTCTTGATTGTGTTGGTCTTGAATGGAGTGGTCTTGAATGAAATGGTCTTGACTTTCTTGAATGCTTTGGTCTTGATTTTTTTGAATGCTTTGGTCTTGATCCTGATTGACAGAATTTTCATCGCAATAAATTAATGATAATATGTCTCCTCGATGAGCTGAATGCCGAGTGGAAACTGTCTTTTACTCTCCATTTTTAAGTAGGATATGGGCGTATTCCGAGTTGGCTTCTAGGAGTTGGACTTCATCAACTAAAGGTTCGTATGTATTCAAACGGACGAATCTCTTTAATAGCACTGGTCCTGGTGCAGCTAGCCATGTAGGAATCGATGATCCATAAGTTGAGCGCCTCACATAGTTAAACATGCGTTCATGAGGGGTCGAGTTGATAGCAGTGCATAAAAGGGATCTAATAGAGTGAAGAGAATCCACTAGAACCTGCTCCCACTGGTTGATTTTCAAATTTTGAGATTTTAAAGCCAACTGGATGGTTTGCTATATAATTCCATTAAATCGTTTGCACTGACTATTACCCTGAGGATTTTAGGGAGTCGTGCGACTTGAAGCAATACCGTGAGACTCTAAAAATGACTTAAGTTCACGAGACATAAAAGAAGTACCTTGGTCATAATGAACATATGCCGGAGTGCCAAATATAGAAAATATTTGACGCAAACATTGGATAACTGTAGAGGATGATATGTCGAAACATGGAAATGCGAATGGGAATCTGGAAAATTTATCAACAACGGTTAGTGAGTACTTATTTCTTGAAGATGAAGGCAAAGGACCTTTAAAATCCAAATTAAGACGTTCAAATGGTGAGGTGGCTTTGATTAACGTTCCTTCATTTTTGTGAAATGTTGGTGTAATTTCAGCACAAACAGGACATGAGGAGGTAATTTGACGGACGTCTTCCACAGAATAAAGGAGATTTTTGCAGCTTATCCAATGGAAAAACCGGGTAATACCAGGGTGACACAAAGAAGATTGTAAATCAAATAATTTCTCTTGATCAGCCGATGACATGGTTGCAGAAGTAATACGGGAAAATGCATCAGCTACCGTGATTTGACTTCCTGGCCTGTAAACAATATCATATTTGTAGCATGACAATTCCAAACACCAACGTTGAATTTTCTCATTTTTGATTTTTGACGAAGACTTGCTGTTAAACATAAATGCCACTGACTTCTCATCCGTAATGAGCTGAAAATGTCTGCCAATTAAAAAATGTCGCCACTTTTTCAGTGCTTCTACTATTGCGTACGCTTCTTTTTCAACTGACGAATGCTTTTGTTCCTGAGAGGACAAGGTTCTTGAGAAAAATGAAACTGGTCTTCCTGATTGGGATAATTGAGCAGCTATTGCAAACTCCGAGGCATCGGTTTCAACAGTTAACATAGGGTCGTCATCAATTGAAGAAATCGAAGAGTTGGTTATGTCTTGTTTGAGCTGTCTAAATGCCGAAATTGCTTTCTCAGACAATGGAAAACTTGTGCTGTGTGCTAGCGGCTGAATTTATTCAGAAAATTTAGGAACCCATTTAGAGTAGTGCAAACATTCCTAGAATTCTTCGAAGAGAAGCTGTAGTATCAGGTACTGGTAAATGCAGGAGAGGCTTAAGTCGTTCTGGGTCCGGCTTCATAGTTTTGTTGCATATTAAATACCCAAGAATGCAAATCGATTTGAGGGAAAATCTTGTTTTAGTTTCATTAATTGTTAAACGGTACTTCTTAATGACATCTAAAAATTTTTGTAAATTTTGATCATGTTCTTCTTGTGAGTTACCGCAAACAGTGACGTCATCCAGATAAGTATAGACGCTTTTAAGATTTTCTTTCTTGATGAAGCTGTCGACGGTTCGTTGGATACAAGCGACTCCATTGGTAACACCAAACGGAATTCGAGTAAATTGGTACATATTTCCACAAGCTTCAAATGCAGTGTAGATCTTTTCTTCATATTTAATTGGAATTTGGTAATAGGCACTACGGAGATCAATTGTACTAAAAACGGAATATTTCGAAATTTGGTTTACAATGTGTTCTATCCGTGGCAATGGGTATGCATCCAATAATGTATATTTATTTATGGTTTGAGAATAGTCAATACACATACGTTTCTTGTGGTTTTCACTTGAAGTTAGCAGAGGTTGAGCTCGCCAGGGGGAGATACTGGGTTCTATGATCTTTTAGAAGATGTTTGATTTCTTGTTCAATAAAGTTGAGGTCTGAAGTTGTAAATCGACGGGATTTTATTGCGATTGGTTTGCAATTGTCACCTCCAAAGAGAGTCGGGAAAGTTGCTTCAGAATATCATGACCAATGATTGCTTCAGTGCAGAGTTCATCAAGGACTAAAATATTTACATTTGAATAAATGTTATCCAATATTTGTAGGCGTACAATACAATATTCAAGAACTTGCGACATGAGAGATGTTGAAGCCATTTTAACATTAATACTTGATGGAATGACACAAATATTCCTTCTGGCAACAATTTTACTTGAAATATAGCTATCAGAACTGCCTGTATCGACTAGTGCATCTGTGATTATGTTGTTTATTTTAATTTGAATAATAGATTTGGATAAACAACTAGGAGAAACAGCAGAGCTCGTAGACAGAATATCAGCAGATGTTTTCTGAGTTCTTCTGGTGTTACTTGATCTGCACACAGTTGAAAAATGACCTCTTTGCAGGAATTGCAAATTACATTTTTAGCAGGACAATGTTCGCGCAGGTGTCTATCTCTGCCACAAAAGAAACATTTCTGAAAAGATGCAGCAGCTGCTAACGGCCTGGTTGATGAATTTTCAGAATCTTGTGACGGTTTTGCGTTTTGTAAAACGGCAACACTTGAATCAAAGGTTGATGAATATGATTCAGCATGTTGCTTGGCTATTTCTAACGCTCTCGCAGTATCAAACGCTTGAATTAAGCTCAAAGAAGAGTGCTCTAGAAGCCGCAGTCTAATTTGTAGTGAACTTAAACCACTGATAAACGAGTCTCGAATGAAATCATCTCTATTCTGTTCGGCCGAAACAGCTTTAAAGTTGCACCTACTAACTGTCTTCTTGATGAGAGAGAATGTCGAGAAAATATTTCATTTTTTTGGCTTTACGTAGAGGCTTTCAAGGATTTTTATGGCATCTTCGGTTCTGGTAGACTTCGCGACCCTCGGTATTTTATGTTAATTTTAAATTTGTTTGATAGCTTACCTTAAATTAAGCGGGTTGGAACAAAAATCTCGCTGGATTATTGAGTAATTACTTTAAATATCACGAATTTAGTTCGAAAAATGATACTTTTTTAACACTATTTAATGAATATTTTCACTTTGAACAGTAAAGGTTATTATCTTAAACTAAATGTAAGAAAGTTTCACAATAAAAACCAGAAGAAAATACTTAAATTTTGCCAATTTTTAGAAATATCCTCAAGCATAATTAGTTTCACTTGACACTTATAGGTTATAAAATTACACACTAAAATCTTGTGTCTATATACCTTACGTTCACAAATTAAGATTGTTGTGTGATCAGGTGATAGTTTTAGCGGCGTTGTCAAATGGTGTTTTTTTTCTTTTAGTTGCATTAATTTTGCATTGTAATAGATTACATGAATATATAAAAATATAAAATGATTTGCATTTATAATAATAAAAATTGAAATAATAAACATCCTTAGAATATAATGTTTATCATAGATTTGCTTTATACCTTACATTAAATATAAGAGTTTATAACAAACTTACTGCTGGACCACATAAATAAATGAAATTATACTTAGGAGCTTAACCTCTCTGGTTTATTACATTGTTGAGTTTCATTTGGTTAATGAAAGTTAGGTTAGGTTTTGGTTCTAGTTACACTTTGATCTGTGTCCGTTGGTAGGGAAGCGATATGTGATGGATTATGATGAAAACTATTGATTGTCATTACTATTATTTATTGAGGTTATTTCTATTGTTATTTACTATTTTCTTATTTGTTTTCTGTTCCTTATTTTCTGATATTGTTATAGATAGTTACAGTTTGATCTGTGTGCGTTGGTCGGGAAGCGATGATGAATTGAATTATGAAAAGTATTGTTTAGATTATTATTTGTAAAAGATATCTCATTCCTAATTATGCTAATTCGACAAAAAGAATAGTATATTGTGAAACTAGTGGGGAAAGTTCAACTTTTCTCACGAGTGTGGAAGTTTGTGCCGCAAACACACTTTTTCTACAACTGCACAAATTTGAAGAATACAAGTAAGGTAACTTAATATTTATTTTTATGGTTAGTAATAAAAAAAGGAAAGGTGAGCGGTCGTCGGACCGCCGATAGAAGCTTGCTTCTTATGCACAATTATTGACCATTTTTGACAATTATAGATCAATTTTGACAGTTTTGACAATTATTGATCATTTTTGACAAGTTTTCAAAAATTTTGACCATTTCAGACCATTTTTCCAAATTTTAACAATTATTGACCATTTTTGACAGGTTCTGACAATTATTAACTATTTTTGACAATTATTGACCATTTCCCATATAGGAAATAGATGTATTATATTTGTCGAATATACATCTACAAATTAATGACTTGATGTCTGAAAGATGTCTTCTATAGATGCCTGTTAGAGGTCTTAGTATCTTTTTTTTGCTATGTCTTTTATATGTCTATCTCAAGACGTCTATTAGATCAACTCTTATTGACGTCTATCATACATATATACTTACAACGTCAAGTAGACATATCGTAACGTTGATATTTCACTACGTCTTTTAGACATCTTATTAACATCCACTCTTGGTATTTCAATAGGGCCAGTTTCATATTGCTGTTAAAGAAACCTTTAAGCGTAAAAGGCCGTTTGTAGTCTAGTGATCTGTTTTATAACCAAAAATTCACTCTTGAAGCTTATAAAACTGACCCTAGTTTTAAGAGGACCTTTAAGCTAAAGGATCCTTTAGTTAAATGCCCATTTAAGCAATGGTTATGAAACTGGTCCTAATAAACACAATCCTTTAGACGATAAATGAATCATCTACATTAGATTTTTCAAGTTGCAGGATGTTAGAAGTTTAAAATTAAGTTTTTATCTTACCCAACTACGAAGATGTTTTGAAAAAAAAACTTTCATTTGTCAACAGACCATAGAAAATTTTGAACTATGCGAAAAATACCTTCAAGATCTAAACAATTGTTTAAAAGTTAAAATTTACATTTGACGAATCTTATTGTTATCAATCAAAGACAGAAATTCTAAATTCATTTTTATTTTTCCATTTCAACAGTTCTAAATATCTATTGATGATCACTGTGATGACTTGCTTGAAGATCTAAAAAAAATTAAATCAATGATAATTAAAAGTCAAGGTGCGCTTTATAAATACTCACTCATCATCTGCCTCTGAAGGCGAGTCAGTGATATTCTTCTCGCTTATACTAAAAAAGATTATACTAATTAGGGTAACGCCTAACGAGATTTGAAATGTTCAAGGTTTAGACCACAACATCCTGAAACAATTAGTTGTCTTAGTAGCTCACTTCGAGGTGAGTAACAAAATTACCCGGGGTTTAAATTCCCATAATTGTTGTTCAATATTATTAAACTTTTTACGATAGACTTACAGGCAGATTTGCGAACGTTGGCGAAAGTTTTCTAGAACTAAAAATTATACTTTGTCTAAACATTGACAAGAACTTGTATGTGCAATTTATAAACTATTATCTCATTTTTTTTTTAATTAAAATCCAAAAATAATATTTGAATACTACTTTTTTGCTTCGTTGACAGCCAAACGACATATTTCGATTCGAGGAAATTCTGGCCAACGTTTGTGAACTTGCGAAGCGAGGCGAGTGTGTGCTTTACTTACTCATCAAATGTCCTAAACTCGTCAGCAAGTCCGGAAATGTCTTCTGATATATGGTTAACAACGTTAATACTCGACGACGTGTCGTCTATATTTCTCAGTCACTTTTTACTAAAAAAAATACAACGGATAGTAAACGTAAAACATTGAATTCAAAACATTCAGAAAGTTGGACACAAAGCCTAGAACTATTAATTTCAATAAACGGTTTTTACTTTTTTGGCTGCTCCAAATTACTCACCTTATAACAGTCCCACTTCTGCCAGCTCTCCCAGAAGCCAATCTGAGCCAACCCTTCACCACAGCTGCCAGCTGTCCATCAGTTACCGAGCCAAATAATTTCCCATTTGAAGTCATGCGAACTGCAGTTAAAAAAATCAAGAAAAATATTTTAAAATGAAAACAATGAGTTAAAGCACAAACATTTCAAGTTTAGGTTAACTTTAAACTTACAAAATAAAACATCCTTGAAATTTAGGTTATGAAAGGGAATCTTTTTGCCTCTGGAACGAAAATAACTACATTTTGGCACATGAGTTTGACATGATTTTGGTCAAAATGGCTCTGGTGCAACTGGCATAATCTTCACCTCCCAATTGAGCAAGAGATAAGGTCTACAGAAGACAATAAAAAACAAAATTGCATTGAAAAGCAGACACTTGTGAAAAATAAAACATACCACTTTTTCAGAAAAATCCTTGTTAGCTAGTTTTCGATCCCATTCAGTCATATCATCAGTTGAAAACATTATGTCTGTTACTGTTATTTGTTCCTCTAATATTCTGAAGTTCTTTCTGTATCACTTCCAATCGCTTCTGAAATGAAAATTATTTATATGTCATAAAAAAATTTAACGAAACTGTAAAAAACACAATTATCCATAAGGATATATAGAAGGCAATTGCTTAAAAAGTTAATCTAAGTGTGGATTTATGCAGCAACATTTAACATTTAACATTTAACATTTAACATTTATCATTTAACAATTAACATTTATCATTTATAAGTTAAACTACTCATTTCACTATGACTCCATTTATGCAGACAATTAACAATTATCATTTATCATTTAACAATTACGAAGTTGGCCAACTTCTAACTTTCTTAAATTAAATGTACCGAATTTTCATCTAGTGCGCAACTAGTACGCAGATCCTGAAGTTAACCTCACTGTTTTCATAGAAAAGCGGTTTACTTAGGGTTATGTTGTGTGTTTGTTTACTAAAAATGGATGATGCCACTCTTATCGATCTTGTTCGACAATTTCCCGTCATTTATGACAAAGGAAGTACACATTTTAAAGACATGCAAATGTAGGGTTATTGTAAATAACTAAAATCTCGGGCTTATGCGCATGCTTACTATTTTCTCCTAATTTATAATTGTGTCTGCATAAACGATGGCAGTTTTACTAATTGTTAAATGATAAATGTTAATTGTTAAATGATAAATGTTAAATGTTGCTGCATAAATCCACACTAAGAAAGCAAATTCAGCCATTTTTTTAGCGATGTCACTAATTTTTTCATCTACTATAGGTTTATCCTCATTCTGTGTAGTAGATGGGTCATTTGTGAAAGTAACATCACCAAACAGAAAAAAGATTTGCAAAAAGAAATTGCGTTAAAAAACTCAAATAGTACGAAAAATGCCGTTTCAATGTTAACACATGATTTTCTATACTTATTTTCCGTTGTATTAAGACTGTCGCAGGGAGATACTTAACACATTTAATTGTAAAATAGCATGCATCCAACTATGAACAAAATTAAATTAAAAAATACTCACTTCTTTATAGCTATTTGGTGTTCGGTACAATTTTAATGATAATAAAACAATCCTAACCAAAATCTACACTAAGCACATCCACCTCACTTTGGTGTTCTTCACAATTTTAATGATAGTTAAACAATCCGAACTTAAATCTAAACTATCCACCTAACCGGCCAACATACTTATACTTATAAATCTGCTTGAGAAATAACATAGAAAAAGGCGTCGGTATAATGGAGGTAAAATCGGAGACAACCGTAAAATGTTAAACACAGGTTGTGCACGTGGTTGCAGGTAGTTGGTTTGCCGTCAAAGCGGCGCTGCCACATATGAGTAAAATACGCAGTCTAGACAGAGTTATTTTTAGTACGACACTATGGTAATTCTAAGCAATGGTGTATTTGTTGTCTTATCGGAATTATAGTACCTATTAAATGGTTAAAATTTAATGGGAGTATTGGGACACATAACAAACAAAATAATCAAAAGATGATAAGGATAACTCACTATTAAAAAAAGCACTACTTTCTTAAACTTTCATCATATAATTTTGGCAACGTCGCTTGATTCCTCTAGGGAGCAAAACTTGTAGCGCGAACTGGCTTAAACCATAGAGAAATAAAAATATTATTTCTCTATGGATAACCTAGTATATTTTCTAATACGCCTTTTAGATGTCCATTAGATGCGCATGTTTCTATAATTAACAAATTTTTTTTCTCGCAGATCTCAAATAGATGTCTATTAGATCAGTGTATATTGTGTAGATCAAAAATTAATCTTCAATATGTCTATAAGATGTGGGTATAGTAAATCACTATAATAAAGATACGTAACAATTGTAAATTATATACTTGAATAATATATTTGTTAGATTAAGAGACAATAATACCATTTAATTTAGCTTACAGTTTACTATTTAATTTGCCTTGGTTTTTGAAGAATCATTTGCAACATTACACATTTTTCTAACTGATGATGCCATGAATTTATTTTTTGTAGGCCTCTATTAGACGTCTATTAGACCATTTCACATAATTATAACGAGCAACAACGTCTCTATTGCTCGATATTACGTCTAACATGCGTATAATAGACGTTCAATCATGTTTGGTTAATATATACTTTAATTAGTTAATTTACGAGAAACCATTCAATGTTTAAAGGTGTGTTACCTAAAAGGTCGCTATTCGGATAATCATACTGTTACCAAATTATTATTTTTTCATAGATCTCTATTAGATTAATATCGTGTAGGTCAAAAATTAATTTTTTATTTCGCAGTTATGTTATATTATTATAGTTTTTGCATACAGGGTGAAGAGATTTATTTTGATTGGAATACAACTTGATTACTATGAAACCCAGATAAAACCAAAATCTTTGATACGTTTTCTAGATGTATATTAGACCTGTTTAACAGACGTCTAATTGTTTTAAATTATATACTTCAATTAGATCTGTTATTTTACAAGGAAAATACCGATTAATTGAGCTCACATGCGGTTTTAATAGAAGTATCTACAAAGTTAGACATTTTCTAGGGTGGTTATCGGTATTAAACTGATTTTGTTTTTCGTAGATCTCTATTAGATATTTATTAGACCATTTCACAAGATGAACCATCATCTATAGACGTCTATTTCCTATGTGGGTTTTAACAGGTTCTGATAATTATTGACCATTATTGACAATTTTTCAAAAACTTTGACCATTTTTCAAAGAGTTTGACATTTTTTTACAATTATTGACCATTTTTGACAGTTTTTCATAATTATTGACCATTTTTCAAAATTTTGACAATTTTTGACATTTTTTCGAAAACTTTGACAATTTTTGACTGTTTTTTCAAATTTTAACAATTATTGACCAATTTTGACAATTATGGATCATTTTTGACAATTTTTCAAAAATTTTGACCATTTTAGACCATTTTTCCAAATTTTAGCAATTATTGACCATTTTTGACAATTTTTGACAGGTTCTGACAATTATTGACCATTTTTGACGATTTTTAACAATTAATGACCATTTTGACAGTTTTTTATAATTATTGACCATTTTTTAAAAATGTTTGACCATATTTTCAAATTTTAACAATTATTGACCATTTATGACAATTTTTCGAAAATTTTGACCACTTTAGACCATTTTTCCAAATTTTAACAATTAATGACCATTTTTGCCAATTTTTGAGCATTTTTGACAGGTTCTGACAATTATTGACCATTTTTCAAAAATTTTGACAATTTTCAACAATTATTGACCATTTTTGACATTTTTTCATAATTATTGTCAATTTTTTCAAAATATTAACAATTTTCGACCATTTTTCAAAATTTGAACAATTATTGACCATTTTTGACAGTTTCTGACAATTATTGACCATTTTTGACAACTTTCAAAAATTTTGACAGTTTTTGATCATTTTTCAAATTTTTATCAATTATTGACTATTTTTGACCATTTTTTAAAATATTTGACAATTTTTGACAGATTCTGACAATTATTGACCATTTTTAACAGTCTTTTATAATTATTTACCATTTTTTCAAAATTTTGACAGTTTTTGACAATTTTTGACAATAATTAACCATTTTTCCAAATTTTTGACAATTTTTGAAAATATTTGGCAATTATCAACCATTTTTTCGAAACTTTGTCAGTTTTTGACAATTATTGACCATTTTTCCAAATTTTTGACAATTTTTGACCATATTTCAAAATTTTTGACAATTTTTTAAAAATTTTAACATATTTTCTAATATAATCTGACAGTTTTGTGACAACTAAGTAGGTATTTAAAGATGACAGTAGCCTACTAAGTTTTTGTCGATTTTATTTGATTCTCCATATAAATGTATGTGGCGTGGGCAAAGTGCCGTGAGAAATATTATTTCTCACAGTATGAGCAATATTTGGTTTTGAAATCAAGTAAGGTATGAGAAATACGTCACTTTTCATAGCAGTTGTAGAAAAATTCCATTATAATTTCACTACAAATAATTGTGACTGTTAATCGGGTTATAATTGGTTCGACGGGTGGAAGCAAATATGTAAATCTTGGTATATTCCCTTCCCCTTCTCGAAAAAACATCAAATAATTTGTATTCCACATGAAGTTTTGGAAGTTTATGACTATCTATATACATACTTATCTATTCCCTTCCCCTTCTCGAAATAATATCTAATAATTTGTATTCCACATAAAGTTTTCCAAAAAGGGGAAGGGTAACCCTTCCCCTTTTTTTTTGGAAGACTTCAGAAGACTTCGAGAAGGGGAAGGGAATATATATTATGTATGTATGTATATAGATAGACATAAATATAAAATAATTTGTATTTCACATGAAGTATTTTTTAAATAAAATATCTGTAGAAATAGTGGTCGTGGTGGAAAAATATTGTTTTTTGGATTTTTCTCTATAAATTCTGAATTTTTTAGTAAAAAGATCTAAAACCTTGTGTGAAGTATTTCCAAACTGTCACGAGTTACGGAAATGAGAACTGGCAACATTGTTCAATCCACCATCTGATATCTAGACATAATTGTCAAAATTAAAAAAAAAATGGCGGATTTTTAGTACTTTCAACTGCGATTTTCTCTTTCAAAAGTACATGATCCAAGAATTTTTTGGAAAGAAACTACAACTGTACAGAAAGTTAAATAATTACAAGTGCCCCGCCAGTTACTACAAGTTACTTTGTGTTACAGAATTTCTACACTTGTAAATATATTTTTATACCTGTTGTACTTGTAATTTTTGTGTTTTAGGCTGTCTCAGGACAGTAGAAGCATCAATCATTTTATAGGACTTCGACTTGTTTTTACTCAGTTGTTTAAAATTACAAAACACGCGTTCTGAACAAATATTTTCCACTTGTAAATAAAGAAACCGTTTGGTATTGTTATTTTACTGTTGGTAATTTATTTGGATAAAGCACTTTTGGAATGGTAATAATAATCGCGGGTACAATTTGTCTTCCGTGTTTGTAATCCTGGAAAACAAAAAAAAATTGTGATAAATGGTAGTCAACCGACTGTGCATTTAATGGATTCATATTATGAATAAAAATAATGGGAGCGTAAGATGTCTAGGTGCGTTTTATAACTATGGGAGGTTTTGTACGTGTCTCTACTTAATTTGATATTTTTACGTCTTTGGGATAATATGGTGGTTCGAGAAAATTTATTATAAATCATTGTAGGAAACTGTATTCAATTTCAAATGATTCAGCTTGGAATTTACTACGAATCGAAATTTTGACTACCTTATCACTTTGGTAACATATAATTCGGTAAAATAGTATTGTTGAATTTTTTTAGGGTAAAAAAATGTTCTGTTGAAATTTCAGTGGCTAAGAAAATATAAAAATAAATTAAAAGACATTTTTCCCTGTATGAAACCTACATAATGCTTTTGGCACACTATCTATATGTTAGTGGCTTTATATTCCCGTCTTCTGACATTTAAATCGGCGGAAGACCTTTGAGACGTGAATAATGTCACTCCAGACATTAATTCTACCGATATGCTTATATTATCGTTGTGAATGTCAGTGTTTAGTTTTCGTCCTTGATTATTATCACTTTTTTTTATCCTCGTTCACTACATTTCACAGCGACATTTGATAATAGAATTACTTCAGTTCGCTCCTTTGATAAATCGTCATTCAAAATACATCTCTACTAGTTTAATGAGTTTGTTAAATTTACATTTAATTAAATCAGGACTGATTTTAGTTGATGCTTTGAGCTATTAAGCGTAACAAGATACTTCGTTTATTCTTTTCCGAGTCTACTGGTGGAATATTTTGTTTCAAAAGCATATTAACGAGATACGTGTCAGTTGTCGGATGCGAATCGAGTTTATGAACGAACGTAGCTTGATCCTGACAGTGTGTAGGTATTTATTTGTTAGAGAATGCTGAATATGAGTGGAGTACAGTTCAACAACAAAAAAACTACAACAAATGTTTCAATTTGTACTCGAAAACAATGAGTGGGATGGATAAAATGCCGCATAGGCCAGTTAATTTTACATACACTGTGTTCATTTGAAAAGGACCCACCTTAATATTTCAAAAATGGGACATATTAGAAAGAAATACCGAAACACGTCAACTTTTAACTTTTTGGCGCTTATGTCATAAACGTCAGATTCACCCCCTCCCTACTGGAGACACCCCTTACATTTTTTCAAATGGCATTAGGTATCAAGTCACACCTCATTTAAAAGGTATAGTAAATCTCTATTCAAACATTTTGTTTTGCCTTCGATACCAGCCTTCCATTGTTATTTAATCGTTGTTTAAAATTGGCTCTCTTTCAATTTTTCGTATGCCCCCGTATTGTGTTATTATAGAAAGACACTTTGAAGAATAAAAAATTTACAAATAGTAAAAAGACAACTGTTAACAAGAAAAAACTGCTATTTAATCATGTGTTCAAAGTGACCACCGTTAACATTCAAGCAATAAAAGTTGAGAAAGAGCCAATTTTAAATAACAATGGAAGGCTGGTATCGAAGGCAAAACAAAATTATTGAATAGAAATTTACCAGACCTTTTAAATGAGGTGCGATTTGATACCTAATGCCATTTGAAAAAATGTAAGGGAGGGGGTGAATCTGACGTTTATGACATTAGCGCCAAAAAGTGTCCCCCTCAAGTTAAAAGTTGACGTGTTTCGGAATTTCTTTCTAATATGTCCCATTTTTGAAATATTAAGGGTGGGTCCTTTTCAAATGAACACAGTGTATACGTATATCACAGGAAATGAGAAACGTTAATAAATATGTTGGAGATATGAAAAAAAATAAGTCTCCTGCCAAACCTACCTAATTTACCTTTATCCAAAAGTTCATCTTAAGGGAGATAAGAGTAAGGGAGCCCTTTGATGATGCTGTTGAGCATATCTCAAAAAAATCGCTATCTACAAACTTTAGACTTGGTACATTGTATAGGGTAAGTCCGATAGAGATGCCTTCACTTTTTAAATAGTCAAATAAAATAAAAATAGTGCGTGCAGTCCCTCCGCGCGGAAAAAGTTATACTTAGTAATGTGGAAATGAAAATAGGAAAGGGTGGAAATTGATTTTTCCGCCTACCTCTATCCAAAGTATACATTTCCTGGCCTCATTGTAGGGAGCAAAGTCATACTTCTCCTCCCTAGGGAGGAAAAGTGAAAGTGAGGTTATGGTACGTCATCAGTGAAATAACTTATACGGCATTGACGACCTAAACTACATTCTATTATATAAGTATAAATTTTACCGTTTAATTAAAGAACACCCTGTATTTTGCAAAATGGTAGAAATCAGTAAATTGTTATTTTAATTTAACGATTTTCACATTAATAATTTGACTTCAGCAATACGTTATGTTCATGATTCCGTAAAACTTTCCTACGAGTCTCGGTAGCGCAACGCGTTGGAGCACAGCTCGCTGTTCGTGATAGGATTGTAGGTGTTGGATCGAATTCCGGCGAGGACAATTTTTTTTCTTTTTTTTTATTCTTTCATAAATAAATTATTTAAAAATGTCTTGTTATTTGAGGGAGGCGGAAAAATCATATATATAACATGGGAGTAAAGTGCCTTTTCCTCCCTTGAATGATTACTTCATCTTTGGGAGGAAAAGTAGCACTTTCCTTCCTTGTTATACAAATAGCTATTTAGTGAAATCATATTGTTTCTTTAAGACAAACTTTATTAACATTGCTTACAATTCACAATTGATCGCATCTTTTAATTATCATTTTCGAGTGGAGAAATATCCAAATCTATAACATTTTCAATGGGATTTTGATAACTAAAGTAAATTATATGTGTATCAAATCAAACTAAAAAAACAAGTAAATGAAATAATGAATATTATAAATTAAAATAGAACAACAAGTACGTATTTCAGCTAATTTCACGACGCTCACACTTCGCTGCATAGCAAGAATACCCCGCGCATGTGCTTGGGATCTACCGACTCACTCTCTCCTACTTTCTACCTTTGTGTATCTTTTTTTCTCTCTTTAACGTTTAACGCAACCTTGTTGGAAGTCGCATTAGAAGTATCACTGCCATCTGTTATCGAATGCCGAAGGTTTTGGTCGCATAAAGAAACCTTATTTAAGAAAACAAGTTCACTAACACTATCTTTTTTTGATGAATGCCGAAGATTTTGGTCATATGAAGGAAATTTCAAAATTGCAGCTTCTGAATGAATTACTTTTAAAAAAGAATACTTACACTGCCATCTGTCATTGAATACCAAAGGTTTTGGTTATATGAAGAAAATTCCAAAAAAGGAAGTTTTTCTGAATTACATTTTAAAAGTTACTTTATTTAAGGAAAAAAGTTACTTACACTATCATTTGTTGATAAATGCCGAAGATTTTGGTAATGTGAAGGAAATTTCAAAATTACAATCTCTTAATAAATTACTTTTTAAAAAGAGTACTTACACTGCCATCTGTTATCGAATACCGAAGGACTCACTCTCTTTCTTTCTCCTACTTTCTACCTTTGTGTATCTTTCTTTCTCTCTTTAACGTTTAACGCAACCTTGTTGGAAGTCGCATTAGAACTATAACTTCTAAAAATATGTTTTTCGTTATATTTTTTCAAATTTATTAACAATAACACCAAAAACAACATAACTAAAAGGTACATTATCGTAAAAAATTCTAATTCGTATAGAAGCAGGTACGTTGGAAAAATAATTCAGTTTGGCATCTCTCCCTTATTGTCTGGGTGAGATGCCTACCTATGACGTTATAGATGCCAATTAATATAACTATACACTTTTTTATAATTAACAACATTTCACATGGCTGGCAAATGTTTCTGAATCCAGTGCATTCCTTGTGTAACCACCGGCTGCAATGGATGCACTGGAGCCAATCTTCTTTTTTCTTAGACTCCACGGCTCTCCACAGCCCACGCATTCGTCATTTTCATCCTAACCAAAAAAAGAGTTGCTCTCGTGTGTTGAAAAGTCATTTGAATTACTCTCCCTTCTATTTTTGGTTTTTCTAGCTGTCACGTTTGCTTTCGAATTGATACTAGAAGAGCCTGCTGCACTTTCTGGAATAGACATCTTTGGTTTCTTTATAGGCTTTCAAGTTTCTTAACGCTTTCTATATTGTCACAAGATATTGAAAGTTGAGCCACTTTACCTCCTCTACGTTTAACATTACTGATAGCGTCAGGCAGTGGCGCTACAATCGTAAACAACTTTCCAGGAGTATCATTTTCGCGAGTAGTGTTTTTACCAGTTTCATCAGCTGAACTAGAATGTGACTCGACAGTGGATGAAATTGTAGTAACATTTAACGCTATTTCCTGTAAGTTTTCCATACGATTAACTTGATCTCCAGTTTCGAATTGATTAAATGCGTAATCTGGTATTTAGCTCGGATCATAAGTATAGATTCCTGTAAAAATTTTGTATTAATTATCTAAAGCAAAAAAAAAATATAGGTATACCTATCTGTATATCGCAAAGCAGATACTGTATTATATGCAGACGCCGCTCTTCCCCATGCGTCGTTTAAAAGTTTACCAAAATTAAGCCTGGTAAGTCTCCTATTAATACTTGTTTTGACAAAAGTTTAGCAGGATTGGTAATACGTCGCTTTTAGAGATTTGAAGATGGCCCTGTCTAAACGCTGAAGATAGTGTGTGGTGCAAGCAAAGCAGAATTATGTAATTCTCTTCTCTGCAAATGTCAATACATCTATTGCGTTTGTATGGAAGGTATGGCCGTTCAAAATCAGAAGGCCTTTTCCTTGAGACTTTCTAGGCAAAAGATGCTCCTTTAGTCAACGATCAAACAACTCTGCGTTTATATATGCCAAGTTTTTTAACACACAATCAACGGATCCTGGTGACATATTTACTTCAGATTCTGATTTCTTATTAGTACCTTTGAATATGCAGGCGGGAGGTAAAAATAAACCCACATTGCAGCAAGATACGACTGTTATAGTTTTCCTTGAGGCGTCGGGGTTGTTACAGCCTTGGAACCTTTTTCAGGTATAGCCAGCGAAGGTTTACTATTAAGTTCTAGACCAGTCTCGACTGCGTTGTAATAAATAAAACCAGGTTTATCGAATAAATTATTTTCTTGCAAGACTTTGTGCAATAAATCAAAATAATTATTTACTGCCTTCTTTGTCATTCCCAGCATTCTACTTCTTGATAATCCCTCCGCTTTTCTTATTAACAGTTCCGGATTTCTCCTTAAGAATGACTTCAGCCAATCATACCCCGGTTTTTCTTGTTTATTAAATTGTCATTTCTCTCACATCATCCAAAGTAGGAGAAAAACCGAACCTCTGAAGCTACCATCTTCTTCTCGGCTTCGTCACCAAGCGTGCCCCGCAGGACCCATTCTACCTTAAGTTGCATCATTTTTTTCGATTCTTTTTTCCAAGGCTCCAACGGGAATATTGTACGCCTCGCCAACTTTCGTTACGCTATTGTAACTTTATATCTGTCTCTGACCAATTTCCACGAGTGGCAAAAAATTGTGCAAAAGTAATATTGGCATCTCTAATGAATATGTTTAGACATTTCTACCGTTTCTAAGGTAGAGATGCCATATTTTCCAAAACAATTGTATTTTAATTAACCGCAAGCAACACGTGGTTGAATATAACCTCAAATAATGTAGTTTCAGTAAACATAATCGATTTGCAAATAAACACAACAAAGTATGGCATATTCACATTAAAATCTATATAACCTATAGTTAACAACAGATAATCACTTTTTTCGCTATACACGTGACTAATGTACCACTCGACTCATCAACAGTCTCTCCCATTGTGGCATCTCTACCGGACTTACTCTAACCCTTCATTCATTCATATATTTGGGTTGTGCTCATCAGCCCAGGCACTTGAACTGAATCTTTGTACCATTTCCCATGTTATCTACTTCCATTCCAGAAGCTTCTATAAAGGCCACTAGTTTCACTGGAGGGATTTTCAGTAGTTGTGATGGTTGTATTGATTACTTTCCAAAGTGCTTCCGTTTAAGTTCTTGTAAGTTCTCGCAGAAGCGGAGAATGTGAGTAGGTGTTTCATCATCAAGTTCACATTTTCTGCGCATAGGTTCACTAACTTTGCCCATTTTGTTTTAACATGTCTATCGACCTGTTTCGATTTTATAGAATAAACCCTTTTAATTACCCCTCGTCGTCTCATTAGCCACCCCAATCTTCAACCCTGACCATAAGACAATTGATGTCTGCCAACAGTGGCTTCCATTTTTTCAGCGCCACGAGGGACAGCCCTTTCCGCTATCGACTCTCTTCGAGGAAAGACCTCCATTTTTTATCGCCTTTATACCTTTCCTATTTAATTAATTTTGCTGTGGTAAGCCTAGCCACTAGGCTAGGATAAAATCCCTAGGCTAGGATAAAACCTCTAGGTTAGGATAAAAGCCCTAGAACAGGATACATCTGGAATTCCAATAAGGGCTTCCATTTATGCCGTCCCCGTGCTGTTCATTGCCTCGGTAATACCAAGAAGGGCTTGTCTTTGGATTGCAGTTAAAATATTAACTGCAGAGGACACCTCTGTCCTCCTCCACCAGACTATTGTTCCATAGGTGATCGTTGGCTTTATCACAGTCATGGAGACCTCTGGTCGTATTCCTCAGGTTTTGCCCATAACTCTTCTGCATTGCCAGAAAAGCCTAGTCGCCCTGGTAGTAATTTTTTCCAGGTGTGCCTTCCAATTCAGTTTGAAATCAAGGGTCACTCCCAGATATTTAACTTCTTTGGATATTTCAAGCTCTTCTCCGAACAACAGTACTCTACCCTGCGGGAGAATTTTTCTATTCGTAAAAGCAACTAGTTTTTTTTGGATTAACTGAAAGGTCCTCTTTAAGGCACCATTCCTCCACAATTCGCAGTCCTTCCTGGAGGACATTCATAAACACCTTGCGTCCATATGCCTTGATCATTCAACCTACAGATCAAATCATCCTCAACTAGGTTCCACAAAAGTGGTGAAAGTACTCCACCTTGAACACATCCTTTAGTTGTCCTAATGGTGTATGTTTTATCATGCATACGTGCTGATATTCTCCTATGCTCGAGCATGGATCCCATCCATTTGCATGTGGTACTGTTAATCCCTATTTTGTTAAGGGATCTGATAATTGAGGACATCGATGTGTTGTCAAAAGCACCTTCGATGTCTAGAAATGCTGCAAGGGCTACTTCCTTATGATTCAGGCTCCTTTCGAGACCTGAGACCAAATTATGAAGGGCAGCTTCACCTGATTTCCCTGCTTGATAAGCCCATTGTAGTCTATGTAGAGAGATGCTACCCGACCCTAACCTGCAGTGATACATTCTTTACTACAAACATGCGTTTTTTATTGCCTTCACAATCGTTCAACGTGGAGGGGGGGGGGGGGCAATGGGCAAATTTTGCAGAAAATCAGTTTTTTGACAATTTTCACCCTGCTAGAAATTTTTTTGTCAAAGGAAGATTATTTGCTTGACCTCGAACACAATATATTATCCTGTATTAGTTTTTAATAAACGTTGAACTATGAATCGAGATATTCCAAGAAAACCTAGCAGTTTGATGAACTCGTCTTAATTTATCGAATATAAATTGGAACCAGGTTCTGAGTAGGCATCACATAATATTCCAGCACTTGTATTTCGTGTCGAACAACAGTTTCTTCCTTCAATTCAAAGACAAATAATTCAATCAGAATTTAATTGGTTGTTATCAACTGTAGCAAGCTTAATTTATATTTACTGTGCTTTTGCCTCGAAAAGTATTTCTTGAAAGACGACGATTTACGAACGGCCGTGCTTTTTAGGAAGTGAACTTATTATTATAGATTTGAAAGGAATTGACTGGTAACACGATTATTTTAAAGAAATCTATCGACATTTAAATTTGTTGATTTCATGATACGCCTATGGTTTCGGTCGATCAGACTTTTGTGATTTTGTATTCGAGTCGAAGCCAATAAATAGTTGACAAAATAATTAGGACTATTCTTTTAACAACGCTTTCTTATTTGGCATTAATTAATTGACAATTAATACTGGGATAATGAAAATATAAAAAACAGTAGAGATGGAAGGGATTGATACTATTGCGAGTTTTAAAACTTCATTTTCATTCATTTTGTTAAGAATAGGTACTTTCAATTTTCCACTTGTGCTTATTAAAAAGATGTATTAATGATAAGAATCGGACCCACAATTACTTATCTTTAAAATGAATATTTTCAAATTTCACAAAAAAAAGTGTAATTCCTGTCCTAAAATTATCCCTTATCGAATATTTGTCAAACGTTAACCTTTTTAAAGAGCCTTTCGGCTTTCGGGGCAGAACAGAAACGGACTTATTCACAATGAATTTTTAACAAAAAATGGTTTCTTCCAAAAATAAATTATATTTTTCACTAAATTCCGTATTAAATTGATACACAAAAGTTGACGAAGCATTCAAAAGACGCTGTATGATCCGACAAGTATTCAGAGGTTCTCTACAGGTCTACAATTAGATGACGATCTGGTGCTGGGGTGGTAACCCTAGGTCTTTCTCTCATGTTTCCAGTTGCTCGATATCTATGGAGAAGCCGTGAAATGACACTTTCACTGACTTGGAAAACGTCCGCAGCTTCTCTATGAAAACGACCCGCCTCAATCATACCACAGAATACACCAACTAACAAGAAGCGAAGCCCGACGCATTTTCTTTGATGTTTTGGTAACCAAATTTAGGTCCTTGAGAGACCGACGTTGACATATAACTTAGTAAATACACTGAGAAAATGATCAAATTTTTAAATATCGGCGATATAATTGGTCGACAAATTGAAGTATGACCAGTATCTTATTATAAAAATGGCGATTTTCAGACATGCGCATACAAAAAATGATCGGAAGGTTCGCTTCTTGTTAAGTGGTGTATTCTTTGATCATACCAATAGCATTCGCACCAAGCTTACGTGTAGGCATTATTCAAACAAAATTCTAATTCTAATTCTAATTCAAATCACGGTTGACTGAATAAAGTGGAAACAATGACTGATGCAAATTTATTGAATATACAAAAAGAAACAACATGCCTTAAACTAACTAAACAAAATTTGTGGAAGAAATAAAAGAATTTGATCTCCTGAACTTTCAGTCCTATGATTAATTTGAGGTACAGGAGGTTAAAGTTGAAAAGTTGCGGTTTTTTAAAAATAGTATCTCGTTGAGGATCACATTTTGCTCGTTTGTTAATCTTTACCAATCAGGCATTCGTTTTAGACCAAAAATATTGATGGATACAGGGTGACTCAAGAAGTATTTAAAATGAAATTCCTACTAGCCCTTATTTTTCACTGTATTATAAAATATTATGAGCAATAGTTAGAAAGTTCTTTTGTCTGCCGAATGGTTAGGCAGGGGTCGGCAACCGTTGCCGTGCCCATGTGCAATTTTGAACAAAGCCAAATAAGTGCCACTATGAAAAATTGTATAATTTTTATACGAATAAATAATGTATAAAATTATTAAAAGTAATAAGGAAGATAACTAATAAGATAAAAAAATGATTAACAACGTTTCTAAAATTTTAATCAAAAAGGAAACATGGCACACACATCGCTGTTAAACGAAAAATATGTTTTTATATAAGTGAAGTCATGTAGTTTAAAATTTCCTCATTAAATGCAGCGTTATCACAATTATTAAGGTTGGGTGAGTATGTTTTTAGATTTGAAAAGTATTTATATGTATGGGAGGTAATAGCGCGAATAAATACATATATTTTCATTTTAAAAGATTTTCAGGAATCATACAAATCTAGAACAGTTTGACCCGATCCTTGCAACTTAAGGTTTAAATCGGCGAGATGATTTGTAATATCAGTTAGGAACATCAACTTACAAGTCCATTATTTATTATCTAGTTCAGGAAATACTTGAGCTTGATATTTTGCAACAAAAATTACCTAATTTCTCTCAACCATTCCACAAATCTGGAAAGCACTTTACCGCGGCTAAGCCAGCATATATTGCTCTGTAATGGAATAACTGAATATGCACTTTCCATTTCTTATAAAAATGACTTGCATTGTCTGTGAGTTAATTAAGAACGACCAGCAATGTATTTGACAACTTTTACAACAGTATCTATCACGGACTTCAAGCTTCCGCTCGAGATTTTCGCACATAAACTTTCTTGATAAATAATGCAATGAAAATACAAAAGTGGTCGACCAATCTGTGCAGTAAGAAGAGATACAAATCTCTTATATGTTCCGATAATAACGGGTGCACCATATGTAGTTACGCAAAAAATCTTAGTTAAGTCTAGTCCCCGTTTCTCAACATTTTTAACGAATTCTGATAGTATATCTTCTCCTCTTGTCGTTCCTTCTAATGGTAGCAGACAGATCAGTTCTTCATTCACACGGTTATTGTCAAAGTACCGCCCGGGAAATGTAATTAACGGTTTCTTAATAAATTCCCCATCAGTGAAACGTCTTCCCTTTTCTGCCAAAGATTGTGCAATTTGTAACAGGAGATCCTGTTTCTCTGCCCAAAATAATTCCTTTGGCTTATAAATTACCTATTTTAGTACCTCTCGAGTCATCTAACGGCGAGGCCTAAGAACGCATTTAACTATAATGTCGACGCACGTTAGATTCCTTAATTATGTTCTCATATCTTTTCTGAGAGGGCATTGTTAAAGATTTAAAACATCCGAAAATTGTCAGAAATGATGTGCGCAGAAAAGTTTGGTTGAATAAGAAACCATTTTGGAGACAAGCCTGACAAGCGTTCTCTTGATTGTCTAAAAAAAAGTCATATTTGTAAAATAGTAGGGACCAAGTCGACTTTAAGTAGGATATTCTTCATTAGATTGTTAAGTTACTTTTCCGATTTTTATTCAATGATCATCTAAGTACCTATAAAAAACCATAGACTCTGTTTTTCGTCATTTTAGCAGGGTGAATTATATTATTTCAATTGACAAATGACGTGGCGCTCAAACAATTTATATGCCAGACAAATTTTTGTTATCTAAGTGTTATACAATATTTAGGCGAAAATTCACGGCCCATTGTTTTACCTAGAGCTTAGTCGAAGGCATACCGTAAGTAGAGCTAGAATTATCTTTTTATCGCTATATCTACCTGGTAAGTTACAAATTTTAAAACTGCTTGATCTTTCCCTTGACTAATTTTTGTAAATAATGTTGCCTGCTTTGTGTACTGAGCAACTGCTGGTCGGATTGTGTCCGTTCTATCAGCATTATCCTCAAACCCCGATTCATGTCTTGTTTGAAAAGGTTGTTGAACACTAGTTGTCCGGAATACTACGCTTTCCCGACATAATACATGTATAGCTCGATTTCTTTGCTGTACAAAACTATAATCACTTGTCCGAGAACTTTGAAAGGGCCGAACGTCTAATTTCTGCTTTTTAGTCGCCATTACTCTAGCGTTAATCGCGCACTTGTACGTTACAGGTTGATAAATAATATTACGATTAACTATCCTGGGTCCATCCAATAACAACACCTGGTTCAACTTTTACCACTAAACTTTGATTTCTGAACTTATCTTTAAAATAGCTCGTACTAAACTAAACTAACTCTAACTGAATACACGCTTATATAATAGTAAATCCGCCTCCTAGAAGTTTACCGTATAACCGTGGCAATGCCGCTCACCGGGCGTTCGAAAAGCCGAAAATCACCTGCTCGCGTCTTCTCTTTTCTAGAAACGTCCCGTCGCGGTCGCGTCGTTCTAGCCGGGCCTACCATCACTTAGTTCGGTCGAGCTTCGTTGCCAGCTTGTGTACAGCTCCGTAGGTTATTTTGAATTTACAATAAGTATCCTTAAAATTAAATCTTTATTTTATTGCTTTATTTTAAAATATTATACACCAAACTTCCCAAAGTTATGCGTGCCATTTTAAACTGCCAGGTCTGGCACGCGTGTCGTAGGTTGCCGACCCCTGGGTTAGAGACAATGATTAAGATGAGCAGGTATGTGAGCTCAAGTGTAGTGGAGAAGTAGAACCAACTCTATACAGTGAGGACATAAAGTCCGTCCCCTCCCCCTGTAACTTTTGAACCGTTGGGTATATAGTGATGAAATTTGGAACGATAATATATGACCCCATTTTGCATTTTTTTAACACATCAATGACCTCTCTGAATGTCAAAGTGACAGCTGGGCGAGCATATGGAGTATTATTTTAAATGGAAGTGGGTGTCGAGTAATACCTCATTTTGAAGGTATTTTTATGCTCAATGCATTCCCCAGATTTGAAAACATGAGGTTTAATTGTTTCAAAATAAAAACCAGTATTAACGATTTCTGCGTTTATCTACATTCGCAATTTAAATTAAACGTAAAAGCACAAACAAATATAGAAAACACTCCTGACAAATAAATATTCTACGAGTAAATTCTTCTCTTACATTGTGAAGCATCTGTGGCGTTATTCTAAAACAAACATCCGTAATTCGTTGTCTCAGTTCATTCAGTGATCCGGAAGCCGTTTTATACACTTCGGATTTAACATATCCCCAAAGAAAAAAATCTAGGGGCGTGAGGTCAGGCGATCGAGCTGGCCATTCTGTAGGAGCTCGACAACCAATCCACCTATGTTGATAATTCTCATCAAGGTAACTTCTGACTTGCCTAAAATAGTGAGACAGGTCTCTGTCTTGTTGGAATATCACCTCTTGAAACTCATGTGGATTTTGGACAACAACAGCATCAATAAGGGGAGCAATTCTATTTTGCAACATATTCAGGTACATGGGTCCATTAAAAGATAGGTACATTTCCCCAGCCCCGCTAATAGAAAGAAGGGTGCTGAAAATTGGTATAAGGTTAGTGCCACGTTAGTGCTGGTTAGTGCCGTATCTATTTTCTTCAGTACTACCCCCTGTTACGGGGTACCGTTGGGGGGGGCTGAGGAAATGCTAGCCCCCAAAGGCCGTTAGGTGCTTGAAATTTGCTGTATCGTTACTGCTACGTTAGTGCTGTTTAGTGCCGTACTGATTTTCGTTAGTGCCGGCTCCCCTTAAGGTGGGTGGTTGGGGGGGCTTAACCAACTAAAAAAAATTAAAAAGGATGAATATTAATGACCGGGGCCGATTTTGTTGCCTTTCTTTTCCCAAAAAAAAATTATTTAAATAAAACACATCCTTCTGTTCGAAAAAAGTGACGAAAGAAAGCAAGCAGGTACCTAATAGTACACAAGTAACTATGTGTTTTTTTGTCAATTTTTTCTTTCTTTTTCAATATAAAATTTGTGATAACCCTGACCTGGCTTTATTTACTAAAAGATTTAAAACGATCCCAGTATAATAAACCTCGCTTTTTTCCCTTGCTAAACGTCAAGCAGTCTTTTCCGATACTCATCTGAGAATGAGTTGACCGACGGCTAATGACGACCAATAGAGGGAGGGTTCAAAGCAGCGGTAATCGAATATTGTAACTTTTTTTCCAGAGCTCAATTAAAATTATGTAGCGAACGAATTTTTTCCTTGAAAATAAATAAATCGTCATAAAGTTTTTTGAAGAAGTTCCTCTAATCCCATATTTCTGGAAACAACAAACTTTTCGCATTGATTTAGCGGTTGGCCCAAGAGAATCTATTTATTGATTTCGCTACTTGTCTGAGTTTTCCCTTTAGAAACAGCCACTATAAATTATATTGTTATCTGGATCTATACATGACATGTCTGTCGCTATATATCTTGCTAACACATTGTTATTCATCGTTATCGAGGAAATCTTTCCACCGGAAAAAGTATTCTAATTTGTTGCCTAATTAAGCTAAATTGAAAGCGTCGATTCCCGAGAAAATGGTCAGTTCTTCGTGGTAACTTTAAAAAAAAATTTACACGAGACACGACGATAAATAAAATAGTTGAAAATGGCAAGACAAACGATGGGTCCAGCTTTAAATTAACGACATACTGTTAGATCGATGAATGGCATAGTGTTGCGGCTATCAGATGAAAACAGTGAATGTGCTTGAAATATTTACGAAAATAGTAAAAATCCCACTGACTGCGCCAATTCCAATGGCTAAAAACTTTCGAGTGACACAACAAGAGCTGAAAGCGCGGAAACTACGAGAGAGAGAATTATAATACAAAGTGAATATTAAATAATCTGCAATGTAATTAAAGCAATATGAAAATAGAATTAATAAATGTGAGAATATTTTCGTTTGGGTTGTTTACGAGTTTCAAACTAAATTCCACTACTATAAATTTTCTGTTTAATACGTAAATCGCAAAAAAGGGGAAATTCACTTTTTTTGATGCTTTTTAAAAAACATATCGTTGATGTTTTTAAATAGCTTTTGTCGAAAGCATTTATCAAATATTTCAGTGAATATTGAATTTTATTGTGTGAATATCGGGACCAAAAAGGATGTTATATTTTTTAATATTTGGCGAAAAATGTAATCGACCGTAAATTTTTATTTCACCAGCGCATCTGTTGGAGATATATTATGGACCATTTTGAAAATGTGCTGCGTTCTACCAAAGTGGGTGACGTTACATCTTTGCAAACATTCATCCTTAAAAATATTGTACCGTCAATTTTATTAGCTTCAGCTGTGGTTCGAAATAAAGAAGTTCATTTTTTGTGGACTTTTGCTAAATTTAATTTAATATGCCCTTTTGGTATGCGAATTGGAGGTACAGCACGGAGATACACTCAGCTTGTACCTGCTGAGACCGTCCCTCTCAGGAAGCACTCCTCTCGTCCTCGGCCTAAATGGCTATTGGCCGGGTCAGAGCAGTTTTTCCATTTGGCTTTGGAGATTTTATCTTCAGGGATACCCCCCACTGGGATAACCCCTAGGAGCAATGCATCCCCCATTGCCATCGGATAGGGCTTCGTCTCCGGCTTAAATGGCTGTTTACCGTATTCGAGTTTTCTTCTCCTTCGTTATGTAACCACCACGAAATTATCTTCAGTTGCCATCTGTCTTGTTCTTTGTCTTCTATTTTGTGTGTTTAACACTACCGACAAACTACGACTAAATACAACCTTATAGAGAGGTGTTCCACTGACTCTAGTTGAAATACCGACTCATATTTCTGTAGATATGCCGAGCTTTCACCTAGGTGGGTCCTCTTCTTTTCTTGAGATCTCTACCTGGTGACTTTGGGCTCTTACTTGAACTAATAGTCTTATCCCCTGATCGAGAATCTGCAGCTTCGTCGAGGTGATCATCGTCGTTGTCGCTTGGGTGTAGTTGCCTCCTAGCGTCATTCCTTATTGTCGTCCTGTTCTTTGGGTCTTGTGGGCATCTTTCGTAATAAACTTCTTCCTAGCAGTTCGTGCAGGTGTTTGGTGTGTTTATAGATCTTGAACTGTGTGGTTCTACGCACTTGGTGCTCACCCGACGTCTATTCGTGGTGGAAACTCAAGGAGTTGTAGTATTGTGTCTTCCTTATCTTCTCTCTTTCTTCTACCTCTAACTTGTTGCGCCAGGAGTGAATTTAGCTGATTTTGTCAATACGTACTCCTTGCCTTTTGATTTCCTCTGGTAGTTCGTTGATGCCTTCACTGTTTATCAGTCCTCAGATGACGATCCTTCCTTTCTCTTGGCGTTTATGTGTTCCACTCCCGTTCCTGTCGTCCACGGATCCTTTGCAGATTATCTTCACTTCGAGCTTGTCTCCAATGATAATAAATTCTTTTTTTGTTGGTGGAAACCTGCTGACAGGCGCCTGGATACTCGTTCTACCTTTTCCCGGGGGTGTGGGATTCTTTCCGACCAGGACGTCGGACGGCACCGCGCCCCGACCAAGTACGACCTCACTACGGATACGACTTGAAGTCACACTACCAGCAACCGCCATGCCTTTACATGTAAATCAAACTGGCACATCTCCATTCCTAGATCTTGTAATTCGTTCTTGATGAATCTCTCTCTCTTTTGCTTCCTTTTCAATTAGCACTTTTTTCATGTATTCTGCGATCTTTAACCACTTTTCCTTGGTCCGTGTCATTATGTTATTTAGGTTCACCGTGCTTAGTGTTTCGCCTACTGTCATATTTCACATTATACGTTCCCTTTCCCATCTTGGTCACAAGAAAAGCGTATGTGCTGGGTTGTCTTCCTCACTACAGTAGTAGCACTTGGTATTCTCTTCCTTGCCTATTTTGTTGGTATATGTCTTAAATACACCGTGTCCGCTGAGAGCCTGCGTGATATGGAAATCCAATCTCCAGTGCTCGCACTTGTACCACAACACTACATCTGCTATTAGTGACTTGGTCCATTTACCCTTGGTGATATTTGCACTCTTCTCTACCTGCCACTCCTGCAGGGTGATCTCTCTCTCCACGTTTTTCGCAGAAGTGGTAACTCTGTCTTTCCTCACATATAGGCGGAGCCTTTCCCTAACCATTAGATGTATGGGGATGGTAGCACTTAGCTCTTGTGTAGTTTCCAGGGACTGTAGCCATATATAACTCGAAGAGCCATCCTGCGTTGTACTCTCTCGAGGCTTTTTCTATGCATTGACACGTCCATTGCCTTATGCCAGATTGTTGCACCATATAGAAGAATGGAGTGTACCGTACTACTTAGGACTGCGCGTTTGTCAATGGGTGGAGCACTAATAATGGACAGAATTCTCGAGAAAGAGCAGACATACTTGCCTCATCTTTGGAGGCAGCTGATTTTATGTGAGTGCCGAAGGTCCGTGTGTCGAGATAGGTCATATTTCTTGCGGGTATAACAGTTGTGCCTCTCAAGTTGAATCTTAGTTTTAAGCCTCTCAGGATGATTTCTTATGTCTTCTCCGGTGCTAGTGTAAGCTGGTTTGATGTTAGCCAGAATGAGCATTCATCCTGAGCAAAGTTTGCCTTTTCCATCAACCCCACGAATGTCTGTGCCTCTAAAGTGAGGGCCACCAGGTCCGAAACCAAAGCTGCAGACTCCTTTGCCTAAGTATGAGAGGAATATTCCGTCGTAGATCATATTTCAAAGGGTAGGGTCAAGGACCGAATCCTGTGGAACACCCATAGTCATGTTGAGGTGGTTACTATGGTCTATGATGATCCTTCGGAAATGAGGGGTATAAGGCCGGTAGAGAAGTGGGAAGTACAGGAGGGGGGGAGGAACATTAAAGTATGGAAAGCCCCAGGGATAGATGGCCTGAGGGGTGATATGATGAAGAGGCTGTTGGATGACAATGGGGAGTACTTCTGCGAGCTTTTCAACAGGGTGCTAATGGAGGAAGAGTTTCCAGAAGGATGGAAGGTGGCTAGGATGATACTACTTAAGAAGGCGAGTAGAAAGGGGAAGCGGGCGGGGGACTACAGGACCATCAGCCTGCTGTGTGGTATGGGTAAATTGATGGAGGGGATAATAAAGGAAAGGATTGAGGAGGAAGTTGGTAGGAATGGGGGCTTTAGGGAAAACCAGCACGGGTTTGCGAAGGGAAAATCATGCATCTCGGCGCTGGGCAGGGTAATGGGCTTGGTGGGAAGGGCTAGGGAGGGGAGCTGGAGGAACAAGAAATTGACCCTACTCGTGTTCTTCGACATTGGGAACGCGTACAACAGTGTCAGCAAAAGGGCAGTTTTGAGCGCATTGTTGGAGCTTGGAGAGGGGGAGGGTTTGGTTAACCTAGAGGAGGACTACCTAACGGGACGTGTGATAGTAGACACTAGAGGAAGGAGGTATGAGACGGAGGCAAGAGTGCCCCAGGGCTCGGTTCTTGGGCCGACGCTATGGAAGTGTGTGTTTGATGAGGTTTGTGATATAGTATGTGAAAAGGGATGTGAGATCACGGTGTATGCGGACGATGTGTGTCTGGTATGTACGGCAAAGGGGGAGGCGGAGATAGAAAGAAAGGCGGAGAGAATGTGTAAGAAGATTGTGGAGACTAGAAGTGGCGGAAGAAAAGACGGTGGGGTTGCTAGTGAAGGGACGGAGCAAGTCGAGGGAAGTGGGGGTGATGGTGAAGGGAAGGAGAATTCGTATGGAGGAGTCTGTGAAATACCTAGGGGTGTGGTTGGATAGTCAATTATCCTTCCGAACACACATGTTGAAGGCCGCAGAGAAGGGGAAAGTGAGGGCAGCATGGCTGGGGAGATTGATGTGTAATGTGAAGGGGCCGGGAGAGTTGAAGAGGAGGATCATTGGTAGGACGGTAGAGCAGAGTATGCTGTTCGGTGCAGATGTGTGGGGTGAAAGAGCGGGAGTGAATGCGAGGGTTAGGCCACTCCTCCGGGTTCAGAGAGGTATATTGCTGAGGGTGGTGCAAGGGTACAGGACAGTGAGTGGACTGGCAGCAGCGGTGCTGGCAAGGACCTACCCATTGGACGTGATGGCTAGAACCAGAAATAAACGTTGGAGGGGTGCGACCAGAGAGGAAGTACAGGAATGGATGGAGGAGGAAATGGAGAGAAGGTGGAAGGAGTATGAGGGCGCACTAAAAGGAGCGATTGGGAATAGGAGAGATTGGATGGATCGGAAATTCGGGGAGGTGAACTACTTCTTGACACAGGTGTTCACTGGACATGGGTCGAGAGAGATTGGAAAAAGAGAGACTGGAGTGTGCGAGAGGTGTGGAGTGGAGGATGATGTGGGGCATATGTTTAGATGCTGGAGGAACGAGGAAGTGCTGAAGAAGTTGGAGCGGAAACTAGGAGAGGCGGTGTATTGGGAGAATATGGTGGAGATAATGTTGAGGGGGGAGGAGGAATGGATGTAGGTAAGTGGCGTAGTAGAGAGCATGGTTAGGGGGAGATAATGACTCGATATGGCATGAGAGGTGGGAGTGAAAGTTAGGGAGAAGACGACAGTGTGAGCGAAGATACGCTGGTACTTGCTGCGAACTGGTCCAGGTTTCCCTGTCATGAGGTTGTACTGAATACATTCCTGATATCTAGGATAATGAGAGCTGCCTATGTATCTCCGTCACTCCTATTCGTAACTGTCATGACTGCCACGAGGGCATCCAGAGTGGATCTGCCTTTCTGGAAACCATATTGGGCATCCGAGAGATCGTATTTATTTTCCGTGGCTTTAACTACTCTGTCTCTGATAAGTCCTTTGTATGTATTGCTTAAGGTAGTTAACAAGCAGTAGGCCGAGTAGTCACCCGGAGATTTGTCTTTTTTCGGGATGAGTACTAATTTAGCCTCTTTCCAACTTTCTGGGAAGCATTGTGCCATCAAACAACTGGTTTAGGGCATTAAAAAAGAGGTCGTATGCTTCCTTTACAGTTTCCGGTGAAATTCCATCAGTGCCTGAGGCTTTCCCTGTCTTCAGATTGCTGTTGCGATTTCCTCTGCGGTGAATGGTGGAATTTCCTCGTTTTGGCGTACCGCGCAATGAATCCTGTCACCTCTGGATGGGAATAGACTCTTAGCGATTACCAGTCTTTGTTGTGGTGAAAGGGGTTTTGTGGCATAATTTCCTAGTAATGTATAATTAGCCTACGTATGTCCTTCCGGACAGAGCTCCAGTGGTGGACGCTCTAGAGGATGACGGGGGTTGTTTGCTTATCTTCATTTTTTCCTCGATGGAAGGCTTTTTTTCTCTGTTCTTCCTGGATTTTCTTGTTGGTCACCACTTTCGTGTTTCAGAATTCTTCAATATAGAAAATACCGTTGAAAGGCTATATTTGCCTTGAAACACGATGTTTATATCTGTTACTTCACTTTCGCGGTTTCGGATGAACTCATGTTTAACCGTCACTAATTCGGTTATTCGCTACAGAGTCTCTTGAACACGCCCTATCGACTCGTCTGCTCGTCTCTGTCTTTGTTTATCACGGAGAGTGTTTAGCATATGATAAATTAATCGTCAATCCTGATCATCTTGGTCAGGAAATTGGAATAAAACTATTAAACAATAGTATTGTCATCGGTTCTTGATAAGAGTGCAAAGATAGAATGTAATTCGACGTTTTTAAGTTAATATAAGCAATAAAAATGTTTTCTTATCAAAGATAATCATTGTTATATTCGTTTTTCTGATGAAATTTGACCATTTAATAACGCCTCGTTAAGTTAAGAATCTAATAAATTCTGCAGTATTTAAGTGTAGATATTTCTAAAATATGTATAAATATACGAGATATATATCAAAGAAATATCAAATAATGTCCGTTGGAAATAAAAATCCGTGAGCTACCTAAAACGGCACAACCCTAATATAATTTAGGTAATATCGTGTAGCAGTACCCTTTTCGAATTGACACGTAACGGAGGAAAATCAATAGAAGTGGCAGTCAGGCACGCGAATCCAGGAGGTATAATGATTATGGTAACAACGTAAATATAGTTTATTCTACATAAATAGACGCCGTGATTGGTTCGTTAACGATTTATCGTCATATTCTCTTCAGTCACTAACCCGACTAACATACGTTTTGATCGCGTTTATTCGAAGTGCCATTAATCAAACAGCCAACTTTGATTTCTGTTTGCTCTTTAATTCCTAACAAATATCTACTTCAATTTATCTTTCAATAAATTATGTTTTAACGGAAATATCTAATTCTTTTTACGTTTAATACAAAGACTTTTTATCGCCCCGTATTTTTAGAAATATTACTTTGCTTTTTCTTCGAAATTCTTTAATGAGTCGACTTGTTGGGTAATTTTTTTGTAGGAATTTTTGTGGAAAGCCATTTTTTCACTTAATTTCCTTTTAATGACTGCTTTCAACGCAAGTGTGCAAGTGTGATATACCTTTAAGGATTTAATGAGGAAGGACATGCGAGGAAAAGCATTATTTACATTGTTAAATAAAAGGAAAGTATAAAATACCGTAAAAATCGGTAAATTATTTTAATAGGCTGCTCGGTCAACCTAACAACATAACTAGTCAAATAGCATATAGTAATTAATGAAATTCATTATTTTAAAATATAATACAAAGAATTTAATAAATTGCTCCATCAAAGTTAGGGAAGTTTCAAGACCTAGAAATAGACAACCAAGGATTAATATTATTGCCTATACAATGTTTTGTTCGCAACATAAATCAAGGCGAGTACAATGCACAGTAGCGTATCATTTCGAAAGGGTTCATTTAAACTATTTTATGAAAAACGTTTTTATAGACTAAATAGGTAGGTGAATTATTTATACATACCTACTTACGAAGTTAAAACAAGTTTTGCAATACAGATTATAAACATGTTAATATAATATTGAAAGGTTTTTTATTTTGTTCTTACAAAACTAAGAAATAAGTGAAAGTTCATTAAATTGATACACAATAAAATAGAAGAATGAAAACAATAATCACAATAAATATTTATTGTTCTCGGCAATTATCTACAATTAGATAACAAGGATTACCACATAAAGTAACTAACACCCAAAATCGAACTGTTTGACAGTTTAATAAATCACTTTATTAGCAGTTTTTAATTTATTGAATTCGTATTTCGTAGTGGAAGGTTTTGTAGTAGGCCCCACGTTGGGCGCCAATTGTTATGTAGTAAGCCCCACGTTGTGGGTCAATTATAAAAGAAGTTTTATTTAAATTGTAAATTATTTATTGTCTTTATTTCTCTAAGTATTGAATTGAAATTGTACGTATTTCAAATTAACGTGTAAAGAGAATAAGACGACTTCTACAAGCTGGATGCACCCCAATTGATATGAGAGGAAAACAAAGAAGTGGTAACGCTAAGAAACCATCAGAAATTATTTTGGTTACTGAACATATTTCCCTGTTTCCCACCAAACAAACACATTATGGTGTTCGCGAATTTAGCTACCTGGATGCAGAGCTAAACGTGAAACTAATGTACTCTTTATTCCTGGAAAATAATCCAACATCAAAAATCAAGTATGAGTACTGTAATAAATTTTTCAGGGAAAATTTTAAACTATCATTCGGGAGACCACAGGTAGATGTGTGTAACGAGTGTGAGACGCTCGGATTAAAGCAAAGAAATAAATCTCTTAACGATACGGCAAAAAGGTTTGCTGCAGCAGAACTCATGGTTCACAACTTTGAAGGCCTCCAAAGAGGTTTGTCGCAATCAAGATAATGTCCTTGCAATTTCGTTTGATTACATGCAAAATTTGCAGCTGCCTCGATATCCTGCTCAAGACTTATTTTATTTAAGTCAACTCACTGTGAGTGTGTTTGGTGTGCACAATATGAAAACAGATGAAGCTGTTTTTGTCCTGTACCATGAAAGGCTCGCAAGAAAGAGCCCAAATGAAGTATCACGTAGACAGGGTCTACACTACAAAGGTATATATTTAGATGATAGTAAACTCCTCAGCGAATCATAATTTTACGGTTCATCATATTTTTAATAATGATTCCTCACAAATCAAAGACTTTTGCAGCTGGTGGGGTAAATACTTAAAAAAGGAGGTTATTTTTGTTGTGGAAACATCTACCAGATCAGTACACAGAAGTGCAAAAAAACGCTTCAATATTTCAAAATTTCATTACTTTCTGCTTAAAGAAGAAAATGGCAAAGGTGTTATTGTTGCGAAGGATTATGTTGGTGGATTTATAGAACATACCTTTCCATTACTACTGCCAGGTGTGGTGACTATTGATTTTCCAAAAGAACCTGCTATACCCAACGGAAAAAATCCTATTTCTGACAAAACAATGGAGCATATAAAGAAGGCTTACACGTTTGTGGACCGAAATGAAGAAGTCCATAGCTTTTGGAGGGAAATTTTGGAATGGCCGACAGTTGCAAATGATTCTTAATTATCGTTTTTTAAATTTAAGTTACATACAGTTACAATTTTAGTTTAGTAACTTTTTGTTTAATACAGAATCCACTTAATTTCTTTTCTATACTCTGTCCATCCAAGCAACGGAGTGTTCCAAAACAGTATCATGCATAGTGCACGTGATCTCTCCAACCCTGTATGGACAATGAATTCTGCCAGCCGATTGCAGTTAAATCCGATTGGCCAGCGCATGGGAGGCATATTTATTTTAGCCAATAGATGCAAAGCCGCATGGTGATCACGCATCTATCGTTGTTTGGGTCGCTCTGTTTGTTCGATCGATATACTTTAGTGTGGTCTCCATTTCCTGTAATTTATTGCCTGTTTTGTTTAGTCCTTGTTCCAATTTGTTTTGTCCTTGCCTCATATCATTTTGTTCTTGTTTAATATCATTTCTTAATTCGTCTTGTCCTTGTTTAATATCATGTCCTAATTCATTTTGTCCTTGTTTCATATCATCTTGTCCTTGTTTCATATTATTTTGTCCTTGCTTCATATCACGTTGTCCTTGTTAAATATATTTTTTTAATTCATATTGTACTTGTTTTATATTTTCCATGATCATACTCATAATTTTCATTAACTTGCCTTCTTTATGTTTTTCTTCATCAATCGTTTCTTCCGATGTCTCCTCTTGAATGACTTTGTCTAATTTTCCTTCTTCTCCCTTCACATAATATATTCTTATCATTTCTGTTTTTTTCCATTGGATGACTATCTTCTTCTGTTTTGTCCATAATGATTTTTCCTTTCTTTTCTATTTAACTACTATATTAGAATATTATTTACTTGATCATTTTTGGGTAACCTCCAGATAGATTGAAATATGATAGAAATTTTCAAAAAATATTTTTCTTTACACTATTAAAATCCCCACAAACTATTATTTACTATTATTTTTACTGCCCCACGTTGGGTCGTCAATTTAATCAATTTTTTTTAAATTCTAGTAGGCCCCTGCCAAAACTCCTCTCAGGTCGTGGTTCAAAAGATTTCTGTCATTTTAATAAAATTGTCGGGGGTAATACCACGAGTGCTTAAAAATTAACCGGATAATTTCCATAGAAGCTTGTTGTTAATAATTCCTCGAGTTCGAAGAACGAGACAATAAGCTTGAATGGAAATTATCCGGTTAATTTTTAAGCACAAGCTGTATTTAGGGAGAATATTTCTCGAATAAAAATACAAATTACTATATATCTCCACTATATTCAGATAGATAATGTAACACGTCTCTAACTTAAAAATCTCAATAAAAACAAATTATTTATTTATTGAAACAGTAACGTAATACATTTTTGTCAATTTCCCGTTCTGTTATATCTCCGAATCGATTCATGACCTCTAAGAAACTCTTGACGTTTCACGTTTATTATTTTAACGTTGTCTGACAATGGTTGTCATGGCAACGTGGAATTATCGCTGGGTTTTGTCATGGCAACGTGGAATTATCGCTGGGTTGTCATGGCAACGTGGAATTTCCATTTAATAATTTAGCATTCGTTGCATTGATACAACATGTATGAGTGAAATATTCGAAAAAAATTTTAAAACTGAATTATATTGTACAATGGAAATTTCATTACATAACTTTCTATCTACTCAATTGTGTATGACGAATTATTATTGTTTTGTAGTTATTATTATATTATATTATATTATATTATATTATATTATATTATATTATATTATATTATATTATATTATATTATATTATATTATATTATATTATATTATATTATATTATATTATTCCCATTCCAATTGTTTTATTTTTAGATTTGAAATTTTTAAAATGTCCAAAATATTATTCAAATATTTTTTCAATCTCTAATTCCACGCTATTGTAATTTAATTTGTATTCCGGATTTAGATAAATCTAGAATTTTTCCTAATATGAATAAATTGAAAATTACTTCCCTCGATTATTTCTTCCGCTTGTTACAATTTTAAAGCTTGATACTATGAAGCACTTTATCAATTCTTTTTATTCTGTCGAAATGTTATTCTACCATGTTCTGTTTGAATTTTTCTGACTTTCTATAATAATTTTTTTAAATTCATTCCATTTATTCATATCGCAACGCCCCTCTATTTTTTTTAGATAACCCTTCTTTTCAAATTTATATTTTTCAATTGGTTTATCCTAAATTTTGACATGCGTGAACATTTGGAATTGACTTTATCTAATTTTTTAAATAATTGATAAAGACCTCCACCATCTGTCATATCTATACAATTCTTTTTTTTTCAAATAATTAACACAAAACTTCATCTGTCATATCTACACCCTATACTTTCTCCCGTCTTATACGTATACTACACTTATGTTAATATAACTTTACTTGTGAAATGACCGATTATCTTATTATAAGAAATTATTCCATGGTTTTTTACAAACTACACATTTTCTCACCATCATAAATGTCTTCTAAGCACTTAAATAAACAAATTACACAAGAAAACCAAATAAAAGCACAAATCATATTGACAGATCTCAAAAAGTAGTACGAGGTTGCCAAGCTAAAAATTTGCAAACTATTTTACTATTTGATATTGATAGAAAATGAACAATCCTAACCGAAAAAAATAACGAGCTGGACTGTAGGCTGGTCATACCTATTTTAAATGCTTTTCACTTTTTTTCTTACCTTTTAAACGCAAAATACTGCAAAAATCTTAAATATAATCATAATTACGATTATTGTTACGAGATTTGGCATCATGTAAGGGGACAACCAAAATGTGAACAAGGCTTGACTATTGTCAATACGTCATTGTTTGAAACTGCAAACGTAGACTCCGTTTCACGTAAGAAAAACCCACCTGAAGTTGCAGTCGTATGCGCGAACTTGTTGTCAAAACCAGCGCCATATTGTAAAATTGACATTCGACTTCAAATCAGTAGCGTAACGTTTTTTAGAATCTGTCGGCCTTGACTGTGGATAATTTCTCCTTTAACACCAACAAGTTTTTCAGGAGGCATGGTTTTACGTTGAATGACATTATAGAAGCAATACAGACATTAAAAAACGGAAAAACTGCAGGTTACGATAAAATAACTTTTAGAAGAAAAAGGAACAGAATTGCTTTTAGATGTTTGTTATAAATCATGGTCTAAAGAAAAAATACCAGAAGATTGACAGACAGGAATACTTTTACCAATACATACAATAGGAGATGTTAGAGAGTGCAGCAATTACAGGGGGATACTGTTGTTAAGTTCAGCCCTGAAGGTGTACGAAAAAATTATTGATAAGAAATGAAAAATGCATATAGAACCAACACTAGATGAAATACAAAATGGGTTCCGGGTTGGAAGAAGTGTACACGACCACATATTTACAGTTAAGTAAATCATAGAAAAAACACAAAATAGCAAAACAAAGACATTCTTTGCATTTATAGACTTGGAGAAAGCTTTTGACAGAGTAAGTAGAGAGAAAATAAGGGACATACTAGAAATAAGGAAAGTTGATAGAAAACTAATAAGAGTGATAAAAAGTATTTACAGAAAAAACATACACTATATAATCAAAAACAACCGAGCATCTGAAACATTTGAGACAAAACAGGGATTAAGGCAAGGTGGAGCTCTAGGTCCAACTTTATTTAATATTTTCCTGGACCACATAATAAAGCAAACCAAAACAGATACACAGGGGCCTTCTGTAGGTATGAAGCAACTTAGACCAGTAAAGATACGTGAATGAGCATTTGCTGACGATCTAGTTATAATGGCCAATACAGAGAAAGGTCTTAAAAATATATAAACATATGGACTAGGACTCTAAAATTGAACGGAATGAAAATAAATGCAAATAAAACAAAAATAATGATGATAACAAAAAATCAAGAAAGGTTGAATATATACGAATTAACGAAAGTATAATCGAACAAGTTACCTACTTTAAATACTTAGGAACAACAATTGACAGCACCAGGAAAGGGATATTATGCAAAGAACAGAAAAAGCCATAAAAACTTACCACATACTAAAACATGGATTTATTAATAAGAAGGACATCTCAAAAAGAACCAAAATGACAGTTTTCCAAACAGTTTTTAGACCGATACTTACTTATGGCAGCGAAACGTGGATACTGGACCAAAAAATGAAGAGCAGAATACAAGCTATAGAAATGAAATACCTGAGATCTGTGAAAGGTATAACAAAACGAGACAGAATAAAGAATGTAGACATAAGAGAGGAGCTATAAATAAAATCCATGCTAGGCTATATAGAAGAAAGACAACTGAGCTTTTGTTGAAGAAACTTGAAATTTTAAGAAATCTCCCTACACCGAAAGGTAGAAGGGAATTTGATTATATATATATATGTATAGTTTTAAATCAAATAAAACACACAACTCTCACAGATAAACAAGCTAAACGTCTCAAAATATTCAAAAAACAAAAATATTCGACAGTAAATGATTTCTTCAAACACAACATCTAATGTCAATATTAAAATGGTTGTCGGCATGGAAATCGTTTGTAACGCCAATGGCATTAAACGGTCGTTACGAGGCGACATAGATAAACAAGACCGATTTTGGTTTCTGCGCAAGTCAGTTGGCAAACTTCAAGTGGCTTTTTCTTATGTGAAACGGAGTCAATTGTGCAAAACAGCAAACAAACGCTTATATAAAAGAAAAAACATTCAATTTACAACATATGACCAGAAATCGTTATTTGTTAAAACACATAATCTCCGAATTTATGAACTTTGAGCAGTTTATTTAAAAATGTCTGTGTTGCTGTTAAAATCTCGGTGATTAAAAATCATGAAGTATAATTCACGTAAAAACAAAAAAAAAATATCTTTGCGAACGTAGGCTTTAAAGCTCCGACCTGGAGGAAAAAGGTGACGAGAGAAAAGCTTAGGTCGACAAATGACTTGTCTCCAAATGAAAAGTTTATCCATTCTATTACCTCCATTAGCTAATGAAAGATGAGAAGGTCATGTAATTAAAAGTTATGATTTATTATTGTCACTTGCCCGTTGCCGCAGTTCAGACTAGATTGATTGTCGACCTGGTGTTTGATCAACGAGGAGAGAGAGAGAGATAGAGAAAGAGAGAGTTAATTGTGATCTCTTCGTGTAGATGGTGTTACTTTTCGTTCTAATCAATCTGCGTTGATTGAATGTTGATAGTATTTCGAATACATATTGATATTAGGCAAGATGAAGCCGCAGGATAAGATTGAGACGACGACGTCTTGTTCTACAAACAATATTGTGTTTGATAGAGAGGTTCATTAATGCAACTTAATTTGTATTATTTTAGGGCAACCACAATTCATAGGAAATTCGGATTACACTGAGAAACGTTATATATTTTGAATGGTTTGCTGGTTAACTAATTCTTTTATAAAGAGATTTTTGATAAATATTTTCACATAATAATGGAAATGTTCAGCTGAAATTTCAGAGACATACTCTCTAATGATAACGAATGAACAAAAAAATCAGCGGAAACCTATCCGCGATATTTTGTATACAGAAGTAGCTGAAAATGAAGGGAACGGAATTTCGAAAAAAAAAATTATTTTTATTATGGACTTTAGAAAATTTTTATGGGGATCTTCGGAATCTACGAGGTCGCATTAATGGATTTAAGTGTCGAAAAAAACTGATTTTGGAAATTTGAAAATTCAAAAAATAAAGTTAAGTTAAGTCAAAAAATCATATAAGCCATAATAATTTTGAGCTGATATCTTAGAGCATCGTTTCTCAAGAGGGGGGTCGCGACCCATGGGGGGGTCGAGTTTGTTTTTAAAGGGGGTCGCGGTCTGTTGAAAACTACATATAGGTAGGCACAAAAGAATCGTTTATTAAAGGAATTAATTTTAATGTGAGTGAGATAAGATAGTTGTGGTATGTACTAGTGATGAGAGATATTTCACGAACTCTTACTTTTTTACTGATACGATAAAATCACAGTCAGTCACATTTCCTATAAATCTAAAGCGTGACGTGTTCACAGCTAACGAAAACGACAATGAATCGAATGAGTAAATCGAAATATTCGAAATCGAACATAATATTAACCTCTTCATCGCTCTCATTCGACGAAAATTCGTCACAAACTATGGAAAAAAATTTCGAACGAAAATATTGAAAATATTTCGAATTTTGACGTTTTTTTGGTAAAAAACACATTTTTAGGGGGGTGGAAAAATACATTATTGCGATTTTCGGCCAAAGTTGGAGTTCTAGAAAAAAATGTTGAGTATAAAAGTTGTAGATCTTGGAAAAATCTACAACTTTTTTATTAGTGACTTTTTCACATAACCTGAAAATTAGCTCGAAAAACGTAAAAAACTGCATTTTTCGCTTTTTATTTTTAGTTTCGTTAAAAAATGTTCGATTTTGATGAAAATTTGGTAGAAGGTAGTTTTAATAGTCACAAACCATGAAAAAAATTTCAAATTAAAATATTGGAAATTTTTCGAATTATAACGTTTTTTAAACACTGTTTTGGGGGGCGGAAAAAGACATTATTGCGATTTCCGGCCAAAGTTGAGGTTCTAGAAAAAAAAGTTAATTTTAAAAGTTGGAGATCTTGGAAAAATCTACAACTTTTTCACATAACCTCAAAATTAGCTCGAAAAACGCAAAAAATTGCATTTTTCGTTTTTTATTTTTAGTTTCGTTAAAAAATGTTCGATTTTGATGAAAATTTGGTAGGAGGTAGTTTTCATAGTCACAAACCATGAAAAAATTTTCAAACTAAAATATTGGAAATTTTTCGAGTTATAACGTTTTTACGGTAAAAAACACTTTTTTTGGGTGGTGGAAAAAGACATTATTGCGATTTCCTTCATCGCTCTCATTCGACTAAAATTTGTCAAGAAGATCGAATTTTGTTTTATTCATTATCATAGGATTATAAAAAGACTGTGCAAATAGCAAATAGATAATCTTACGAAATGAAAATAGATGCATTTTTTTCCCATCGTCTATTCAAAACCGAAAAAATTTTCGAAAAAAGGCTAAGCCTTTGGGAAATTTTTATAATCAGTTTTCGAATTTACGGGGTCGAATTAGTGGATTTCTATATATAAAAGTGTCGGAAAAAACTTAGTTCCGATTTTGGAAATTTGAAAATTTTAAAAGCTTAGAGTCGAAAATACACGCGTTAAGTCAAAAATTCATACAGGCTCTAATAATGAGATTTTTGAGCTGAAATTTTAGAGACACCAGTTACAAACGCGCAATTTTGAATTACAAATGGTATCTAGATGAAAAAACTGTATGACAGCCCCTGTCAACAGTTTTTTCGAGTTTACCCGCGACAAAACGACAAAATTCGACATCCTCGTCTTCGACTCGGATTTTTCTTGCCACCAGCACTCATGCTTCCTGTTAAAATATTACTTAGATACGTGTTTTTTCTATTTTTTTCGGAAAAATTAGATGCCCTTATGGTATTATTTACGAAAATACACGCGTTGTGAGAAGCCCCGTATTATTGTTATGTTATGACGTATCTAGTTACATTACAAAGGGGAAAGAAATAAATGTGGTTTGAAATTTAATATAACTAATGCACGTCATGTAGAATGTTATAATTTTGTGATATTACGTGGAATTTATAATGCACCAAAGTAATTAACAACATATTATTGGCAGCTTGTTTATATATGCATTTATCATTATTATTATTTCAGCGCTTGCTTTGAAAATAATCAAAAAATATCAATTTCTCGTTTAACAAATTAAAATTTGTTTTTAAACATTCTACGTAGAATTTAATTTCACTAAAAGCCGTATTATATATTTTTTCAACTCTATGATATACCTGATGAAATTTCATTTAAAAAGTTTGATAGGAAAACACAGGAAAACTTTACTTGACTCACATGTCTAATGTAAAAACTTTCAATGTCACATAACCAGCAAGCTGTTCTGGACCACTTTATGCTTCTTAATTTTCTTTGAGGAGAAACCTAAGAGCAATATCACGCAAGGAGTACAAGAGTGCTTTTAATAAATGAAAATAAAATAATTCCATCAAACATAGGGTCGATATTAAAGTTATACAGATAGAAACCAGAAAAATATAATTTATCGATCGGCGTGCAACCAAAGGGCGATGCTATTGTCTCGAGGGGCCTTTTACGGTATCCCAGAGGTTGTCTATTAACCTTTTACAAGACCTTTATCTTTCCTGCAACGAAACGTAGACCAAAAAAAAAATCCTGGTCACATGCAGCTATAAAGAAATCACAGAAAATAAACAGCAATTTAGAACTATATAAACTGTAAAATTTATAGCTCGTGCAAAGTGATAAAATAAAATATTTATTAGAGAACAGAGAATAACCTGTAACCAGGAGGAGGATTTAAAAAAAACCTTTGTTTGAATTTTTATTGTATTTAGTTGATTCGCTAATAGTAGCTTTGTTTTATGTGACCATCCTGTATTTAGGGTAAATCAGGGTGATATGGTGAAGACATACATTGAGCCTCATGAAATAAAAGAAATTATTTATTTGAACAAAATAAAAACACTATTTTTTGAGAGATTTGTAGGCCATAACATAGGAGTGTCAAATATTCTACAACGCATAAATGAAAAACAAAATGGGATTTTTATCAAATCCACCATTTCACTCATACATGAGGGTCAAGTGGCGAATGCTTCTCCTGCTTTTTCCCACATATATCACACGTGGATTCATATTTTGAACAATCTTCGTGCAGCCAAGGTTGTCAACTGATACATTTGATTCACTCCACGTCCTTTTTAGTGCAGCTGTGCAGTTTACCGCACCCTACACAACAACACTCTTCATCATCCACGTCATCAAACATCGTCTTCCAAGTGAATATCCAGTGAAGAATCAGATTCAGTGTCAGACGTAAAATCTTTTCGGGGCTAGGCCTCTTCCCTTTCGTAAAATATTTTCGTTTCCTAGCCTCCTTGATTCTCCTCTTCCATTTGGTAATATTTTTTCCTTCCCCCTTTTTTTAGCGATCGCTCCACTCTTTCCTGACTCGATGACAGAATGACGATATTTAGAGGAGAATTCAAATTCTCAGCTAAAGCTCTGGATTTCTTCCTTGCAGATTCTACTTGCTTTAGGATAGGTATCGGCGAAATTTGATCCAAGAATTTTCCCGGAGTTATTTCAAATTGTTCTGTAGCCACTCTTGAAGTTTGAACGCTGGCTTCTGATGAGAGTTGCACTAGGGGTTGCTTGTTTTCCAGTGGACTCTCCACCTGTTCAAATTCCTGATGATTCTCTACTTCTGCAGGTGCTGCTTCCGCGGGATTCGGAACTTCATGTCAGTGTGAACAACCTGGTTGAGGTGTAATTGTACTTCCTGTACTTCTGAAACCCGATATGGTATTCTCTGTCGTAGCTGCTTGTACCCATGCCTTTGAGAGCAATCCTCCAAACACGAGTCTTGAAATCTTTCTATTTGGATTCATTTTGATGTAGGAATTGCACGCATTGTAATAATAGGATTTGAGAGCTTTAAAAAAGGCCCTGTCTAGTGGCTGCAGATAGTGGGTCTTGGTAGGCAGATCAAAACTATGTTATTCTCTTCTGCAAATTCCAATGCATCCACACTGCTGCAATGTGAGCTATGTCCGTCCAAAATGAGCACGATTGTTCCCTCAGGATTCCTGGGTGTAAAATGGTTCCTTAGCCACAGAAGGAAAATATCAGTGGTCACTTACGCCGACTTTTGTTATATGAAAATAATAGAACCAGGTGGCATACCGTCCTTGTACTCGGCCTTTTAATTTTTGCCCTTAAAGATACATGCTGGAAGTAAAAACATGCCCTCCCCATTGCAGCAAGCAATCACAGATATAGTTTCGCCTTTCTTACCGGATGTTATTGCTGGAATGCTCTTGGATCCCTTTGCTGCCAACACATAACCTGCTTTATTATTTAGCTGAAGTCCGGACTCATCCTCGTTGAATATGTTTCCTGGCTTATCAAGAAAGTTGTGCTCAACCAAGATGTTCTGCAGCAATGAAAAGTAGTCTGTAACGATTCTCTTGTTTAAACCTCTTGATCGTGCTTGTGAAACTCCCTCCGCTTTGCGAACCGGAAGTTCTTGATTTCTTTTTAAGAATAAATGTAGCCAATCCATTCCAGCTATTTCCTTTGTTAAATTTGTTATGCTGGCTGCATTTCTCAGCCAGTTTATATGCCATGTGCCTTACTTCTGTCGTTGTCGGTGAAAATCCGAATTTTTGTTACTTTAGAATATGTTTCACCATCTTCTTGTCACAAATTGATTAGGCTAATGGAACCGTAGGGATCCGCAGTCAATATCACAACCTCACACACATCTTCTTGTCACTTGCTTGTGTTAAGACATGCGGTTCACCCAAAGCTTTTTTTGTTAAGCCCCGTTTGCTATTCTTCTTTTCAGCGTTGACCATGGAACGCCAAACTCCTTTGAGGCTGCATTGACGCTCATTCAATTTTGAACTGCTTTTACGGCATCTTTAAGCTGCTCCTCTGTCCAATCAGCACGACCGGATCCTCTTATCCTTTTATAAAACGTAGGCATTTTTTCCTGGAACAATTATGATTGATGGATCTTGTACATAGAACAAGAAATGCCAGTTTATTATGACTAACAAACCAAACTAAACCAAATCAAACCCCATTAAATCAAACAGAAAAAAATTAAACTAGACTTAAACCCCTCTCCGCTAGAAAAAGTGAAACGTGACGTTACGGCGAGATTCTAACTGGGCCATATCCCTACAGCAGAACATTCGATAGATCAGAATATAACTAACTTCCACATAGAGAAAACACTTAAAATGGATGCGTTTGCAAAAACTTGTTGGGATGGGAATAAACACGCTATACATAAGAAAAGTCTTTCGCCACATCACCCGTGCCCGAATTCACCGTATCTCCCATTTGCTATGGGTGAAATGGTGAATAACATGGTAAAAAATTCCAGATATAAGAGGCAACGATTGTTAGGTTATGTCGTATATAAACAGTCTAAGAAGACAGAACATAAAGAAGAATACCTCGCGAGCTGTGCTACATGAAGCAAAATCTACGAACGCATGAACCTTATAAAAATTATCGAACATCTAAAACAGTTTTCTATTAATTACTTACGGGTTTTAAGACAGCGACATCTTTGCGCCCGAAAAGGAAATTGAGCAATTCACCATATCACCCGATTCACCATATCACCCTGATTTACCCCATATATAGTACTTTTTTAATAAGTCGGCCTTCCTTTGTGCCCATACTTGTTTAATTCTTCCCGAATTAGCACTATCTCATACTTTTTTGCTTTGTAGCTTGTTATACCTACTCTTTTTTATTGGTTACATAAAATTTCACAATTCAGATTGTATCTCCGTGTATTTTTCTGTCTTTATTACTTCGAAGTCTATAAGTTTTATTGTTATTGTTAATTGTGCCTAGCGTATGAGTTTACGGGACGTATACGAAATCAAAAAATCTCAAAAACGTACCTTACGTAACTTAGCATAAAAATAATTTCACATAGAAATCTTAAGCTATCAAGAAAACAATAAGCTTAGTACATCTAAAAATAATTTATTATTAAATTTTATTTGATGCCTTTCAAGGTTCCCAAATTGTTTTAATGTCCGATCAAAAATAAACACGTAAGTAAGGAAGGTACCTACCCAAATTTCCTTTAACTTGGTCTCGCTTTTTATTATATTTAAAGGATTTATGTGATTGTCATAAATAGAAAATTTGGATTTATCATTAAAAAAAATGAATACTTATGCACGGTTGCAAGAACGCTTATTAAAAATAATGAATGATTAACGGATAATCAATGAAATAATAACTCGTTAATTGTTCATCAATCAACCATCATTTACTCATCAAAATGAAACGGATACCAGCAATGATGAACAATTAATGCACCATTGTCTACAATTTGGGTTGCACGAACAATAATTATCTGTTGATGAACCATTAACAAGCTATTAATCATTCATCATTGTAATGGAAGATGCATTGACAATTATTCAATCATCAATTTGACAGTTAGATGATAATACATACAATAATAGCCTATTTGAATTACTTTCTCCAAAATAGACACTCTTGTATAGTAAAATTAATACCTATTTAGAGGTACCAGCCGTTTTAGTAACTTAACGTATGCGGCTTCTTGAACCATCTGACATTAACATGAAATCAAAATTTGACGTAACTTCAAAAACGTGACATCTAATAAATTAGTTACGACGTTCATTTTTGTTGGTAATTTTTTGTTTCAACCGATTTATTAATAATAAATAAGGATGGTCTTATTCTAAATGGGTATAAAATTTACTTATATATACCAAAAGATCAAAACCATTTTTTTGTTTGCCCTGGGACGCCATATTGAATTTTATTTGACAGGTCGCTGGATCGCCACAAGCGACACTGTCTTTTGGTCGCTTCCGACCAGAAATTCGTTAAAGTCGACAATCGATCAATTTCCAAAAATGATTCCTGGGTCGCCAGATACCCGAAACAAACACTTTTAACAGTTTTTGAGACGGGGTGGAATATAGGTGTGAGGGGTGGTTTTTGGGATTTTCGAACAACTTTTTCAAAAGGGATTTCTGAGGAAAAATTTTTCCTTCGGGAATAATCACGTATGGTCAGATTCCCAGTTTGGAAAATTTTAAAAATGGCTAATCAATTTTCGATCTAGGGACTTTTTGGGGCCCAAGCTGAAACTATCAACTCGACTTTTTCTGGTATAAATGTGGTCTTTACTGACCGGAAAACAACATAATATATAACTTCAAAATATTTTTTTTAATAAGAATGTACTATTTCATAATCCTTGGAAATAAGGTATAGAATGGTAGTATTAGGAATACAATATTAAAATGTACCCACTTTTCAACCAAGGAAAGCAGTAATTGCTTCTCGACTTCGGTATACACTCATTAATCAGAGTATTAATAAATTATTCTCGAAACGGCTAGTATTTAATACAATGAAAATTGCAAACTTACCGTACACATAACTCTAGAATCCAAAAAAAAACACAAAATCAAATATGAAAACAGAATCAAAATAGTTTGAAATAAAAATATGACTTGTGACAATTATGACAGCAAACGGTGAAATTTTACAATGTTGCTACATCTTCGGACAATTAATGATCAATCACATGATGAATGACTAATAACGCCCGAATGCACCGTTTTCAAATTTAATCTGGATTCGCCAATCTCGCTTAGCTTCTTCAAACTTCATTTTAAAACACCGGTTGCGGATTTGTTAATCCGTATTGGCAACTTGGCAACGCTGTTTTTTTCTATCAAATAAAAATTAAAACCTATGGAGACAACTGACTCTGTTAAAACTCAATATAACCCTAAATAATTTACGGATATTATCAAGTGGAATATTATTTATTTTTAAAATTGCTGTTTCTTTAAATTCTTCGCCTTATTCAAAAAGTAGTATTGAAATTTGTTGGGCATACATATTCAGTTCCATTCGGATCAATTTCTTTTGGACACCTTCTGCAAGATGGTAGATAAAAAATTTACGAGAATTCCCAACTTTTCATCAGCTAAAAAGGAGTGTTTAATGATGATTGCCATAAATTATGCTACAATATTAGAAGATAAAAAAACAAATAGAAGTGGGCTGGAAGAGAAATCTGAAGCATGGAAGAAAATTGAAACAGAGTTCAACAATACTGCACCAATCCTGGCCTTTCGAGGTCAAGAACAACTTAAAAGGTTGTACGAAAATAAAAAGTAGAATCTTCGAAAAAAGTTAGTAGACCATAAGAAGGAAATTTGTTTAACTGGGGGAGGAACTGCTGCAACAGACATAGTACTTGACAAGGTAGACAGTTTATTATCACAAATTTTGAATGAAAAATCTGTTTCATTCATAAGTTGATTCAGATAATTTGGACCAGGAAAACAACAAACTACCAATGTTAGTAAATGTTTTGAACCGAGTCTGAAAAAGAATAAAACAGTTGGACAAGCATCTAATATATAGAGTTCGACCCAGAGGAAGATATTGAAATTTTTGAATTTGTTCCACTACCAACAGAAAGTGAAAATATTGTAAGGATTTCATGTTTTTGGGCACATACATTTTATTTTCTATAAAACTTTTTTAGGTATCCTATGATAATATGTCAATACCCGATTATCAGAGGGATAGATGTCCACCAACAGTCCTACAAAAACCAATTCATCCAAAACTACTTCCCACCAGCGCAACAGTGAACACATCAGCTGGTCAACCCAGAAACAATAAAACCCCTCGTTCTGACAGAAGGAGACCTGTTGCAGGATTACATGCTCTTTCATCTTCTGATGTTGGGGAAAAATATAACATTTTATTAGATAGTAGGTTAATTTTAATTGAGAAACGGCTAGAACAGACAATCGAGTCAAAAAACTTTGCTCACGTAAAATGTAAACAAAAACTTACAATTTTAAGACTGCAAGAAGAGAATCTAAGCTTAGAGAAGGAAGAAAAGCTATTAAAAATAGAGCTGTTAAAAACTGAAATTAATTATAAAAGACCATTGCTTGCTACTTCAACCATTTAAAATAACTCTTTAAATATTTTTTAATTTCTTTTTCAAAGATTATTTGTGTTGATCAAATATTTTGATATTTTTGTCTTAGATTTTTGGCTGTTGAGAAAGTTTCAATATTTTTGTTTTAGCTATAGATCTAATAGTTATTTGTGTATTTAGAGCGTAAAGTAACAGATTACCGCTTGAGAAAGAATGTTGCGATCTTCCAAAAGCGGCAATTTTACTTTACGCTCGAAAAACACACATAATTTTTTCTACAGTCACCCTTTTAATAATTAAAACAGTTTTTTATAATATCCTAGGTTATAATAGGAGTGCTAGAATAATCGTCATTTTCGCTATTCATCATGATTAACCTTAAAAAGATCTACTGACTAGGGATGTTAAAAAATAATCGATTTTTATTTTCTTATAATCGATTTTCAGTTATCGATTTTTATTCTAATATTAATCGACTTTTAGTAAATCGATTATATAAATCACGTGTTTAAATCGATTTTCGGAAACGGCTCGTATTATTTATTGACTATTTTTCAAAATTTTGACAACTTTTGACGATTATTGACCATTTCTCAAAACTTTGACAATTATAGTCCATTTTTCGAAATTATAACAATTATCGACCATTTTTGACAATTATTGACCATTTTGACTGTTTTTCAAATTAGTGACCCAATTTTTGATAATTTTTGACCATTTTTCAAAATGATGACAATTTTTAACCGTTTTTGACAATAATTGTCCATTTTTAACAATAATTGACCATTTTTTATAGTTTTTGTCCATTTTTGACAATTTTTAAAAATTTTGGACCATTTTTGACAATTATTGACCATATTTCAAAATTTTTGACAATTTTTCAAAAACTAACAATTTTTGACAATTATCATCTTTTTTTTGAAAATTTTGATAATTTTTAACAATAATTGTCCATTTTTGACAGTTTTTGACCATTTTTTATAGTTTTTGACAATTATTGACCATTTTAGACAATTTTTCAAAATTTCTCACAGTTTTTTAAAATTTTTGACCATTTTTCAAAATTTCTGACAGTTTTTCAAAAATTTTGACCATTTTTCAAAATTATTGACAATTTTTGAACATATTTCAAAAACTTCAACAATTTTTGATAATTATCAACTAATTTTCAGAATTTTGACAATTTTTGATAGTGTTTGACAATTATTGGCCATTTTTGACAATTTTCCAAAGTTTTTGAAAATTTTTCAAAAATTTTAACAATTTTTCAAAATTTTTGACCATTTTTCAAAATTATTGACCATTTTTGATAGTTTTTGACAATTATCGACCATTTTTCAAAATTTTAACAATTTCTGACAATTATTGAGCAATTTTTACAAGAACTGTCCATTTTTGACAATTTTTGACCATTTTTGATAGTTTTTGACAATTATTGACCAATTCTGACAATTTTTGAAAATGTTTGACCATTTTTCAATTTTTTTTAATTTAAAAGTTTTGGACAATTAGTGACCATTTTTGACAATTATTGACCATTTTTGACAGTTTTCGACAAAAATTGTCCATTTTTAACAGTTTTTGACAGTAATTGACCATTTTTGACCATATTTCAAAATTATTGACAATTTTCATATAATTTTATTTAATTTTTAATATGATAAATTGTTAATTATTCACCAATTGAGTTTATTCGGAGGGCGTGGTTTGATTAAATAAGCGAGCGAAATAGATTCCTTTTTTTGCGCTAGAGCGTAAAGTAACAATCGTCGGCATTTATCGACTTTACGATTTCATTTGAATATAGTAATTAGTCATTTTACGCGCGACTGTAGAAAAAGTTGTTTTTGTTTACGTACATATTTGCTTTGTTTTCAATTTGTCAAATTATGTTATCTATTTAATATCATAAGTTTTGTCAGGAATATTATAGTAAAATATCTTTTATCTAAAGAGGTATTTTTATTTTCAACTTCTAAAATTACAAGAATAATCTGTACCAAAATTATTTAATTTATGCAGATAACAGAAAACACAAAATTCTTGTTTACAGTTGTCCAAAATAATTATCAATTAAATGTCTGCGGCAGTAAAAACCAACATTGTTATGAATTCTTCCTTGATTGATTAGATCAACAATATTTCCGAGCTCAATTAAATAATTTAGTTCATCTTCATCTATATTTTCTGCTGGAGGAGGTGCATTTTAATTATTTTCTATTGAAATCACTTTGTGGCATTCTTATGTGGTTTGGTCTGGTCCGACAAATTGCCCTAGTCACCCTCCTAAAGATTCTTGAAACTGTTGTTTGATGACACCCAATGAAATCAGATATTGCTGTTTGATGGGTACCAGAAGAATACAGTCTTAAAGAGGCCAACAGCTGGTTGATTGGTATTAAACTATTATTTCTAAAACAGTTGAAAAAACTTTGTAAAGACATTCTATTACAAGACCTTAGAGAGAAGCAGTTCTAGCACTAAACACTTACAGATCATAGTCATGCTCAATTTCATTTTCAATTTCTATAAGAATGTTTAAAACGGTGGGTTTCGTTAGCCGAAATCGACGAAAAAATGAAATATTGTCCATGGTGTCAAAATATTGGCTTCTTTCATAATGTCGTCGCGGGAATCCAAAATTTATTCTATCTAGAATATCTTGATCGTCTTCTAGAAACAGTTCCTATTGTAAATCCATAGGTACTTATATCTTGATACAATTATAGTTAAAAAGATCAAGCTGCACAACAATATCCAAACCACAATAACAAACAAAATGTTTGGTTAGAATTAGGGATGGCGATCTGAAATCGATTAATCGGATAATCGATTCCTCGGACCGAATAAATCGATTTTTTAAATCGATATGTTGTATTGAATCGATTCAGTGAATCGATATTTCACCCATGAAAATCGACTTTCGATTTTTTTTTGTGTTATTGGTAGAGCGGCTTTTTTTTCAATTGCCCCGGCAACATCGCAAGTAGTGATGAGAGCGGAACCGCTCGGATCCCAGTAGACTCCACAGACACTGTTGCTTTTTTTTCAAAAAAGCCTATAGGGAACTCTATAAGTAGGGATGTTTGAAAAATTAAACGATTTTTATATAAATCGATGATTATTTTGTTATAATCGATTTTTAATTATCTATTTTTCGAGTAATATTAATCGATTTTGTATAAATTACGTGTGTTCAAGGAGTGGATGTTCTGAAAGGGCTCTCGTATTATTTATTGACTATTTTTCAAAATTTTGACAACTTTTGACGATTATTGACCATTTTTCAAAATTATTGACCATTTTTTAACAATTATTGACAGTTTTTGACAAAAATCGTCCATTTTTAAGAATTAATTGACAATTATTGACAGTTTTTCAACAATTACTGATCATTTAAAAAAAATTATTGACCAATTTTGACAGTTTTGCAACAATTACTGATCATTTTTCAAAAATTATTGACCATTTTTTAACAATTATTGACCAACTTTGACAGGTTTTCAACAATTATTGACCATTTTTTTTTAAATTATTGACCAATTTTGACAATTTTGCAACAATTATTGACCATTTTTCAAAATTTTAACAATTATTGACCATTTTTCAAATTTTTTTAAAAATTTTCGATAATTATCGACCACTTTTCAAAATTTTTGACAATTATTGACAATTTTCTGCAGTTTTTGACAATACTTTACGATTGTTGACCATTTTTTAACAATTACTGACAGTTTTTGACAAAAATTGTCCATTTTTAACAATTTTTGACCATTATTGACCAATTTTGACAGTTTTTCAACAACTACTGATCATTTTTTTAAAATTATTGACCATTTTTTTAACAACTATTGACCAATTTTGACAGTTTTGCAACAATTATTGTCCATTTTTCCAAGTTTTTTAACAATTATTGATCATTTCTTAAAAATTATTGACCATTTTTTACAATTCTTGACCAATTTTGACAGTTTTTCAATAATTATTGACCATTTTTTACAATTACTGACCAATTTTGACAGTTTTGCAACAATTACTGACCATTTTTCCAAAGTTTTCAACAATTATTGATCTTTTTTTTTTAATTATTGACGATTTTTCAACAATTATTGACCAATTTTGACAGTTTTGCAACAATTACCGACCATTTTTCCAAATTTTTCAACAATTATTGATCATTTTTAAAAAATTATTGACCAATTTTGACAGTTTTGCAACAATTACTGATCATTTTTCAAAAATTATTGACCATTTTTCAACAATTATTGACCAATTTTGACAGTTCTTCAACAATTATTAGCCAATTTTGACAGTTTTTCAACAATTATTGACCATTTTTCCAAATTTTTTGACCATTTTTGGCCATTTTTCATAATTATTGACAATTATCAACAGTTTTTGACAATTATTGACCATATTTCAAAATTTTTGACAATTTTCATATAATTTTATTTGCTTTTTTTTTCAATCCGATAAATATCGTTAACGAATAAATCTCTTACGTTTATTATCGAAATATATACGAAAAGCATGTCCATTTTTAAAACAATCCAAAAAAAAAATCAACGATCTTTTCGCAGAAATCGATTTATTTTTTATTAAAATCGATTTTTTCGACAAACCCATTAATTTTGAATAAAGAAAAATCTATTTTTATTTTATCGATGATTCTTTTCCATTAATCTCACACATTCCTAATCCGATACTTTGTGATAATAATATGGTAATAAAAAAATAATTGTTATTATTATCGAATTCCCTGAACATAAAAAAAAATCCCCAATTTTACTGATAAAAGATCCCGGAGAGAGTTTGTTTATTTAGGGGTACCTTTCTTGTTGTTTTTCAATAAAAAAGATCGATTTATATTTAAATTGTAAAAAATACAAACTTGAAAAAATCGATTTTTTTTGAAATCGATCTTTTAGTCCTCGATTTTTTTATGTATCGATTCATCAGGTTACGATTCGAATCGATTTAAAAATCGATCTTTTTTAGAAAGAATCGCCATCCCTAGTTAGAATCATTAAAAATTAGTTAATCCTGCCACTAAACCATTGAGGTAGGCGGATCTTGTAATCAAAAAACTTAAACTACTTTTTTCTTGCGATGATGATGATGATACATTTTCGAACTAAGCTCGAGTTTAAGTCCATACGGTGCATACGGGTGTAAGGGTTTAATTTTTTTTCGTACAACCGGATTCCCATTGATGGTTCATCATTTTTTAATTACCCATCATATGATGAGAGATTTAATTAACGTTCTTGCAACCAGGAATTAAACTAAAGAAAAGCATATTTTTTGGCAAAAACTTGTATTAGATATTAATATACTTTTTCTTTGTTACAGGTGAGTCGCCAGTTTTGTTTTTCTACCAGGAGATAAGAAGATAAATGGTGGGTTATTTCGTATTCTTTTTGTTAATTATTTTGGGAAACTAAACCACAATCTTTTTTATACGAATACACCAGAAGGAACATACATTTCTTGTTTTATTATAATTGATATCGAGTCGATTTGAAATATTAACATGCATTTAAAATTTTCTGCTTTATTGTTGCTTATTGTAAGTATTAGAAATAGTCTTCTAAATTAAAATTACTCTGTGAGTATTTCATTACTTTCATTGCTTCATTTGTCAAACTTTAAAATCCCGATTTTTTTATAAAAAATGGAAAATCCTTTTTAATTATCCATATTTTACTGTTTATATTTTTACATAAACTACAATTTGAAAAAGTCCTACGAATACTTTTATTCGGGCACATTAATTATCATTTTTTGTTAATATTACAGCTTAAATAGTTAGTCGGAGTCGTTAGTTAACAAAGTACCCCGAGAAACTTTAATAATTACACGGAAAATACGGCCGTCTCTACCGTCACACGAAATATTATTAAAAAAAAGGACTGAAGGAGCTTTTTTCTTTTTTTTTCTTTTCATTACGAAACTACTCGGCAAGTAAAATTCCAGCCATATAATTAGTTCGTTTCAGAAAGACATTTATTATAACGAAGTACTTGTGTTGAAAGATTTCCTGTACCTAATTATTAGACTTTTTGGTGAAACTTGTGGTACGCATGTAAACACCTTCATTATAACTGAATAGTGCTTTCTAAAATATCGTTTGCAATAGGCCAGGAAAGGATGTTTTTTACCAATCGAAAAACAAAATCAAAAAATTTATTTTGACTCTCAATGTTTTTTGAACAAGTTTTTAGCATATGACGAGATAGCAACTTTTTTTAAATGTCACTTCCAATAAGATCGTTGAAGTAGCCTTGATCCATTTGTCTCCAAAGTTGGGGTAAAATTTCTTGGAGTATCTGTGAAGGTTGTTCACAATCATGATGCTCGATGGGATTGAGGTCGGTCGATCGAGGCAGCAGTGCCAAATGCTGGATACCATGGAAGTCCAAAGCGTCTTCGACTACTATTTCACAACGTGGTAGAGCATTGTCGCCTAAAAAGAGGAAAGTTGGTCCAATAGTAAACGTATAACATTGTTGTACGTAAATCTGCGCAGGCATGTTCCCATCATGCACTAACAATTCTTCATGCCCATTAAAACAAATTCCTTCCCTAACAGCTCTCAACGGATAAACTTCCTGCACTGCTTTCGATTTCTGGGCATTAAAGGAAGTCCATACTACAATACACCAACTATCAGAAAGGCCCAATTGTGACAGTTTTTAGAGCCAATTCTTCTTCTTTTTTCGTCCACAACATTTTTTTAGGACATTTTTGTCCCAATCGACTATGTCAGAGTGACTGGTCTAGGAAGATACACTTTTAATGGGATCTTACCCAATTATTTTAACGGTTTTTGTTAAATTTGTCGAAGAAATTTATCGCAGCTCTTCTAGTCATCAATTCTTCCCGTTTCTGTAACGACAAGAAGTAAGCTATTAAGTTTATTTGAGCTATTTAATCTGTTATAGCGTCTGAGTGGAAAATGATTGAAAGTTAAAACGACTGGCCTATCATATCTGAACGTTACTTTGTAAAATATCGTTGCTAAGGGTGTTGTAAAAGGTTAATAGGCAACCTCGGGGATGCCATAAAAAGTCTCCGGAGACAATAACATCGCCCTCACTTCTTACGTAGATCGATAAATTATATTTCTCTGATTCCTATTTTCAGACGCTTGTTTGCGAGATTTAAAAAAAAGTTATGATTAATTTTTTTGGGTAGGAGTTTAAAAACAATTAAAAATGAGAAAAGGGGGAGAGATGTAGAGAAAGAACAATGAAAAGTTGGTTTGTTTACCTTAAAATACGACAAAAGAAGATTATTTTTGAAAAATAATTTACAATATTTGTCGCTTGACTCGCGGGAGTTTCCCAGTTACATGTTCTAGTATGAAATTTATTAGTTTATGATGTATAACAAGCTATTTATATGGCTTTGAATACTAACGACCCATTTCCGTTAATTGATGACAATTTGATAGCGCTCCGGATCTACGTCAACTTTAAAATTTGCTACAAATCATGTATCGAACATTTAAACATGTGAATTTTTATTGTCGATGTCATAAAATTGTAACAAACGAAAATAGTTCAGTTGGATTTGTGTAAAATCGTTTTCATTAATTTATCTAGTGTATACAGGGTGTTTCATAGGGAAAGGGCCTAACTAACCACAAAAGTTATGTCTAGACTTTGTTTAACCATCCTTTGCCGTTACGTCATAATCGGTGACGTATTCTGCTGTTTTACGTTTGTAAAGACCCATCTTGCCAGCTTTTTCTAAACTCCATCAATATCTTTAAGTTTCTTATGGAGGGACCTAATTGTGACGAGTATGTACCTACCTTCAGAATTCATCGCATACACTGGTGTTCTTATTGCATGTTGATGTATGATATAAATCGATGATCCTCGAGCAGAAACATGTCCGGCATGAACTTCTATTTTGTAGTCTTTATCTGTTTCCATTCCACTATTAACTAGTTTTTGAACGGTTTTAATAGATATTTTTAGAGCATCAGCAACACGCTAAAAAATTTAATAAAATCAAATCAAAAAACACTTACATTTTGCATAATATAGGTAAATACTTACGTTGTAGACTGCATTTAACGGTAAAAGCGGCATTCCAGCATCTCTTTCCCTAGAAAAGTAATTAATCAACTTTGAAATTAAACTTTGCTCTTTCTCATTATACCGGGAAGGCATAATGACAATGAAAAATTAATTGAAAAAGGCAAAAATGACCAAAAATATTGAACAAATCAAAATATGACAGCTGAACTGTCAAAAGTAATAAATAAAATTTACGTCGACATTAGTTAAGAAATACGTTAATGATTCCGTCTCAAATATTTCATGAGAGCAAGATAAAGTGTGACAATGTATGACGTAACGGCAAAGGATGGTTGAACAAAGTTGAGAAGTTAGGCCCTTTCCCAATGAAACACCCTGTATAAATATTTTCGGGATACATTGAATACCACGAAATTTTTCAAATATTTTCCCCAATTCTATCTAAATTTACAAGTTTTCGGGGGTAATACCACAAGAGCTCAGATTTAGCCGGATATATTTTGTGGTTGTTTTCGACTACTTAATTTCATTGGCAATTAAAAAAGAGCTGTATATACGCTCTCGTGATTTTGTCAGAACAGTTCGAGAGTTTAATTACCTATATGAAAGTGATTATGAGAAAACAACCACAAAAAATATCCTGCTAGATCTGAAATCGCGCGGTATTTGGTAAGACAATTCCATGAATAGAAAACTCAATTCAATTAAACTTTATTTTACAAACTGAAAGAACAATACGTAGAAGAATAATGTTTAGAAAGAACAATTGTTAAAAATACAACTATTATATACAATTGGTCTAGTAGACATTTGCTCCTTTACTGATGCAGATTTTGTTGTTGACATTGACATGGATGTTGTTGACACTGTGGCTAATTTATTATCCGAAGCTTTATCTCGGAGATTTGTTACAATATGCGAATGATGCTCATCATCAAGTTGTAAATAAGGCTTTATAGACTTGGAAGAGGAATGTCCAGTTATTTTAACCCTTTCACTGTACGACCGGGAAAACATAGATAAAAAAATTATTATTTTAGATGGTTGAAGTTATAGGGATGCATTTAGGCATACTTGATCGAAAAAATCATAACAACCCCCCTCTATTTATTTTTCACCACTTGTCAGGATAAATACAGAAAGAACCTATATAAAAAAAATCCGGAAATCGGTTGACCCTAAAGGCCATCCCTGCAACTTCCCGCTATATTCAATTTTCAAACGCATGCGATTTTGTGGCTAGTTGTGATGTTTTTGTGTTATTTTGAGCTCTCCGAGCTCAAAGATAAAGCTATTCGATGCTTTTGAGCTCTTCGAGCTCAAAAGTCTTATCAAGTTCGATGAAACACGATTTTTTTAATTTTCAAACTGCTATAACTTTTGAATGAGTTAACCGATTTTCACGTGATTGGCGGCGATCGATGTAGTTTTTGAGCTCTATTAAAAATTTCCAACAAAAAAATTGATCTGATAAAACATTTCGGAGTTATTACAAAAAAATACTTTTTTTCGTTTTTTTTTCGACAACGATATCTCACGAACGCATCAACCGATTCTGACGCACTTGGTGGCGATCGATGCGGGTTTTCAAGGTTAAGAGCTGATTAGTTTTTGAGGTCGATCGGTTCAGCCAATTCGGAGATATTTTGAAAAAATAAAAAATAAACAACTTTTTTTTTCACTTTTTTTGCAATTTCTCGAAATCTACCGGTCCGAATTGGTTCCAACTTGCAGGAAATCTAAGTTTGGCGAAGCCCTTCCGAATGACGCCAAATCAGTCAAGCAGTTCAGAAGTTATAAGAGGTTTACAAATTATACATGAAACTATATTATTCTTACTTACCGAAGATCTATTTTCAAGTATTGTTTATCATACAATATTGTTGCGAGGTCACCAACTCAAAGCCGGCCCTGTTCCACGAGTGTAAATTTTGGTGGCTGCGCTCCCCTTGCGTTAAAATGTACTCGAACATTCTGGAACGGTTTCGTTCGCGCGTAGCCCAAGCGCCGAAGGCACTAGAGTGTTCCAGAACCGATAGTGAAACGAGTACAGTACAGTTCGGAAGAATTAGTGAATTAAATAGTACAGATAAATAGGGTAATATCCAAGTGGTGAAAATAAATTAGAGCTAATATACCGAGTGTAAATAAATTAGTAGATATTGAGTATAGTGTGTATATAAATTAAGTTTAATACAGTGTGTGTGTTTCTTTAAATAAATAGATAGTAATTAGCCATAGTGTGTATAATTTTATCCCACCGGTAAAAACTGTTTAAATAAATAACGAAAAACATTACAATATCAACAAAACTTTATATCAACAAACTGTCCGCCACTTACAAATAACCTGATAACTAAAATCACTGAGAAGGATTAGAAATTTTTTATTCCTTCTATCCAGTCCAATTTTTTCAGCTGAAATTTTAGTCCACTTGAGAATTACCTTAACTCCTATAGGAACATTTTTTTATTTTTTTTTTACCAAGATGTTGATGAATTATTTTTCCAAAACGGATTGGGAGTTATAAATAATCTATCAGTGGTAATATGGTTCGGTCTATGTGATAATATTTTATAAAACAATGTTATTGGGCATATGCTTGGGTTTTCTATCTTTCTTATTAGCCATTTACCATCGCAGCCACCCTGAGATGTTTTGGAAAAAACTGTATTATATTCAGTGCGACCATATAATCACCGTTATGTTGTGGTTCTTAATGGGCAAATAAAACGGATGCCAATAAATAATTAAAGATTTACTTCAACCTCAACAGCACAAACATCAAACATAATACATAATCTATAACCATCGATCTATTCTAACATTTCTAACCTCTAACCAGTGAGTGAAGTTAGCAACTTGTCACCCTCCTCACTCTGGTCTCTACCAAATAGTAACTAGTTACTACAGTTACTAGATTTTTCTTCTTTAAAATAGTGTACTTTAAATTTTCTAGCTTCACCTCTTCGCCAAGCTAATTCAAATGCAGCGATATGAAAAAACCTTTTTAAAAGACCTATGGGACTATTTTCATCCCATAGTAATACCATTTTAACAATTTCACTTTTGGTTAATGCTGTTGAACTATTTTTACGTTTTTCTAAATTACATTGTAAGTTCTTTCGCTTAGAATTTCGTGCATCGCGGGATTTCTTGAATGCCAAATAAGTGAGAGGGTTGACAGTAACATTAAATTTTTCGAAATACATGCTTAGCAACATTTTCGCTGTTGTGTTCCACATTGTTTTCACCACGTATTCTTTATAATCTTCCTCATTCTGTTTCTCCATATTAATGCCCCAGTCCATCAATATTCCTGCCAAATTCTCCACTGACTGTTCAGTTTCAAAATTGAAGTTTCGTTGATTACAAAATTCGCTAAATGGATTCCAAATGGAGGAATTGTCAAAAACTATCAAAAATGGTTAAAAAGTGTCAATTATTTTTAAAAACTGTCAAAAATGGACAATTATTATCAAAATTGGTCAATAATTGTCAAAAATTGATAAAATTTTGAAAAACGGTTGATAATTGCCAAAAACTATCGAAAATGGTCAATAATTTTGAAAAATGGTCAAAAATTTTGAAAAATTGTTAAAATTTTAGAAAAATTCTCAAAAATGGCCAATAATTTTAGAAAAATTCTCAAAAATGGCCAATAATTTTTCAAAAACTATCAAAAATGGTTAAAAATTGTCAATTATTTTTTAAAACTGTCAAAAATGGACAATTATTGTCAAAATTGGTCAATAATTGTCAAAAGTTGTTAAAATTTTGAAAAATGGTCGATAATTGTCAAAAGCTCTCAATTTTGAAAATTGGTCAAAACTTGTTAAAATTTTAGGAAAATTGTCAAAATTTTTGAAAAATTGTCAAAAATGGCCAATAATTGTCAAAAACACTACAAGGTCATTTATAAACCTACTACAAGGTTTTTCGATCTAACTTTTGTCTTAAAAGCTCCAAGTCCTGCGAAATCCAAGTTTTTGCGTAAAAAATACCAAAAACCTGCTGCAATAAGTTCTGGTTATAGGATAAGCTGCTTCCAATATAAAACCATTATAATATAAATTACTTTTTTCTTCAGTCGTGCGTAAAATGACTAATTACTATATTCAAATGAAATCGTAAAGTCGACAAATGCCGAGGATTGTTACTTTACGCTCTAGCGCAAAAAAGAAATCTTTTTCGCTCGCTTATTTCATCAAACCACGCCCTCCGAATTAACTCAATTGGTGAATAATTAACAATTTATCAGATTAAAAATTAGATAAAATTATATGAAAATTGTCATAAATTTTGAAATATGGTCAATAATTGTCAAAAACTGTTAAAAATGGACAATTTTTGTCAAAAATTGTCAATTATTGTCAAAAACTGTTAAAAATGTACAATTTTTGTCAAAAACAGTCAAAAATGGTCAATAATTGTCAAAAATGGTCGATAATTGTCAAAAACTTTCAAAAAAATTTGAAAAATGGTCAAACATTTTCTAAAATTGTCAAAAATGGTCAATTGTCAAAAATTGTTAAAATTTTGAAAAATGGTCGATAATTGTCAAAAACTATCAAAAATGGTCAATAATTTTGAAAAAAGGTCAAAAATTTTGAAAAATTGTCAAAAATGGCCAATAATTGTCAAAAACTATCAAAAATGGTCAAAAATGGACAATTATTGTTAAAAATTGTCAAAATTTTGAAAAATAGTTGATAATTGTCAAAAATCGTTAAAGTTTTTGAAATATGGTCAAAAATGGTCAAATATTTGGAAAAATGGCCCATAATTGTCAACAATTGTCAATAATTATCAAAATTAATTATCATTGTTTTCACCACGTATTCTTTATAATCTTCCTCATTCTGTTTCTCCATATTAATGCCCCAGTCCATCAATATTCCTGCCAAATTCTCCACTGACTGTGGAGATAAAATTATATGAAAATTGTCATAAATTTTGAAATATGGTCAATAATTGTCAAAAACTGTTAAAAATGGACAATTTTTGTCAAAAATTGTCAATTATTGTCAAAAACTGTTAAAAATGTACAATTTTTGTCAAAAACAGTCAAAAATGGTCAATAATTGTCAAAAATGGTCGATAATTGTCAAAAACTTTCAAAAAAATTTGAAAAATGGTCAAACATTTTCTAAAATTGTCAAAAATGGTCAATTGTCAAAAATTGTTAAAATTTTGAAAAATGGTCGATAATTGTCAAAAACTATCAAAAATGGTCAATAATTTTGAAAAAAGGTCAAAAATTTTGAAAAATTGTCAAAAATGGCCAATAATTGTCAAAAACTATCAAAAATGGTCAAAAATGGACAATTATTGTTAAAAATTGTCAAAATTTTGAAAAATAGTTGATAATTGTCAAAAATCGTTAAAGTTTTTGAAATATGGTCAAAAATGGTCAAATATTTGGAAAAATGGCCCATAATTGTCAACAATTGTCAATAATTATCAAAATTAATTATCATTGTTTTCACCACGTATTCTTTATAATCTTCCTCATTCTGTTTCTCCATATTAATGCCCCAGTCCATCAATATTCCTGCCAAATTCTCCACTGACTGTTCAGTTTCAAAATTGAAGTTTCGTTGATTACAAAATTCGCTAAATGGATTCCAAATGGAGGAATTTTTTGTATTTTCTGGAGTTGATTTTTCTCCCTTACTATTTCTGCCTCGCAAATCTTTCCAAATCTCGACATACTTACTGGAATATTATTTGCTGTTTAATTATGTTTTTGACATTTACAATTGTCAAACTGAGGCGCCGCGCAACGCTTAATAAACGTGACGTAATTTATCCGATTTTTTTATCCACTTGCATTTTTGTTCCTTACTATTTGGCCGATAGCAAACTACGATTTTTGTACTCACAAATAGGAGTTATTATACATCAGTGGAATTATTGTCAGTAACATTCTCTCTTTTTAAATATAAAACGAAAGTAACACAAAAAGAAAAAATATACAGATATTAACGCTATATCAAATTTATGTCGATAAGACCTTGTATAAAAAAAAACAACGTTTCAGCAGCATAAATCCAAATGAAAAGCTGTCAGCAAAAAGTGAACTGTCTATTCTAAAAGACTAAAATTTTTTTGTACCCCATCTCTCACCAGATTAACTTTGGCAGCTTATTTTACTAAAAATCGATATGTGTATTGTACTGTGGTGAAAAATTTCCACGAGATAACTATTAGAAAAAATGTTTATTATGAAATGAATTTATTTAAATTTTATGTTCAGGTATACGTTGTTTTGATACCTTTCGTAATAGATTAAAAGCTCTTTTGTTGGGGCTTCTTTCAAGTTTGTCGGTCTGTGAAATACATTTATATAGTCGACCAAATCTGTTTTATTCTTTATACACAACGAAATGTCCGTCCGAAATGTTCTAAACGTTTCATGGTAAAAGTTTATTGTTTATGTTTGTTAATTGGACCGCGAATAACGTTTTCAACACAAAAAAAAACTTTGGTAACAGAATTATGGCGCTTTCGTTGTATTGTCGAATACTCGTTAAACACAGTCGAATTTATTAAATACTCCAAGCTGATTTTTGCGTGGAAACACTACAAGGTCATTTATAAACCTACTACAAGGTTTTTCAATCTAACTTTGTATTAAAAGCTCCAAGTCCTGCGAAAACCATGTTTTTGCTTAAAAAAAACCAAAATCCTGCTGTAATAAGTTCTGGTTATAGGATAAGCTGCTTCCAATATAAATCGACAAATGCCGAGGATTGTTACTTTACGCTCTAGGGCAAAAAAGGAATCTTTTTCGCTCGCTTATTTCATCAAACCACGCCCTCCGAATTAACTCAATTGGTGAATAATTAACAATTTATCAGATTAAAAATTATATGAAAATTGTCAAAGATTTTGAAATGTGGTCAAAAATGGTCAATAATTTGATTGTAAAAAATTCTCAATTATTGTCAAAAACTGTTAAAAATGGACAATTTTTGTCAAAAATGGTCAATAATTTTCAAAAATGGTCAATAATTGTCAAAAATGGTCGATAATTGTCAAAAACTATCAAAAATGGTCGATAATTGTCAAAAACTATCAAAAATGGTCAATAATTTGGAAAAATGGTCAAAATTTTGAAAAATTGTCAAAAATGGTCAAAAACTATCAAAATGGTTAAAAAGTGTCAATTATTTTTAAAAACTATCAAAAATGGACAATTATTATCAAAATTGGTCAATAATTGTCAAAAATTGTTAAAATTTTGAAAAACGGTTGATAATTGCCAAGAACTATCGAAAATGGTCAATAATTTTGAAAAATGGTCAAAAATTTTGAAAAATTGTTAAAATTTTAGAAAAATTGTCAAAAATTTTGAAAAATTGTCAAAAATGGCCAATAATTGTCAAAAACATTACAAGGTCATTTATAAACCTACTACAAGGTTTTTCAATCTAACTTTTGTCTTAAAAGCTCCAAGTCCTGCGAAATCCATGTTTTTGCGTAAAAAATACCAAAATCCTGCCGCAATAAGTTCTGGTTATAGGATAAGCTGCTTCCAATATAAAAACATTATAATATAAATTACTTTTTTCTACAGTCGCGCGTAAAATGACTAATTACTATATTCAAATGAAATCGTAAAGTCGACAAATGCCGAGGATTGTTACTTTACGCTCTAGCGCAAAAAAGGAATCTTTTTCGCTCGCTTATTTGATTGAACCACGCCCTCCGAATTAACTCAATTGGTAAATAATTAACAATTTATCAGATTAAAAATTAAATAAAATTATATGAAAATTGTCAAAAATTTTGAAATATGGTCAATAATTCTCAAAAACTGTTAAAAATGGACAATTTTTGTCAAAAATGGTCAAAAATGGTCAATTATTGTCAATTATTGTCAAAAACTGTTAAAAATGTACAATTTTTGTCAAAAACTGTCAAAAATGGTCAATAATTGTCAAAAATGGACAATAATTGTCACAAATGGTCAATAATTGTCAAAAATGGTCGATAATTGTCAAAAACTTTCAAAAAAATTTGAAAAATGGTCAAACATCTTCTAAAATTGTCAAAAATTGTTAAAATTTTGAAAAATGGTCGATAATTGTCAAAAACTATGAAAAATGGCCAATAATTTTGAAAAATGGTCAAAAATTTTTGAAAAATTGTCAAAAACTATCAAAAATGGTCAAAAATTTTCAAAAATTGACAATTATTGTTAAAAATTGTCAAAATTTTGAAAAATAGTTGATAATTGTCAAAAATCGTTAAAGTTTTTGAAATATGGTCAATAATTGTTAAAAATGGTCAAAAATTTAGAAAAATGGTCCATAATTGTCAACAATTGTCAATGATTATCAAAAATAGTCAATAATTTTGAAAATGGTCTAAAATTTTGAAAAATTGTCAAAAATGGTCAAAAACTATCAAAAATGGTTAAAAATTGTCAATTATTTTTAAAAACTGTCAAAAATGGACAATTATTGTCGAAATTGATCAATAATTGTCAAAAATTGTTAAAATTTTGAAAAACGGTAGATAAGTGTCAAAAACTATCAAAAATGGTCGATAATTTTGAAAAATGGTCAAAAATGGCGAATAATTGTCAAAAACTATCAAAAATGGTTAAAAATTGTCAATTATTTTTTAAAACTGTCAAAAATGGACAATTATTGTCAAAAATGGTCAATAATTTTCAAAAATGGTCAATAATTGTCAAAAATGGTCGATAATTGTCAAAAACTATCAAAAATGGTCGATAATTGTCAAAAACTATCAAAAATGGTCAATAATTTGGAAAAATGGTCAAAATTTTTGAAAAATTGTCAAAAATGGTCAAAAACTATCAAAATGGTTAAAAAGTGTCAATTATTTTTAAAAACTATCAAAAATGGACAATTATTATCAAAATTGGTCAATAATTGTCAAAAATTGTTAAAATTTTGAAAAACGGTTGATAATTGCCAAGAACTATCGAAAATGGTCAATAATTTTGAAAAATTGTCAAAAATGGCCAATAATTGTCAAAAACATTACAAGGTCATTTATAAACCTACTACAAGGTTTTTCAATCTAACTTTTGTCTTAAAAGCTCCAAGTCCTGCGAAATCCATGTTTTTGCGTAAAAAATACCAAAATCCTGCCGCAATAAGTTCTGGTTATAGGATAAGCTGCTTCCAATATAAAACCATTATAATATAAATTACTTTTTTCTACAGTCGCGCGTAAAATGACTAATTACTATATTCAAATGAAATCGTAAAGTCGACAAATGCCGAGGATTGTTACTTTACGCTCTAGCGCAAAAAAGGAATCTTTTTCGCTCGCTTATTTGATTGAACCACGCCCTCCGAATTAACTCAATTGGTAAATAATTAACAATTTATCAGATTAAAAATTAAATAAAATTATATGAAAATTGTCAAAAATTTTGAAATATGGTCAATAATTCTCAAAAACTGTTAAAAATGGACAATTTTTGTCAAAAATGGTCAAAAATGGTCAATTATTGTCAATTATTGTCAATTATTGTCAAAAACTGTTAAAAATGTACAATTTTTGTCAAAAACTGTCAAAAATGGTCAATAATTGTCAAAAATGGACAATAATTGTCACAAATGGTCAATAATTGTCAAAAATGGTCGATAATTGTCAAAAACTTTCAAAAAAATTTGAAAAATGGTCAAACATCTTCTAAAATTGTCAAAAATTGTTAAAATTTTGAAAAATGGTCGATAATTGTCAAAAACTATGAAAAATGGCCAATAATTTTGAAAAATGGTCAAAAATTTTTGAAAAATTGTCAAAAACTATCAAAAATGGTCAAAAATTTTCAAAAATTGACAATTATTGTTAAAAATTGTCAAAATTTTGAAAAATAGTTGATAATTGTCAAAAATCGTTAAAGTTTTTGAAATATGGTCAATAATTGTTAAAAATGGTCAAAAATTTAGAAAAATGGTCCATAATTGTCAACAATTGTCAATGATTATCAAAAATAGTCAATAATTTTGAAAATGGTCTAAAATTTTGAAAAATTGTCAAAAATGGTCAAAAACTATCAAAAATGGTTAAAAATTGTCAATTATTTTTAAAAACTGTCAAAAATGGACAATTATTGTCGAAATTGATCAATAATTGTCAAAAATTGTTAAAATTTTGAAAAACGGTAGATAAGTGTCAAAAACTATCAAAAATGGTCGATAATTTTGAAAAATGGTCAAAAATGGCGAATAATTGTCAAAAACTATCAAAAATGGTTAAAAATTGTCAATTATTTTTTAAAACTGTCAAAAATGGACAATTATTGTCAAAATTGGTCAATAATTGTCAAAAATTGTTAAAATTTTGAAAAATGGTCGATAATTGTCAAAAACTATCAAAAATGGTCGATAATTTTGAAAAATGGTTGATAATTGTCAAAAACTATCAAAAATGGTCGATAATTTTGAAAAATGGTCAAAATTTTAGAAAAATTGTCAAAAATGGCCAATAATTGTCAAAAACTATAGAAAAATTGTTAAAAATTATCAAAAATGGACAATTATTGTTAAAAATTGTCAAAATTTTGAAAAATAGTGGATAATTGTCAAAAATTGTTAAAGTTTTTGAAAAATTGTCAAAAACTTTGAAATATGGTCAATAATTGTCAAAAATGGTCAAAAATTTCGAAAAATGGTCTAAAATTTTGAAAAATTGTCAAACATGGTCAAAAACTATCAAAAATGGTTAAAAATAGTCAATTATTGTTAAAAACTATTAAAAATGGACAATTATTGTCGAAAACTGTCAAAAAGGGTTAAAAATTGTCAACATTTTGAGAAATGGTCAAAAATTATAAAAATATGGAAAAATGGTCACTAATTTGAAAAATGGTCAATAATTGTCAAAATTTTGAAAAATAGTCAATAAATAATACGAGCCGTTTCCGAAAATCGATTTAAACACGTAATTCATAAAATAGATTTACTAAAAATCGATTGTAAGAAAATAATCGATTTATATAAAAATCGATTATTTTTTAACATCCCTAGTCAGTAGATCTTTTTAAGGTTAATCATGATGAATAGCGAAAATGACGATTATTCTAGCACTCCTATTATAACCTAGGATATTATAAAAAACTGTTTTAATTATTAAAAGGGTGACTGTAGAAAAAATTATATGTGTTTTTCGAGCGTAAAGTAAAATTGCCGCTTTCGAACATTCTTTCTCAAGCGGCAATCTGTTACTTTACGCTCTAAATTCACAAATAACTATTTTGTTCACTGCCACATACATATAATTCAAGTAGGATCCCAAAACATAACGACTGGCCACAATTAGAGCAGAGGTTGACTCTCAAATTTATGTTTAAAAAGGAACCTCGTGTATTCTAACAAATATCTATTTATAGTCTTTCTCGGCACGTCTACTTAATTTGTTGTAATAATTCAAGGTGATGTTTTCTAATCAATTAATAATTAAGCCTTGGAATTATTATACAAACTATTATACTGAGTGTTAAATATATTATGTTAGAATTCACTTACACTGCTAAATTTTGGCTTAAATAGTCCTTTTTGAAGATCAATGATACACCCACTATAAATTTGGAAGGTTTGCTTTTTATTCTATTCTTGCTTAGAAATTCTTGAAGTCCTGCGAAATTTATGTTTTTGCGTGAAAGATTTTTTAATTCCTGCCAAAATTTCATCATTTTAGTCCTTCTAGAAGTTCAGTTATAATCTACATCAAACTCAGAAGATTTTTCATTCTATTTTTGCGTAAAAAAAGTTTTTGGGTGAAAAATCCTATAATTCTTCTAACTTTAGAAATTTTTGTCTAAAATGATCCTGTAATCCTGCCAAATTTGGTTTTCGCTTGAATAGTCCTTAAGTCCTGCCAAATTTATAAGTTTTCAATAAAAAAAGTTCTAGAATCATTTCTAATTCATGAGTTTTTACGTAAGAAGTCGTGAAATCGTACCAAATTCAAAAGTTTTCGCAAAATTTCCTCACGTAAATAATCCTTTTCTATTTCCTTGAACCATTTACCCGTTCGATTTTAATTTACAATAAAAACCTTCTCAAATCGTTGAGCCCGATTATACCGATCTAAGCACAAATTCCCATTACCATTGTCAAATATTGAACATTTGCTTTAAATATTGGCATAACGAAAATTAACTGACATTTAAAGTCAAAACGTTGAGAAAACAACTACGAAGTAAGTTAATATATTCCTGGCATCTCCCTCGCTTAAAACAAACTCATCAGTGTCTCGATCTCTCTAGAAACGTCTTAACAAATCGCTAACTTGATTGAAACTTTCATTTTCTCGTAATAACCGGCATCACTTGCAGCATCAGCAAATCTTGAAATCTCCCACAGTACCGTATCCATCATAAATTAAAATATTCCTCCATAAATTTTTTTTGGTGTTTGAAAAAAATAAGAAAGTACTGGAGGAAATCAGGAAGTCAAATGCATCAGTAAAAAAACTAAAATTAAAATATATAAAGCCGCGATACGACCAGTAATAACGTATTCCAGTGAAACTATGAGCCTAACTGAGAAAGACGAAGAAAATCTCATAGTCCTAGAGAGGAAAATCATACGGAGAATAGTAGTGACAAAACAGATCCCGAATGAAGGGTACAGAAGACTATATAACCATGAAATAAGTCAATGCATGAATGGTGAAGATATAGTCAGACATATAAAGACGCAGCGACTAAGATGGTATGGGCATCTTCGAAGAAGGAATAAGGACGATCCAATAAGGAAAATCTCTTATTGGAAGCCTGCAAAACCCAGACCCAGGGGACGCCCCAAACGTAGATGGGAAGATCAAGTGATTGATGACATAGGAATCCGTGACTGGGGTATAAGAATAGAGGATAGGAAGGAATGGAAAAAAAATTACAAAGATGGCGAACTCACACCGCATGCTGTAGTAAGCAGAAGAAAACACACGGATTGATCCACCGTACAGAAGGGATCGAAAAAGCTCACGAAAATCGGCCTATACTCCGAAAACAGGAGTGCTGGCCTGTATATATACAAACAGATACATTCAAACACAAACGGAACATAGGGATTTTAAGCATTATATCAGAACTGCTTTTGAACTAGTCGACCAACATCCAGCTTCGACAGATTAAAAACACGATTATTACAATCGTTTATTTGGACACCTATAACATATCGTACAATTCCCACCGCTCCGTATTCTCAACTGTGGGCGGTCTTTAATTAGCGCCAGACAGTCAGTAAACAGCAGTCGGTAGATGAGAGCGTTGCTTTGTTTCAATTTAAAGAATCCTATTTTGTTATATTTACGAATTTATTTTTATTTTGAAAGCCGTTATTGCCAATAGAAATCAAAACATATTATCTTAACTCGAAACATTAATTGTTAAAAAGAATTTAACAATTTTCGATTTTAACAACATAAAACGTAAGCATATTGTTTCAATATGTAGCGAGGTTTACTTCCCCCCATCAAATAATTATTCAATACTAAATCGCAGTTCGCACACCTCGCACATAACCAACAAATTTTGGAAGGAGAAGGGGCGGGGTTTGTTACATTGGTTCGCAATCCAGCTGTCCAGATCAATACTTGATATTAATTGAAGTGAACTTATAGAAATGTTTTTTTGGTGGACTATTTAGATCGGACAATACATTAAATCCCTATGTTCCGTTCGTATTTGAATGTATCTGTATATATTGAAATGGTTTCAAATCATTAAAATAAGGAAATTGGGAAAGAATATAGTGGGGAAATACCAGTCAATGATGATAAGACTTGAATCAACTGTGTTTGTTCTTAAAAAGTTTACAATAAAACCAAATGCAAGAATTAAATCTTTATAAAATATCATTATTTATAGGAATTCATAAATGAGAAGGAAAGACTTACCTTAATTTTGATAAAAATCTAATAATTCTTTATGCAATTATTTGAAATAACAAACAAATTGATTTCATAATTCTTCATTTAAATTATCTTGAATGAGAAAAATATTGTTTAATCCCAGAAATGTATAACCTACACCTGAAATCAAATTATTAGAAAACATAATATTTTATAATGAAAATTTGAAAATATAATTTGACAGAATTATAACCCAAATTATGGCTGAGTTGTCACTGTCAAGATTACAACAACATCAATGAATATTTGTCATGCTTTGAAAAGACAGAACGATTAGCCAGAATCAAAGAATTTTAATATCAGAAATTGTTGTTTGAAAATAAATAATGTTGTGTTGTGATTGGAAGTTATAAAAAAGGTTCATAATAATAACAATTAGACTGAGTGTATTTAAGACAAGTAATAGTATAGATTAATTGGATATTTTTCAAAAGATTACATGAATGCAAATTAAATTATTGATTGTAGAAAATTTTGTATCACATGTTAAAGATTAACTCATATTATCATTAAAAAGTTCAATTTAAAGGTTTAAATTTGTGAATTTATTAATGGTATAAAGGGTAAGAAGAAAAAATCAAGTGATAAGAAAAATTCACTTACGAAGATTATTGATTTTGAAAAGGGGAGTTAGGGATGCCAAATTTTAGAAAGTGGCAGTAAACATTTTTGAGAATTCTATAAAAATATAAAAATTAAAGAAAAAGAGTTAGAAAGTAAAAAAACTTGAGGTTAGTGCATTAAAAATTCAAAAAAGAAAGTGAAAGACCAAATTTAAAAAAGGGAAAAAGGCACATACCTGTAAGAAGACGTGGAGTTGGTCCTGTGTTCCAGGAGAATTTGAATTCTCAATATTCCAGTCTACATTGCAATCCTGAAAATTGATAAACCTTCATCGATTCAGTACTCCGAATATAGTGTAAGGTTAGTGATATTTATTGGTACCAATAAAAATAATAGAGTCAGAATTTAATCAGATGTACCTCTATGAAAAAATTTAAATCATTAAAAAGCTTGAATTTAATTGAATTCTAAATCATAACTCACCTCGAAATCGAAAGAACTATTTTATTTTAGGTTTGTTTCTGTGTTCTCATTATTTTTTCTTTTTGTCACGTTATTATCTGAAGTGGAAATTATATCTAAATAGTGAAACTTTCATTTTGTTCAGACAGTCCATTAAATCACTTCAAACTGAACTGTATGCAACTCACAATACAGATCATAGATATTAAAATTTTAAAACACGTGGTAATTTATTATAACTAATAAAATTGTTGGACCCATAAAAATATATAGTTGATTCAAAGTCTTAACATTTATATAAAACAAAATAACTCATCAGCGTCGTAACCCAAAGAGAGTCAGAGTTTCATGTTACCGAGTTATAGTTGAGCTAGCTTAAAAAAGGGTCAGTTAATATAATAAAATAAAGAAAATAATAATATACAAATAAATTAAAAATAATAATAATTAAAAATATATATATATATATATATATATATATGTATGTCGATTGGCAGTTTTGAGGTCTCATTGCAACCCCTATATACAAATGTATACATTTGTATACATTTATTATACAAACACATATATTCATTTTTTGTTGAAAAATATGCAAAAATAAGTTATATACAGACATTTTAATATGTATTGGTATATATAGGGACATTTGGATATATACAGGGTGCTCTGGAATATGCATTATGGTTTTCACAGTCCCACGAAATTAATTTTTCAAAAACCACCGATTTACCCAAATTGACATATTTAGAACACAATTTTTGAAAATATTCTTAAATTTTAATTTGTTGTCTTTTTCTATGTATGTAGATTAGAATGTGTAATTAATAAACCTTAAATTACAAATTATCTGTATTAATGTGGATCCCAGGTCATTGTCAAATAGCAGGAAATGAAAAAGCTGACTGCAGCAAAATTAGCATCTGAGTAAACAGTAGATGACGGTATTCCAATCCCATTCATAGACCCAAAGTGTGAAAATCGTTCAAATGAAGTGCTATTGGCTTGACATATCGTATCAAGATAGATAACTAGGCTGCAGCTAATGATCTCAGTAATCGATGCTGCAAAAATAATAATAATAAAAACACATAGGAAATAGGACTGAGTCTGCGAGTGAGTGGGAAGGCAGGAGATGGATGATAGGTGACAGATATCGTTCTTCGGTCGTGACGACCCTGCCTCTCCAAGTTGCCACAGGAAAGTGGTCCATAATATCCCAATACCTTCCCCTACCTGACCAAGAAATTCTTAAAAAAAGGTCTGATGTTGTTAACTGAATGGGAAGTGAGAGCCCTACTACAGGTAATAATAATAAACCCCGTATGGATGAGCGGGATCTCTTTGTAGAATACTCCCAAAGTGTCTCGTGCGTGTTGTAAAAGGCGACTAAACTGAGATTTTACTCTCTCATCCTTACTTAGCTTTACTACCAGTCTTTTAGTAGGATCGCACCTTTATTCTTTTTATTGGCCACCTTTTCAATTTCCATATCTTTCCTATCCCCTGGAAGTAGGGCATTGTACCACCATTACCTCTTGTCCCGTTCAGGATTTAGGTAGTTGGTCTTTTCGAAAAATGAGCTATATACTCCCTCGGATAGCGGCGATCGCAGCGTGATTCCAAGTAGGGCTACGGCGATAATCACCACTATCGAGGAACAGATCACTAATTCTCCTCCAACTGCTCTTGATGTTTTTACGGCGACGCAAGCCAATGTGCCTACGACCACGAAAACCGGATTTCCTAGGAAGAGCATGAATTGGACCACTGAGCTGAATTCCTTTATTATGCGCTCCTACTTTAGATTAACCAATATGGAGACCGACCTGACCATCTACCGATACGCCATTCACCGTGATTTTGTTGAGAGGTACCCAGAACAGCAGCACATAACGAAACAACGAATAGCTGACCGGAGAAGAAGTATTGTGAAGAACAATTTGCTACCTGCACCGATATTACAGCAGATCTTCAAAGAACGGATGAGCATCTCGCAGCGCAGGAAGCAAATGGTACACATGGTGAATTCCACACTGGCAACGAAGAAGAAGAAGAAGTGAACCACACCACTCCCGATTTTGACAAAAACACCAAACCAAATGCGAAATGCGAAATGCGTAAGGCATAAGCGGAATTTGAGGGCACAAACCCAATACGACGACCAAAATTACCCAAACTGAAGACCAACAAAAATTCCAATAAAATTATTGCAGGAGTAGACTCAATAATAGAAAATCTCCTCAACCACTATAATACGCTTGAGCGGCTTCATTCACTTATTTATTGTGGAGCCGTGGCAGTACTCCGTCTCCACAACTATACAAACACGCATGCCAAAGATCCGTTCCATTAACACCAACAAAAAACCTTGGTGGCAACGGCGCCTAGAACGTTCCATCGATTCTATTAGTAGCGAGCTTGGTCGCCTGACGAAGTATCAGAATTTTGCACAACCCTCTAACCGATTGAGAAACCACTTCAGTAAAATATTTAAGAAAATATGCACCCACACACAACATCCAGATCATCAAAAAAATTTACGTGAGCATATAGATCTGCTTAAGCAGAAGTTGAAAGCGAAATCCAGGCGTTTTTCGAGATACATTAAGTGCACAAAAAATTCATACACAAAATATATTAGGATAATATATAATGAAATAAAATACCTATACACTAATATCTAAAAATTAACATCTAAGTCAGGGTGAGTGCCAATATTTTTACAGCTAAACCTCTAAACGAATGAACTTTTAAATATAATGTCTAAATAAAACTGAGTTTGAAAATAACGGGAATATTTCGCTGTATTCGGAAATCGATATAAAAATTTTCAACAACCATCGAATGATTCGTGTCACTTATTGTCAAATGTTTTTTTTTTACTAAAAAATGTATACCGTTTGTTTCAATGTGATTTTAATAAAACTATTTGCCTGTTTGTATTAGTATCCTCGAATTAGTAAAAATTATTTTTATTTCAGCCAAACGTTTCTGTTTCATCCTCAAAGGTCCCTTTTCCTATTTATATATAACTGCATAAATATATTATGTTATTAAATAATGGCATATTTGAAGCCTCTGATCTTTTACAGGTTTTCAAAAAAATATCTATATTACGCGTCAATGTTTCAAAACATAAATCGGGAGATATGGATTTCATATCTTTTCAGCACAGGATCTATGAACAGGGTATTGTTGGGGTATTTCATAAGAAATGGTCATTAATTTAATCATCACAATCTCAAAATTTTAATATTTTGCCTTAAGCCACTGGGTCTGGGACAACAGTTATTTACTACTGAGGAAGTAATAACCCAAGGATATTGATAATTGGTGTAAAAAATTTTATAACAAATTTCGAAAAATTTTGAGCATTTATCAATGTTCGAGGGTTATTCGAATAGAACATTTTTTGCTAATTATAGAAAAAAATACAGAGTATATTTGCTTCTATAATTTCATTAATGTTCTCGTCAGTAATATGATCAAATCGTGACATTTTGAAATATTAAATATTTGAAACGTCAAAATCGAAATAAATCAAAATTTATCCATGGCAACGTACCTAATAGAGTGAAAACAGCCCATGGTCTGTTTTCAGTATAATGTTCTGATTGGTCGTGTTCAATCAAATGACCTCAAATTATCTGATTTTATTGGAAATCTACTAGAGCAAAATATTTTCAAATAATATAAAGGTAATACATACATAGCACATTTTTGCTTAAACAAAAATATTTTTTCGGCAACCTTTCGGAAAGTACCTAATTCCCGGACGCTTTTTCTGTGAGAAAGTAGCATTTTTCCGGCCTAGTCCGGAAAGTACGTATTTCCCGGACTAGGCCGGGAAAAATTACATCGTTGCTGTCATTCAAACAAACTGAATCCCTTTAATATTAGCAATTGTTCGAATTTCAATATAAATATTGATAAAAACAAGAATTAGAATGTTAGTAATATGAGTAGATTCCACAAAGTAAGGGTCCAAACAGTAAATTCAATTGGAATGTTCCTAATTTTGTTCTAAAAATTAGTTTTTTTAGCGTTTTGTCATCATGACAAACATAAACATTCAAATCGACGCCATTTTTAGTCCATTTAGATATTACAAAGAAACGTGTTTTATTGATTTGTTATACCTACCACACGGTTGCCGAAAAAAAAAATGTACGCAACACGCCCGGAAACTGTTTTTTCCGGACTTGTTACGTAATATACTATTCTAGACCAGAAATATAATTTATTTCATACTGTGCTGTAATAAGCTATTCTCATTATACCTTACTACAAACATTATCTTAACATGCCTATTAGAGTACCGAAAATGACCCTTACCCGTGCAGGCCCCTTACCCGTGTGAGGCGTAGCCGTAGCCTCACACGGGAAAAGCCTATTTTCTGGACTCGTAATGAAATATACTATTCTCGGACTCATTTATGTCCGTAACTCATTACAGTACCCGGTCCGGGAAATTTTTACTTTCCGGACTGCTAACACCTAGATACAGGTAGGTAAACCCCCGTGAAATGTCATTACAGTACACGTCTAGACTTGTACTTTAATAAGCCATTTTCCGGAATTGTAACGTAAATTACTATTTACATATTGAAGAGCTCTTGTGTGAAATTAAATAGCGCTATGTTGACAAAATTTAAAATGCAATTTTTGTATACAGATTAATTTTATACCGTTCAAACAAAAATATATTTTTAGTTTGAATTTAAGAGGTTTCATAATAAACTTCCTACCAAATTTGAAGACAATACGGTAAATTATTAGCAAAATATTTTTAAAAAAATTCTGCAAAATGACGATTTAGCATAGTCTGACGAGGAATTTTTTGTCAATAAATTGCACAGATAATTTTTAAAAAATTTTTGGATACCTAAAAGAAAAAAAAATGTAAAATTTTTTTTTTAATAGATGGTTTTAAAGGTGAGTATTTAAGCGTATATTGTCTCAAATTTCAAAATAATCGAGTTTTATTTACTATTTTTTAAACCACCGAAAAGTCAAATTTTGACAGTTTTTCTCTCCCCTTTAATGGTCCTGTCAAAAATTTTGAAAATCGATTTTGACAGGGCAAAATTGATTTTGAAGAAAGGAAATTGTTGTTATCGTATGGGGGCTTCACAAACCATCCCATACCAAATTTCGTGAAATTCGGAGAAAAATTTTGATTGGGTCAAATTTTACCCTTTTACACTTGTACATAACGGGCAACTTGAGCTGAGTTTTTGAAGGTGAAGGAGACGTCGTATCGAAATTCAGAAAAAAATGGCTGTATAGAGGGCCGAAAATGATTAAGTTTGTCGTCAAAGAGAAAATGAGAAAAACATCTAACCGTACCGTAGTTAGGGTAATATATTTTAACAATTTTTTGTTAGAGTGCCCAATGGTGGTTCCATGCAGAATAGGTCAAACGGATTACGGGAAAAATAATTATTTGTACATACCCATCGGCGCTGCCACTGCAATTATACACGAAAATATAAACGCAACTTTTTTATTTATGAAAATATGGAAAAATACCCAAATCCAAATTTGAAGAACTCTCAAGACCTATGCATGGACTATATGAAACATATAGGGTATGTGATTAAAATTTCGAAACAAACCCATTAAAAAAAATTAAAAGTCAATATAGAGGGCGTCACAAGTGGCACCAAATTTAGAGGTTATGTCACTTTTTTCACTAATGTAGCTATATGCCGTTCTAAATGATGCCTAAAAACACCATATGCGGATTCCACTATTAATTCGGGGTCATACATTGGGGGGGTCAATTGTAAAAAAATTTTCTGCATTATGTGCACCCCAAATAAGGAAGATCTGCAAGATATAACCAACTACTTATTCTGGTTTGTAATTAGAAGGAACACCATCACTTGTAGACCGGTTTCGGCGTATTTGCGCCTTATCAGTTGTTGCTTCTTAGTGAACGGTCTGTTCTTTGAAAAATATTTCTCAAAAACTGTGTAAGGCGTTATAATAGTATTGAACTATTAACTTTGACATCTATTGATAACACGCTTCACTAAAATATGACAATTTTTTACATGTAAATTAAGTAAATTTGGTGAATAAAACAATTAATAGTTTTTAACATAAATCTAATATTTGTAAACTTCCCTAAATTTGTGGAACAGTTTATTTCCTTTGATATAATCTGCGAAGTATACATATCTAGTTAAAACGCCAAAAGGCGAAGTAAATTAAATGAAAAATTTATGATCCTCTTATGAGGCCGACCTCATAAGCACCAACTGTCCTTAAAACTGCCATTAGTTATCAGTTTTCGTACTCAAAACTGCCTTTTGACATATAGATGCTGCACTGTATATGACTTGCGTAGCTGCTTAAAGGTGTACGTATCTTTGATAACTGTTGGTAGGATTTTGTTAATTGTATTTAGTATATTTTGAAAACTTCTCTTCATTCGAGGTTTGGGGATTCGATCTTTTTGTTGGTTCGATTCGTTTCCAGTGGTTGTATTGGTAAATAACTTCATTTTCCATTTGGGTTTCATCTGACATATCTGGTGTTGTGTGTGGTGTATCAGTTTTCTCAAACTGTTTATTTTGTGTTCGTATAACTGCGGGGGTGTGCTAGATATTTTCTATTGGATGTTGCCCTGTTTCTCTAGGTATTGGTACTTCATTATTTATTGGTTCCCCTGTGATAGGTTGTTCATCTGTGTCTGAAATTTCTGGATTAGGTATATCCTGATGTTCATGTGATCCCTCCTCATTTCCTCGGCCCCTACTTCTTTAATTCTTCAAAGAACTTCTCCAGGTAATTTGTTGTTCTTTATAATAACTCGTTTCTGATCTATTAGTCTTTGTTCTGTTACATTTGTATGTTGTGAGTATTTGATTATGAACTCTCTATGTAGGTCGAATCTGCATTTTGTCGTTATTGTCTCTAGTTTCGTCGCTTTATAGTATCAGCGCATTACGTGTTCATTGAGTTCGTTTGACCAGTGCATGCGCTGTCGAGGTTTGCCTGCTTTGGTGGTTGCATTTCCTGGGAGACGCAAAACAGCAGCTGTAGCAGGGGTTGGTTGTCTGTCGGGTTCGTCTGTGTCCTGTGTTGATGGTGTATTGGTTTGACTCCAAGTTTGGTTAAGGCGGTGTCTGGTAGGGTAACTGTAAGTGTTTTCGTTCATGATTGTTCCCACGAGTAATGGATAATGACGGTCAATTATGGCAGCGCTCCATACCATATCAATCATGTATACTCTAGAGGGGCGGACGGTGCTCTAGAGGCTCTGATAACGATACCTGCTATGCCATTTGTATGTTGTCATCATGAGGTATGGAAATATCTATTATGTAAGTGGCTCTGTCTTTTTTGTTGATCTGCGTGATATCCGGTCTATTGTGTGCCACTGTTCTATCCGTGTATAACGTTCTTGAGTCTTCGTTTTCTAGTATTGTTTCGGGATGGTATTTGTTATATGGATCATAGTCGGTGATCAGTTTGAATTTTATGGCTAGTTCTTGATGAATTATTTTTGCTGCTGAGTTGTGCCTGTCTGCATCGTCGACATCGATCACCTTGTATTGTTGAGTCCTTTATTGTGTGTTTCTTATGGGTTTTTGTGGTTGTGACCTGATCCTGTATTGCTAGAGTGAATCCCTCGGTCTCCGGTTGCAGTTCCCCTCTAACGAGCCATTGGTGTGAGTCCTGTTTGTTGATATGTGCCTCTTGTATTATGTTGAAGTGTTTCCCATGTAGCGTTTTCTGTGACCATCTTGTGTGTTTTTCTGTTACGTGTGTGTTAGTGTTTGCGTTGTCTTCATCCACGGCGTTGTCTGGCTAATTTTGGCTTAAATTGAGAGGCGTTAGATGCGTATCTGATATTAGAATTGCTCTGTGAAGTTTACTGTCCTGCTTACTATGGAAATATTCTTCAAGCTTTGATGATTAAGATTTGATTGATTTGGTTTTTGTATAGCTCAGTACTATCGATAAGTCCTCGGCCTCCCATATATCGTGGTAGGGTCATTCGTTCAATGCATATTTTCGGGTGTGGCATGCGGTATTTTGTGAGCATGGTACGGTTAAGCCTCTCCAGTTCTTGTGTTTCCGTGGTAGACCATTATTTGACGACGCCGAATGAGTATGTGAGCAGGGGTACTGCGTATGTGTTTATAGCTTTGACTATGTTTTTGCGTTTAATTTGCTGTCGAGTATGGCTTTTAGACGTGTTATTATTATTATTATTATCATTTTTATGAGAGAGACTTATGCACTACTCAGCTTAGAGCTGGTATCATTGACCTATCCCGGATACAAAGTATCAAAAGGATTAAACTCAGTTCACATAATAAACTTGCGTACTGTGGGGCAAATATTTAGTATCACAACCTTTTGGATGCCGGCAAAGGTGTATTTTGGTAGTCCCAGTTTAGCGATGCTGTGTGCAGTGTCTTAGGAACGACACCGGTTGATGCCATAATAACTGGGACTATCTCCACATTTTAGGTGTGTCACAGCTGTTCAATTTCAATGGCGAGATCCGCGTACTTGGCCAGTTTCTCTTGGAATTTCTTGAGAAGGTTGTGAGTGTTTGGTATGGCTACGTTGACGAAAAGGACTGAATTGACTCTTCCTTCAACTACGACGATGTCAGGTCTGTTATTCGTCACCTGTCTACCGGTGATAATAGACCTATCGTAGTAGAGTTTAAAATCGTCATTTTCCAGCACATTCTGCAGTTGGTACTTGTAGTAGAATTCACGTAATTTCATTACCTGTCGAGAGTGTAGATTGATAAGGTCAATTAAGCCCTTCCTCTTTCCTTTCGGGGTAATGTTGTTCTAATAGTAGATGACTTTGGATGGTGGTTGTTGTTCTTTGTCATCATTGTTCGTGTTAATTATTAATATTATTATTTAATTCTTCTCAGTCTTCATTCCTGGTGTTTGTATTCAGCGAGGTACGGGTTGATCACCAAGCACTATCGTCTATACTTGACTCATAAATCTACGCACGATTCTTGTAGCATTCAGTACAACTGCTTTCTGCATGAGCTTGTATAGATTGTTATTATTAATATTATTATTAATCAACCATGGATATTCGGCGTTTTTCCATTTAACAAGAACAATCTCTGTTCCTCAGAATAAATAGTCTCCTCTTTATCATAGAGCTCGTCGGATAATGTGGGCCAGGAGTGCAGTTTTTTGTAGTTTCCTAATTGTGTTTTTATTGTTGTTGCCAGGTATTTTGTCCAACATTTCTTTAAGGTTATTGTGTATGGTTCCTGTTGCGCCGATTGTTATTTGTATGTCTCGGTATTTGATGTTCTTTTGGGACTCCTTCTCCTTCACTGTAGCATCTGATGGAATGGAAACGTCGATTAATAGACACGTTTTATTTTTGAGGTCCTTGATTATTAGATCTGGTTTGTTCGCCATCACAGTCCTGTGTGTTTGTACTTCCGTGTCCCATATTATTGTGATCTCGTTTTTTTTTCAACGCATTTTGGGTTTTTTCATACCATGCGTCCTCAGTTTCTATTTCGTAGTATTTGCAAATACAGCGTGGGCCACAGAAAACAGTCCACCCCGATATTTGGCAGTATTCCTTAGATTTTAAGGAAATCAGTAAGCACATCGATTTTTGTTTTAAGGGGGACCCATTTTTACGATACAGGCATCTGTCATTTATCAACCCCTTCCCTTCCACTTCAACAACCCCTTATTTTTAAATAGGGAATATACCATGTGCGGCACATCATTAGAAAGGCATTTAGATGGAGTATTCAGACATAATGATCGTCCACGATTTTTTTCGTTATTTATACCATCTTTGCAAAAAAAGTATTAATTGATTTTAAGTACAACACCTCTTAAAAATTGAACGCAACGCCTAGGGTTTGCTAATGTGTCATTTTTTCTGTCACATCAAAAGTAAATTAAAACAAATATTGCAAAAAATTTGTAATTTGATTAGACAATTTGTTAAACATTGTTATTGTTAGTTTTTGAATTCTTCCAAAATGGTATATTCTATTTCAGAACGAGAGACAGAAAAAATGACACATTAGCAAACCATAGGCGTTGCGTTTAATTTTTATGAAAAAAATCGTGGACGATCATTATGTCTGAATACTCCATCTAAATGCATTTCTAATGATGTGCGGCACATATGGTATATTCCCTATGTAAAAATAAGGGGTTGGTGAAGTGGAAGGGATGGGGTAGACAAATGACAGATGCCTGTATCGTAAAAATGTGTCCCCCTTAGAACAAAAATCGACGTGTTTCCTAATTTCCTTAAAATATAAGGAATACTGCCAAATATCGGGGTGGACTATTTTCTGTGGCCCACTCTGTATTATAATGTAATGTTGAACATCCTTTGTTATGTCGTTCAAGGTATTGTTTTCTTGCAAGGACCGGACATCCAGTGGTAATTGTACTATTTACAGAGTCTGCACCTGGAATCTACTTTTTCTCTTTCGTATGTGGTTGGTTGAAATGGCCTGGCCTTGTGCCGCTCTTATCAACGATTCAGTTTCACCTTTCAAAATTCCTGTTTTCAGCCCAACTAAGAGTCTGTTTTTTGTCTACGTAATCCCTGTCGATTTTTCTGGCATATTGTCCACGCATTTCCTCTCCCTTCCATTTTTGTTCTCTTTCCTCGTTCATTTTTTTCCTACATCGCTATCGCTGTTTCAGTTTTTCCACTTTTTCTGTTATTGTGGTTCCGTTCATTTCATTTGCCGATTTATTTCCATATTTTTCTGTTAGCTTATTATTATTGTTGTTATTTTATTTTTTTTATTATTACAGTAGAAATATGTATATAAGGATTTTTAAAATTAAGTGGGAGCTCCGATTCGATTGATCTTTTTGTAATCAAACATTTTTATTTATTGTCCTTAAAAACACCAAACAGTGTGAGTCCCCAAAGCAACCTATGCATTTATAAAATTTATGAGGACAGTCCTGAAATCTGCCAAATTACATAAATTCTTATGAGGACCGACCTCATAAGCACCAATTGTCCTTAAAACTGCCATTAGTTATCAGTTTTCGTCCTCAAAACTGCCTTTTGACATATATATATATATATATATATATATATATATATATATATATATATATATATATATATATATATATATATATATATATATAAGAAAAGGTTGGAGGAAACTAGAGTGTATCTACTTTTTTTCGAAGACAACTTTCCAATTTTCTAAAGTGTAAGAGAAACTATTGTAGGTACGCTTCTGTTTACATAAAATTTAACGGCAAGTGAAGATATTTAAATGGACCTGAAAGCGCATTTTATCAAATATACTCATAGTTTAATCAGCTTTTATGAAATTAACCAATTTATGGCAAGTCGTATCGCTCGCGAAATAAATTTATAGAAGCGAAACTTATTTTATAAAGACACAAAATCTAGTTAACGCTCCGGAAGTTTAGATACGCTCAACCGGTACAAATGATATTAGGTCGTTATTGAAACTTGAAATTATTTTCGAGCAAACAATTTTCCAAAAATCAAACTACCAATTATTATTAACTGTCAATGGATATTCAAAAAAAATTGCGAAGCAGATTTTTATTGTCACTTTTCAAAATAATTATGTCTCAAAATCCTTTAGACGTAAAGATTTGAGTAATCTGAAAACATTAAATCACCATTTCTGATATTATAATATAAAGAAAATGGATTTTGTTTGGGGTAAAATTGTGATTACAATAAAAGTTCCATAATATACACTTCCTGAATTTTTTCAAATCAACAAAAGGTAACGCAAAAATAAAAAATTCGATCATTCGAACAATGGCTAAGCACATTTTTTGTAGTAACGAAAGATTAAAATGGGATATGAACACCTTTTCACGTTTCAAGGCACCGGGAGCCGATGGGATTTTCCCAGCATTACTCCAGCAAGGACAAGTCGAAATTCTACCATATTTGGTTAGAATCAGTAGAAGCAGCTTATAACTGGGTTATATACCAGAAGCATGGAGAAGGGCAATAGCAACCTTCATTCCAAAAGCTGGAAAAAGAGACAAAACAAACCCCAAATTCTTCAGATCAATTAGTCTAACATCGTTTGTGCTCAAAACGATGGATAAAGCTATTGACAATTATATTAGAACGGAAATCCTAGAAATCCACCCGCATCAGCATGCTTACTGGGCAGGCAGATCTAGGAAGACTGCACTGGTACAACTGACGTAGGATATCCGAGGTGCTCTAAACAACCAAGAAGCCGTAGTATGCGCATTTTTTTATGTAGAAGGAGCTTTTGACAGTACTCCTCATGGGGCTGTCAAAAGAGCATTACATAGAAGAGGTGTAGATATCACAACATATAAATGGATGTCGGAACTGCTCACCATTAGAGTAGCAGAAACGAAGACGAGCAAAGACATTGTCTCCATCTGTTCAACCAGAAGATGTCCACAGTGAGGAGTAGCATCCCCATTAATGTGGAGCCTGTGTGGTTTGACTGACCTCGGAATATCCTGCCAACAGCCGAAAAAAAATTCAAAAGGGGCTGACAATTTTTGACTATTTTGACTGTTTTTCAAAATTAGTGACCATTTACCAAAAATTTTGATAATTTTTTACCATGTTTCAAAATGATGACAATTTTTAACCATTTTTGACAATAATTGTCCATTTTTAACAATAATTGACAATTTTTGATAGTTTTTGACCATTTTTGACAATTTTTCGAAATTTTAGACCATTTTTCAAAATTATTGACCATTTCTGATAATTATTGACAATTGTTGACAATTATGGGCCATTTTTCCAAATTTTTGACCATTTTTGACCATATTTCCAAATTTTTGACAAATTTTCAAAAACTAGAACTTTGTCAATTATCAACTATTTTTCAAAATTTTGACAATTTTTAACAATAATTGCCAATTTTTAATAGTTTTTGAAAATTTTTGATAGTTTTTGACAATTATTGGCCATTTTTGACAATTTTTCAAAAAAAAATTCAAAAATTTTGACCATTTTTCAAAATTATTGACCATTTTTGATAGTTTTTGACAATTATCGACCATTTTTCCAAATTTTAAGAATTTTTGACAATTATTGACCAATTTTAACAATAATTGTCCGGTTTTGACAGTTTTTAACAATAATTGACAATTTTTAACCATTTTTTATAGTTTTTGACCATTTGTGACAATTTTTCAATATTTTAGACCATTTTTCAAAATTAAAATTATTGACCATTTTTGATAATTATTAACAATTGTGGGCCATTTTTCCAAATTTTTGACCATTTTTGAAAATTATTGCCCATTTTTGACCATATTCCAAAAATTTTGACAATTTTTCAAAAACTTTAACAATTATCAACTATTTTTCAAAATTTTGACAATTTTCAACAATAATTGTCCATTTTTGACAGTTTTTGGCAATTTTTGACCATTTTTGATAGTTTTTGACAATTATTGGCCATTTTTCGAAAATTTTAACAATTTTTCAAAAATTTTGACCATTTTTCAAAATTATTGACCATTTTTCAAATTTATTAACCATTTTTCAAAATTATTGACCATTTTTCAAAATTATTGACCATTTTTGATAGTTTTTGACAATTATCGACCATTTTTCAAAAGTTTAACAATTTTTGACAATTATTGACCAATTTTTGACAATTATTGACCAATTTTGATAATAATTGTCAATTTTTGACAGTTTTTGTCAATTTTTTACCATTTCTGATAGTTTTTGACCATTTTTCAAATTTTTTTCAAAGTTTTTGACAATTATCGACCATTTTTGACAATTATTGACCATTTTTGATAATTTTTGACCATTTTTCATTTTTTTTTTAATTTTTGACAATTTTCGACCATTTTTCAAAATTTTAACAATTATTGACAGTTTTTGAACGTTTTCTGACAATTTTTGACAATTATTGACCATTTCTGACAATTATTGACCATTTTTGACAGTTTTTGATAAAAATTGTCCATTTTTAACAGTTTTTGACAATAATTGACAATTTTTGACCGTTTTTGACCATATTTCAAAATTTTTGACAATTTTCATATAATTTTATTTGATTTTTAATATGATAAATTGTTAAATATTCACCAATTGAGTTAATTCGGATGGCGTGGCTTGATTAAATAAGCGAGCGAAAAAGATTCCTTTTTTGCTCTAGAGCGTAAAGTAACAATCCTCGACATTTGTCGACTTTACGGTTTCATTTGAATATAGTAATTAGTCATTTTACGCGCGACTGTGGAAAAACTATATTTAAAACTATGGTGGATGCGTTTGAGCGAGCACGCCAAATTTTAAAAAAATTTACTAGGGTTTGTGAACAACAAAAAAAGTGTAACCTTAAATTAAAAAAAAACGTCGTGAAGTTACCGAAACACTTCCACATAATCTAGGCGCACAGATGAACTTCTTTCATTTTCATTCTGAGAAATCAAATCAAAGAAAATCACGCAAGAAACACATTGTGCTCGCTGCACGCAAGCCATTCCCGTTGCCGCCGTCGACACCGCCTCACAGAAGGGTGACGCGCTGTCTTGGCCGTAAGAATCATTACATCAACTTGTTAAATCGCACCCCCCAAGCGCTGTTTCCTTGACTTTATATCAGTTTTCAGCAATCATAACCAGTTAATAATAATTTTTAATGTCAAACTTAAATATTCTTCAATATAGGGTGTTTAATTTAAGACGAAAACCTCTTAGGAGCTTAGAGGACTGGTATAAGTACCTTTTAGTATGCGGACTACAAACTCAAAGTTCCGAGAATAAAGGCCAGTGATAATATTAATGATAACTGATTAAATATACATAGATTTGTAAGTAGTTTACAGCAAACCGAGGCGATATCCATCTCAGAGAGTCTTAATAGTTTGAGGTAGATGCTTTGATTCATATCTAATATGGATGCAGATTTAATACGAATAGACGAGGGTGAACTGGAAAGTTTATGTATGTCGAGGTGGGCTTTTTTAGTGATTATTAAACAATGAAAAATATAAACAATCTATTTCTGTAACCTTTTAAGAAAATATGTAATTTTCCAATAGACTTCCTCCAGCGAAAGCGTGATTCCCGTCGCAAGTGAGAGAATTTCTCATAACGTCTCTAGTGACGAAAGTTAAATTTATATTTTCAATCATTTCCTGCTCTTCCTCGTATATAATGTTGTGACGACTTTAAATCATTAATAAACGAAGATTACATCTAGTCGACTGGAGGTGATTTAGTTCAATTAAAAAGACATGGAGACTAGACAAGGAGATCGAACTCATACCTGTCCTCAAAATCGTCTATTTAAGCAGTTTGTTTTTTCACCGTGGCGTCGCGCATTCTTGCATCATTTTAAAACTGTCGCGACAATAACCTCACTTTTTATATTTGACAGTAGGTAAATAGTAAACATTACATTAAAAACTAGAAAATTGAAAATGTTATAATAAACATTTATAATGGGCGTTGTTAAAAATGCATTAGTGGTAGTGCTGGTGATATGAGACGAAGACGTGAGCTGAATTTTAAAAATTTACGATATTTTAAAGTACCAACCAAAACGAGGACAAAAAACGGATTTTCTATTCACAATATTTTCCATTTCTATGACCTAACCTCACTTACCTCACACTCGAACCGCGAACTGAGTAGCTAGCAACCAATAAAACATCATGAACTCGAGTTTTATGATTGGCTGTTATTGTTCTGCCGTCAGATGTTTTGGTGCAAGATTTTAAGTGGCCCCCCTTTATCATGACCAGAAATTGGAATACATAGAGTTCGATCTCCTTGTATAGTCTCATGGAGACTGGAACTCTATTAACGTTGCGGAGGGATATGTTGATCAATCAATTACTTTCGTCACTCGTAAAAGAATATATACTATTTTATACAAAAAACGGGATCAAAACCCGCATCTAAGGTGCTTTTAACAATATTTGTTTATAAGGAAAGGAAATTTGTAGCTGCAACATGACTCCATTTATAATTGACTTGAGTAGAAACACCCCGAAATTGTCTATTTCCGTTTTCCGACCATTTGTCAACACACTCTATCTTGGCCCTCAGAAATCATTACACCGACTTGTTAAATCGCACCCCCAGTAGTCTGAACCAACATAAACTTTCCATTATATATCAATTCTTGGCTGAATGGTTCGAGTGATCGAAACCAACCAATAAGGGAGAATTTCCATATTATCCGATTTCATCGTTTATGGGCAGTAAACCAGTGATTACGTTCATTACAGTTGTACATTTAAATTGATATATTTATCCCAGTTGTATACGTCGAAATTCGACGAAAAGAAAAAGAAAAATGTTGTTACATGTTATTGTAATGTTTTTGTTATTTATTTGAATAGTATTTACTTATGGAATAAAATTATACACACTATGGCTAGTTACTATCCATTGATTTATTTATTAAACTTAATTTATATACACACTGTACTTAATTGTCTTCTAATTTATTTACATTCGGTATAATACTTATAATTTATTTTTACCACTAGAATATTACACTATTTATCTTCACTATTTCATTCATTGTCCGATTACTAAGAACCTCTGTAAACTGTAAACTCTTTGTCTTCGTTTCACTAATTGTCAACTCACTCAAAAACCCAATTCTGGAAATTTCTTGTATTTTCCGCGCTCGTCCTATGCGTGAACAAAGCGTCTTCCAGAATGTTCTCGAAAGGGGCGCATTCGCCAAAATTTATAGTCAAGAGACAGGGCCGGCTTTGAATTGGTGACCTCGCAACATTATGGTATAAAAACATGTTGGGATAGTATTTTTAGTTTTCTCTTCGGAATACTTTTTTCCTTGAATTTCGGTATTCAAAATAACGATTGGTATATCGAGTGCTACTGTCTAAATTTTTTATGGTCTTTGAAATGCCCAATGATGCGATCATTTTGGATCAGCTTACGTACAGCATCACCGTTTTCCTGGGTGACTGCTGTTGTTGGTGGACCTGTTCTTGGATCGTCGCTAAGATTAATCCGTCCAAGTTTAAATTCTCCAACGAGTGAATTTGTCACTACGTCTATTGTATATATTAAGTATTTGTATACAGAAATTACCTGACGGATTTTGTTTCTATCATTTGTTCACTGTAAGACAGTCTATTCTGCTACCCTGTGTATATTTTGTTTTTCTTTGCTCGCTTTAGTCTAACGAATACTTTAATTCGTGGGTGGTTCTTCAAACCTACCGTGGCTATGACCTTAAACAATTCATTTTAGATGCTTATCATATTCTTATTAATTGATTTAAATTCAGTGTAGTATACTGTTGCTGACACTGTTGATTGTGAGTAGGCCTTATGACTACTTTATGGGTAGGATTCAGTGAATTTGGGGTTGATATTGATCTGTACATTACTTGTAAATTCTTATAAATTAGCTTCGGGCATAGGCCGAGACAAGCTTAACTTGTTGAGGTGTTGGGAATGTGTAGTCCGACAACTAGGATTTGATCCTGTATAGGCTCAGTTTTTAGCTGATACCTGTTTTAATTTTTAAGGGTTCACCTGTGGGGCCAGGGGATACTTACCACCCTCCGGATACACACTTGCCTTCGGGATGTCTGGAGTCTACCTGGTAGATAGATAGTGATGTTTTCTGGAGTTTGCTGCTACTTTTCCACAACTTCTTGAAGAAGACCACATTGAGGGTAACCCGGTATCGGGATGTTTTAATTTATTTACTGATTTTATTTATTTTTTCCCTAACCACGGAATGGTTTGAGGTTGAATAGACTTTACGCCAATATTTCTGGTTTTATATATATATATATATATATATATATATATATATATATATATATATATATTTATATATATATTGAATTTACTGTTTGGACCCTTACTTTGTGGAATCTACTCATATTAATATTATAAATGAAACTAACTGTTTCTAATTAATTCCACTATTTAATTACAAAATTTATGAAAATTATTAAAGGATATTGATAATTATTTCGATATTGACATATCATCGTCAGAATGACAGAAGTTACATTTTATGTGATACCTACTTGATGTTTAATATTTTGGCTAGACCAAATAGTAAGTGACCTATCTTGTGATTGACTTAATATATATATATACATATAATTACTTACATCAAAATGATCTTCACAGCAATAGAAACTAGTTTTAGTCTGTTTATATTTCCTTCTAGCAACCTCAAACCACAATTTTCGTCTAACTTCTACAGCAGGCACAGTTACAAACTTTTTACGAGGCGTTGTAACTGTTGTGTTCGTGCAGTATGATACAAAACAAGATTTATATGATTTTGACATTATTCCAACTCGAAAAATTGTGGAGAAAAACTAACTAAAAAAATATTAAGACAATGCTTTTATTTTTTTATAATATTGAAACGTCAAGCTCCTATAAACTGTAAACAAAAACAAAAACAAAACACTCATATATATTTGACTTTGACAGTTTTTCAAACTTCAAATGACCTTTTTGTAACTGGCTATTTGTTCATAAAACATCTAAATCAGAAAGTGGCTAGCTTCATCTTTAAGTGCGTGACGTATATGTAGTGAAAGTTGCAAGCATTTAGGAATTCTTAATTTCCAGTTTTCTCCTCAAATATTCGGTTTAAAAAATTTTTAAAATAATTTTCGCAAAGTAGTACTACTATACTTCAATAAAATACCAAATGCCGGATATCGGTTTAACACCCCATTGATAATATTGCACTTTTTTTTATTATCATTTAAATTTTATAAATAAATTCATATTTGGGCTCGAGCTCAATTTTTAAGGTTACAACCGACGAGAGATTGTCGACTGATGTGGTGCTTCATTACCGAAAATTTTCTCGGCTTAATTCCATTTTTCGACTGACTTATCAACTTTTTTCTTTAAGTGAACTAAACATAACAGTTAATTTTAACATTTGATATTTGTTGCGTTACGCCAACTATGATGTTATATGCAACACTTAAAAGACAATCCTCGTATCTCAAAAAAACCGATACCTACAAAAATCAAACTTTATAAGGTACCGCTTTGCAACACTTCATTCGTTTCATTCTGTACCAAATTAGGGATTCCTAGCAATCTGGTGATATTCGATTGAAAATCAAAATTACTATGAGATTATTTAATAATAAATATTTCATAACAAAATACAATAAAAAAATACTTAGCTAATTAACCTTTTAAGAAACCATATTATGATAAATATATTTCGAGCTTATTTTTACTATTTCACTTGTATCTCATCAAAATATATCTATCACAAATTATTCTTTAGGAAAAATTCACAATCATTGTCTTCTCATACTTATACTTCTCAATGATTGATCCTCTTTTATCCGGCCTTGAGAAAATTGGTTCTAATAAGCTGGTTATTTTCTAGATTTAATTTTTTTGATATCTGCACGCGATAATACGTATTCCAGTTTATTGTTTTTATAAGCCAAAGGATTTTCAGATTGTCTTTCTTTTAAATCTTGCAAAAGTTCAGCTTCGCTTACATCTTTTAAATCTCTACCATTTCCAAAGTAAATATCTTCTCTGTAAATGCGATCTTTCAATCTATAAGTACCGTGCAGCTGAAATAATAATCGAAAATTAATTTTAGATAAAAATTATTTTTGAAAATTTTTACCATATCCCATATAAAAAGGTTGAATCCAAAGTTGACATGGAAATATTGATGATGATTATCATGGAAAATAGCATCAGGCTGCCAAGGTTGCCACCAATACGCTTTAAAATTCACTCCCGAATGATCTATTATACCATGGTAGTAGTTGTAAATTACCACGGTATAATATGAGGCTGTAAAAAAATATTTTTAATTAAAATTTTACCAAAAATAAACGCTTCAACTTACACCAATGTAAAGGCATTATAAATAGTGGCATAATTAACATTAGTTGGATGCTGAGGGATTCCACAGGATGTATGGCGGTTACCGAAAACGCAGTTGGTTGTTTATATTTATGATGCAGTTTATGAAATCTCACATACAACCATGGTAAATGGTATATCCTGTGAGCCCAGTACGTTATATAGTCCTGCAAACAAAAATTAAGTAAATTTACTGTTTGGACCCTTACTTTCTGGAATCTACTCATATAAATGTTATAAACTAACCGTTTCTAATTAATTACACTATTTAAAAAAAAATTATGAAAATTCTAAAATTGATAATAATTATTTCGATATTTGCATATCATCGTATGTTGAAATTTCATCTCAACCCAAGAACCGCAAGAAATCAACCGCTCTATTTCTTTGTGCCATAATAAAAGTGCGTTTCTATGGAGATAAAAAAATGTCATTGTATTACTCTTTGTCAAATAAAATACTGAAGTGTCAAAAAATGATTCTTTTTTCGTATTAATTAAACACACGTCCCAGTCGTTCTTTACTAACTACGTAGCAGCAACAACATTAAGTCTTCAATTCCACAAAATAAATCTTAAACGTTGAAAACCCCAACATTTGAATTGGTCCTTCGAGCCGGATTTGAACCTATGGCTCAGAAAACTTCGCACGGCTTGAAAAGTGGGTGAGAAAATCAGAAAAAAATGACAGAAGTTACATTTTATGTAATTCCTACTTGATGGTTAATATTTTGGCCAGACCTTTTTTTTGATTGACTTAATATACAGGGTGTCAATTTTAAAACTTACAATGGGCTGTACATCGTGAACGAAAAGAGATTTCAAAAAAATTTCGAAATTGTTTCTAGGGTAGAGAGGGGAAACTAAAATGACATGAGAGAGAACACACCCCATCAACCCCCTATGCCCCACCTACAAAAATTTAAATGGCAACCCCCTACTTGTGATACGTCGCTAGAGAGCCCCCGTAAGTCATAATTATACAGGGGTAACAATAAAGCAGAAAAATTTATTTGACAACAAAATGAAAAAGTGTTAAATGTCGAACTACAAAAATGATAATTAATTTAGTAAATGTTCAAAATGGTTTCCATTGTTTTGTAAACAATAGTACAACCTATTTTCAAACTCCATACGAACGTTGGCAAATGTTGCTTTAGTAATATCACGACATGCTTGACTAATTCTTCGTCGTAAATAGACGATTGAGGAAACTGGAAATTGAAAATTAAAGGCAAAAAAGGAGACATAATTTTAAATCATATTTTTGTGAAGGAATTATGAAAGACAGTTGGAAAAAGCGCACAAACATTTTTTTAGTGATTTTGAACGAAATTTAAAAACCACAAGATAAATAAGACATTGGTGGTTACGGGAATACAGATTGCAATTAATTATTTAATGAACAATGTATAATAGTGAGATTAGGAAACATTTTGAATATTTTTTTATTACTCTATTTTTTTTGTACATTTTATTTTTAGGAAAGTTATTTATATGTGTGTGTATAGTATATATCATTTATTTTTTAGGATACTTTTTTTAAATTTTTTTATTGCAATATTACGTTTTTTGTTAGTTTATGGTTTATATTTATGTACGTTTTTTAGGAGTGTTCATTTTTTAGGTAATAATTATATATTTTTTCAATTTTTTTACATGTATGATTTTATTTTTAAGGAGGGAGGTGCTAACGGCTAGCCCTCATAATTACAATAAGTAGGTACCTAAGTGGGGGCGCCACAGGTACAAATTATATTATTATTTTTAATATTATTATTATTTTTATATCATTAGTATTATTATTAATGGTTTAAAGGCTGGCCAGCCCTAAAACCATTCTCCCTAAGGGGGGATGTAGTACCCCTCGTATAAATTAATTAATTTCAGGTCATTCACAAAATAGCGTCAGCAATAATAATACTTTTATAATATTGGATAGATATATTTATCAACAATGATATAAAAGTATTAGTAAGCAAAAAATATAAATAGCTTTGCAATTGAAGACATAGTACATTTTTACATTTTACAAATAGATATTATTAAGGTGAACTTCAACGAGGTCGTTTGGGAGTTCAATGTAACTTATACAGGCCTCATTTGTTATAGTTCTCCATTTTCTTCTGTCTCTGCATTTTGTTTTCCAGTCTCTGATTTTCAATGCTTTTATATCTTCCTCTACTTGATCCCACCATCTGCTTCGTGGTCTTCCTCTTGTTCTCGTCTTCAATGGAAGCCATGTTGTTATTATTTTTAATATTTCTGTTGGTGCTCTTCTCATAATGTGTCCCATCCATTCCAGTCTCCTTGCTTTTATATTTGGACTATATTTTCTCCACCTGCTTCCTTTTCTATTTCTATGTTTCTTTTTAATCTTCTTTCTCCATCTCTTGTTATGTCTCGTCCAAGTATTGTTCTCAATAGTTTCCTTTCTATTATTTTTAGATCTTCTTCTTCTTTTTTGTTTATAGTTGTTGTTTCGAATGCGTAAGTAATGACTGGTCTGATCAAAGTCTTATAGATTTGTATTTTTGTTTTTATGCTGATCGATTTAGATTTTAATAATTTCTTATTTATGCCAAGAATTTGGTTTCCTTTCATTATTCTTTCTTTTATCTTGTCTTTACAAGTCTATCAGATGTTCCTAAATAATTGAAGCTTGATACAATTCCAAACTTGTAATTTTTGATTCTTAAGTGAGTATCATTGTTCTGTTTTTCTTTCCCCACTCGCATATGTTTTGTTTTGTCTTCATTTATTCGTAGCCCGAATCTTTGAGCCTCTGCGTCTAGCTTCTCTACTGCTTTTATTAGACTTTTCTTAGTGAGTGAGTGAGGTCGTCGGCATAAGCGATTAACTGGGTCTCGTTCACTATAATATTTTTCTCGTTCAAGTTTGCATTCCTTAAAATAGATTCAAGTAATAGGTTAAACAGTGTTGGAGAAATTTAGTCTCCCTGTTTTTATTGAATTTAGTAAAGCGTTGTCTGCAGGTATTGTTTTGTTTAAGTTTGTAACATTCACTTGTATTTTCATGTTGTCAAATAAGACAGTTATATAGTTGTCATTTTTACATTAAAAGATCATTCCAGTACCAGTTTTTCATTTTCATATAATCACAATAATCCAAAAGGTTATGGGCCCAGATTACGTGAAATTGTAAAGGAAGATTAACTGCAGTAAATATCGTTATTTATTTTGTGCAAGAATTATTTGTGAACTCAAAAAAAGAAAATTGGAAAGCAATTTATTTTTGAAGTTTTGAAGCCGATAATTATTAAAAGACAAAATAAATGGAAGGCGATCGCGTTAATATTGAAAAGCTGGAAAGCGGCAGCAACTGGCTAACATGGAAGTTTCAAATGCGTCAGATTTTAGAAGCTAACGATCTTTTTGACTACGTCGATGGAACAAACGTCAAACCGACATCTGAATGTACAAATTATGCGAAGGAAATTGTGACTTGGAAGAAGGCGGATGCTATGGCCAGACGAGCAATTTCCACGACTTGTATGAAACAGGCATTACTGCAGATTATGAATTGTGAAACAGCTCAAGAGATGTGGGAGACGCTCAAAAGTACGTATGAGCAAACATCAAAGGCAAATATTTTATTTTTACAACAAAAATATCATGGCTACACAAAACAACCGGAAGATGACATTGCGACATTTTTATCAAAATTAATGGAAATAGTGCAGCAATTACGTGATCAAAAAGAAATTATTTCTGAGTCCATGGTAATTTCGAAGATTTTAATGTCACTACCGTCCGAGTTTAATCATTTCCATAGTGCATGGGAATCTGCAAACGCAGATAGTCAAACTTTGGCAAATTTGCGGGCTCGTTTGATGGCAGAAGAACTTCGTTTGAAGTCGCAGGGTCAAGTTCAAGAAGTAGAGGCGCTAATGGCTAAGAGAATCTTCTCGAAGAAACAAATCAATAATTACAAGAAAGGAAATTCATCGAATAATAACAAAGCGACAGATAAAAATGACAAACCGAAAGGCAAATGCTTCAAATGTGGAAAAAAAGGGCCACTGGAAAAGGGAATGCTCGGAAAAGAAGACTAACTTCAACGGGAGAAAAGAAGAAAATTCAAATGATGCTTTTATTTGTTACAAAACAACAAATAGAGACCAAGATACTTGGATTTTGGACTCAGGTGCAACTGATCACATGAGTCATCGCCGAGAACGGAAATAGCTGAACCAATTACAGTTGGTAATGGTGACAAGATAATGGCTCTGGGCAAAGGCGATATCAACATTTTTGCTTTTAATGGAGATGAATGGATTCGCAAACGAGTCATGGGAGTCTTGTTCGTGCCGGAACTTAAGAAAAATTTGTTTTCGTCGGGAAAGGTGTTAGATCGCGGGCATCAATTGAACATGAACAACGAAGGTTGCAAATTGCTGAAAGATGGAAACATTGTTGCAGTGGGAGTTCGCAGAAAAAGTTTGTTCCAAATGTTGTTCAGAACAATACAACCATCAAAGATTGAAACTACAGCGAGTGTAGCAATCAAAAACGCTACACTTCGTTCATGGCACGAACGTCTAGGACATCAGAATTCGACACACGTGAAAAAGTTCCTACTAAGTCGGGGTATAGATTTCATTGATGAGGAATTTGCATGTGAAGCTTGTGTCTATGGAAAGCATCATCGAAGCAGTTTCAAGAGTCGCGAAGAAAAGTCAAAGATGTGTGGCGAAATCATTCATACTGACGTGTGTGGTCCGTTTCAGACGAATTCAATTGGTGGATCCAGATATTTTTTGTTGCTCAAAGATGATTATTCTCATTTTCGTTTCGTATATTTCATTAAACAAAAATCAGAAGTAGCGAGTATTATCGAAAAATGTGTTAAACTGATTCAGAAGAAGCATGGTCACAGTGTTCGCAATATCAGATCTGACAACGGCACAGAGTTTGTCAATGAAAAGCTGAAAGTTTTCTTTGAAGCAGCTGGAATTCATCATCAACGAACTGTGCCATATACACCAGAGCAGAATGGTTGTGCAGAAAGGGAAATACGAACTATCGTTGAATCAGCAAGGACAATGCTTGAGGCAAAGAAGATTGATAGGAAATTCTGGGCGGAAGCAGTAAATACAGCAGTTCATGTGCTAAATCAAACTGGAACAAGCACAGTTGACAACAAATCACCGTATGAATTATGGCATAACAAGGAGGCGAAGCTAGACCATTTACGGATTTTTGGTTCGGAAGTATTTATTCACATTCCAAAAGAAAAACGTCAGAAGCTCGACGCGAAGGCAGAAAAATGTATGTTTGTTGGTTATGACAATAATTCAAAGGGATATCGAGTTTGGAATTCGAAAACTAGTAAAATCGAGATCTCACGAGACGTCGTTTTTTTGTTAGAAAATTCAATGGGAACACTCGATATTTGTGTTGAAGAAAATGCTAGTGTAGTCAGTAAGAATGAAAATAACGAAAACGAAGACAATTATGGTATTGACAAAGGTGCAGAAAATGAAAATGACGAAGATAAGGACACAAATGAATGTGCGTCACTAGATCAACAGAAAAATCGTGGTATGACCTGCGATCTTGATAGCAGAAATATTGTCAATAGGCGTCTACGTGATCGTGACACATTAACACATCTGGTAACTGGTGAACATTCTGCAATGTTGGCAGTCAGTGATGAGCCAAGAACGTATGAGCAGGCAATTCAGTCGATTGATTACAAGCAGTGGGAGCGAGCAATGGATGAAGAGTACGATTCACTTATGAAAAATCATACTTGGATTTTGGTCGATGCGCCAGTTGATCAAAAAGTGATTGACAATCGCTGGGTCTACAAGGTCAAAGAAAATCCGGATGGGAGTGTTAATCGGTATAAGGCACGATTGGTAGTACGAGGCTTTACACAAGAGTACGGAATCGATTACCAGGAAACATTTAGTCCAGTGGTGAAGTTTACATCAATCAGAGCGATCCTAGCATTGGCTGCGGCAAAGCGTATGACACTAAAACAGTTTGATGTGAAAACGGCTTTTCTAAATGGCTATTTAGAAGAAAATGTTTATATGAGCCAGCCAATTGGATATAATGACAACAGTGGCCGAGTGTGTAAACTAAACAAAAGTTTATATGGTTTAAAGCAGGCTTCGCGCTGTTGGAATAAGAAGCTTACTTCTTTCCTTAACAGTTTTGGTTTCAAAGAGAGTGGATCCGATCCATGCGTTTTTGTTAGCAACGGAAAAGATGGAATGTTAATTTTGGCAATTTACGTTGACGATGGATTGATTGCAGCAGAAGAACAAGAAGCCATTAAGCCGATCATTAGACACTTACAGAGAGAATTTGAGATCAAAATTTTTGAGCTGAAATGTTTTTTGGGACTCGAAATTGATCAGCTTTTGGATGGATCGATTCATGTTCATCAACAAGGATATGCAAGAAAGGTTCTTGATCGTTTTGATATGACATATTGTAAGACAGTGACAACTCCATTAGCTAGTTCACAAAACCTCGGAGATTTTGAAGCTGATAAAAAAATCGATTTTCCTTATCGAGAGGCAGTCGGGAGCTTGATGTATCTGGCCGTTGCAACCAGACCAGATATTAGTTTCGCAGTTGGAAGTGTCAGTCGATATTTGGAAAAACCAGCTACTGCACATGTGAATGCAGTAAAACACATTATGAAATATATCAAAGGTACAATGAACAAAGGAATACGTTTCGTAAGCGGAAATAATTTAGACTTTTGCGGGTATAGTGATGCCGACTATGCTGGAGACACGCAAACACGAAGATCAACATCAGGTTATGTTTTCATGCTTGGAGGAAGTGTAATTAGCTGGGGATCAGAACGACAAAAATCCGTCGCACTATCCACAACAGAATCCGAGTATGTGGCAGCGTCACAAGCTATAAAAGAACTTGTCTGGTTGAAGAATCTCTTATGTGATCTTCGACAAGTTAAATTGGATGTACCAGTTTTATTTATGGATAATCAAAGCGTAATACGACTTGTGAAGAATCCAGAGTTTCATAAGAGAACTAAGCATATTGACGTACGTTACCATTTTATCCGAGAGAAATTCAAAGATGAATTTTTTGAATTACAATATGTTCAAACAGATGACCAGGCAGCCGATATCATGACAAAGGCATTATCAAAATTGAAACATCAACATTTTTGTCAAATGTTGAATGTATTGTCAAAGTGAATGTTGACATTGACTTGTAACAAAAAGTGGGAGTATTGAATTTAGTAAAGCGTTGTCTGCAGGTATTGTTTTGTTTAAGTTTGTAACATTCACTTGTATTTTCATGTTGTCAAATAAGACAGTTATATAGTTGTCATTTTTACATTAAAAGATCATTCCAGTACCAGTTTTTCATTTTCATATAATCACAATAATCCAAAAGTTTTACACCTTTATTCATTTTAAATTCTTCTGAAATTTCACCTTGGAATTTTACTTTCCCTTTAGTGTTTTGTAGGGTCATTTCCACCAATTCCCTAAGCTTCTTTGGGATTCCTAGTATTTTTAGTGTTTCTATAATCTTGTGTCTTATGATTGTGTCAAATGCATTCCTGAAGTCTATAAAAATGACGTGTGAATCATTATTGTATTCCAGGGATTTTTCAAGGATTTGTTCGATGGTGTGTATTGCAGTTACTGTTGATTTTCCTGGTCTAAAGGTGTAGGTAAAGCTGTAGGTGGTATTAAGTAGGGTTATTGGTCTATAGTTTTTGCAGACTTCCTTATCTCCTTTTTTGTGGATGGGTGAGAGAGATTAGACAGTATGATTTGTCGGATCATAAGGCTCTAAAGGAGATTTCAACTTTTGTAAATAATCTGCTAAAAACATCTGGTTTGGAAAAACGTCTTTTCCCCCAAATTAGTACTGGTCCTTGAGATCGAAAATGTTGATTCTATTCCACGGTCTATTCACAAACGACTTCGGAATACTTTCCAATTACCTTCCCTGCTGGTCTAATAGTAGATATAAAAATAAATTTACTCTTTATATATTTATATAGCCATTAACACTCTATCAATACATATTTGATATTATAACAAGGTTTGCTACCAACAACTGTTAGTGAGACAATCATATCGGCCGAACCCTCTATTTTAACCAACCCAACTTCTAAAATCAATGAATATGAAATGGCTCTATTCACAAATAAATGAATCGAGTGGATGTCATAAAATGGAAAATTTATCGACTATGCCACACACATACACTCACACCAATACACATGGTATTGTTAAAAGTAGGCATAATTCACACTACGAAATTTAAATATTTTAAAAGAAAATTATTGTCAGTTTTAAAAAAAAATTATTTTAGAGTTACCAAATCTACTGGACCGATTCAGTTGAAATTTGGTAAATATCTAGATATTTGGTACACAAATATGAAAGTGTAACGTTAATTAAAAATTTTTATAATGGGAGCCTTTCTTGGGGGGCAAATTATATAAAAAAAATTTTTTTGCAAACTCTACCGAGTGACATATGAAATAAAAGGGATTATTGCAAGGATCTCAAACGTATATGTAGAAACCTGTAAGCAGTCCATGATCTTTTATATACAGGGTTATAATAATCGATAACTGTTTGCATATTGTCATATTCTCTCTATACTCACTTCCCCTTTATCTATATTCTCTTTTTTTTTTATTCACAAAGACTCGAATATAATTTCAGCGAGTGCAATCTACTCGTTGAAGTATCCTTTGCAAGTAATCAGAACGGCAAGCACGAAGCGGCTTTAGTGCGACTTTACCAAAGAATTTCATGAGGTGTTTAATTACTTTTAAAATTTAAAGTTTTCTTTCAGGAAAGAGAATGTCAACGACCAGCAATTTACCTCCTTTTTGTGTCCGAAAGGGACTGTGTAGACCAGGCTCTAAAAAAAAAAAGAATTCAAAACGGAAACAAATGAAATCTGACTAAGTTTATAAAGTTTTTAGTACCTATTGTTGCGAGGTCGCCTGTCTCTCTACTATAAATTTTGGCGAATGCGCTCCTTTCGAGAACATTCTGGAAATACGTTTTGTTTACGCATATGACGGGCGTAGATGTTCAAGAATTTTCTAGAGTCTAGAGTGAGTGGAGAAGGACAGTAAAGAGTTAGTTAACAGACAGTTTACAGAAGTACTTAGTAATCGGACAGTGAATGAAATAGTGAAGATAAATAGTGTAATATTCAAGTGGTGAAAATAAATTAGAACTAATATACCGAGTGTAAATAAATTAGTAGACATTAAGTAAAGTGTGTACAGTTTAATACAGTGTGTTTCTTTAAATAAATAAATAGTGATTAGCCATAGTACCTAGTGTGTATAATTTCATTCCACAAGTAAAAACAATTTAAATAAATAAGAAAAACATTACACTATTCTATAATAAAATACTATTTTCTGTATTTTTTTTCTAAAGTTTAGGCTTGTGAAGCCCTTTTGGGCACAAAGAATAATTAGAACAAATTTACACTGTCAAGCAAAAAATTTTGGTCACTTTAAATAACTTGAAAAATTGCAAGGAATTTTAAAAATTAAATGTATTATTTTAAATAAAGTTCAAATATTGTTATTGGGAACGGAAAGAAGGAGTAAAACTTAGCATTATTGAAAAATTGATAATGATAACGATAACTAATAGCGTGTATTTCCCCCTTTTGCAATAATAACTGCTTGCATTCGACGAGGCATACTCTGAATTAAATTAAGGATTACATTCTGATCCACTCCTGCAAGAGCAACTCTCTCAGCTCCTGGGCAGTTCTTGAGGCCTTCGGAAACGCTGCTCTAACTCATCTCCGACATGTTCGATGGGAATCATATCTGGACTAGACGCTGGACAATTAAACCGCCTAGTTCCTACTTCATCTAGATATTCACTTACAATCCTAGCAGCATGTGGTCTTGCATTATCATGCATGAAAATGCCTTGCTCGCCTATTGTAACCATGAAAGGCACAATATGATCTTCCAGGACCTCCATTACATATCTGTGAGCTGTTTGAGAGCGATTATCTACGAAAACCAACTCTGTACGTGCTTCTGAAGTGATACCTGCCCAAACCATAAAAGACCCACCACCAAATTTACGTCTATGGTCAATACAAGCGGGGGCGTATCTTTCTCCGGGCCTTCTCTATACTCGTCAACGTCCGTCTGGTCCATTGAGGCAAAAACGCGACTCATCTGTAAGAGTAAATCCAATCTTGCAATTCGATGCTGGTGGTTCAATGTTGGCCCTGTAGCCATCCTTCTGCAAGACAATCCATTAGCACAAAGCCTTCTTCTAGCTGCCCATTCACTAGCATTAACATTTCTAACCTCTTGAAGCAAAACCGCAGAAGATGTTCTATTTCGCTAACTTGACATCAACAATAATGGCTCGTGATTCTTTTACGCCCAGATCCGAGTCGTCTGGTTATAAGACCATTCTCCTGGACAATATGATCGTAGTAAATAAACACCAAGAACAATGAAACGTCACTATACACAATAAACCATACAACAAATAAGTTTTAGAGAAAGAAAAATTACATTTAATTGAAAAATAAGCAACGAAATATGAACTAATTTTTGTTGTTTAACAAAGGTTGCAAAATACGGTGTCAGAATGTGACAGACGTCCACTATGACTAGTAGCAGCCATCCAACAATATCGCTTTTATCGCCTTCTAAAACTGTGACTCCCTCTGATTAGTTTTATTTTCAAAATTATTTGCAATTTCTTAAATTATTTGAAGTCACCTAAATTTTTTGCTCGGTAATGTATTTATGTTTTATAAATTGAGCATGTGTTTTAAAGTGAATGAACGACGATGAACTTGTTGAAAAAATACAAGGTATGCGCGTGTATGTTTATTAAATATGATATAAACAGAAAGGTTAACGTGATTTCTAAGAATGTGATATCGAAAGCAGGTAAATAATCGCCAGCGGGGAAGGTTGGGAGGATTATTTTGAATATTTATGATATAAGGATCATAATGACGACTAGCTGTTGACACGGCAATTGTCAATGATAATAGGGATAAGTGGGGCATGCCGAAAAGAGGAGCTAAAAAACTCAAGAAGGGAAGATGTGCACGATGAATAAAGGACTGTTTTTAGAATTGTAATACCTAGTACAAAATTAAATGTTTTCCGAGCATTTTTTGGAATGTATGGTGATGGTACAATTGGCACCAATGAAACCCAGAGATGCCGAAACATCTCGATTCTCTTTGTCCTTTAGAAACAACAAATGTACGAAGCAGCCAGTAGATATTCACACTCATACTCTCCTTTTTAAAGTTTCTTAACCTTCAATTTGAAATGTCAGATGTTACAGTTTGTAGATATTTTTTTTATTCTCTAATTGGTCCACTCATATTTAAAATATATTTCTTTCTTTCACGCGTTCGTCTTTGGGTCACAAATATTCACATTTGTATCAAATTTCAACTCAATCGATCCAGTAGGTTCGTAGTAACTTATGACAGTCAAGTGATCCTATTTTTTCAATCTATACAGTTTTACTTTTACACGGACAGGCCTATTTTATTATTTTTTTTCAAGGGATCTCACGAAACAGCAGAGAATCTAATAAAGAGTGTAAAAAGTGGAAACATAATTTTGTGATTATGCACTAATTTAAGCTTTTTTGCATAAAAAAAATTTGACTATATATCACAGTTGTAATTTACTGTGTAATAGAGGAAAACGCGTTTCTTCTTTTATGGGAAAACCTTAATGAAATTATTTCCTAGGGCATTAAAGATTCTCATATAAAAATTTAGGTAAAATATGTCCTTAAGGTTGCTGTACTAAAAATATTTTACCGTCTCCTTTTTTTAAATAATGAACGGAGAAAAAACATTAAAAATTAAAACTTGGAGGATCATATTTCATCCATACTAATTTTTTACAAGTTTTATATTGTTACTCCTTTTACTACCTCAAACTTTCTTTATTTCTACAATTTTAACTTTCACACTTCAATACAAACAACGTCTCACTATCAGATCACAGAACTCAAATTTCGAATACTTCAAAACTAAACTCACTAATCTCAATTGTCCCGCTTTTTTTACTTTTCATCTGTTCCAAACAATTCTCGACTTTTCGATGACATTTCTAGATTTTTCGATGGCAGTTCTAGATGACTCCAGATCTATGTCTTCTTCTTTTTCTTTATGGACCTCTACATATCCTCAGTACAGGTCCGACGTAACATTGCTCCCTCTTTTCTACTTATTCGTCCAGAATAATCCGATTGCTGGGGTCTGGTTGAAGCCAACAGGATGGATCGGGCCCGCAGTAAGGGGCTAACCTCTCGAAATGGATCACCTTGAGCTTACTCTTCGCTGACAATTGGATGCGGTAGACTAGGTCGTTGATTTTCTTAAGAAGGTGTAGGAGCCTTTCCCAGTTTTGTTGCAGTTTTTGGCACAAACCTTTTCTGCGCTTGGGATTGAAGAGCCATACGGGGTCACCTCTCGGTATGCACGTCAAGTCTAGCCTTCACCTTATTGTTGCAGAGCTTCAAACGATCGTGAGCAAAATTGTGGACCTTCTCCAATTTTTCTTACAAGGAGGTGTACGTTCTACTGCCTCTTCACCAGGAGGAAGTCTTCCGGAAAGAAGATCATGGGGAAGCTTCATTTCTCTGCCAGTGACTAGCATAGATTGATTCGTGTTCAGAACTTCGATAGGCTAGCAGAAATAGAGAGTGTCCCAGTCTTTTTGGTTTTCAGAGACGAACATTGAAAGATATTGGCAAATAGTTCTATGATGTCTTTCTACCATTCCACCGGAGAGGCGTAGAGCGTGTTTTCTTAATATCTTATGTCTTCATCAACTCCTGCCATAATTCGGATTCAAAATTTCGTCCTTGACCAGAATTCAATTCCAGAGGGACTCCGTATCTCGCAATAACGTTGGTTACAAAAACCTCTGCTATTTTCGTCGTTTCTTGATTAGGATAAGGTGCTATTTCGGGCTATTTGGAAAAATAATCCATTACAACTATCAGGTATTTGTTTCCTTTTTCTGTCAAAGGGAGTGGACCGAGAATATGAATTGCAAGTCATCAAAAGGCTCTTCGGAAAGATAATGTTCCATTTTTCCTAAACTTCTTGTATTAGGTCCTTTCCTACTATTGCACAGATCACATTTCTTGCACCAATCTTCTACGTCCCTTCGAAAGTTGACCCGATATTATCTTTCCCGAACTACAGTGTTCTTTTAGTACCAAAATGTCCTCCTGGGTGGCTACAATGAAGTTCTTCTAGCACACTTTTGATCTTTGTAGTACCAATTGTTCCCAACTGGGCTTTCCCATCTTCGATGCAATAGACCCTCATGAAGATACAGTGAATCCCACTGAGCCCAGTACTCTTTTAAAGGTCCACTATATCTGACCACCTCTTTGTTTAACTCCATTTTTAAACCATTCTCTCATAACTTTCAAGTCATTGTCTTTCTTTTGACTTTTTCTATGGATTTCAAGGGGATTCTGATTATCATCACTTTCTGGTTTGATATCTGTAGACTAACTTCTTCCTCTAGGTTCTCCTTTTCTTCAAGCCTACCGGCATTGTCGTTCTAAGCAGGGTCGCCACTAGCTTTAATGTTTCCTGAATTTGTGTTAGACCATTCATAATTTCTACATCTGCCTGTCTACGCCTCTTCTCCTTCTGTCTTTCCTTCTCCTCCTCACCTCTTTCCATCTCCTCCTCGCGTTTTTCCTTCACTGCTTCTTCCTCCTTTCTACGTCTTTCTTTCTCTTCTTCCACCATTAAAAACTATGCTAGGGGTCTGGGAGTATCCATGTCGGATACGGTGGTTCTAGTATTTACCATAAGCAGATACAAATATTTCTTATATCCCACCGCTGTCACCAATGTTACTCCTTTTACTATCTCAAACTTTCTTTATTTCTACAACTTTAACTTTAACAGTTCAATACAAATAACGTCTTACTATCAAAACAGAGAACTCAAATTTTCAAAACTTCAAAACTAAACTAATGTCAATTGTCTCGCCTTTTATACTTTTCACCTGTTCCAGACAGTTCTCGACTTTTCGATGACATTTCTAGACTTTTCGATGACAGTTCTAGGTGATTCCAGATGAATATCTTCTTCTTTTTCTTTACGGACCTCTACATATCCTCAGTACAGGTCCGACGTAACAATATTAGTAAGTAGTATGTTAATTCCAAATGATAATTTTGGTAATACTACAATAATAATGGGTATTTTCATTTTTATAATAAAAAGCCAAAGTACTGAAGAAAATAATGTATACAACTAGAATATGAAGCGGATCTTTTTCAAACGCGCGAGAAGGTACTTTTAATGAAAGTAAGAAACTATTTTTCTTTTCAATAATGAAAAAAAAGAACTCTGTCAAATAAAATCAGCCTCAAACTTACGTTAAAAGTAAACCCGAGAGATTGATGTTGAAACTGAAATAGCGGAAGATCTGTATAGAGATCGATAGTTTTAGAAGTTTACCGTCACTTTTTACGGCTCATAAAGTGAGTCTGATGCGAAAGAAGCGCATTTTATATGGTTATCTTGTTCGGCTATCGTCGCTTTTAAAAATATACTTGCAACATCTCTCGTATTAAAAAGAACTTACTCCATTTTTACGACTGTCGCACGATATTCCCCTAAAAATTAGTGTAACCTTTTAAACGAAAAAAAAAAATAATTCCTGTATATACCGGTGGATATTAACCTCTTTTACGGACTCTTTAATGTAAAATATCTTCCGTTACAAATTACCTGCTGGCTATATAATACGTTTACTTTGTACAACGTGTCCCAAATTCGTCACTTTGTCACAATTTAACCGTTTTTCTATCTCTTGCCGTTTTCGAGATACGCTTCGAATTATACTGGGTGATTATTATACCTACCAAAATAATGTAGATAATAGGAAACTGTAGTAAATACCAACACCAACCATAATCACTTATGCTGTAGTAAATGGTACAATAACCACCGTTGGCTATGTAAGTTGCTAAAAGTGCTGATACTGATATGTTTAAGGTGAGCGAGAGCGTGCCCAGCATTATTTCGTGTTTTTCAAGTTCTGGGCTCAACCATTTGGTCGGTTGACATTTCCATTCATTTGGTCGGTCTCTTTGACGTACGTAGTAGTACCACTGAAAAAAAAGGTTTTTTGTACAAAATTATGTTTTTGAAAACAAAAAGCTGAAAAATGACACCAAGATTGACTGACAGGATTTAGCTATTTAGCACACAATACTGTTTGGGGCAGTAGCAATACAAATCACAGAGATGAGCAGCTTTTTGAATATGTTCTTATAAAAACCTTAATATTCATAATATTTGTAACCACATTTGAGCAAGGGTAAGGCAAGATGTTTTAGATGTCACACTGGAGAAACAGAATCTAAAACATATAGTAAAATATTGGAGAGTATCGGGCGAACCATCTCTCTCCAATCATAGTATCATAACATTCAAGTTAGAACTAGGCAAACCTGAGGTGAGCCCCAGAAGAAAACAAAGAAATACACATTGGGACAACTATAACACCTGTCTGAAAGAAAACCTAGCACATATCCAGAGGAAAGGAAGGGCTAAGCACCATCTCGATCTGGAAAATGCTCTTGAGGACCTGAACAGCATTTGAATCGAGCTGCCCTCTTCAAGAACAACGAAACAGCAAAGATGCACTATGGTGGAATAAACATCTGTCAGAATTAAGAGCTCAAACCCGGGACCTTTTCAACAAAACAAAACTCACCGGAGACTGGCAGAGATACACCGAGGTGAGAAACACCTACTACAAGGAAATTAGAAAATCTAGAAGAAATAGCTTCGAGAAAGCAGGCAAGACTTTACAAAGTCATGGCGAGAAGTAGGGTCAACACAGATATGGCTCTGAGGAAGCCAGACCTTCGAGAGAAAGTACTATGATGGCTAAGCACATTTGTAGTAAGGGAAGGACACCTTTTCACCTTTCAAGGCACCGGGAGCGGATCAGATTTTCCCAGTATTGCTCCAACAAGAAAGCAAGGACAAGACGAAGTTCTACCACATTTGGTTAGAATCAGTCAAAGCAGCTTAGAACTGGGTTATATACCAGAAACATGGAGAAGGGCAATAGGAAACTTCATTCCAGAAGCTGGAAAAAAGGGACACAACAAACCCCAAATTCTTCAGATCAATTAGTCTAACATCGTTTGTGCTCAAAACGATGGAAAAAGCTATTGACAATTATATTAGAACGGAAATCCTGGAGAGACTACCTCTCCAACCGCAACAATATGCTTATCGGACAGGCAGATCTACGGAGAATGCACTGGTATAACTGAGGAGGATATCCGAGGTGCTCTAGACAACCAAGAAGCCGTAGTATGCGCATTTTTGGATATAGAAGGAGCTTTTGACAATACTCCTCATGTGGCTGTCAAAAGTGCATTAAATAGAAGAAGTGTAGACAGCACAACATCCAAATGGAGGACGGAACTGCTCACCACTAGCAGAGACAAGGACGAGCAAAGACATTGTATCAATCTGTACAACCAGAGGATGACCACAGGGAGGAGTAGCCTCCCCATTTGGAGCCTGGTGGTTGACGATCACCTGTGTGGTTTGACTGACCTCGGAATATCCTGCCAAAACCATCTTTATAGCCTTCAGTAAGGAAAGAAAAATCAACCTCAAAACCATTAAACTTGATGGTAGCGAGGTTGAATGGAGACAAGAAGTCAAGTGTCTAGGTTTGACTCTAGACTGTAAACTCCTGTGGAACAAACACGAAAAGGAGATTATATACAAAGCAAAAATGGCTCTAATGTTGTGCAGCAATCTGGCAGGGAGAAATTGTAACCCAAAAATCCTGAGCTGGATGTACACTGCCATAGTGAGACCAATTATCACTTATGGAGCCATTGCGTGGAGTAGTAGAACTATAGCCTATTGACGACGAGAGAAAACATCTCCAAAATTCAAAGACTAGCCTGTATGTGCATTACAGGAGCAATGAGAACATGCCGCCCAACGGACATGGAAGTGATTCTCAACCTCACACCACTTCATATGGTGGTGGAAAGTGTTGCAGAAAAAAACAAGTAAAACAAGTAGAGAGTGAATCATTAAAAAAACACTTCCTTACTTTTTAGAAATCCGAAAACCTGGGACATGCCAGAAGACGGTATGATGAAAAAGTATAACTTTTCAAAGAAATTCGTTACGGAATTAAGCAACAAGAAGTAATGGGATCCAAATACCATTATCAAACTTGGAAAGAATGCCATTCAATGGTACATAGACGGCTCAAAAGCAATAGAAGGAGCTGGGATAGGAGTGTACGGTCCAAGAACCAAACACTCTGAGTGTTTGGGAAAAACCCCAAGTATTTTTCAAGCGGAATTTGACGCCTTAAGAAAGTGTGCCCAGTTCAATATTGATAAAGGATATTGAAGGCAAAGGATTATCATAATGTCGGATAGTTAAGCAGCCATTAAAGCACTGAGCTCTTGTGTAATCAGTTCGAAAATGGTGTGGGAATGCATAGGCAAACTCAATGAACTAGGCGAGAACAATATAGTGACCTTACTGTGGATTCCAGAACACACTGGAATAGAAGGAAATGAAATAGCAGATGAACTAGCAAAGAGAGGAACTGAAACATCCTTTTGGGGGCCGGAACCCTTTTGCGGTATCAGCTCCAATGTGATATTGGAAGAAATAGGCAAAGACGAAAAAAATAGAAGATCTGACTATTGGAAAGATCTAGTAGGACTTAGACAATCAAAGATTCTTCTGGGTGACTACAACCTGTTGAGATCAAATGAATGAATTAGTCAAAGTAAAACTGCACTAAGAGTGGTTGGTGTGGAGTGGAGGAAGAAGAATGAAGATTATGTGGCATGGAAGAAGAAACCTCCATCCACATACTTGCGAACTGCACAGCAATTCAGGATCCTAGAGCACAACACCTAGGAGATTACTGGATAGAAGAGGGACGTTTACCAAAGCTAAAGCTAGCAGATATCCTAAAATTCCTCCGGGAAATAGGTCTAAAGGAGCTACTAGTTTCTGAGAACTAAGTAGAAGTAAGTGGGCACAATAAATCTTTTAGGTCTCCCCAATGTACATACATACATACATAGTCTGTATACTTTTGAGCTTGGGTAATAATTCTGTTAGAGCTTACCAGAACAGTAGACTCATCTGGCATGCGTTATTTTGTGAACCAATTTCAACTTGACGAAAAAATTGGTCTTTGTTCTTTTTATTAATTCATTATCTACTATCCAAACAGAATTAAAATACGATAAATTCGAAAAAAACCGCATTTTCACATTTTTACCATAAACGATTCAATTAACTTTTCCCCGAAAAAATGTATCACTTAAATAAAGATTATCTCTTGAATAATACAGCCGACAGCAAAGGCGTCCAAACACTATACGTAGGGGAATGAAATTAACACACGAGATATGTTTATGGTCCGAGAAAATTTGTGAGAGTATTTTTTCCATTCCCAGGGGATGATATAGTATATGGAGTCACAAGGGCAGAAAATGAGCTTTAGCAGTCCATCTGTTATACAGAGTATATGAATACTTATAACTTATTTACTGTTAAAATCGTAACAGGTATAATTAAATAGGAGTAAAAAAATAATAGTGTTTTTAATGTTTTTCAAAATTTATAAACCCGAATGATTTTGCTAATATAAATGTTGAGTCAAAACTAAAGTACATTATTTTCTTAGTAATTTAATTTTATATTTCAAAATTCTATTTTCTTGGACTATTAGGTCTTTTTTTGTTATTTGTTAGTCTTTTGTGTACTCGTGGCTTAGTTCGTGAATTGTTTAAGCTATGTTGATAATCCTTTTATCAAATAAAGGTGAAGGTATTTTACTTATCTAATGTCAATAGTATGTAATTCGAGTTTTTTATCAAGGATAATGTTATCTACATAAACGTGCACAGATTTTCATATGACTCCAGTTAAATGACCTGAAAACATACCTGAAATTACAATTATTTTAAATAACCTTTTTTTTATATATATATTTCCGCACGAATAAAGCCCTCGAAAATCCCCCCAAAATCGCGCCGCAGTCGAAAATAAGCAAATAACGAAAGTGTTTTGTAGGCATAAATTTAAAATTATGAGCGTTTTATTTCCCTTTCATGAGATCGCGAACATCATCCAATTGAGAAATGGTTTATGCACACAAAAAGAAAAAGAAGAAGTGGCGAAAATTAGGGGGATCCTCATTTCCGCAGATTTTTCTCTCGGACGAGTGAAATAAAAAATATACTCGTATATAGAGTGCGAGACTGCCAATTGCTTTTTTTTTGTTACGGTTTGCGTATAAACATGTGTCGCTGGAAAACAAGGGTCCATCGTAAAGTTTTAAGACCGGTTTTATAGCGGCGTATGTATATATACGGAAATTTAGAAATAGAGATTCGTATCAAAGTAGCAAATTATCAACTTACGTGTAAGAATCCTCCGACTCCGAAATACATCGCATAAGAAATAACGCAGGAAGAAGTGAAATAATACAAGAAATTCGTTAATCTCAAATTTTCTACGGAAATAGTGTTCCATATTTTCGAATTCTCGCTTATTGAACGAGCGTATCCAAGTTGATTCCTAAAATGTACGAATAAATTTATCCAATCACCTAAAAACAAGAGAAAGCATCAACTAAAATAAAAATAAATTAACATATTCCCTTACCATTGATGGATATTCCAACTAAAAACGTTGCTATTGTGGCTATACATTTTCCAACATTGGGAGGAATTTTATTCCACAATCTAGAAACGATTCGATCATGTTTTTCCAACCAAGTAACCGACATAGGATCCAGAAAAACATTTTCTTTTTTCTGTTTGCTTTTCCTACCCATCTTCACGACGTGCTGTTCACCACACTATCGAAATTCAAATTCGTCGTTGGTGTTCTCATTGATTTATCTGAATCAGAAGCATTGTTTAAATTATTTGATTATTTCATTTTATTATTTAAATTAATACATACTCAAATGATTATTGATTGCTGATAATGCAACAAGCACCTTCGAACTTTACTATGGACCCGTCTGCAAAGTAAATTACTGGAAATTCGAAAGATTAGCAAAATTTACATTCGTCATTTACATTCGTCAAGTCCTGTATCTACTTTCCAGACCCTCACAGGACGAATAGTTCTGTAGACTTTGGGGACATTTTTTGTTAAAACTTTCGATCTTTCTATATTTTCTGTACAGATCTGTTTATTTTTAACTCCTTCAAGTCCTGTAGACTTTGTTTCATTGTTAAAATTATCAAATTTCTGTATTCTACTCCTAAATTTTGAAAATTATTGAGAATACTGAATGTGGTGGGTTGTTTAGAAAGAAATATTGTTTAACTTTGTGAAGTTTGGTGTATAATATTTTAAAATGATGCAATAAAATGAGGATTCAATCAATTCAAAATAATCTACGGAACTGTGATTGATTGATGATTGATTGGTTCGGCACCACCAGTTATACCGTTTATGTGAAGAGACCAGTAGCCTTTATCAGGCTCAACAGTCTTTTCACTAGGTTCTCCTTGGAGAAATCCTCTCTAGGATACCTACTCTATTCCTAGGAGTCTATATCTCCAATGAGACAGTGCTTCACATTCGAAGATAATGTGAGAGGCTGTTTCCTCCTCTTCCATTAACAACCGAAAGATACGTTCCTCCTTATATATGCCAATTGTATGCACGTGTTTCCTTAGGGTACAGTGACCGGTGACTAATCCCGTCACTTTCCTTATCTAGCCCCTGCTGAGGCTTAATATTTCGTTAGTCAGCGACTCCGAGGGTTTTGACCAACAGTTTGCTGTCTTCCTCTTTTGGCACCTGCCTCTTGTACTTCTGATGGTCAGTTTGAATCAGATCAGAAGCAGATTTTGATATTCAAAATACTGGTTGAATGCAGTTTCAGACTCTAGCTTTGCTAAGGTGTCTGCCTTTTGATTGCCTACAATACCCTTGTGCCCCGGGACCTACTTTGAGTTACTCTATTATGGTTTGCCAGGGTTAAAAGTTTTTGTAGGCAGTCCTAGATCTGATCTGGGGACATGCTAAAGATTTCAGTACTGCCTGACTATTTGAGAGTTTGAGGATCTTTTGGCCTCTATACCCCGCCCATTCGATGTTCATTTGCAAAAACGTGTTGATAGCGTAGATTTCTGCCTGGAATACAGATGCAAACTTCCCCAACGATGCGTGGACATTGCACCTGGGTCTGGCACCATGGACTCCAGTTCCTGTTCCTATGTCAGTTTTATATCCGTCTGTGTACCACACCAACGTTCCTTCCTGACTGCATGCTTCCAACCCATCCCAGTTTAGCTGGATATGGTATGGTTCGTAGTCGTTAATTGTGGCCAACATGTTATCACTTCTCATTTCAAGAAGCGAGTTTATGATAAATTCTGTGATTCTTGAATGACTATGGGTGTTGGTTCCTTCGTGCCAATTCCCATCGCATTCCAGCCTGTATGCAGCCATTCTCGCTTCCACCTAAACATGTAGAGCAAGAGGTGGAAGATTGAGAATGGCTTCCATTGCCACAGTCGGGCTGCTTCTCATCGCACCCGTTATGCACAGACAGGCAAGCCTCTGAAGTTTTGATAGCTTCAGTTCGGCTTTCCTCTGATCTGTTTTTGGCCACCTAACTCAGGCTCCATAGGTAACCATGGATCTCACCACAGTTGTGTACAGCCAGTGAACGATCCGTGGATTTAGTCCCCATGTGTTTCCTATCTCCCGTTAGGCAGCCATTAGGGCCATTTTCCCATTATTGGTTTCAAGATGGCAACGTAACTCGACCGAGCTAAGAGATGGCAGACCAGGCTAGAACGAGCGACTGGGCGTTTATAGAAAAGAGAAGACGCGAGCAGGTGATTCTCGGCTTTTCGAACGCCCGGTGAGCGGCATTGCCACGGTTATGTGGGAAACTTCTATGAGGTGAATTTACCATTATATGAGCGTGTATTCAGTTGATCTATTTCCGGTTTTCCCGCTATAAAAATGGCTTGGTTTCAGAAGACTATATCCGAAAAGATACATATTTTTGCTTTGTAACGGTGCCTTAAAGTACAAAATCGTTACACGGAGAGCGAAGCTAGAGAACTTCAACTGGGGTACTGGAATGATTCAGATGGAAAGTCACCATTGTCACAATTTTATTAGCCAGTAATGAGTAACGAACACTTAAGAACTCTGAACACCCTCTATATATTAAAAATTTGTAATTTTTCTTCATCTCTAATTAACAGCAACTAATTGGTGTTATATACAGGGTATCCCAGGACATCATACCAAAAATTTGGGAGACTCAAAATATTTATAGTAACTACTTTATGGCTTTCGTTGTCGTGATCGAGCAGGATTATTATTATTGGAGTTTACCTCCCCAAGAAACGATTTTCATATTTAGCCCGCGGTATGAAAATTTTATGAGGAGTTAAATCGAGTGTTAACTAAAAGTGAGGCGTTACGTTTCTTTGCGCACCATTCACTTCGAGATTATGTATGTGTGCGTATATACAAATTATACTCAGCGTATAAAAATTATGAATTTTTTTAATTATGTGATAAAACGTCACTTTTTTAGTTTTGACATACATCATATGGTCTATATACAGCAGCTTGGTTGATAAATTATAATATTTTCGTAGCCGAGTGGTTTGGCTGCGAAAATTATGTATTGTAGGCGTGATACAGGGTGATAATTATTTTATTTATCATATAGTGTCATTTATTTATGAATAACTTTCAATATAGTAAACTCCAGTCGTTCGTCGGAGCTGACACATACACTTCTTATTTTATCACCTTGTATAATCATTACAAGACGAATTAAACACTCACGTACATTGTAATAAATGAATACATTTGATTTTTAATTAAACCCTAAGTAGACACTGAGTTGTATTAATCTTCAGATATCTTCTTATCTCTAGAGTTTGGAAATAAATCATTCATTATTATGAATAAAATTAAGTTACTAGGTAGTGAATATCATGGAGAGATAAGAAAAAAAATTTAAATCTATGTATTTTATTAAGCTAATTTATTATAAAAGGCTTTAAGCAATATTTTCTAATATATAATTTCATTTACGCTACATATTTTTAAATTACTTTAAATTTTATTTATTTTAAAACGATTCCAACATCTAGTGACACCTCGTTAATTGATTTCCCAACTGGTTTAAAGATTATACATAGAAACCTACTAGAATACTCTAATTTCTTTAAAACGGATAGTTGTTTAAGTTTTTCATAGATGGCAGCAGAAGTATATTAGATATATTTTGTTTTGTCGTTGAACATTGACAAATATTGTGAAGATATGGAATTTTTTGAAACTAAAAATTTTAAATGCCAATATTCATACACTCTTATTTATTTTTAAAGTCAAAAATGTCCCATTATTTAAAATAATCGAAATTGGTGGTGACATCTTGGAAATTTTCAAGTAACTAGTACGAATTCATTTCTGATTTTAACAGTTTCCTTCGATGAAAATTGTAAGAACGAAAACTATAAATAGTCAAAGTGACTAAGTACATCTAAAATCCCGTAGATGGCAGAACATGCTGCAAATTAAAATCTTTTACACTGCAAACATTAATAATTGTAATACTGCTAGTTTTTGGAATAAAAAGCCGAATTACATTATTTTTCATTTATAAAATGACCTTCTGCAACGAAAAATATCTCAAACTCACCTTTAATTACCTTTGAATGATCAAATTTAAAAAAAAGTGGTAATCATATTTTTAATTCGAACGGTATTTTCATTTATCCATCCAAAAAAGAAACTTTTAGTTTCACGGCATGGTTTATTATACAGATAAAAATCTAAATTATACAGTTACAATATATTGTTTAACGAACCAAAAGGTAACGCGAAATTCTATGAAATCAAAACGTATTGAAATCATTGGTTCGACGAGGTGCCATGAAAATCAATGCAACTAAATCCAATCAAGCATAAAAATTAGTATACCAGGTGGCGAACAAAAATAAGAAATCGTTCGTAAAACAAGGTGGCTTTGAAAAATCTTTAAAAAAGGTAACGTCAACGTTGGAACCAAAAACTTTTTTTTAATGGAAATAAACATCCGTGATATCATTAATAGTTCCGCAGTGAGCGGTAGTAGTATGAACACCAGGTGCATTTAATAGATTCTCCGGTATAATCTGATCCATCCTAATATTCATCCTTCTAGCGTGTTGTGTTGCGGCTTTAGCTGAATATCTATGTATATATCGAGCAAGTTGTTGCTGTCAGTTGTCCGTACGGCGCAGTCAGGCTGTCAGTTAGCTGTCTGGTTTACATGTCTGTCGGGCGTGAGGCTGACATCATGATTATAGTTGATAGCCCGCAAAAATTCGATCTGCATTTTATCAACTACACGATTTGCATACGCACGCACAGAATCGGTCTCTCTTATATACAAAACAAGAGGAAAAAGAAGAAGAAACGCTTATTTAATCAAAAACACTGATAGTTAAATACGGGGGAGGACGAAAAAATAATGAAGCCATTTTCTAGAAATATTGAAGTAGAAAGTTAACAGTTGTAGAAAATGAAACTAAATTCTGTTGGAAGTCAACTAAATTAATTAGATTATATTAACTTGAATGCTATAAGCTTTTTTTATGTTTTTCACATACCCTCATAGGAAAAAGTCATATTCGAGGCCCGTAAGGAACTAATAAGATATTCAGGGTCAATATGGAGGTAGGGTTTAATAGAAGATGATGATGAGAGTCCCGTTATCTTTATAAGTTGTTGGTCACTTACTTCTGCTTTGGCTAACTGGGAAACTGTACTAGTACGGTTCGAATGATAGGTAATTTTATTATGTCGAGTCCAATTTTAGTAGCAGAGATTTTGGTCCAAGAAGAAATCGTATTCATTTCTGATGGAACATTTTTGTACAAAGCTTTAGAATTTGTATTTTTCCAAAAGAGATTTGGAGTTAAAAGAAGTCTTTTAGACGTTATGTCTTCTTTTCTTTTTTGTAACAGTAATTTTAACAAATCAACGGAACAAATCCTTTTCATCCATTTCATCTCTTGTTATCCATTTGCTGTCTGCCGATTTTTTCGCCCACCTTGTGCCTTCTTTGAAAATATCGAATTGTATTCAAATCTCCCTGTTGGAGTTCCATCTTGATCTTTTTCCTTTAAAATGGTAAATTTTACAATTTACAGCTTCTCCTCCTATCCACCCTGTAACCTACCAATTTGCTTCTAAAAACTAATAGGTGGTGAGGTTCTTCGGTTCTTCGGCTTCGCTCATGTGGAGACGGTTGTGGATCGAATCAAATGTTCCTGGGTATCCACAATATTATAATGATGTCCAAATAGGGCGCCAGCTATATTTCAACTCTATGCCAGGCCTATAAGTACACACAATCCCTAATCTAGCACGAAAAAATAAAAGGACCACCCTCGGACTTGCACCTGTTTTATTATCTCTCTTAAGAACTTTAAACTACAATACCATACGCGATAAAAAATAATTAGCAATCATAAACAACAGGAAAAAATATCAATTTTATACACAGTGTTGAAAAATATTTGACAGGTCGTTGACCAGTTTTGATTTACTTAGGTATAATTATTACAAGTTTCCCATTCTTCACCATAGTCCCATGAGTAAATTAACTCCACTTAACCCCAATCCCAAATAATAAGTCTTTAGGTAAGAAATTACATAAATATCACTAGAAAATTGTTGAACATGCGCAGTCGGGGAGCGTTGGTACCAATGCGGGCGTCGCGAAGGAGAAATCTGTCAAAATCAGATAGTAACAAAAACGAAGTTAAGAGGTATTTTTACACCCTCACAGATAAAATACCCAAGGCAGATAACCTATATGTGCAAGTAACAGCAAAATAATTATATACAACGTAATAACAAATGAATAAATGTAACTTATCTTTTAATACTGTTCCACCAAGTTGGAAGTTAAAACAAGTTGGAAAGTCCAAAGTCTAAGAGAAATGAATCCGAATGGTTATAGTTTCCATACATTCAGCAAATCTTCCATCAGAGGATGCAATTTCCCCAAGAGACCGTAGCTTCCCCAAAGGAAAATGTAGCTCCCACATGAGAACCCTTAAAATAATCCAATTACCATGAGGAAAAATTCACTAAAATCCTTAAAAATAGTTTCACTATCACCTAAAAAAACAATGCCATTGTACATACCTTCCAGCTGAAGGGTCTTCACCAAAATCAAACGGCCTAAATTACCAGCAAACGTTCTATATAGCCTGTATGGACTTCTTTAATACGACCCCATACAATAAAAACAATCCGAGCGAATTCAATTTATAAATCCTCAATATCGTGGTTTGGAGCAGGAAAATATAATTTAATCCCCCAATTCGCTGGGCGTCCTTGTTTGAAAGTACCTAGTTCCAAAAAATACCTCAAACTCCATAAAATGCCAGTACACAAGGAACACTGTGATCAGGAAAATTAATCTCCCAAATGGGATGTCCAATAAAAACAAAGACTCTCCTGGATCACCTAATTTTTCCCAAGAAAAATTCCAACCACTTGGCGAGGCTACTCTTATTATCTTGTTCTCACTTCCCCCCGAACTCTGACAAGACCCAAGTCAAAAATCAGGTCTGCCAGACATCTGTCTCTAGTACCAATTCTATGGTACGACCCAGTTGATCCAATCGAGGTAACGTAAGTAATCTTTGGCCAAGTCCGGTAAATAAATCTCAATCAAGTCCACACGGATAAATGTTAACCCCCAAAAATGTGTAATCATCCCTCAATAACACAGAACGTAACGAGGTAGACAGATCCGATTACCTTGCAAACTAAGGAGCTTCTATGGTCAGCTCATGTCAGGAAGCAAGACATAGAATTGGTTTGGATTCCGAGCCACACCGCTGATAAACTAGCTTATGTTGGAAGAGATTACGAGCCTACTTTCTCTAAAGTCGACTATAGGGAATTTCTACCATATCTTAAGAATAACTTATGGATATCCTGGGAGAACAAATGGAGAATTATGTGCGAATGTAGAGGGGTTATGTATGCCAGTATTCATCACAAACCTTATAGAAGACCATGGTTTAAAGCGCTTAATAATAGTTCGAGAGCCTTCATCTCTGTGATGTGTAGATTTCGAAGTGGGCATTGTTGCTCCCCAGTCCACCTGCATCGTATTGGAGCGAAGGAAGATCCTTATTGCATCTGTGGTAAAGTGGGGAAAGTGAATCATATATTCCTAGACTGTATGTAGCAAATTGTATAAATCCTTGCTTGGCAGTATTAGCACTGGTCCTGTTTGCATTAATAACATTGTACATTCTACATGCTTAACCTCTATGCGAGCTTTAATGAACTTCTTAGTGTGCAGCAACTTAAAGTTATAACTTTTATATTTATATTGTTCCTTTTTTAATCTTTAGCCATTACAGTAGAAGAAAGAATAGTTGTGTTACCTTTTAAAGAAGAAGTGGTGCACTTACCACGACTCTGGGTGCATGGTAATACCGAGCCCATTTAATTGGAAAAGAAGAAGAAACAAAACCTATTTATGAAAAACAACTTGGAATTCAGGAAAACCTATTGGAAAGTATAAGGGAATCTATCCAACTAAGGACAGGTGACGATAGGTATTCAGAAACAAACTAGCGTGACGTAACCAGTTTATTTAATCTAAAATACGAATGGCCTGGTCCTCAAAAAAAGTTGCAACTAATATACATGTAAGTACTCAACAAAACATTATAAACTTTGTGAAATCGTACAAAAGGGTCTGAACTATACAAATAGCTGGTGTGGGCAAGTCGGACTTAACATCAACCCCACCAAAACCATCTTAATAGCCTTCACTAAGAAAAGAAAACTCAACCTCAAAACGATTAAGCTTGATGGGAGATGGATGGGGGATGGATGGGGGATGGATGGGGGATGGATGGGGGATGGATGGGGGATGGATGGGAGATGGATGGGAGATGGATGGGAGATGGATGGGAGATGGATGGGAGATGGATGGGAGATGGATGGGAGATGGATGGGAGATGGATGGGAGATGGATGGGAGATGGATGGGAGATGGATGGGAGATGGATGGGAGATGGATGGGAGATGGATGGGAGATGGATGGGAGATGGATGGGAGATGGATGGGAGATGGATGGGAGATGGATGGGAGATAGATGGGATATGGATGGGAGATGCATGGGAGATGGATGGGAGATGGATGGGAGATGGATGGGAGATGGATGGGAGATGGATGGGAGATGGATGGGAGATGGATGGGAGATGGATGGGAGATGGATGGGAGATGGATGGGAGATGGATGGGAGATGGATGGGAGATGGATGGGAGATGGATGGGAGATGGATGGGAGATGGATGGGAGATGGATGGGAGATGGATGGGAGATGGATGGGAGATGGATGGGAGATGGATGGGAGATGGATGGGAGATGGATGGGAGATGGATGGGAGATGGATGGGAGATGGATGGGAGATGGATGGGAGATGGATGGGAGATGGATGGGAGATGGATGGGAGATGGATGGGAGATGGATGGGAGATGGATGGGAGATAGATGGGATATGGATGGGAGATGCATGGGAGATGGATGGGAGATGGATGGGAGATGGATGGGAGATGGATGGGAGATGGATGGGAGATGGATGGGAGATGGATGGGAGATGGATGGGAGATGGATGGGAGATGGATGGGAGATGGATGGGAGATGGATGGGAGATGGATGGGAGATGGATGGGAGATGGATGGGAGATGGATGGGAGATGGATGGGAGATGGATGGGAGATGGATGGGAGATGGATGGGAGATGGATGGGAGATGGAGTTTGAATTGAGACAAGAAGTCAAGTATTTAGGTTGGACTTTAGACAGTAAACTCCTGTGGAACAAACACGAAAAGGAGATTATATACAAAGCAAAAATGGCTCTAATGGTGTGCAGGAATCTGGCAGGGAGCAATTGGGGTTGTAACCCAAAAATCCTGAGCCATAGTGAGACCAATTATCACTTCTGGAGTCATTGCGTGGAGTAGTAGAATTAGCCTATTGACGACGAGTAAAAACCTCTCCAAAATTCAAAGACTAGCCTGTATATGCATTACAGGAGCAATTAGAACATGACCAACGGCAGCCATGGAAGTGATTCTCAACCTCACACCACTACAAATGGTGATGGAAAGTGTTGCAGAAAGAACAAGATACAGACTTAGTAGAGAGGGAATCATTAAAAAAAAACCACCTCCCCACTTCTTAGAAATCAGAAGTCCTGGGACATGCCACAAGATGGTACGATGAAGAAGACGTGTAACTTTTCAAAAAAATTCCTCACGGAATTAAGCAGCAAGAAGGAATGGGATCCAAAAACCATTACAAGACTTGGAAAGAATGATATTCAATAGTACAAAGATGGCTCAAAAACAACAGAAGGAACTGGGATAGGAGAGTACAGGCCAGGAACCAAACACTCTGAAAGCTTGGAAAAAAACACAAGTATCTTTCAAGCTGAAATTCACGCCATAAGAAAGTGTGCCGTTCTAGCCACCGACTCAGGGGACCAGCAGAGAAGGACTCGCAAACCTTCGAGGATGCTTTTCCCAAGACCGTCTGTGTACCTACACGTGGTGGCCCTGTTTTACACAGAACACAGCGAATCGAACCAACCCAAATCCAAGGTGTGAGATACCGTGCTGAGGGATGAATGGCACTAGGGTCAAATAGTGTCACGAACGGTTCCTCTAGGGCACCGGGCGAAACCCTAGTAGTAATCCAGCCTTAACCCTGTGCAGGGGGCACCGCAGGGTTGGACACACCCCTTCCCCCTTACTTGTGGGACCAAAATGGAACCAAAAGAAAAAAAAAATAAACCATCAGACCACGGCGGGGTGTCTGAATCAGAGAGCACGCTCTCAGAAGAAGACAGGACCATCGTGGGAAGCGAAAGTGACGCATCAGTGGGAACAGCCGAAACCACTGATACGATCACAAAAAAGATCGCTGGGTTTGGAAAAGTCCAGCAAGAAAGAAAGACCTCGGGAGCCTTCAAAAGGAGGCAGACCAAGGCGAGAAAAATGGCGGAGGGAACATGGACGCAGGAGAAGCCTAAAAAGCAGGCTACTAAGGAACATGAGCCCAAAGCCATTATGGGGAAGAGAAACCGCTCGGAATCTCAGACCCCTCCAAAACCGCGACCAAGCAAAAAACCAAGGAGTGGACCCCACAGACCGGTTCATACAGCGAGGTCGCCAAGGGAACACGGATGGCGATTATTGACAAACGCCATCCGGAAATAACATTGAGCCAGGAACAGGCAGACTTGGTTCAGGATAAACTGGTGAACGCAATCGATGCCGCCCCCTCAGGAAGTGACACGAACTTGCAGTTCATCAGGACAACGTTCAGCGGAGGCGTCCTGTGGCTGACCTGCGCAAACCAGGAGACGGCTGACTGGCTTAGGGGTGGTGCAGAGGGCCTGGAGGGTTTATGGGAAGGGGCGGCTTTAACAGCAGTTGAAGCCAAGGACCTCCCAAGACGACCCAGGGTCATTGTATTTATCCCTGGACCAGCGGATCAGGAGGAAAAAGTGCGAGAACGCTTGGGGAAGCAAAATGCCAACCTAAGGGTGAACGGTTGGCTCCTCCTGAGTTGAAAAGTCGAAGAAAAAGGCCAAATTCTGGCCTATTCCATCGATGAGGTCTCCCATGGGACCTTGGTGGCTAACCGGTTAAAGGCTTATTATAAGCTTATCATGGTTACTTTCAGGGTCCTGGGGGGGGGGGGGGGCTCGTCGGGTGGAGAGATTCAGGGTACTTCAGCCTTTCTAGATATAGAAGGAGCTTTTGACAACACCTCCTACGAATCCATAGCCAAGGCAACGAGGAAAATTGGGATCGATGCCACGAGCTGCAGATGGATAGACTGCATGCTCAGAAGCAGGCTAATAGAAACAACACCTATGGGGAAGACAATGGCCGTGCGTGCAACCAGAGGTTGTCCACAGGGGAGAGTACTGTCCCCGCTGCTGTGGAACCTGGTCATGGACGGGCTCATTAGAACCATACACAGAGAAGGATTTTACACCATAGGATATGCAGATGACCTGGTAATTCTATCCCAAGGTAAATACAACAGTACAACCAGAGACAGATTCCAGATGGCTTTAAATGTAGTAACAGGCTAGGCTGTAGAAGAAGGGCTACGCATAAGTCCCTCAAAAACACAGATAATTGCGTTTACCAGAAGAAGGAAAAGGGAAGGACTTGGCCCTCTGACGCTTCAAGGTGAACCAATACGATTATCAGATGAAGTAAAATATCTTGGGGTTATCCTAGACCCAGGTTTAACTTGGAACCGACACCTTCAGCACGTGATCAAGAAGGCAGAGGTAACCTTCATGGTTGCCAGACGCACTTACGGCACTAAATTGGGACTTAGACCAAGCATGGTACACTGTTTGTACAAAATGGTTTGTCATCCCCAGGATTACATATGCATCTCTGGTCTGGTGGCCAAAGATCAGACAAACCTCTGCAATGCTAAAACTAAGCAAGGTCCAAAGACTTGCATGCATTGGCATTACAGGGGCGATGAGGACTACTCCTACAGCGGCGCTGGAGACAATGCTAGACCTTCCTCCGCTACATTGTGTCATAATGTGCGAAGCAAGGACAGCTCTAACCCGACTGGAGAAAGCATCAGACCATGACGTGGCACATGGGAGAGGACACACAGAAATAAAGCATGTGGATGACGACATCTTTAAAATGCCAACTGACCACATGACCACCAGATATATCTTTCGCAAAAACTTCGAGATTGTCATCAAAGATCGAAAGGAGCTTGAGGAAGAGAACACACCACCACTCAGTAGAGCAAATGAACTGATCTGGTACACATACGGATCAAAGAATGAGCTTGGCACCGGAGCGGGCATATACAGCAAGTCGAGCAAATATGAAGGAATCGTCTCGCTTGGAAAATACGCCTCGGTATTTTAAGCAGAGGTCTATGCAATACTTGCATGTGCAAGGGCAAATAACATGAGAGCCTACAACAACAGGCAGATCAGGATCTACAGTGACAGTCAAGCTGCCCTTAAAGCACTTCAGAGCTCTAAGGTAACATCTCGGCTGGTATGGGAATGCGGCTTATAAGACTGGTGACTCGGAACAGTGGGAGTGGGTCCCAGGTCACAAAGGAATCGCTGGCAATGAAAAAGCTGACGAACTCGCAAGAGCAGGATCGTCAACCCTGATGAACGGACCCGAAGCAGCTGTGGGTATTCCCAGATGCTCAACTAGGTCATGGTTAAAAGTCATGGTTAAAAGGGTGGGTAAAAGAACAACACAATAAATACTAGAAGAATACGCCCAGTCAAATACATGGAAAGAAATTCATAAGAGAACCATCAGAAAAAGTAGCGAAAGAACTGCTCTCAATGAGCAGGAACAAACTACGCACCATAACGGGGCTACTTACGGGAAACTTTCCCACAAAGGAGCACCTGAACAAAATAGGGCTGTATAACGGAGACCTTACATGCAGAAGATGCAAAAAGGATACCGAAACAGCTCTTCATATACTATGCAACTGTGAGACGCTGGACCACAGGAGGCAGAAACTGTATGGTAGACCCCAAATGACTCCAGAAGACTTTTACAACCAACCAGCAAAGAACCTGTATGAGCTAATACAGGGAACGGATTGGCTGAATAGGCTATAGTCAGAATACTAGGAGTATCCACAATAAGCCCAGTAGGCTGAGGTGGTACCGGGGAATGGACGGCTTCTTATATAAAAAGAGTGTGCCCTCTTAAATATTGATAAAGGATATAGAAGGCAGAGGATTATCATAATGTCGGATAGTCAAGCAGCCATTAAAGCACTGAGCTCTTGTGTAATCAGTTCCAAGATGGTGTGGGAATGCCTATAGGCAAACTCAATGAACTAGGCGAGAACAATATAGTCACCTTACTGTGGATTCCAGGACACACTGGAATAGAGGGAAATGAAATAGCAGATGAACTAGCAAAGAGGGGGACTGAAACACCCTTTTGGGGGCCGTAACCCTTTTGCTTTATCAGCTCCTATGTAATATTGGAAGAAATAGGCAAAGCCGAAAAAAAGAGAAGATCTGACCATTGGAAAGATCTAGTAGTCGAATGCATAAGTCAAAGTAAAACTGCACTGAGAGTTTCCCTGACGGGACATTGTCACCTGAATGGATAGCTGAAAAAGCTCAAAATTGTGGAGGAAGAAGAATGTAGATTATGTGGCATTGAAGAAGAAACCTCCATCCACATACTTGCGAATTGTACAGCAATTCAGAATCCTAGGGCACAACACCTAGGAGATTATTAGGTAGAAGAGGAACATTTACGTAAGTTAAAGCCTGAGATATCCTAAAATTCCTGGGGAAAATAGGACTAAAGGAGCTACTAGTCTCTGAGATTTTCCTCGGGAACTAAGTAGAAGTAAGGGGGTACAATAGATCTTTTAGGTCTCAGTGAATATCACCCCAATATACATACATTCTCCTCATATCCGAGCTAATTCATAGGAAGCTGTATGAAAGAATATTTTTTGTAATCCCTCTGGTTCGTCTATATTCCACAATTTTGCCATTTTGAGTATATTTCTCTTGTTCAATGCTACAGAACATACTTCCCTTTTCTCTGGTATAGCTTGTAATGTTTTACGATTACTATTTCTTGCATCACTTGCTATCAAAAAGACAATTGTACTGTGTCTATAATTGTCTATGAGAATTGAAATATGAGCAATCACATTTAGCAAATATCCAATATTAACGTCTATCAAAACATTTCCGTTAAAAGACGGCTTCTAAGTAATAAATTCGATAAATAAAATTTATACGTTCCAGTTTTCTTGAAAAGATAAAGCTAGTATATATTCGTAACAGCATCAGCATCAATCATTTTTCGTTATTAAAAGCGAAATATCATAAATAAAACGTCGTCTGAGAAAACGAAACGACAACAAACTATAAAGTACGTTTGCCAAATTTAAATTTACAGTCATCCTCGGATAGTGTTAAGGAATTATACGCTCCGGCGGGTAAATGAGATGTGTCTAGAGGGCATATACATATACATGTCATCTAGACAGATATAAATAGGGAAGATGAACGGTTTCTTTTAGGCAGTCGCTTACATTCGCCGTTTCTCAAGCATTACAAGCGTGAGGGTGATTTTTCACCGTCCGAAAAAGACTTGGGTGGAAAGCCAAGACGTATGGCCTCATCACTCTCAAATTCTGTCAGACCGATCTTTCTGTCTTGAAGGTCTACTTAGTCCGGGCGTCGTAAGGTACATATAAATTTTTTTTTCAAATTTATTCATTTATCAAAAATATTTTTTTATTTAAAGTTCTGAATTACACCGTGTTCTATTCGTTTTTTTTTATTTGCTGAGGTAGTAAAATTATACTAATTCTTTTTATATTTTCGAAAGACAAAAGACACGTCTAATACGAAAGCCGTTTCTCCGATAGAATCGCGGAATATCGCTGCAGCTGTAGGTATATTCTGTGATGAATGACCAGCACACATTGCAGTAGATGGAACGCAATATGTCCGTTGGAGAGAAGCAATAACCATTAGGTATCGGGGAAACTGCCCCATTTCGTATGACAGAAAGGGAGAATAAAGGAAAATTTATACCGAATGGCGTTCGGTATAAGTAAAACTTATAAAACCTATAATTTTTGGTTGGATTTCATGTCGTATCATGACACCTCGTCCTTTTTATTTACTGCTTTTACGTTACACCCATAAAAAGTGTACAAATCTTATACAGGGTGTTTCCAAAGTAATCCGAAATTTTGTTGTGGGCGATTCGTCATTCAATTTCAAGGCGAAAACTTCCTATAGACAGCTCCTAGTGTAAATGAATTATTATTCCTTAGTGACGCTACTGGTTTCAAAAACTAATAAGAAAGAACAAGTTTATTCTCAATGGCCTTTGGCATTTTGACAATTACTGTGTCAGTACTAAAATCCAACGCAAAAACGAACACGAAATTTTTATCATTCTAACCTCAATAATACATACAGAGTGTTTCTAAATTTATGCGACAAAATTCAGGAGGTGATTGCTCGTAGGAAATTAAGATGGTCTCTCCTATAACAAAATTTCCTCAGCCCACCCCTTTCCGAGATAACACCCTTAAAAGGTGGTGACTAAAATTGAGTTTTTATTTTTTTTCTAAAATTTCAGTAAAGCTAGAAACACAAAGGACTAACCTCGGGTATTTTTTCAATATTCCTGTTACATTATACGGGGGTGAAAATAGCAACCCCTACTTTATTTCATATCAAAACTTTTTTTCGAAATGAAGTTTCATGAAATAAAATTTAAATTGAAATCCTTGTTTTATTTAAAAACTTTTTTTATTCTTAAATTTTTTCCCAAAACCAATAGCTGCAGAGAAAAAAAAATAAACACCATAATTTATAATTTTTTTAATAAATTGAGTGGAAAACGGTAAAGATGTAAAATGTAATACGATTTATAATAAATGCTGGAAATGACAGAATTTCAAGTTTCTAGCCTTACTGAAATTTTAGAAAAAAAATAAAAACTCAATTTTAGTCACCACCTTTTAAGGGTGATATCTCGGAAAGGGGTGAGCTGAGGAAATTTTGTTATAGGAAATACCCATCTTAATATCATACGAGCAATCACCTCCTGAATTTTGTCGCATGAATTTAGAAACACCCTTTATATGGCATTTATAACTGAGCCACTGTAACGTATAAAAATAAAAGGTTTAGTTTTTATTTCAAATATTGGACAGTTCCACTGGTGGTTGTGAAGGTAGAGAGAATTTTTATGCTCATATTACAACCAGGAAAATACAGGGTGTACCAATTTTACGACAAAGTTCTGTATATGGGTTATTCAAAGAATTATCAAAAAATGTCATCAAGAAAATTAGTGGATGTCTTTAAGGTGCATATTTTGAAATTATCTTGAACCATACAGAGTGTTGAATCATTCGATACAAACCAAACATATTTTTTTTTAATGGGAACCCCTGTATATTATACTGAATTCGGATTGCTCACATTTTTTTTTGATATAAAGTTTTGCTACGTTATACAGAGTCCTTTAAAAGGTATAGACACTTTTATGTGAATATCAACGCTTTCTGTACGTTAAAGAAGAAAAAAACAATTTTGTCTAACAGCGTTTCGTAATATGACGCCGCAATATCTCCGTATTCGATAAAATTTTAATTATTTTCTCTTTTGTATACAGGCTGGACGGAAACTCGAACTCGAAATAAAATCGTGAAAACAAATTACAACAAATAATGAACTTACCAAAAATTAAATATAACCATTTATATTTTCTTTTAGGACCATATTCCCATTCCTATTTGGACCATCCCCATTTTCGATAACCATAAAACAATGATACTTCTTCCAGTAAATCCATAAAATATCCATTTTCCATGATAAATCCATAATTAAAATTCCATATAATCAATAAATAATAATTGCATAATTTCCATATTAATAACTCAATATTCCATTAATAATATCCATAAAACTAATTCCATAAACTTATCCATAATTCCAATAAAAATCCCATTAAAAATATACAATATATCTACCATATTAGCTACCATATTTTTCATTATACTAATTTTCCATATTGCTCCATAAAAAAAAAGGTGAGCGCCGACAGAAGCTTGCTTCTTATGCACAATAGAATGACCATTTTTCGTGAATTTTTCACCATTTTTGACAGTTTTTGACGAATTTTGACAATTATTGACCATTTTTCAAAAATTTTCACCATTTTAGACCATTTTTCCTAATTTTAATAATTATTGACCATTTTTGACAATTTTCGAGCATTTTTGACAGGTTCTGACAATTATTGACAATTTTTGACAATTTTTCCAAAAATTTGACAATTTTTTCAAAATTTTGACGATTTTTCCAAATTCTTGACAATTTTTGACCATATTTAAAGTATTTGACAATTTTTCAAAAATTTTAACAATTATTGACCATTTTTGACAGTTTTTGACGAATTTTGACAATTATTGACCGTCTTTGACAATTATTGACCATTTTTCAAAAATTCCAACATATTTGGCAATTATTGACCATTTTTTCAAAATTTTGACAATTTTTGACCATTTTTCAAAATTTTAACATTTAATGATCATTTTTGACAAATTTTGATTGGTTTTGACAATTATTGACCATTTTTGACAATTTTTCAAAAATTTTAACCATTTTTCAAAATTTTTGGAAATATTCGGTAATTATTGACCATTTTTTCAAAATTTTGACAGTTTTTGACAATTTTTGATCATTTTTCCAAATTTTTGACAATTTTTAACCATATTTAAAAAATTTGACAATTTTTCAAAAATTTCAACATATTTGGCAATTATTGACCATTTTTTCAAAATTTTGACAATTTTTGACCATTTTTCAAAATTTTAACATTTATTGATCATTATTGACCATTTTTGACAATTTTTCAAAAATTCCAACATATTTGGCAATTATTGACCATTTTTTCAAAATTTTGACAATTTTTGACCATTTTTCAAAATTTTAACATTTAATGATCATTTTTGACAAATTTTGATTGGTTTTGACAATTATTGACCATTTTTGACAATTTTTCGAAAATTTTAACCATTTTTCAAAATTTTTGACAATTATTGACATTTTTTGGAAATATTCGGCAATTATTAACCATTTTTTCAAAATTTTGACAGTTTTTGACAATTTTTGATCATTTTTCCAAATTTTTGACAATTTTTAACCATATTTAAAAAATTTGACAATTTTTCAAAAATTTCAACATATTTGGCAATTATTGACCATTTTTTCAAAATTTTGACAATTTTTGATCATTTTTCAAAATTTTAACATTTATTGATCATTTTTGACCATTTTTGACGAATTTTGATTGGTTTTGATAATTATTGACCATTTTTGACAATTTTTCAAAAATTTTAACCATTTTTCAAAATTTTTGACAATTATTGACAATTTTTGGAAATATTCGGCAATTATTAACCATTTTTTCAAAATTTTGACAGTTTTTGACAATTTTTGATCATTTTTCCAAATTTTTGACAATTTTTAACCATATTTAAAAAATTTGACAATTTTTCAAAAATTTCAACATATTTGGCAATTATTGACCATTTTTTCAAAATTTTGACAATTTTTGACCATTTTTCAAAATTTTAACATTTATTGATCATTTTTGACGAATTTTGATTGGTTTTGACAATTATCGACCGTTTTTGACAATTTTTCAAAAATTTTAACCATTTTTCAAAATTTTTGACAATTATTGACAATTTTTGGAAATATTTGGCAATTATTAACCATTTTTTCAAAATTTTGACAGTTTTTGACAATTTTTGATCATTTTTCCAAATTTTTGACAATTTTTAACCATTTTTCACACCCATAGATGTGCGGCAACGGCGCTTTATCGAAACATCACACGTTTCACTAGTTCACTAGCCTTCCCAAAAGTCCTATGTCGTGCAATAAGAAGCAAGCTTCAATTTAAATTTCATTGGATTAGTGGATTATTTAGAAATCTGTCAACACTGTTGCTTAACCAACGCTTTTTGTAACATTACACGTTTCACGAGCCTTTTCAGAAATCTGGCAACACTGTTGCGTGACGGACTTTTCGTAACGGTTACACGTTTTACGAGTTCACTAGCCTTCTCAAAAGTCCTATGTCGTGCAATAAGAAGCAAGCTTCAATAAAAACCATGTAAAAATCCATAACATTTGCTTCTTTTGCCCCATCTATTCACTATCAGAAAAATCCATTTTCACCATTGTCTTTCTTCTTTCAAATGGAACACCCTGTATTTTATAGCACGAATAGAATCTTCGGTGTATCTCAGAAACCAGTGCTAATGGAGAGTAAATATTAATTAATTTTGAGCCCACGTAGCTAAAAATATGATAGCATTTATTTAGATCATTCAAAACTTTATTTTTTAATATAAAACGGCGGGTCAAATAATATGATAAAGTGCCCAACACCGACAACAATTTTCCTCCTGAATAATGTTGTTCATTTTACGTTCCTCATTTTGCGACACCATTCATCACTTGGAAAGAGAGACGAAGTTAGGTCTTACAAATTATGATAATATATCTTTGTTCTGTGAGTGATGCGATAGAAAGATTGAGAGTGCCGGCAGTTGAGCGTTCGGGATAGTGACGGGGGTGGCGGATAAGGCTCCCGAAAAGATAAATCGTTGGGGTTAGGGGCCAACGGACGTGGCGGCGGAAGAGCAGACAGCAGTCTCTTACCCCGGTGGCAGCGGCTATTACTCACTAGTCGAGTCGGCGTGTCCCGCAGGGAGCTTCGAAGTGCCTCTCTCCCCGAGATAAGCGTTTTACATTTGTAACCTTTCAACTAAGACAAAAATACAATGAGATGGAATAGATATACACTCGAAGAATAGCTTTTAATTCAAACAACAACGTTATTTACCATAATTATTTTATAAATAACAAATTTCAGCAAAATATTATTAGTAGAACTTTGATCATTTTCCTACATTTACTTCAATTTGTCTCTTGGTAAGTCTGCTTAACTATCTGCTCGGATGCTGCTCCTATCGCCACCTACACCTCAGTCTCTTGGACTTTTTATGTCTTCTGAGTTTAGCTTATCAGCACTCACTTTGTTACTCTACTAGGGATGCGCGATACTATCCGATATTCCAGTGTATCGATACTTTTACTTCCGCTACTCGATATTTTGTATCGATACTATGCTTTTCGATTCATTCCAAGTATCGATGAAATTGTAGTGTATCGATACGTTGCGATAGGGGATTTTTAGTGGTAGCGGCAAGTGGCGTTATATATAGTGAAGAGCGATATCGTGATTTTTTAATCACGTTGTGAAATGATGTCGTGCTTTTTTTAACGAAACTAAAAATAAAAAACGAAAAATGTGCAGTTTTTTGCGTTTTTCGAGCTAATTTTGAGGTTATGTGGAAAAGTGACTATTGTAAAAGTTGTAGATTTTCTCAAGATCTACAACTTTTATATTCAACTTTTTATTCTAGGAACTCAACTTTGGACGGAAATCGCAATAATGTCTTTTTCCACCCCCCAAAAAAAGTATTTTTTACCGTTATAAAAACGTTATAACTTAAAAAATTTCCAATATTTTAATTTGAAATTTTTTTTCATGGTTTGTGACTATCATAGCTACCTTCTACTGAATTTTCATCAAAATCGAACATTTTTTAACGAAACCAAAAATAAAAAACGAAAAATGCAGTTTTTTGCGTTTTCCGAGCTAATTTTGAAGTTATGTGAAAAAGTCACTAATGAAAAAGTTGTAGATTTTCTCAAGATCTACAACTTTTATAATCAACTTTTTATTCTAGGAACTCAACTTTGGACGGAAATCGCAATATTGTCTTTTTCCACCCCCCAAAAAAAGTGTTTTTTACCGTTATTAAAATCGTTATAATTCAAAAAATTTCCAATATTTTAATTTGAAATTTTTTTTCATGGTTTGTGACTATCAAAGCTACCTTCTACTGAATTTTCATCAAAATCGAACATTTTTTAACGAAACCAAAAATAAAAAACGAAAAATGCAGTTTTTTGCGTTTTTCGAGCTAATTTTGAGGTTATGTGAAAAAGTCACTGATGAAAAGGTTGTAGATTTTCTCAAGATCTAGAACTTTTATGATCAACTTTTTATTTTAGGAACTCAACTTTGGACGGAAATCGCAATAATGTCTTTTTCCACCCCCAAAAAGTGTTTTTTACCGTTATAAAAATGTTATAACTCAAAAAATTTCCAATATTTTAATTTGAAATTTTTGTTAATGGTTTGTGACTATCGTAGCTACCTTCTACTGAAGTTTCATCAAAATCGAACATTTTTTAACGAAACCAAAAATAAAAAACGAAAAATGCAGTTTTTTGCGTTTTTCGAGCTAATTTTGAGGTTATGTGAAAAAGTCACTGATGAAAAGGTTGTAGATTTTCTCAAGATCTAGAACTTTTATAATCAACTTTTTATTTTAGGAACTCAACTTTGGACGGAAATCGCAATAATGTCTTTTTCCACCCCCAAAAAGTGTTTTTTACCGTTATAAAAATGTTATAACTCAAAAAATTTCCAATATTTTAATTTGAAATTTTTGTTAATGGTTTGTGACTATCGTAGCTACCTTCTACTGAAGTTTCATCAAAATCGAACATTTTTTAACGAAACCAAAAATAAAAAACGAAAAATGCAGTTTTTTGCGTTTTTCGAGCTAATTTTGAGGTTATGTGAAAAAGTCAATGATGAAAAAGTTGTAGATTTTCGTAAGATCTACAACTTTTATCATCAACTTTTTATTCTAGGAACTCAACTTTGGACGGAAATCGCAATAATGTCTTTTTCCACCCCCCAAAAAAAGTGTTTTTTATCGTTATAAAAACGTTATAACTCAAAAAATTTCCAATATTTTAATTTAAAATTTTTTTTCATGGTTTGTGACTATCAAAGCTACCTTCTACTGAATTTTCATCAAAATCGAACATTTTTTAACGAAACCAAAAATAAAAAACGAAAAATGCAGTTTTTTGCGTTTTTCGAGCTAATTTTGAGGTTATGTGAAAAAGTCACTGATGAAAAGGTTGTAGATTTTCTCAAGATCTACAACTTTTATAATCAACTTTTTATTCTAGGAACTCAACTTTGGCCGGAAAACGCAATAATGTCTTTTTCCACCCCCCAAAAAAAGTGTTTTACCGAAAAAACGTTATAACTCGAAAAATTTCCAATATTTCAATTTGAAATTTTTTTTCATGGTTTGTGACTATGAAAGCTACCTTCTACTAAATTTTCATCAAAATCGAACATTTTTTAACGAAACCAAAAATAAAAAACGAAAAATGCAGTTTTTTGCGTAATTCGAGCTAATTTTGAGGTTATGTGGAAAAGTCACTGATGTAAAAGTTGTAGATTTTCTCAAGATCTACAACTTTTATATTCAACTTTTTATTCTAGGAACTCAACTTTGGACGGAAATCGCAATATTGTCTTTTTCCACCCCCCCAAAAAAGTGTTTTTTACCGTTATTAAAATCGTTATAATTCAAAAAATTTCCAATATTTTAATTTGAAATTTTTTTTCATGGTTTGTGACTATCAAAGCTACTTTCTACTGAATTTTCATAAAAATCGAACATTTTTTAACGAAACCAAAAATAAAAAACGAAAAATGCAGTTTTTTGCGTTTTTCGAGCTAATTTTGAAGTTATGTGAAAAAGTCACTAATGAAAAAGTTGTAGATTTTCTCAAGATCTACAACTTTTATAATCAACTTTTTCTTCTAGGAACTCAACTTTGGACGGAAATCGCAATAATGTCTTTTTCCACCCCCCAAAAAAAGTGTTTTTTATCGTTATAAAAACGTTATAACTCAAAAAATTTCCAATATTTTAATTTAAAATTTTTTTTTCATGGTTTGTGACTATCAAAGCTACCTTCTACTGAATTTTCATCAAAATCGAACATTTTTTAACGAAACCAAAAATAAAAAACGAAAAATGCAGTTTTTTGCGTTTTTCGAGCTAATTTTGAGGTTATGTGAAAAAGTCACTGATGAAAAGGTTGTAGATTTTCTCAAGATCTACAACTTTTATAATCATATTTTTATTCTAGGAACTCAACTTTGGCCGGAAAACGCAATAATGTCTTTTTCCACCCCCCAAAAAAAGTGTTTTACCGAAAAAACGTTATAACTCGAAAAATTTCCAATATTTCAATTTGAAATTTTTTTTCATGGTTTGTGACTATGAAAGCTACCTTCTACTAAATTTTCATCAAAATCGAACATTTTTTAACGAAACCAAAAATAAAAACGAAAAATGCAGTTTTTTGCGTAATTCGAGCTAATTTTGAGGTTATGTGGAAAAGTCACTGATGTAAAAGTTGTAGATTTTCTCAAGATCTACAACTTTTATATTCAACTTTTTATTCTAGGAACTCAACTTTGGACGGAAATCGCAATAATGTCTTTTTCCACCCCCCAAAAAAAGTGTTTCACCGAAAAAACGTTATAACTCGAAAAATTTCCAATATTTCAATTTGAAATTTTTTTTCATGGTTTGTGACTATCAAAGCTACCTTCTACTAAATTTTCATCAAAATCGAACATTTTTTAACGAAACCAAAAATAAAAAACGAAAAATGCAGTTTCTTGCGTTTTTCGAGCTAATTTTGAAGTTATGTGGAAAAGTCACTGATGTAAAAGTTGTAGATTTTCTCAAGATCTACAACTTTTATATTCAACTTTTTATTCTAGGAACTCAACTTTGGACGGAAATCGCAATAATGTCTTTTTCCACCCCCCAAAAAAAGTGTTTCACCGAAAAAACGTTATAACTCGAAAAATTTCCAAAATTTCAATTTGAAATTTTTTTTCATGGTTTGTGACTATCAAAGCTACCTTCTACTAAATTTTCATCAAAATCGAACATTTTTTAACGAAACCAAAAATAAAAAACGAAAAATGCAGTTTCTTGCGTTTTTCGAGCTAATTTTGAAGTTATGTGGAAAAGTCACTGATGTAAAAGTTGTAGATTTTCTCAAGATCTACAACTTTTATAATCAACTTTTTATTCTAGGAACTCAACTTTGGACGGAAATCGCAATACCGTCTTTTTCCACCCCTCCCCCCCCTCCAAAAGTGTTTTTTACCGAAAAAACGTCAAAATTCGCAAAATCTCGGATCGTTAACATATTAATATTCGATATTCTACTGTATCGATACTTTACGTTCCGATCCGTATCGATACCTAATATCGATACTTTCTAGTGTATCGCGCAACCCTATACTCTACTGCCCTGTAACTGTAATTTATGGGGCTTCATTCCACCCCTCTGTTTGTTTTGGTTTGCCCCAGTCCCACATGCACCCTCAGATGGTAGATTTAGTAACCCTCAGTATGGATTCTTGTCCAATATATTGAGTTGATGAGCCACATTGTCCTGGAATCCCCAGAAAAGTTCTTTTGTTGTGTTCTGATGGGACACGAAACACATTTACAAAAAAATTCTAATTTTTTTTGTTAAATTTTAGTTCTAGTTGTGGTAAAAAGGTCGTCGACACAATTAGGGCAATATAATCCGATAGAAAACATAACACGAGTAGAGGGTATAGAACAAAATATAATTTATATCTGCCACATAGTCCGTTAAGTCGACGCAAACAATAATGAAGCAGTAAAGTGTGTTATTTAGTAAATGTAGCGGGTGTAATCAATCAGCATGTCAGTGGGGAATGACGCCGCACAACTCCGCGCCACGCCACGACGAACATAGGCGTCGAACGAACAAAAATTATTACAGGTGTCCTTGAAAAAATTCTATCTACATTTTGGATTTTTAACGGAAGCAAAATAGACTCCGTTTCACGTAAGAAAAACCCACGTGAAGTTGCAGTCGTATGCGCGAACTTGTTGTCAAAACCAGCGCCATATTGTAAAATTGACATTCGATTTCAAATCAGTAGCGTAACATTTTCACATTTTCGGTTGCACAGTTTTTAAGAATCTGTCTGTGGATAATTTTTCCTTTAACACCAAAAAGTTTTTTAGGGGGCATGGTTTTGGATCAAATAAAACACATCACAGATAAACTAGCTAAACTTCTTAAAATAGTCAAAAACCAAAAATATTCGACAGTAAATGATTGCCTCAAACACAACCTCATCATGAAAATCGTTTGTAACGCCAATGACATGAAACATTCGTTTCGAGGCGACATAGATAAACAAGACCGATTTTGGTTTCTGCGCAAGTCAGTTGGCAAACTTCACGTGGCTTCTTCTTATGTGATACGGAATATAACCAATTAATATTTTTGTGAAAAAGAACTAAGAACTGAGGTTGCTATTGATGTTGACAGTAACATTTTTGTTGAATTATCCCTTGTTGAAGGCATCCCAAGACTTCAATAGTATTTGCTCTGCTCAACACTACTCTAACCTCTATAACTCTATAATCTGGAGTTTCCTGGAGGTATCCAGAGAGCAGTGCTTACTAAAGCAGTTTATTAAAAAAGAGAAGCATAGAAAGGTATGTCTTGCCTTCAAGACAGTAGGCTTTGCCAGAATGGAGGCGACCGTTGGCAGATGAGATTTGTCTTATAGTCAAGGATGAGAGGCTGGAAGTGACTAATATGGTCGTCGAGCGGGAATTAAAGAAGAATTTTAGAAAAGTTTGGTATGTTCTGAATTCGATAATAATTTCTCTTTTTTATCGTGTACCTTCCATATAAATTTGTATTTATGATGTAGTTCCCATGCGTATGAAACGCTGCTGATGAAAAACCGGCGCGCGGGCGTCCCGACGGCCTGTCGTAAAATGAATAAGTGCACGTACATACATCAATGTCATGCCGAATATAGATATAAAATAACGATGAATGAACAGCTCTGTTGAATGCAGATAAACTTTCCTATTACACACATGTCGAATAATTTATCATGTTGCTTGACGTTCGTTCTCCTATCCCGACGTTAATGGCTCGGTGATAAAATATTGATTTCATAATTTCTACTAAATTATTGATCATTTATTTTGGTTTAAAATTTGACTGTGCTATATTGTGCATAACTATTAATATGACACCTTTTTTCTTTCTTTCCTTGAGCGAAATTTGCAAGGCGTGTTCAAGTACGTTTAAATTTGAATTCAAAGGCATCGGTAGGGTAATTAAGAATTTGACTATGATCAATAGAATGGAGTGGAGTGAAGTGAACACTGCTGGGGCAAAGTCCTTTGCCTCTCATTAATCTGGTCTCCTTTATTAAAAGAATCAAAGAAATATGGGCGGAGCCGTCTGGCATTTCATAGCGAGAGGCACGGGCGATTTCTAACGCGTTACGTTTAATCAAGTGCCCTGGCGAGCAATTGAATTAACGCGGTACGTGAGGGCGGAAACACAAAAATCTATAACGCCAAAGTCGCAAATTCTTTTACAGCGTTGTCTATTTTACCAAAACGAATAGTTGGTTTTTCTTTTTTTTTTATCACAACCATCAAAATAGTGGAAAATTTAGATTAAAAGACATTTATCTACATTTTTAGACAAAAGTTTGCGAAACATATGACTAAATCGATGTATTGGTGCCTTAGCGATTTAATCACGCGATAAAAACATTTTAGCGATTTGATCGCGCGATAAAAACCTCTCTTCACATTTTGAAGTGAAAAATTTTGCTAGTGTCTAAGCTCGCTTTTATAACTGCCAGAGAACGTTTCTTTTATAAATTAGTATATATTTATCCTCAGATAAATTTGCTGTGTGTTTGCTTATAGGTAAAAACAATCGCGCGGTAACTATAAAGCTCAACAACGAAATTTGTGACTACAGTTATCCAGAATACTCTGGGCGGAAACTTGTAAGTCAAAGAGCCATTAGTCTTTCACTACAAATCAGCACTTTGTCGCTTCATCAGAAGTTTCGCTCGTTAATGCTCTTGAAAGCCCATTTCCTTTTGTGTTCGAGATCTTTTCGCTCCCTCTTGCACAAATGGAGTGCCGCTCTCGCACTACGGAGGAGGAAGCGAAAAGTATGCAAAATAATTTAAAACATAATTTACGACTTATCAAAACAAATAGATCGCGAAGAAAAACGCTAAAGATGTCCTCGGAGAAGATAAATTACCCTACAAATGGTTTATTATTTGTTGGAAAAATAAATAAATAAATAGAGTTAGAAAACTGTTTTTTCTTCTTTTTTAGTGTAATTTAAATAAATGACATTAATATAATCACAAGCTCTATTTATTTCGCAGAATAAAAGTCTCCAAAACCCTAATGGCTTATTAACCTTATGAAAACGTAACCGACGGCTTAAGGGGTATAATAAATCACTTATTTCCATGAGAGTGAGACTATAATTTAACGTCGTGTATAAGTGCAATGCTATACGCGATGTAAATAGCGTTAGCTTAGTGAGTTGAATGCAGATGAGTAGGTGTAGGATGACGACAAACCAAGGATGTGGTAAAAGGAGATGGAAAACGATGATGGTTTTCATTTTAGTACGTGTGTAATGAAAAAATGTTGTAGACAGGCCAAATAATACGAGGGTTGATTCATCTAAAAACCTTCTTGTAGCACAAGCTATTTTTTATTGGCTACAAATGCCAGAATGCCTCTGATCCAACGCATGGTATTGACGAGCCTAGTATGGTCATTTCATCTGCCTCTTCATTCATTCATATATTTGGGTTGTGCTCATCGGCCCAGGCACTTGAACTGAATCTTTGTACCATTTCCCATGTTATCTACTTCCATTCCAAATGTTTCGTGTTATCTATAAAGGCCGCTAGTTTAACTGGGGGGATTTTAAGAAGTTGTGATGGTTGTATAAATTCCTCTCCAAAGTGCTTCCGTCTAAGTTCTTGTAGGTTCTCGCAGAAGCAGAGTATGTGAGTAGGTGTTTCATCATCAAGTTCACATTTTCTGCACATAGGTTCACTAACTTTTCCCATTTTGTAAAAATGTTTCCTCAAGGTGGAGTGTCCAGTCACCAGGTCGGTAACTGTCTTCAAATGTCTCTTACCTAGTTTCAGTAGCCTGGTTGAGAGTTCCTAGTCTACCTTGTTCAGTAAACTCTTTGTATGAAGGTGCCCTTGTGTCACCTTCCATTTGAATTGGTGTTCCCTATCTAGCCAGTTCCCGATTTCCCCTCTTATGCTGTAACGGTTGAATTTGTCACTACGTCTATTATATATATTAAGTATTTGTATATAGTAATTACCTGACGGATTTTGTCTCTATATTCCTAACATCATTTGTTCACTACGAAAGGACTTCAGTAGTTATATATTCTGCCAGCCCAGAGTTTTAGGGACTACTCTGCCATCATCCTTCCGGCGAAGTGGTGCAGGCTGTAACCAAACCTGTCTTCACATCAAGACAATAATTTTATATTTTGTCGCTAGGTAATGTAAATAATAAGACGAGCGCCAATCTGGTAAATGTCCGTATAAATAGATTCATGTTAGTTGTTTCTTTTTGTTTGTTATATTATAATTCATAATTAAGGGTAGTAAGGGGTTTTCTCTCTTGTGGATTTTACTTTAGTTTTTAGTTACCGTGGGGCTACTGATTTTTTTCTGGCTTTGATCATATCACCTTTGGGGTGTAGTCACAGTAGTCCAAATACTTTGTCCGCTCCGCTCCGATCCATAAGGTTTGATAAAACTTATGGATCTATGTAGACATACTTTACTTTTGAGTTACAGGTATAATTTCTTCATTTATCTACCATATCTTGGCTTGAGTAAAGACATAATATTTAGAAATCTTCTGTGTAGTTTGGCATTCGAATATATTCTGAACATCTACTTAAATTATATTATCTTTTTATCGCCATGTGTTTTGTATGTTAAATCCGAGGGTTTGATCTTGCTTTGCTTACGTTGGCAGGAGGGTATTGTGGTACTATGATTGCTCAAATTTATTTGAATAATTTCTAATATATACTTTATTTTCTCTGTTAATTGTTTACAAAGACGAATTATTTGTTGGATGACATTGACAATTGGCTGTGACAGTTGAGTCTTGGATAAACGCGTTCGTTCGTCAGGCCGTGAAGTAGTAAGTGTAGTCGTAAGTTATGTTTAGCATTTGCTCTGTGACTGTGACTATGGTAGTATTCCGTACTGAAGTTGAGGAAGTGTCAGTCACCCTTCTTTCCGGTGTGTGCTTCTACTCGATGGTTGGTTTCCAAAAGTGCATCGAACGAGAATCTGAATTTTATTAATGACTGGGTAGTCATCCCCTGCTGGGTTTTATAGGTTCTCGTTCTGAATTAGTTGTGGAATATAAGTACGGTTTAGTATTTTGGTTCTACGGGAGTTCGTATTGTTGAAGAATTCCGTCCTGTTCTGGAAGCCGCTTTCACGAACCCTTATAGGGGATATATTGCACTAAAACGATTGTAAGTATTTTCTCCACTTACTGATTTTGCATCACTATGTATTTATCACTATTTAAAGGGAATCGCCAACGTTGAAGTTTTGGAATTGGAGGTGTGCCTCATGTCGTTGTTGGTTCGTTATTTGTTGATAGCCGTTCAGTAAGAGGAAAATATTGCTTCTTGATTAAGAAGGCTGTAAGTCTATTCTGTTTCCCTGTGTATATTTTGTTCTTCTTTGCCCGCTGTAGTCTAACGAATACTATAATTCGTGGGTGGTTCTTCAAACCTACCCTGGCTATGACCAAAAATTATTTGATTTAAATTCAGTGTAGTATACTGTTGCTGACACTGTAGATTGTAAGCAGGCCTTATGACTACTTTGTGGGTTTGATTTAGTGAATTTGGGGTTAATTTTGATTTGTACGTTACTTGTAAATTCTTATAAATTGGCTTCTGGCATGGGCCGAGACAAGCTTAACTTGTTGAGGTGTTGGATTTGTTCCTGTAGAGGCTCAGTTTTTAGCTGATACCTGTTTTAATTTTTAAGGGTTCACCGGTGGTGTCAGGGTATACTTACCACCCTCCAGATACACACTTTGGGATGTTTGGAGTTTACTTGGTAGATCGATTGTGATGTCTTCTGGAGTTTGCTGCTACTTCTCCACAACATCGTGAAGAAGACCACATTGAGGGTAACCCGGTATCGGGGTGTTCCTAATTTATTCACGTATTTTCATATTATTTTTTTCCCCAACCACGGAATGGTTGAGGCTGAATAGGCTTTACGCCTACATGTATATATATTTTCATAATTATTAGATAGGTAGTTCCTTACTGATTTATTTTATTTTCATGTAATTTATTGTAATGGTGGAAATTAATATTTTGCGGTAAAATTTTCACAAGTTAACTTTCATAATTTAATCCACTTGCGCATGCGTCCTTGCCTTGATACCAACGCCTTGTCTACGGTGTCGCCTTGTATGGAATTGTTTTTATAAACTTTACCTTACTTTTCAGGTTCGGTTTTATAACATATAATTAATAAGTTTGTATTTGATCTGTACTGGTTCATTTGAACAGCCATATTAATTTCCCACTACGTAGGAAAATTAACCGGTTCAGTTTGATATTTTATTGTTAATTATTTGATTCTTGGTGTATAACAGATGTTCACGCTATTATTTTTTTTAGTGGGGGCTTTTACTGAGGTTTCAGGTAGTTTATAAGTGTAAAGCACTCCTTAAGGGTATTAAAAGATTTTCATTGCGATATTATAAGTAACATAAGCTGAGGTTTGCCTTTTATTTTCATCCTTTGTTTTACTGGGTTATCGGGGGAAATTAGTTGCGCTAGGCCAAAGTGGAAAACTCAGTTGGCGCCCACACAAGATGTCTACTACTTTGTCCTAATGATCAATAAGAGGGATCCACCCCTACCTCCGTTCTGAGCGACGTCGAAGGCCTAAGATTGTCACCGGAGCAACCGAAACTTATGTGACCGAGTAGACAAATTAATTTATAATCTTGCCCTTTTTTTTTTAATTATCATTTAAATTTTATATCTAAGTTCTTATTTGGGCTTGAGCTCAATTTTTAAGGTTACAATGCAATCACACAAAACGGTTCCGGACCTATGAAGTCTCCTTTAGAGCCTTCTTTAGCTAACTTAGCAGCAATTCTCTCATGAGCCGGCACTCATATTAGAGACACTTTGTTGTCTCTTGCCAGCCTGTTGAGGGATTATTTGCAGTTTTTCACCAGTCTAGATTTAGTTGTTGGATTACTGATAGCCTTAAGCAGAGCCTGGCTGTCAGTGAATATTTTCATCTGCCTCTATAACAAACTATTTTCCAGATTATTGGTTAATTAAGCTTCAGAGCCAAGACAGTTGATTGGTGAGTTAATATCTTAAGAATAACGGATATAGAGATAGAAAAGAAGATTAAAACAAAAGGAAAAAAATGAGTAAAACTTCTAAAATATTTAATGTATTGTACAAAATATTAATTTATAAAATTTTTCAAGAACAAAATGAAATTACAAAATTATCAAGAAATCACCGTTCGCGTAACGCTAGAAAACGAACTATTGACTGAGATATATATCTACATATTACATGCACTGGCTATGGGAGGAATATACGAAACGTAACTCTCTCTCTCTTTCTATCTTCACTAACTCACATCTCAACTTTCGTTCGCCTCGAACGATAACAATTTTCGTAACGCTTTCGTCACGCAATCACCAGCTTACTTTCCAAGTCAAGCGTGCGTAAAGAAATTTTACTTCAACAATTTTACTAGACATTTATTATTTTTAAGGAAGTAGAAGTTTCACTTGAAAAGTATCCTGTATAAGTTTTATAAAGTCAACTGAAACATGTTTTAGAAGTGACGTCCCTGGCAGACAGTCTTTATTGGTGTTGCTCATGCACAAAACCCGTATAGTATAACATAACACACCGAGGAGATGCCAATAAATATTCATTAAGTACAATTATAGCACCACCGAGTGAACGGTTTATTGCTCCGAATATTTTATTACTGCTTTACGAGTTTTATATCCTGTTTTAAAAGCACCGAGGATAATTTAGATATCAATTCGATCGCTTTAACCATTTATACATTCTTCTTTAACCATTACTTTGAAAATAACAAAGAAATTAATATTTCCATTACAAAAACGTCAAATTTATTACAGTACGTCTATGTATCGTCTTTAGTATTATATCAATCTTGTTTGCGGTACGGCGAAGGGTGCCGCCAAACCAGCAGCTCATCACAACATGTCTCTATCCTTCATACGATTTGATATATATCTCACGCTAAACATCTATGAGTGATGTTACTTACAATCGTGACTTATTATAATGTTTGATGTCGTAAAATAATAGTAGTACGACTATCGGTAAAATCATACATTGAGTGAAATCGTATCGTAGAAGAGATTGATTGATATTGAGTATTTCTGGTGGCTCTACTAATGACCAAGGAAAAGTTTTTTTTTGAGCTCGTCTCCGATAATACTTCAGCCACAATGGCTGTATTTTTGTTCGTTCGGCACTTTAGTCCTCTGCACCAGTTTTTACAGGTTCTTAGCTGGGTTAGATTAGATTTGATGAGGTTATAGATCGGTAGCATGTAGGCTTCATTATTTCAAATGGAAGCCGTTTTCACCATTGAGTTCATGTGAAAAAGAAGTAGAATAAGGCTATTCCCAAGACCCAAACTTGATAATCGAAACTAGAACAATTAACTATTAGATGTCGTATACTTGGATCTATTCCTTGGGTACTAGTTTATCATAAAAAAAAATTGCATACAAATCCAAGTGATACTAAGGGTTTATAAGCGAGGGTTAAAAATTGATAAAAAAGTCTTTTTACAATAAATCCTACAAGTTTTACAATAGGTTATGGGCCCAGACGTTCCAGACGCTTCTGAAGTCTCTGAGAATCATTTTGGGTATTTTTGAGTAGTGCCAGAGGTACCGGTTTGAACGAACTGTAATTTTTTCTTCACTGCACGATGTCAGGATATCAGCTGCCACCGATAGAAAAGCTTCGAGGAAGAGAAAACTACGATACTTGGAAGTTCTCAGTTCATACATACTTGGAGCATGAAGAGTTATGGGTTTCGGTAACAAGTACTACAGTAGATGCAAAGAAAGACGTAAAGGCACGGTCCAAAATTATTCTTTTGGTTGATTCGTTGAACTGCGTTCATGTTCAGTCCACCAAAACTGCAAAGGAAGCATGGGAAAACCTTGCTAGTGCTTTCCAGGACAGTGGTTTAACAACTTCGCTAGCTTATTCATCTTAGATACAGTGCCTTCCGCTAAAAATGGCACAGCAATGGTCGGTGTATCTACGGAAAATAAATTTGACTTGTGGCATAAACGCTTGGCTCATGTGAACTTAGCTAGTCTCAATAAGCTGAAAAATGTACTTGCCTATAGTATTGATTTTCCTGACCGTTGTTTATCGGGAAAAAGTCACCGTTTACCTTTTAAAGACAGTAGTTCACGTTCATCAAGAGTGCTATAGCTGGTGCTTTCGGAATTGTGTGGCCCGATGCAAGAAAATTCGTTATCGGGTTCACGATATGTCCTCCCTTTCCTTGATGATTACAGCCACAAAACGTTCGTTTATTTTTTGAAATCCAAAAGTCAAGTTTTGGGAACATTTTAAAATTTTCAAAAATTTGGTTGAAACCGAAACTGGTCAGAAAATTAAATCCTTAAGAAACGACAACGGGGGAGAATACTGTGGAACCGAAATATGCAATTTATTCAAGTCTGCAGGTATCCAGCATCAGACTTCCGTCACGTACTGCTCCGAACAAAACGGTAAAGCAGAGCGCCTCAACCGAACTATTATGGAAAAAGCTCGATGTTTGTTAATCGACTCCGGATTACCTAATAGATTTTCCTTAACCGTTTACCCAGCAGATGTGTCGAAAAAACCCCAGAAGAAATATGGAGTGGAATGAAGCCAACCTTAAACCACGCAATAAATTTTGGTTGCAAAGGATATGCACACATACCAGATGAGAAGAGAAGAAAAATTGACAGAAAAGCAACACCCTGTATTTTCTTAGGCTATAGTTTGGAATCAAAAGCCTACCGTCTGTATGATTTTGCGAAAAACAGAGTGTTTGTATTCCGAGATGTACAATTTATAGAAAATGAGAGAGGTGTATCATTTTTGAGAGAATTTCGAAGAAAAGAAGATTTTTCTATTTTCCTGAAGACAATGTTGAAGAAGAAGAACATACAGAACCCAATTTAGAAGAACAGAATTTAGAAGAAAGTTTCAGTGAAAAAAATGAAAAACCTGGAGATAGCAGTGAACTTTCGTCATTCGATGGAGCCGAAGCTGTTACCGTACCACCAGAAATTCCATCAGAAGAAGAAGAAGCTCCGATTCTAAGACCTCAACGACAAAGAAAATTACCAGCCAAATTGAACGATTATGTTACTTACTCAACAACTTTGAAAAAACTACTGAAGATCCCTGTACCATCCAGCAAGCCCTTAGTCGACCCGAAAAGGATTTTTGGATTCAAGCCATCGAAAATGAATATCAGGCTCAGATGGAGAAAGGTACTTGGGAACTTGTAGATTTGCCTCCAGGAAGAAGACCGCTGGATTGTAAATGGGTGTTCAAGACAAAAAGAAAAGATGACAACACTGCACGGTTCAAAGCTCGTTTAATAATAATGGGTTGCGTTCAACGAAAGGGTATAGATTTTGAAGAAACTTGCACTTGCAGCAGAACATGATCTTGATATTTGTCAACTTGATGCTGTCACCGCTTTTCAACAAGGAGATTTGAACGAAGAAATTTACATGGTACAGCCTGAATTTTTTGCACAAAAGAATAATACAGTTTGTCGCTTGAAGAAGTCTCTTTATGGACTTAAGCAAGCTAGTCGAGTTTGGAGCCAGAAGCTTGATACCTTTTTGAAGAAAACTGGTCTAAAGCAATCTCAAACCGATTCCTGCATTTATTTCCGAATAACCGGCAGTGAAATTTTGATTTTGGCGATTTATGTAGACGATATGATTATTCTGTCAAACAACAAACGTGCAAGAGATGATTTTAAACAGGACCTGATGAAGAACTTCAAAATGAAAGATATTAGAGAAGCCAATATCTTTGTACGTTTGATCTGAAAATATTTTGGTACGTTTCGTACGTTCATTTAATTACAATAATCACGATGGTTTACAGTATACCTGAACGTGTGGAGATAATTTCAATATTTGGCTCCCAGAACGTGTTTAATGAAAGGCATCCTGAAAAACGTGCATATCCGTGATTTAGTAGCAAAATTTAGAGAGACGGGTTCAGTGGCAAATAGAAGAAGGAATGCCGCAAGAGTACTCGATTAAGCAACTCAAATTGAAGTCCTTGGACAATTTGGAATAGATCCTACTTTATCAACTCGTCACGTCTCTGCAATAACAGAACTATCACATGAGTCGGTAAGGAAAGGGTATTAGGAGATTCTGTGATTGGTCCCTTGTTTATACCGGGAAATTTAAACGGTGAAATGTACCTCGATATGCTGGAGAACACAATTGAGCCCTTAATTTTTCATGAATTAGAGTACCAACAGGAAGGCAATGGCAATCCAGCTCTAGATGAAAATTTGTTGCACTTCCAGCAAGACGGAGCACCTACCCATTACGCAGTAGCAGTTAGGGACTGGTTAGACAATAATTATCCAAATAGATGGATTGGAAGGAGAGGTCACCAGACTTATCGCCATCCTGATTTTTTTCTGTGGGGTCACCTAAAGTCGGTTGTTTATAAAACTAAACCAACCTCAATCGACGATTTACGACGAAGAATTAGTCAAGCATATCGTGATAATACTAAACGTTCGCATGGAGTTTGAAATTAGGTTGTACTATTGTTTACAAAACAATGGAAACCATTTTGAACATTTACTAAGTTAATTAACATTTTTATAGTTCGACTGTAACACTTTTTCATTTTGTTGTCATATAAATTTTTCTACTTTATTGTTACACCCTGTATAATTATGACTTAGACCGTTGGAAAGCATTTTCTACGGGCTTTCTAACGACCTATCACAAGTAGGGGGTTGCCATTTAAATTTTTGTAGGTGGGGCATAGGGGGTTGATGGGGTTGCGTTATCATGTCATTTTGGTTCCCCCTCTCTACCCTAAAAATAGTTTTGAAATTTTTTTTGAAATCTCTTTTCGTTAACGAGGTACAGCCCTTTGTAAATTTTAAAATTTCTCATGTAGGACTGGTTCAGGCTGTTCTGGTACTATTTCTGTTAGTTCGTTTGCTTTCTCATTACCCTCGATACCCTGGTGTCCCAGTAGCCAGGTTAAATTGACGTCCATCAGAAGTTGTGGGAGTCTTTATCTAGACTGTTCAATAAACTACGTGCGTTAATTTTGAGTTTTTAACCGTCAATATTAATAAAAACTTGTAACGGTAAATGGCTGTAACCTCAAAGGGCGCCAGCTCGAAGGGCTCCGGCTAGAGACTCCTCTCAAGGGTGATTCGACCCCAAGTTTATGTCACACAAGGATAACAGAAGGGTTGTAAAAATTGAGGGCGCCACTACCTTTTTAACGATAAAAAGTAATAATGAATTTAAAAACTAAGGCGGAAAGGTAGAAACGCCTTGTAAAATTTAAATAAAAGTTAATAATTAAAAAAAAATTACCCCGGGCGATATCTCCCTCAACTTTTATCGTTGAGGATTTAGAAAAAATAAAAATCGAATTAACACAAATTTATTCTGCCACAGGAAATGAACACTGGAATTTGTACATTTATAGGTACTTAGCTTAGATGAAGTGGTTTCCTGAAGAAGAAGTGTCCTGGTCTAGGGCGGTATTTTGATCTAGGGATGTATCCTGGGGTTCTATCCTTGGCTAGGGCTTATATCCTTGGGTTATATTCTCGGGTTATATTCTTGGGTTATATTCTTGGGGTTATATTCTTGGGTTATATCCTAGGGTTATATTCTTGGGTTATATCCTCGGATTATATTCTTGGGTTATATTCTTGGGTTATATCCTAGGGTTATATCCCTGGGTTATATTCTCGGGTTATATTCTCGGGTTATATTCTTGGGTTATATTCTTGGGTTATATCCTAGGGTTATATTCTTGGGTTATATCCTCGGATTATATTCTTGGGTTATATTCTTGGGTTATATCCTAGGGTTATATTCTTGGAGCTGTGCTTACCTAGAAGTACAGGTGGATCAGGGATTTATAGGAACTTGAATGTAATGGCACATTATGTTGGTCAGCTTTTCAGGTTAAAGAAAAGGAAGGCAGTTATTTGAAAGTCAAAAAAATTGATTTAATTTACTGAAAGCTTTCCAACATTATATGTTCCATGTTAAAACAGTAAAAACAGCAATTATCGGCTAAATTAAAAAAATATACTAATGATCCGAAAGAAACTAATCATAGCAAAAAGTTATTTATTTAGTTATATGACAAAATATCGTGCTTAGGAAATATATGAAACCGGCACTGGCGTTACGAAATAATATTTTATAGGTTAACAGTAATTTATAAAAATGTTATTTTATAATTAAAAGAGTTATTTCGCAACTGAAAAAGCTTGAAGATGTTTGTATAAAAGTAAAACAGTGAAATATAAAAGAATATTTGGTTTAAAACTACCATATTAGTATAAAAGAACAGTTTATGACCACGTGTTGAATTTAATTTCGTCTATCTCTGTAAAAAAATAAAGAATGCATACGAAAATTATATCAGACAGTACTTTAGAAGAAGCTTATTAATTATAAATTATGATTTTGAACTTACCACAGCAAAATTCATAAGATAGGTACTTAAGAGATGAAAGATAGCGAGAGATGATCTTTCCCCGTAGGTGGTCGATAACAGAAAGGGGTGTTTCTCGTGGCGTTGGAAAAAATGGAAAAGTCCGTTGGCAGACGTCAATTGTCTTACGGTCAGGGTTGAAGAGTTTGGGATTACAGAACTATAATTGGAAGTGGTTAGTGACGACGAGCGCTAATTAAAAGGATTTATTCTGTAAAATCGAAACAGGTCGATAGACATGTTACAAACTTTAATAGCTTCCTCTCCAGCTTCAATTATATGTCTGTGTGTGTTTAAGAGAAGATCATTATGAGATTAGCGAATCTAATACTTCTACACGAGAACTGAAAAAAGTAAAAGTCGTTACAAACGTTCAATTATCCACCCTTTTACACAGGAGCTTCTCGAAAACTATTAAATTACATCCTTGGAATGAGGTAAATATGTTTATATAACCGGGTTGGTGATAGTCTTCGCTTGCGGAATTTCAAATCTATGGAAGTTTCAACCATTACGGATAAAATATGTTTGCTAAACGTTATACCTTTCATATCCCTATTTGCAGTTTATTTAAATTAGATACGAATTTGATATTGGGATAGAGAGTCTACAAGATTTTATAGCGTAAACCTTCTGTCACCGTAAATTGATTGATTTTCTGGGGAAAATGTCAAATTATTGCTTGTTTTTTTTTCTCTCCTTTATTTTGTAATAAAACAGTGCAGTTCATCGCTTAATCAAAATATTTTGGTAGATAATTAATACACCGAACAAATGACGTAGTTGCAATTTGATAAAACTTCTCCTGACACGAAATGACTAATTATGATTGAATCTCGATCATTAATCACCCTTCCACATGTTGTATTCTACGAAACATTATTATTTGATTTGGCTCTAATGTGAGCCGTCTAACAGTATTTTCAAATATGAAGAAAAGATAATAAATGAGCTTCTTTCCAGCAGTCACGAGTGATTGATCACGACGGATAAACACGGACGCCTTTGATCTGAAGTAGGAGACAAGAGAAAGAGAGAGAAATGAAAACGGATCATAGGCGGAGAAGTAGGAGAATTTCTTAAATTAACTTTACCCTAAAAATTGAAACTTAAATGCTACGAATCAACTGGAACGATTAAGTTGAAATTCGGTACACTTAAATAAATGATATTTCGATATGAGGGTCCTTTTTGGTGGGGCAGTTTAGAAAATGTTTGCAAACTGTACCATGTGACATATCGAATGAAAGAGCTTGTTGCGAGGGTGTCAAATATTTTACAGGAATTCTCTCTTCATTCTCGAGCTAAAAATATTGCTTTCGGTTTTTCAATTATGAATGAAAAAATGGAAAACGAAAACAAAACTAGTTTACGACAGGACCGTATATAAAAATTGATTTCATTGATGGTGTTATATCGCTAAATTTGGATTTAAAAGATTCACTAATAATTTCAAGTTTTTATGCACGATATAAACAGTTTCTTAAAGTTGGGATAATAGTGCTTTCCTTATATATTACAGAAAAAGCCTATAAAAAGTCCTTGGTTTGAAGTTTAAATATTTAAAACAACATATTATTTTTTTCATGAAAAATTTATCACATCGAAAAACAACTTCTGAAAAATTCCGGCAACTGCCGCCCATGTTTGACTTGCAAGAGTGATGAATCGCAAAGGATCATCATTAATATATGTCACAGTCTGCGTATTGAAGCTGCCAGTCAATCACAATTCTCGTACTTCCTACTCTCGTCGAGTTTTGACCAGGACCGGTACGGGACGAATTCCGACAATAATTAAATTTATAAAAATCCCTTGAAATTCAATAACAATTCGTTTATTATTATTTTTAATGTACAAAATAAACACTTTGAGTATAAGAATCCAATAAAAAATTCTTCGTATGTAACACTACGTTCGGTAAGTACTTTTTGTATGTTTAAGAAGCCGACTCTGTGGTCTAGATCTGTCCCGGTTAAGGTTTCGAGCTTACGGGAATATTTCAGTGGTCATCCTGTCGCTTCGCGTTACACGTACGCTTGATTGCCCTTGACAAGATGGATTAGTGTTAGTTCGTTGGGACTGCCAACGTTTATTTCGATTATGAATCGCGTCCATTAATAATAATCCAAAATAAGCTCTCGGCTAAATCGAATTTGCTGTTCGCTGTTTCCGAGAAGGGAATTTTTATTTTTGTATCTTGTCACTTTTCATAATATAAATTAGGTAAAGATTGTTTTTTTTAAACGATCTGAGAAGCTGAAACGAGTGGTTTTCATACAGGTACTTACAAATAAAGGAAACTTAGTGGAAATGGGAAGTTTTTAGTGGTAATTTAACGTTGTGGGTAAAAAAGTAGAAAGGACTATGCTTCCATCTTATGGAAAATAAAAGACCACTCAAATGCGGATATTTTGATACCAACTTATTCGTCTTGAAAAATAGAACATTTGATAACATTGCGCCAATGTTGTAATTTAATTAATTAACCCACAATTAATGATATTATTTTTAAAATCGCTTACAGATTGTATGAGTAAGACAGAGAGAAAATACGTAAATAGACATGTATTACAGATTTCACGAAGTAAGGATATCAGCGGCGATAAGAAATGAATAAATAAAACCAGACAGGGTTGAACTGACCTAATTTTATCAGTTAATTTTTATATTTTGTTTTTTCTTTGTAGTATTTTGTAGTGTATTTGTTGGCATCGGTAATTCTTTAAAACAAAAATAGGATAGGGATGCGGAAAAGATTTTTTTATATGGAAGATGTTAAATGTCTATTAACTGTTAATACAAAAATGCTTGTGAAATGTGTGAAGGTAATGAACCCGACGTAAAGGGTGATACTAAAAGATAATGTTTAATTCTTAGAGTATCCCCTTTTACGCGCTCCACCTTCCCCCCACAGGCAGTGCCTGAGGACCTCATTACCTTCTATCCGTGTAGCTGAAAAAAAAATTTTATTGGCCTAAGCCGGTTTTTATATTTTTTTGGTAGCTAAAGTCGCCTTTTTGCTTTATTAAATTTTTTTGATGACCGAAGCCTGGTTTTGTTTAATTTTTGTATTTTTTTGATAGCCGAAGCCGGGTTTTGTTTAATTTTTGTATTTTTTTGATAGCCGAAGCCGGTTTTTGTGTATATATATTTTGATGGCGATGAGTGTTTTCCCTTGCGTGACATAAAAAGCACTGTTAACTGAAATCTAATTTGCATCATTATATTTCTTCATGATTAGGTATAGTTCGATCAGCAGCGTCAACTACAGTCAACCAGTCTACCTGTTCCATAATTAGGATACGTTAAGTCGTCACTCGAGACTCGAGTTCCCGTCAAGGTGAAAACTGACCTGTCTAAAAGGTGTTTATGGTAATTACGGTAAATTCTCTGAATCATCTGATATCTAGCTATGTATTTATTGCAAATTGTAATATGTGAACAGTAAAAGTTTTAAGGGGGGTCCGTTTTCAGATGTATGAAATAAGGAATAGTTATAAATGTCTTATGTTTGGCACTATTACACGATATTATTTTATATGATATCATTATTGGAATAAAATACGGAATTTTAATTCTACAATTTTATTGCGTACTACTACTGAACTGAGTCATAAATACATACATGTAAAGAAGCTAACCTAACATAACCTAACATATAACCTAACCAGAAAGGGTTTACCCTTTTCACTTAGTATTACTTCAAGCATTTTGTTTATCACTATAGCGTACGACAACAAACTTTCGGAAATATGTATATTAATGAACTGCCGTTTCGAAAATGACAACTTGATATAATAGAAAATATAATAGAAAAATATATTCATAGCAATTAGTACTGACAGACCCCCTAGCCACCCCAATAGGTTATTCAACTTTTTCATTAGAATTCAGGATTACGAATAGGTATTACGATTTACTGGAATTTTCAAAACTATTTAGTTTACCTGTAAGCGGATTAAATAAACTGGACGGCAATTCAAGTACGGGATTAAGATACCTGCAAGTGTCGGACGGGAACTCATGTGTATTTTATAGTCATTAAGAATCTTGACGGGAATTCGTTTGTACCGGAATTGTTTACGAAATACGTGTCGGTCAGTGTTATTAAATGTACTTATTATAATATAGAAAACGTTACAATAAACTGCTATTACAAAATGACAAACTTATGTAAAGATGTTAGATTGTCAATTGAGAGATGTACCTTTTTTACATAATTTGATTGCAATCTATCATATCTTTATACAACTGAAAAATATAATCCTATTATTTTGTTTCAACGAAACTGGTATTCATCGTATGTACAACTATATTCACAAGTCCGACTGTGTTTCATCGCAGCAGGTGGAGTCCTATTGAATGGTTAGATTTTGTAATCGAATCGAAAATTTCTGACAAATGAACTGATTTTGTGGGTTTATTAATTAAATTACAACATTGGCGCAATGTTATCAAATGTTCTATTTTTCAAGATGAATAAGTTGGTATCAAAATATCCGCATTTGAGTGGTCTTTTATTTTCCATAAGATGGAAGCATAGTCCTTTAAAAACCACTTCACTTTCTCGTTACAAAAATATAACGTTGTTTTTTTTGAAGATCTTTTTCGTTTTTAGCATATACCACTAAATCGTCAGCAAAGGCGCATTCAGAGATCTGTATAAGTTCCATATTTCTATAACCCACCGTGAATTTCTTTACTTGATCTTTTACCTCCTTTATTATATCGTCCATTATCACATTAAATAGTGTAGGATTTAAGACTGCCCCCTGCCTTAAACCCTGTTGTGTAGTAAACTCTTCAGATTGTAGGTTTCTGGTTCTTACATAATTCCTCGTATTTTTGTATATACTTTTTATACCCTCGATTAAACTCTGGTTTACTCCTTTCTTCTTTAGACTAGCCCATATTTGAAGTCTGGGAACACTGTCAAAAGCTTTCTCTATATCAATTTATTCAATAAACTGTGTCACTGTAAAGATATGATCCTGAACACCTCTGCCCTTTCGAAAAGCACTCTGCAATTCTTCTAGTTGCTGTTCTATTGTGTTATTTAGTCATCTTTCAAGAATCCTTTCATTAACTTTTAACACTGTACTTAATATCGTAATGCCTCTATAGTTTGAACAGTCTCTATTATCTCCTTTCTTATATAGAGATAATAATATTCCCAATACCCATTTATTCGGTATTCTTCTTTTAGCATAGATTTTATTCAGTAAAAGAGTTAATTTTTCTATTCCTTTTCTTCCTAGGTTTTTTAGCATTTCCGATGTAATTCCATCGTGACCTGCAGCTTTTCCTCGTTTTAGTAAGTTTGTTGCTGCTTCATCTTCTAGATTAGTAATTTCTTCAATTTCATTTATTTCATATTGAATGTCTTCATCATATATTTCCTCCGGCTGTTGGATCGTTATTTCTGGGTTCAGAATTTCCTCAAAATATTCTTTCCATCTTTTCATAATATTTTCCTCTTCAGCTATTATTATCCCATCTTTTGTTTTTATATGTTTAACGCTATATTAATTGTTTTCCTTTTCTGAGTGTTTTGAAAACTCTATAAAACAATTTTTGATTTCCTAAACTGTCTTCTTCCAATTTTTCTCCGAATTATGTCCAAGATTTTTCTTTTGCTTGTTTTACCATATCTTTCATTTTTGTTCGTTGTCTTTTATATTCTTCATAATTTGCTGTAGTTATATTTCCTATATAATTTTTCCATTTTTGTTTTTTAATTTTTACCTCATATTTAATTTCTTAGCTACACCATTTTGTTTGTTTTTTTATTTTTTGTTACTCTTACTGTTCCGCATGTTCCTTTTGCAGCATTAATTATTGTATCCTCAAATGCTTTCCATAGGTCATCAATATTATTGTTGTTTATGTCTTTAAAAATAGTATCCATCTCGGTTTCAACTACCTCTTTATATAATTTTGCAGTCTTACTTCCGTTTAGTTTAAGTATATGATCTAATTTTATCTATCGTACTATATTTTTATTTCCTTTTTTATTTTCTATTTCATTTTCTAAATTAATTACTAATTTTGAAACTACCAAATAACGGTCAGAATAAATTTCTGCTCCTCTTTTTACTCTTGTGTCTTTTTTCTCCTTTCGGAATTTTTTATCTATTATTACATAGTCTATAATGGATTTTTCGCCTCTACTCTTTACCTCTCTGGTGTATTTGTGGATATCTTTATGTGTTTGTGATTATTAGATTGTTTGTTATACAGAATTCTATTAACCTTTTTCCTTTGTTATTTCTAGTGACTTCTCCATGAATCCCTATTGTTTCTTCGGTTTCATCATCTTTCTTCCTTACTCTACTATTTAGATCTCCTATTATTATTATTCTCCCCTCAGTATCATCTATTTCGTCAGCCATCTGATCCCAGAATTCATTTTCATTTGGCGCATAGACTACTAATAATGTTGTGTTTACTCTTTCTTCCGTTTCTATTTCAATTTTTAATATTCTTTCATTGACAGCTGTCTAATATATTTTATATTCTTGTGATGTACGATACAACTTATTCCTACTCTGGCTCTATCTTTCTGTTCCACTTCGCTATATAACATAATGTGCCCATTGTCCAATTCTACTTCACCCTTTCCTTTCTATTTTGTTTCAGTTACACTTATTATATCCAGATCATTCTTTTCAAACTCCTCCATGAACTATTTTTCTTTTCCTGTTATATGCTTCTAACATTCCATGTTGCTATTTTCCATAATTTTCCTTTGGTAATTCGTCTCTTCTCCTGTATCAATTTCTTAAAATTTTGTCTCATATCCGTTTTCAGAACCTGGTTTCTTTCTCCTGCCTTGTCATTATTACTTATAATTATGTCTGCTAGTTTTTTAATCCTCCTCTTCGTTATCCCACCTCCATTCTTCCGTCCCTATATATAATTTTGTATACCCTATTTTAGTTGTTTTTCCATTTTGATTTTCTTCTTTTGCTCTAAGCCTAATTTCTTTTCGTATTTCCCTATCCTTTTTTGACAGATCTTCTTGTATATATAATGGTTCCCCAGTTTTCATTTTTAGTTTATTTTTATTTTGCATTACTTAGTACAACTGCATATTACGAGAGACATATACATATGCGTAAATATACAGGATGTCCCATTTAAAAAAATGTGCTTTAGCTTGCTGTTATATATTTATTCACGAAGCTGCCACACTAAAAACTCACCTTGTTTGTAAGGCAGATAATAATGATTTTCTTAATGCATACTATAAATAAAAAAGATTACAAACAAGAGAATTCTAATTCCGTTTTGTGTTTAATCGTGATCCGATGTTTATTTATCGCCATTTTGTATATAAACTCCTCCATCGACGCATTACTCGTTCATTTTCCGTTTAAATAAAAACAAAAAGTTATGCGAGAGAGAAAGAGTAGTAGAGAGTTGATTGATCTTTGGTTTGAAAAGCGGTACCCTTTTTGAAATGTTTTTCATTCTCCTAGATGCGGTGCATTCGGTTTTATATATGTTGTATAAAGCTGCGTAAAACGGGTTGCGGATGACACGCCGTCGTATATTTTATTAAGAGGCTCACCTGTCGCAGCTCGTTTGGTTGTTCCCAAGCAGAGCTCGTTCTCGTTCTGTTCTGAGCCCGAACAAACGAAACGAACGGATGTCGTGTCTGTCTCACGCGGTGACGGGTAATTATACGCTGACAGTGACATAGTGTGCGGCTTGCTGTTGCATTTTTAAAACTTCTAACTCACTTTTCCATGATAAACTGAGACAGGCAGCGACCCGGGTGATGAATGAAATGATAAATGTTATGATTGTTTCGGAAAGGGCGGTCGGTATAGGTAGGTTTACTTTTAGCTCCAACGGGGATCGACCTTTAACAAACTTTTCCTGATTAAAATTGTTTATATAAATGTCAAGGATTAAAAAACGGACAACTTTTTAATTGGTTAAAATTAACGTTCAAGTTTTTTATTCGTTTTCTGCATAAAATACACTCGTGTATTTGTCTGTCACAAACATATATTAAATATAAGGATTTGTTTTTGAGGGGGGGCAAAGTAGAAAATTTTAAAAATGTTTTACGAACTATATCGTGTGACATATCAAATTAAAGGGTTTAATACGAGTGTCTAAATGATATATTTTTTATAATTTTATAATTAATAGTTTAAAAGTTATTTAAGAAAATATATGAAAAGTAACATTATATCCCAAACTACTGGACCTAAAATTTTGGAAAAATAGAAAAAAAAAAAGTTCTTTCCTCATAGATTACAGTAAAGCGTATTAAACGTTTTCAGTGTCAAAATAACATATGTTCTTGTCACTTGTCACTTGTACGGTCGGTATAGGTAGGTTTACTTTTAGCTCCAACGGGGATCGACCTTTAACAAACTTTTCCTGATTAAAATTGTTTATATAAATGTCAAGGATTAAAAAACGGACTTTTTAATTGGTTAAAATTAACGTTCAAGTTTTTTATTCGTTTTCTGCATAAAATACACTCGTGTATTTGTCTGTCACAGACAGATATTAAATATGAGGATTTATTTTTGAAGGGGGGCAAAGTAGAAAATTTTAAAAATGTTCTACAAACTATATCGTGTGACATATCAAATTAAAGGGTTTAATACGAGTGTCTAAATGATATATTTTTTATAATTTTATAATTAATAGTTTAAAAGTTATTTAAGAAAATAGATGAAAATTAACATTATATCCCAAACTACTGGACCTAAAATTTTGGAAAAATAGAAAAAAAACAGTTCTTTCCTCATAGATTACAGTAAAGCGTATTAAACGTTTTCAGTGTCAAAATAACATATGTACTTGTCACTTGTCACTTGTACGGTCGGTATAGGTAGGTTTACTTTTAGCTCCAACGGGGATCGACCTTTAACAAACTTTTCCTGATTAAAATTGTTTATATAAATGTCAAGGATTAAAAAACGGACTTTTTAATTGGTTAAAATTAACGTTCAAGTTTTTTATTCGTTTTCTGCATAAAATACACTCGTGTATTTGTCTGTCACAGACAGATATTAAATATGAGGATTTATTTTTGAAGGGGGGCAAAGTAGAAAATTTTAAAAATGTTCTACAAACTATATCGTGTGACATATCAAATCAAAGGGTTTAATACGAGTGTCTAAATTATATATTTTTTATAATTTTATAATTAATAGTTTAAAAGTTATTTAAGAAAATAGATGAAAATTAACATTATATCCCAAACTACTGGACCTAAAATTTTGGAAAAATAAAAAAAAAACAGTTCTTTCCTCATAGATTACAGTAAAGCGTATTAAACGTTTTCAGTGTCAAAATAACATATGTACTTGTCACTTGTCACTTGTACGGTCGGTATAGCTAGGTTTACTTTTAGCTCCAACGGGGATCGACCTTTAACAAACTTTTCCTGATTAAAATTGTTTATATAAATGTCAAGGATTAAAAAACGGACTTTTTAATTGGTTAAAATTAACGTTCAAGTTTTTTATTCGTTTTCTGCATAAAATACACTCGTGTATTTGTCTGTCACAGACAGATATTAAATATAAAAATTTATTTTTGAGGGGGGGGGGGCAAAGTAGAAAATTTTAAAAATGTTCTGCAAACTATATCGTGTGACATATCAAATCAAAGGGTTTAATACGAGTGTCTAAATTATATATTTTTTATAATTTTATAATTAATAGTTTAAAAGTTATTTAAGAAAATAGATGAAAATTAACATTATATCCCAAACTACTAGACCTAAAATTTTGGAAAAATAGAAAAAAAACAGTTCTTTCCTCATAGATTACAGTAAAGCGTATTAAACGTTTTCAGTGTCAAAATAACAAATGTACTTGTCACTTGTCACTTGTATGGTCGGTATAGGTAGGTTTACTTTTAGCTCCAACGGGGATCGACCTTTAACAAACTTTTCCTGATTAAAATTGTTTATATAAATGTCAAGGATTAAAAAACTGACAACTTTTTAATTGGTTAAAATTAACGAAAGCTTTTTATTCGTTTTCTGCATAAAATACACTCGTGTATTTGTCTGCCACAGACAGATATTAAATATAAGGATTTATTTTTGAAGGGGGGCAAAGTAGAAAATTTTAAAAATGTTTTACAAACTATATCGTGTGACATATCAAATTAAAGGGTTTAATACGAGTGTCTAAATGATATATTTTTTATAATTTTATAATTAATAGTTTAAAAGTTATTTAAGAAAATAGATGAAAATTAACGTTATATCCCAAACTACTGGACCTAAAATTTTGGAAAAATAGAAAAAAAACAGTTCTTTCCTCATAGATTACAGTAAAGCGTATTAAACGTTTTCAGTGTCAAAATAACATATGTACTTGTCACTTGTCACTTGTACGGTCGGTATAGCTAGGTTTACTTTTAGCTCCAACGGGGATCGACCTTTAACAAACTTTTCCTGATTAAAATTGTTTATATAAATGTCAAGGATTAAAAAACTGTCAACTTTTTAATTGGTTAAAATTAACGTTCAAGTTTTTTATTCGTTTTCTGCATAAAATACACTCGTGTATTTGTCTGTCACAGACAGATATTAAATATGAGGATTTATTTTTGAAGGGGGGCAAAGTAGAAAATTTTAAAAATGTTCTACAAACTATATCGTGTGACATATCAAATTAAAGGGTTTAATACGAGTGTCTAAATGATATATTTTTTATAATTTTATAATTAATAGTTTAAAAGTTATTTAAGAAAATAGATGAAAATTAACATTATATCCCAAACTACTTGACCTAAAATTTTGGAAAAATAGAAAAAAAACAGTTCTTTCCTCATAGATTACAGTAAAGCGTATTAAACGTTTTCAGTGTCAAAATAACATATGTACTTGTCACTTGTCACTTGTACGGTCGGTATAGGTAGGTTTACTTTTAGCTCCAACGGGGATCGACCTTTAACAAACTTTTCCTGATTAAAATTGTTTATATAAATGTCAAGGATTAAATAACGGACTTTTTAATTGGTTAAAATTAACGTTCAAGTTTTTTATTCGTTTTCTGCATAAAATACCCTCGTGTATTTGTCTGTCACAGACAGATATTAAATATAAGGATTTATTTTTGAAGGGGGGCAAAGTAGAAAATTTTAAAAATGTTTTACAAACTATATCGTGTGACATATCAAATTAAAGGATTTAATACGAGTGTCTAAATGATATATTTTTTATAATTTTATAATTAATAGTTTAAAAGTTATTTAAGAAAATAGATGAAAATTAACATTATATCCCAAACTACTTGACCTAAAATTTTGGAAAAATAGAAAAAAAACAGTTCTTTCCTCATAGATTACAGTAAAGCGTATTAAACGTTTTCAGTGTCAAAATAACATATGTACTTGTCACTTGTCACTTGTACGGTCGGTATAGGTAGGTTTACTTTTAGCTCCAACGGGGATCGACCTTTAACAAACTTTTCCTGATTAAAATTGTTTATATAAATGTCAAGGATTAAAAAACGGACTTTTTAATTGGTTAAAATTAACGTTCAAGTTTTTTATTCGTTTTCTGCATAAAATACACTCGTGTATTTGTCTGTCACAGACAGATATTAAATATGAGGATTTATTTTTGAAGGGGGGCAAAGTAGAAAATTTTAAAAATGTTCTACAAACTATATCGTGTGACATATCAAATTAAAGGGTTTAATACGAGTGTCTAAATTATATATTTTTTATAATTTTATAATTAATAGTTTAAAAGTTATTTAAGAAAATAGATGAAAATTAACATTATATCCCAAACTACTGGACCTAAAATTTTGGAAAAATAAAAAAAAACAGTTCTTTCCTCATAGATTACAGTAAAGCGTATTAAACGTTTTCAGTGTCAAAATAACATATGTACTTGTCACTTGTCACTTGTACGGTCGGTATAGGTAGGTTTACTTTTAGCTCCAACGGGGATGACCTTCAACAAACTTTTCCTGATTAAAATTGTTTATATAAATGTCAAGGATTAAAAAACTGTCAACTTTTTAATTGGTTAAAATTAACGTTCAAGTTTTTTATTCGTTTTCTGCATAAAATACACTCGTGTATTTGTCTGTCACAGACAGATATTAAATATAAGGATTTATTTTTGAAGGGGGGCAAAGTAGAAAATTTTAAAAATGTTTTACAAACTATATCGTGTGACATATCAAATTAAAGGATTTAATACGAGTGTCTAAATGATATATTTTTTATAATTTTATAATTAATAGTTTAAAAGTTATTTAAGAAAATAGATGAAAATTAACATTATATCCCAAACTACTAGACCTAAAATTTTGGAAAAATAGAAAAAAAACAGTTCTTTCCTCATAGATTACAGTAAAGCGTATTAAACGTTTTCAGTGTCAAAATAACATATGTACTTGTCACTTGTCACTTGTACGGTCGGTATAGGTAGGTTTACTTTTAGCTCCAACGGGGATCGACCTTTAACAAACTTTTCCTGATTAAAATTGTTTATATAAATGTCAAGGATTAAAAAGCGGACAACTTTTTAATTGGTTAAAATTAACGTTCAAGTTTTTTATTCGTTTTCTGCATAAAATACACTCGTGTATTTGTCTGTCACAGACAGATATTAAATATGAGGATTTATTTTTGAAGGGGGGCAAAGTAGAAAATTTTAAAAATGTTTTACAAACTATATCGTGTGACATATCAAATTAAAGGATTTAATACGAGTGTCTAAATGATATATTTTTTATAATTTTATAATTAATAGTTTAAAAGTTATTTAAGAAAATAGATGAAAATTAACATTATATCCCAAACTACTGGACCTAAAATTTTGGAAAAATAGAAAAAAAACAGTTCTTTCCTCATACATTACAGTAAAGCGTATTAAACGTTTTCAGTGTCAAAATAACATATGTACTTGTCACTTGTCACTTGTACGGTCGGTATAGGTAGGTTTACTTTTAGCTCCAACGGGGATCGACCTTTAACAAACTTTTCCTGATTAAAATTGTTTATATAAATGTCAAGGATTAAAAAACGGACTTTTTAATTGGTTAAAATTAACGTTCAAGTTTTTTATTCGTTTTCTGCATAAAATACACTCGTGTATTTGTCTGTCACAGACAGATATTAAATATAAGGATTTATTTTTGAGGGGTGAGGCAAAGTAGAAAATTTTAAAAATGTTCTACAAACTATATCGTGTGACATATCAAATCAAAGGGTTTAATACGAGTGTCTAAATTA